>CAMQGK010000052.1:14727500-15327500 GCA_947000775.1 Pterois miles | reverse complement strand
AAAAACCATTTCAATTTCACTCAGTGAAAGAGAGGCAGGCTGGTTTTAGCTGCAGGTGAACGTGGACTCTGTGGGATGCTTTTCTGCAGATTGTGAACCACGACGTGTCCCCGTATTGCAACAACAACACACACTGTGATTCTCTACCCATTGCTGCCGGTAGCTTGAGCTATGATGCTTCAAAAAGATACAGTCCGTATATACAGTATGTATTCTGGACTACAAATTGTGGGTAATAACAGCTCATTTTTGTAATGTAAGTCTTGTAATAAATAACGCTGTAAGAAATATTGACGTAGTGTTGCCATATTCAAGATAGACACTCTAGAAATATTCAAATTAGTCGATTAAAATATTTTATTGTGATGAATCACAAAAATCAAGCATTTTTTATCTGTTCAAAATGTACCTTAAAGTTAGATTTGTCAAATATTTAATACTCTTTTAACATGGGAGTGGGCAAATATGCTTCTTTATGCAAATGTATGTACATATTTATTATTGGACAGCAATTAACAACAGAAAACAATGACAAATACTGTCAAGAACCCCTCACAGGTACTGCATTGAGCATAAAAGATATGGTCAAATCATAGCATGGCAAACTCAAGTCTAACAGGCAGCAACAGCTGTCAGTGTGTTGACTTGACGATGACTTGCCCCAAACTGCATGTGATTATCATAAAGTGGGCATGGTGGTTAAGGGGAGACTCGTGGGTACCCAGAGAACCCATTTACATTCACATATCTTGAGGTCAGAGGTCAAGGGACCCCTTTGAAAATGGCCATGACAGTTTGACCTCGCTAAAATTTAGCCTAAGTTTGGGGCATTATTTTGCGCCCTTCAATGACGTGGTTGGTACCAATGGATTCCTTCGGTTTTCTAGTTTTGTGTGGTGCCAGTATCTTCGCTAGCTTCAAAATGAACCCGGTATAACCGAAATCGCAAGTTGCGTTAATGGGTTAAAGTCGTTAGTGCCGTTTAAACAAACGTGATTGCCGCAATTCAAATATATTCACATTGTACTTAGAATTTACAGACCATCCTTAAACAGGACACATAATTAAAGCAGTCAGAATAGTCCTCAGCCAGCCACATATTCATTATGTAGTCCATGACGATGAAAGAGGATTAAAAATTTGAAAACGAGAGAAAAACATGTTCTTTTTTTAATATTGTAATAAAATAAAAATCAAAATGCTAATTCTAGTGTTGAAAATCACTATTTTATAAAGTCCTTGAGTGTGTGAGGTACCAGGCTTTAATCTGGGAGAGTAAATTGTCTGAGTGCAGCCTTAGGACCCTGAGGATATTGGACCTAGGTTGCTGCAGAGGTAGCTTTGTGATTTGTATGCACCCCATCTGATAGCGTCTCCTGGATCACAGATGGATTATTTAGGCTTTTCCTTCGGCACAGGCTCCTTCTTTTGATTTTTTTCCTGCTTTTTTTTTTTTTTTGTTTTACAGGTCCGCATTGTATCTCCCTTTTTTTCCCTGTCTCTGCTTTCATTGTTGGATGCCTCAAAAACGCACACTTGGCAGAGATTTGGCTTTATCAGAGAAAATGGGACAATAATGCTGGAGGAATAACCTGGAGGGGTAAGTTGTAAAGTTGTACTCATTCATATTAGCAAGGCTATATCTTTTGTAATTTCACTATAGTGAGTGCGCATGTTTTTGGCATAGGTGGCTTCAGAGGGAATCGAATCCTTTCCCTGGCTATTGATTCATACAGGAGCAGATGCTGTCCACGTGCTGCGGTGCTGAAAGTTATTCGTAGTGAATGGTATTTGTGTTCTGCTGATACGTTGCCAAACAAGCAATACTTGCTGAATATACCTCTTAATTCTTAAACATTTCTCCTTCAATATATTTACCTTGACTGAAGACAAGTTAAAAGTCAAGTCTAAATCATGAAATAATCCTAAAATATTTTACTGTACTTTTCATTACAGGTTAAAAAATAGCTAGATTATAACTTAATTTCACTATAACATCCTAAATAATAAAAGCTTGGTCAACCTGATAAGGTGACATGTATATACATCTCACAGTTTCTCACAGCAAATCTACAAAATGTAGGTCTTCATCTTTTTTGATGCTCACAGTTTTTTTATTTGTCTGTCTTCTGGTTGTGAAAATCCTTAAGTGGTTTTGAAAACCCTAAAGGGATTAAGCTATGGCTGCATACAAGTAACCATTGCTAGAATTACATTCAAGCAAATCCAAAACCATATCTTCAAGGATCACTTAATCTGGTGGATTTAGTTTATTTGGCCGTACTATCAACTCAAAAAACGTTGCCCTTAACTGTATTTCCTGGCCAAATAAAGGGAGGGTTTTCCTCTCAGCAGATGGTGGGGAGGTATGATATGAATTGTTTTCATTGCTCTTTAAAATGTCAAATAATGAATACCTTTGTGAGTTAGCTCATTTATTTGTAAATAAATGTATTAATGCTTCTTTTTATTGTACAATTAGTTATTTATTATTCATTAAAGCTGCAGTAGGCAACAATTTTTTGGCGTAAAAAATACCTTTCAGTATATTGTAGTTCAAGTGTTCTCTCGACTTCTGCATCTCCTCATGGCTCTGTTTTCGGGGTTTAAAATATCTGGCTTCTGACAACAAACTTTGGCCAATCACAGGTCATTTCAGAGAGAGATCAATCCTATTGGTTGTTCATTCAACAGAAGCAGCTGTCAATCACTCACTCAAATGTTTTCAGAAACATGTGTACTGTTTAGCTGTAAAAGGAGAAAGTTTGCCTCAGCCTCGGTTTGTGGCTCGATTGGTTTCAACATGGCGGCTGAGTCACAGACCTTCTCATTTTACAGCTAAACAATAGACTTAAATATGTTTTTGAAAATATTTTAAGCCAGAAATAGGCTTTACAGTAACAAAACATTGATTCATATTTGATCAGCACTGCCTAGTTTTACTGTTTGATCTGAGTTTGTGAGTGATTGACAGCTGCTCAGAGATGGCGGGCTCCAACTCGGCTCTGATTGGTTGTTTTTCTCTGGTTTGAGAAATCTTGCAGATGCCTTTTTGAGCACCGGAGGACACAGAAAGACACAGATAACAGAGATTACCTGACACGTGCACTACTGTCCGGATATACTATATAGTGACTTTTTATAAAAATCATATTTGCTCCAGCTTATCTACCCCAGCTTTAATCTGTAAATGCCTTCAGGTGAGCCTGAGGTGTTCGCTGCAGTAGGCTCTTTGGTGTGCAGTCATTTGGCTGGTAATCAGTATTTACTCCTTTCCTCTTAACATCTAAATTCTTTATCAAGTGTCTACACCACACCAAACTTACATTTTGCTTCCTTGTCTAAGGTCTTGATGCTGACATATCAGGGTCATCCATCCTCTGGGGCCAAAGGTCACTGTCCCTGGGATCATCTGTTACCCTAAGGACAGTTTTTCTCCCCCACAATGCAGACTCAGCCGACTATGACTTGTTACTATGAGCCCTGACAGGCCCCCAGACATCAGCTCTCATACTTTTAATATCCTTTGTCTTGCTCTGATAGCTCCCGTAATGCATTATAGCGGCAGTGATGAAAGCCTGTGTTTGTCTCCCCATCCATTTCCCCCAAAAGACACAGCCATATGTCAGCGATAACTGCCAGGTGTTGATAAGAACTCTTCAGAGGAGACAGCGAACCTCGTACAATGTTAAAGTGCGCTGTGACTTGATTGACAGTAATATATGCAGGTGGTTTGTGTGTTGTGTGTACATCAAATACCTGAATCTGTCTCAAAAGCACCAGGTTCTTCTTCCACATACCTCCCTCTGTGGTCTTGATTTAGACTCCAGTCACCGTGCGGGAAAAGAAGTCAGTGAATCATACTTCCTGGTTTGTTGTGCCCCTGGCTTTCACTTAGCACCCTGGTGATAAGCTGCTGATTAACCATCACATTTGAACCTACAATGTGCATAAAGATACATATTTAAATATATACAGCCTTATATAGAAGCTTGGTGAATATATTCCTGCAGATGCTACAGGTCCTGTAATATATGTTGGCTTTTCCCTGCAATTTGCGTCCAAAATAAATGTGTCTGTCGAACTTAAGCATCTCCCCTGCACCTTTTGACATGACATACCTTGTACAGCATATTGCATCGTACGTATCTGTCTCTATGAGTACATGGTTATTGCATTTAGGAGGGGGAAAAGATGGGAAGGGGGGAGCTGAAAGCTGCTTTTGTTTACGCTCCAGTGCTCTCTACAGTATGTGATCTGTCTGCTGTGATATAGGGGGAGTTCCTGTTCTGTCTTATTGACAATATGTTAGATGGTAAATTGTGATTATTCCCCAGTAGACAGAGGAAGGAAGGGGAAATCAGCAGTCCTGTCTCCTTTGATCTGCAGGCTCTCTCCATTAGCTCAGAGCAGAGACTCCAACAGATATTATACTGTCATTTTGTTCAGTGCGGGCAAGTTTGTGAGTGTCGGTGAACACAAGTATGCATGCTGTGAGCAGAGCATCTGCTGTATATACCACAGTGTCATGTACTCACAGGTCATGTGCATGTTATTTCCATTATATTAATACTTATGAGACCAACACATTGTTAAAGGGATAGTGTGTAGGTTTTTACAGCATGTAGTCGTGTGGTTGCAGATTGCAGCCAACTGAATGCCCCTCCGCTCACTCCTCCCTATCCAAGACTGCGGTAACGTGAGCCGACAAGTGCAAAACCTTGGTAACGCTGTTTGTTTCGCTCAGAGGCCATCCTTACCATAATAACACTACTTTCAAGCCCTGACGCACCAAGTTTGGGGCCGTCGATGAGCGTCTGTCAGCCTAGTTTTTGCGGTGTGTTCCGCACCATCAGCTCTAGTCTGCCCGTGTCGGAGGTATTTTGGCCGATTCACCGCGTTGAATCGCTGAGGTCTGTGAGAGAAATCACTCTGATTGGCTGTTCAGCTGAAGCAAATCTGCACCAGAACAAAATGAACTGGAGGAAAGCAAACCAACAAGTACAGTCAAGAGGACACACACAGAAGGCTCTCCTCATTTTTCATCTTCATCTTATCTGATTATTCCAATACACAGATATTTTCACAACATGGCCATCTGGAATGAAGCTAAGTGGTGAGTGAGAGCGATCCAGAAATGGTCAGCAAACACTGCTTTATGTCATGTATGTATCATAACAATGGCTTGTACTGTATATCCACAGTCCTCGGTCTTCCAGTTTCTCTTTTTGAATGGCGAATATGGACTACCGCTGCCTGCTGGTAGGGAGAGTTATTTCATCTCACGCAGAAGCGCAGAACATACGTAATCGCTAGCCAATGGCTGTAGTCTCTATGGTGTATTCAAACAGCTTTTTGGCCAACACACGGTCTAAATTCATCGCTGATAATTCTTTGATGTCCCTATGTACTGTAGATATGAAGGGCCTAAGCTAATCAAACACAATTTTTAGTTTCAGGTGATTATATACTAATGAAAACATTCTTGTGAATATTTCATTTCTGCTAATAGAGCCCCTGAAATGTTAATATACACCGTTCCTTTAATTGGAAATGCTCTATACAGTGAAGGCATCCTGTATAAAGCACATAGGAGAACTATGAGTTGACAACACATACTGCTAATCTTTACATAGTGCCCTGCTGACTTGGCTTTTGTTGTTTTTGTCTTTTAATATTGTGTTTTAGATGTCAAAGTAACATTTTTCCACTGCAGTTATCAGCATATTACACATACATTTAGGTGCTTTTTCCGTTTTACTCATATTTGTGTCCTCCCACTTTCATATTTTTAAATTACATCATGGATTTATTATTTTTTTCCCTCTACACTCACTTTCTGCCATTCTCCTTTCTGTATTCCCCATATTAGATATGTTAGATAAAACTAAACAATGCAATGTTATTATTACAACCCACATTTAATATTCAGCACTCTACAGAATGCAATCTTCCTCACTCATTATGTTAGAGATATATCCTTGTGTAGATGTTTGTGTAGATGATATACGGCAGACTTCAATATGAAAGTTATTCATGTTGAATATTATATTATATTACTATATAATATTGCTTCTTGTCTCCATAGCTTTTGAAGCTTCAGCATCATTACAATATTGGCCAAGCACTGTAAAATCTCATTTTGCTAATTCAATTTTTATTGCTGTGTCATGCATACAAATATGCCAAGCCCGCATTGACTTAAAAGGTTCCACAAATTATTATAAACTCGATCCAGAATGAAGAACAGAGCTAAAAACAAAGCACACCTTGTATCATTAAATTTCAGACCATCATATTTTGTATGTGATTATGTACCGCATCTAAATATTTAGTAGGGCTGTCAATCATTTGAAATAGTTGAAAAAAAAAAAATATTTTTTATCTACTCAAAATGTATATTTAGAGGATTTGTCAAGCATTTAATACTGTATATATGTTTGCATATATGTATTATTGGAAATCAATTATCAACACAAAGCATTGACAAATATTATCCAGAAATACTCACAGGTACTGCATTTAGCATAAAATATGCTCAAATCATAACATGGCAAACTGCAGCTCAACAGACAGCAACAGCTGTCAGTGTGCTTACTTGACTATGACTTGCCTCAAACTGCATGTGATTATCATAAAGTGGGCATGTCTGTAAAGGGGAGACTCGTGGGTACCCAGAGAACCCATTTTCATTCACATATCTTGAGGTCAGAGGTCAAGGGACCCCTGTGAAAATGGCCATGCCAGTTTTTCCTCATCAAAATTTAGCATAAGCTGGAGTGTTATTTAGCATGGCCTGGTTAGTACCAATGGATTCCTTAGGTTTATTTTGATGCATCTTTCTTCACTCTAGCTTTAAAACCGTGCCCCCTACAACCTAAAAATCACAAGTTGCATTAATGCATTAAAGAAATTAGTGGTGTTAAAATGAATTTGTGCAAACATGTTATCATTGCATTAACTTTGACAGCCCTAGTATCTGGCCCTCTTTTCCATGGTTTTAAAACAGTCAGCTAAGTTGAAGATATGACAATGATACAGCCATTCTCATCTTTTATTGTCTGTAGAACACAATATTTTTTTTTATCTTTCTTATTTTTAGATTTTGTATAATCCCAATCATTAAACATGTAGAGTAATGCTTCCATTTCATATACAGAAAAGGTAGCTGCTAACAGCATATCACTAGTTTGTAGATAAATCTCAATCACAAGTTTTTGGCATATTTTTACAATGTTGGCTGTTGGTGTTTCATTTCTCAGAACAATTAAAGCGATGCATGGAGTCGGCGGCCACAGGGTGCCAAGGCATCCCAGGAATCTGGCCGTCCATCAGACAGCTAGGACGAGTTGCAAAGCCGTTTGTACCACAGATGGCTGATCAGTACAACTGACTTCCTATTCCTCCCGCCTGGCGCTGTCACCCTGTCTCATCACCATTCCCACTTGAGAGCAAGGGTGTGTTTTATGTGTGTGTGTGTGTGATTTGTTGGGGTAGTGCAGCAGGTAAATGTGAGCGTGCTTGATTTGATTATGTATGAGCACATGAAATCTTGATGGAGCACTTGAACACAAAGTGTGTGACAGTTTTGCACAAAGCACAGAGAAAGAGCGTTTTTCAGATGTACTGCAGAAGCTCACTCGTGTGTTGGAATACGACAGGAGAAACGACAGGAGAAGCAACAGGGAAGCCGTAGCGATCTGCATTCCCTCGGTATGTGTGGATGGATCGGACTGAAACAGACAGTCTCAGAGTTTGGCTGCATGCTGGGTGGGTTTCAGAGGAAAGTCCATCTGTCCTTCCTCACTTCTTTGTTGTGGAATTTCACACGGGAACATGGTTGTGTATAATGCTCGCCAGCAGGGTAGATTGTGGATGAGGAGTTTGTTTTGTGATTTCACTTTGTGAAAGGAATTGTATAAAAAACATGTTTGTTTACCATAATGGGACATTATTAGGCTAATGGTAATTTAATAACATCAGATTTGTCAGCAGTCTCGACCAACATTACTATCTTTAAGAGGCTTAAAAAACTGGTATGGCCATTTTCACCGGGGTCCACTTGACCTCTGACCTCAAGATATGTGAATGAAAATGGGTTCTATGGGTACCCACGAGTCTCCCTTTTACAGACATGCCCACTTTATGATAAATGCAGTTTTCTGTTGCAGTATAAATGTTATTTCTGCCCTTTCTTAAAATGGTGTGTTTGAATATTTCTGCATACTGGGGTAAATAAACAGCCTTGGAATTGCATAAAATGGGCATCACTGTAAAACTGAGACTCTTGTGGATCCAGTGAGCCCAACTGTATTTATGTGTGATGATGTTAGTCCTCATAGTAGCCGTTTCATTGTAGTCAGATATTTTACTTGACCTCACTGTATAAAATGACCTGTGGTGACCTCTAGGATAATCACAGCCTCATGAAACTAGAGACCTTGAGCATTCGGAGGATGGTTGCCGAGGTAGACTGACAATAAAGGAGTTTTTGAGCAGTTTCCAGGACAGAAGTGCTGGCCATCCAATCACAGAAAAATGCAATTCTTGCAGAAATGTCCAAATGTCAAACGTTTCCAATACCAAATCACATAATGGCTTTTTCTATGGTGTCCCTCAAGGTCATGGTGTATTAATGTGATATTTTGGAGGGATTATTGGTCATTTTTATCAGTTCTCCTGTCATAAAAAATGGTTAAATTTAGCACCAAATCTGTGTAACAAATGTTATCAACCCTAAAATTCTTCCACAAACTCTTTTGGGGGCGGCAGTAGCTCAGTCTGTAGGGAGTTGGCTTGGGAATCGGAGGGTCACCGGTTCAAGTCCCGACATGACCAAGAACTGAGTGTGAACTGGTAGCTGGAGAGGTGCCAGTTTACCTCTTGGGCACTGCCGAGGTGCCCCTGAGCAAGGCACCAAACCCTCAACTGCTCGGGGCGCTTGTCAGGAGCAGCCCCCTCACTCTGACATCTCTCCATTTGATGCATGTATATGGGTCCTGTTTGTGCATGTGTGTGTCCCGGGTCTGCATGTACCGTGTATAAGTAAAAAACAACAGAGTGTAAAAATTGAATTTCCCCTAGTGGGACGAATAAAGGACTATCTTCTTCTTCTTCTTCTTCTTCTTAATGACTGAATGAATTTATTTCTGCTCTATCACTAGAACAAATTGACACAGTGCTGAGCTGATCATCTCAAATTAATCTGTAGGTTCCCAGCTTTCAGATGAAGTACACCACTTCTACAGTATACTGCTGACTTGCAAAAACAGGTCTATGTGGGTTTTTTAGAGTTAATGGATCTTTAGTTGTTTTTTTTAACAACAACAACAACAATTGTTATAATGATAATAATAATAATAATAATAATAAAGTGATTTCCCAACAAGTTACCGTATGTCCCAATACATTCTAACGTTCACCTGTTCCTCTCCTTGCTTCCAGGTTTATTAAGGCCTCCTTGAAGGCAGGCTGAGTCATTGGAGACCATGCTGGACATACAGTCACCCGTCACATTCCTTCTCATCAGCCTGGTCTGGGTCGACCAGCTGCAGCAGGGCCATGCTATGGACTTATCATCGGGTATGAATCTTTTCACTGGCCAGACATAATAGCAAAACCTCAGCATCTTGTAGGTGCAGCTGTACTTCCCTCTTGTGGCTGAAACAAGACAGAACTCAGAGCATATGTGTATATAATTTTTTTGTTTGTGAAATGTCCATAAAACGGCATCCCCTACTTGCTTTTTGCCTTTAGCTGAGCATAGTGTATTTTTACCCTCTATCGTCATTTATTATATTTTTAAAAATTGTTTCAGTGGTACAATAATGATTATGATGATGAGACATACAAAGGTCAGGTGTAATCCCCATGGGTGATATTTTGAGAGGTTTAATGTCTCACTTTACAAGATTATTAACTACCTACAGTATCATGTTTGCAGTATCAAATTATGGACTTCCATATAGATGGGGTCACAGTTGTAGCTTTGTTAAAGTACTTCTATTTTAGTCATTCAACTGGACATATTGATAGTACAGTTATTATTTCTATATCTTTTTTTATCCCAAGGGAAATTTAAATAGCCTATGGCTTTTAAATTTAAACACATTTTAAAACCTGTACTCCAGCATGACGGTAACAAAACAGATACTTGCCTTTGTTGCTGCTTATGGCTTTAAATCCAAATGCAGTGATAAAGTGGTGGCTCCCTCTCGTGGTAAATGTCTAGATAGTATCCATGACTATGAGCCACAGCCAAGCACCCAGCCAGTGTATAAAGCATGGGTAAATCGATGTAAACTTTATGCATGCATGTAAGCATTTGACTTATGATTATTTAGCAGAAGTTACAACTTGCAGACTGTGTTAATCAGTGATTTCATACAGTCAGTTTATTGGTTGCTTGCTATTACCTGTCTGTAGTTTCAACACTTGTAAAGTAGGTTTAGTTTCTGCTTCCACAGAAGAGATCATTATTCTTCTTGCGACTAAGAGGTTAATGTGTTCATACAGACTTCAGCTCTTTATGACTGTGTGATTAAATTTGATCACACCTCAGTGCTGGCGCTGCTACAATGTGCTTTCAGAGCAAAATGAATTCATCTAGTGGCAAAAGAAATGACTGCTGCCATTTTGCAACAGTTTTCAGCTGTATTGCATCCATAAAAAATTGATTTTTTTTTAGGTTACATAGCCATACTGTCTGTTCTGGCTGATGACATTGAAAGCAATAGCTGAGCCACCTTTTTTATACTTTGTGATTTTTTTTATTTGTGTCGAATATATATAATCATTTATTTATGTATTTATTCATTTCATGTCCTGATATATAGTCAAGGTACTGCTTATATGTTTGTATGTACATATAAGTTCACACTTGTTCCTTAATTTCTTTGATGCAAGGTCTGGTAGGTGGGAGGGGATGAGGGAAGGATCGACTGTATGGGATACTGGAGGGAAGATCTGCCTGCAGGAAATGGATATTTGTTGTTTATTTTGGTTGATTACTCTATTCCACCACTCTCTCAATGCTGAACAAATTAGCTAAAAATAGATAAATACATAAATAAATAAATAAATATAAATTAAATTAAAAATCCTGGAAAATTTACTTCTTTTGTGGTTTTAAAGGTAAGTGATCAACAGAAAAAATGAATGTGAACCAAGTAGTATCATAGTAAGGTTACCATACAAACAGGCCTGTTGTAGACAAAAATTCCCCTTTTCTTTAGAGGTTCCACAACATTTATCCATCAGTGAGATTTATTTATTGAGTTTCCTGTTCATGGTTACACTGAGGCCAGGAAGAAAAGATGTCCATGTTGCACATGGATAAGTTTGTACATTTTTCTTTTAATTGTGTTGCCCACTGTTGTTGTCCCCATACAAACAGATGCAGATAAACACAGAGGGAACCGTGCTGTCATCTCCCAAACACCTGCAGCTGACCCAGCGTCTGAACAAGACAACAGCCTCGGATACAAAGGTAAGCTCCAAGTGCTAAATGTGAGTTTATTGTTTATCGGCCGATTAGGATAAATATTCACACTTTCCCTTAAAGGAACAGTGTGTAATATTTTGGGGAATCTAGTAGCAGAACTGGAATATAATATTCATGACTATGTTTTCATTTGTGTATAATCACCTGAAACTAAGAAGAAACTAAGTGTTTTCATTAGTTTAGTATACATATTGTAAGCTTTGCTTACATAGGGAGTGGGTCCTCTTTACCGAGTCCACCATGTTGCACTACCGTGTTTCTACAGAAGTCCAGAACGGACAAACCAATCACTGGCTCTAGAGAGAGCCCTTCACTTTTTTACGTTACCTGAAAGGCCACCATAGTTCTCCGACATGCTGGTGAAACTGTAATAGCGTGAGCCGCAGAGTGCAAAACTGTGGTTCCTAAAGTATTGTTATTGTGGTAAGGATGGCCTCTGAGCGAGGCGAACAGGGTGACCACAGTTTTGCACTCCGTGGCTCAAAGTACCACAGTCTTGGAAAGGGAGGAGTGAGCGGAGGGGTACTCGGTTGGTTGCAATCTGCAACCACACCACTACAATGTAGATGTGGCCAAATCCTACATAGTGTACCTTTTAACAAAGCAATGTTTAGCTTTAATATGTTGATGCAGATCATTCTTCTGTCTCTTGTCATACTCCATGTTGTTGTTACTGCAGCATATGCTTGTGTTTATCCAGCAGTTTGTATTAATGAAAAGTGAACTCAGGACATGTCATTTAGTCTCATGTTTTTGTTCTAATCTTGTCATCAAAATATCAGATCCGTTTTATCCAGTTATATCCAAGCGATACACTTTTGTCTTGGTCTTGTAAAAGAGTTTGAAAGAAATGTCTGAAATAAGCCTCGACAAAGCCAGTCAGTTAAGTGGTGCTCCAGATTGTGCTGATTCTGTATTTGTCTTTTGAAAGATACGATGTTGAACCCAATTCCCAGGAAGAGGACTATGTTTCCTTTTGCTGACAAAGACTCTAATACCACTTAATGCCAGTTCAGCAGCTGCAAGACCTCAAGTGCTGTGTCCAAAGCCAGTGCAGTTCAATCCCCCTCTCCCTTTGCTTTGACATTTTACGGCGAGGGCTCTGACTTTGGTGATATACTGGGACAGAACAAAGCTAAACGTTTAGTGTTCTCTCCCTATGGCCTCTATGGTTTTGGAGGATGACAAAATAAGACTCTGACACCTGGAGCAAATTTAAGTGAAGAAGAAGAAGAAATGAGATGGAAAAATAGTGATGTTTTTTGGCCTTTTATCTTTAATGGGCAGCATAACATAGTTTTCTTTTGTGGAATCTAAATTGGCGCTCTTACAGGCTTCCATCTGATGTAGTTTATGTGAAGCTAATGGCTGAAAGAGGGATTCTTTATCTGCCTGTTTCCTCTCTCAAGATAAGAAGCCGATTTTTTTTCATACCTTAAATCTTTGTGGCCCAGCAGGAAAGAAAAAAAATGATGACAGTGAGATTGTGAGAAGTTGAAAGGATGTCCAAGTCTTAACGACTGATAAGACCAGCCGGGTAGCTGCCACTCTGCCAATCTGGAGGGAGATCGAGGAGAGCAGAGGCACGGCCATCGCATCTGCTCTTCTCTTACTGTTTGATGGTGAAACGTGAAGGCTGCCTCATATTTTGTTTCAACACTTTGGATGACCCTGAGCAACTATAGTGATGCGCAGTGAGAGGTGCTGCTGACAAATATGCAAAGGTATAAACGAGTGGAGGGAAATGAAAGAGCTGTCACGGATAATAGGAAACAGGGAGAGTGGAAAATAAAAGCTGGAAAGAGGAAAATAATGTAGTGAAAGTTGTTGCCATGTGTTACATCCACAAATATCCACACAGCTCATACAGTCCACTTGCTCATATAATTAAAGTCTGTATTTCACTCCTGACAGCAGGTATGGTCGATATTTTTTCATGGACCAAACACTGATTAATAGAGGACTCGCTGAGGCCAAGTTTGTTGGTCTGTGGAGGTTCCAAATTATTTAGCTCTTCATAAATATTTTTTTGGATTTGGCTTTGTGCTTTTTTGGAGATATTTTCTCCCTCTGGCTCAAAACCAACTGGAGAGCTACTTTGGAGTGGAAATAAATAAATAAAAATAGGTCTCAGTATTTGGCACAGTCTCCTTGAAACCCTTGCCATTTCATGTGCTGTGTTGCCATAAAGACGTGCATGTCTTTGTGTCCGTTTTTTCACCATCTGTTCCTGGAAATATCAGTGTTGGAGTGGAGATGCTTTGGATTGTGACCAAATGTGAAATGTGCGATAGAACCCTCAAACCCTGCATTTAGCTGTGTGCGCTGCACCTGTTGTTATATTGAGGCAACGCGAGCATGAAGCAAGAGCCCCACTGTTGACCTCTGCCCGTTAGTATTTGTGCTTTAGCCCTACTGTGATGGCAGCTAGTTTAGACCTTTAGTCAATGTCATAGAAGGAGACTAATTGTACCAAACCATATTGCCCTCAACAGCAGTGATTCTCCAAGTTGGGTCCATGGCACTCTGCCAGGGGTCTGCAAAAGAATTTACTATACATTTTAAAATTGTGCTATACTATTAAAAAGTGCATATCTACAGATGGGGAGCATTTACGCCAATAAAACACGCTTATTGTGTCCATGACTCTCACCCATGTTAGCTGTGAGGCAATAGAAACTGTATTAAGTTCATTATTTTCAAGTTGAAGCACTGAAAGTCAGCTTTAGACTGGTAAATATAAATATCTTGATTTTTCAGGGCTATGCCAGTGTTGCTACTGTTCATTTTCCGAAAGTTTTTAAGAGCAAGTTATTGAAATTTGGACTAAAAATGCTGTGAAGTTGAGTCCAAATGCAATTTGAATAAAATCACCCATGTTTAAAGGCATATAAGGGTATTAACATTCCCTGCTGTGGGACTAATAAAAGATTATCTCATTTTAACTTATCTTAACATGATTCCAATTGAAATGACTAGAAATAGCGTCAGTGACATCTAAGAGTACAAATGGTAGTAAGCATAATAGGTGTTACGATTAAGACGGGGTCCTTGGAAAATTCCCTCCCCCGTACCCAGGCCCCCCATGGTTTGATAACCTTTGCTCTACAGTTATGGTACTATTACAGCCATTCAGTTTCAGTCTACTGGGCTGCCAGAGAGTGATATAATGGGGATAATATTAGATGAAATATAAAAAATGTAAACATAAACTGTCTGGTAGGGAAAAGAAACACAATTGCAATGTGTTAACAAAGAATAAAGACTTAATTATAGGGAAAATTGCAGGAAATATAGCACAACTGTACAGTATATGCCCATGCAATTTTGTCACTGCAAATATGTTGAATAGGATAAGGGAGAAAAAACATGCAAGAAAGTAAAAAAAGAGAGTGGAAGGTGTTCTTGAATGCAAGAAAAATGGAGTGCATGCTTTAAAAAGGCAGAAATGTGCTCGTGGGGAGACTGTAATTTCCCATATTTTACTGGTTGTTTACCAACCGTGAACCGGCTCAGCTTAGACTGCAGCAGGCACTCCATTCAGCAGAGCCAACCAGTGGTCCACAATGGGCAATTAAAGGATTTGAGGCGAGAGGTCACAGAGAGGGGGGCTGGCAAAGTCAACTTAGTTCAGTCTAAATGTGACTTTAAAGACCAGAAACATCATTTCTGTGACGTGTGAGTGAGACAGTGATTGAAGTTAGTCTAAATACATAATTATTGTCTGTTTTCTTCTGTTACTAATTTTGGTTGGACGTGAAGGAATTTTTAAGCGTGCGCTTTTTATTGTAGAAATGATGCATGCACTTATCTTGAAATATTTTATAGTGCCATGCAGCTTCCCTGCTTATTCCAACATGGCGTGGAAAGAATTGAGGCGCACACAGAATTTCACTTTAAAGGGACAGTACGCGGAATGTGTTTGGCGTCACTGGGCAAAAAACTCCATGAAAACCGTTCAGCACATTGTAATTGAAGAGAAAACTAGACTTCTGCACCTCCACATGGCTCTGTTTACAGCCTTTAATTAAATATATAAATAAATAAATAAAATAAAATAAATAAATATAAAGCTTATTTTCTGCAAATAAATATTAATTATTATATTACTGTAATATTTATATCTCACATAAAATGTTTTCAGAAACATTTTGTAGTTACTGTTTAGCTGTAAAATGAGGAAGTTTGCTCCGGCTGGTGGGCGGGGCTTGGTATTTCCTCAACTGATCTCAACATGGCTGCCGGATCACAAACTTTCTCATTTTATAGCTAAACAGTAACTACAAGATGTTTCTGAAAACATTTGAGGTGAAAACTAGGCATTACAGTAACAGAATATTGATTCATGTTTGATCAGCGCTGCCAAGTTTGATCAGAGGTTGTGAGTGATTGACAGCTGCCGAGAGACAGCAGGCTCCAGCTTGGGTCTGACTGGTTGTTTTCCTCTGGTCTTACAGATGCCATTAGGAGCACCAGAGGACACAGAGGCACATATTTTTTTCAGATTACCTGTCTCATGCAGTACTGTCAGGATGTAGTGACCATTCATTCATTCATTCATCGTCAACTGCTTAACCAGGGTCGGGTTGCGGGGACAACAGCTCTAGCAAGGAACCCCAAACCCCAAACCCTTTCGCGGGCCACATTAACCAGCTCTGACTGGGGGATCCCGAGGCGTTCCCACGCCAGTGTGCAGATATAATCTCTCCACCTAGTCCTGGGTCTTCACCCGGGGCCTCCTCCAGGCTGGTTGTGCTTGGAACACATCCCTAGGGAGGCGCTCACAGGGCAGGAATGTAGGACGAGGATGTAGTGACCGTTTAATAAAAAAGATAATAATCATATATGCTCCAATTCTACGCACTGCAGCTTTAAATATCAATATGTCAAAACGAAATCTAAGCCCAGACTGTGCTTCAGCCCTGCAACCAGCAGAGGGAGTGCTGACCTCCTTAGAAAACACAAGGCATCTCTGAGGTTCATTAGGTCAGACATATACAGTGTACTGTAACTATTAACTTTAAAGGATTAATCTCAGCTTAATTCAAGAATGTAGTTTATTTATCACTCAGGCAATGTGATTATTACCTCAGCATGTTTGATACCAAGACATAATATGCGAGGCATCACATTTCTAATGCACTTGAAATGACGTTTAATTTCCCAGTGGTGTGTTGAGAGGTCAGATGGTGAAAGCTTCATCGATTTTAGTCATGGAAAGGAGAACCACAGTGCTCTCTGTGTGCAAGAAGAAGGAACATTTTACTGGCTCATTACAGTATTACAGTATTTCCCCCATACGTGCAGCCTGAGTTGGTCCCTTTTAGGTTTTAATTAATAAGGGCACAGTGAAAGTGCACGTCCACAGTCTTGATGGGAGGATAAAAATAGCATAAATCATTCATTCAAGGTCAAATGCTCACTTTCATCTGTAGGCACACTTTAAAATATTAAGTGCACTTTTTGGTTGGGGAATTCTGCTGTTCATAAAAGGCCCTTTTAAACATATAATGATGGACACTTATAACAAAGCGTTTGATTGGTGCAGCCAGCTGGATCCTACTGCAGGCTGCTGCCACTCAATAAGCTAGAAACAGCTTGAATTATGGGATAATCTTCTGTTGGCTATTAAAACTACATCCACGTAGTTTGCAGTCATTTTTAGCCTGTTTTTTTTTTCATAAGAGTACGTGCTTGATGCAAGTGGAGCCTCGTGTTGTGAATGTATCCTCATGCGGTTAAATGGTGCCTGACTCGCAGGAATCTCCTCCGCACAACAGAAAAGCCTCTGACTGGTTAGGAGAAACCAAACCAGCACTGAGCGCAAAGACGCGCGGCGCCTCATCCAACCAGCGCCAGCTCCATGAAACCGGGGGTAAAAAACTACACGTTTAAACCATTAAAGCGGACTGACTGCAACCGGACGACTCTTTTTTTTGGATTCTTGCTCTGCATTCAGCCGCGGAAAGCTTCTCCTCCCGAAGTGGAACTAACAGCTTTTATCTGATCACAGATGAATTGCGCCAAGTTCTCGGCGCTTGGAAGTGAGGAGTTCGGGGACAATCCGAGTGCTGTTCAGTGGATTACTTCTCAAGTAACCCGCGACGATGCCTCCGACTGATCTCAACTTTGATTCACAATAGAAATTCAGCTCTGAACAACATTATCCTTGTCACTGCGGAGTTCAGCAACTCTCCTCCATCATTTGAAGTTGTGATTTCGATGAAATAGACAGCAAAGCGCATTCTAACTGGATTTACACCGTTTCCAGCTGCTCTTGAATGATGCCTGCCTGTCTGACGGGGATTTACTGTCTACTGGCACTTCTACAGATTTGTTCAGGTATTACCAAGACAGCTTTCTTTATGTTTTCAGGGTGGGAAGTTTCAAAATAATAGCCAGTGCATGTGTATATACAAATAACGACTTGAACAGCGATGGTGGAACAGAGAGAGAAGTGAGAAGGGGTGATGCAAGTTTGATCCGTCATGGCACCCTGTGGGTATATCGGTCACCTTTCCTCAGTTTAGCCAGCAGCAGTATCTGTATGTGCCCTCCCCAGCTGACCCATGCTGCGTGCTGCCTGGCTGCTCAAAGTGACCCATTTATCTCTATGCTCTGCTGCAGCCCAGTGAAACACAAGCAGCTCTTATCACACCCGTGGAAATTAATTGCCACAGTTTAAGTGTCCAAAAAGGGGGGAAAGGAAGGTTTATGTGAGAGCAGGTTGTGTTATGTATATAAGAATCAATGGCATGCCCAAATGCATGTGAGGAGTCAAACATAGTAGGTCATCATCCTCAGTGCTCTGTGGGTGCATACATTACATGAGTTGCAGGTTAATGAGGAGCAGAGAGACTTCACTCGGGTAGTCCCTTTGCACCAGTCAGACCAGTAATGATACTTCCAGTGGATGGAAAAAAGGCTCCATGCATGGCCCATATCAATGCATGGTAGTAGAGCTGCAATGAATCGATGAGTTGTCAACTATTTAATTAATTGCCAACTATTGAGGTAATTGGTTAATCAAATTCTCTGATTCCAGCTTCTTAAATGTAAATCTTTTTACTCCTCTATGACAGTAACATGAATATTTTTGATTTGTGGACAAAACAAGACATTTGAGGATGTCATCTTGGGCTTTGGGAAACACTGATCAATATTTCTGAGGGTTTTTTTTTTTTAAGAAAAAAAAAGATAAATTGATTTCAACTTCCAGCCTCTTAAAAGTGAATATTTTCTCATTTCTTACTCCTTTTATGACAGTAAACTGATTTTGTTTTAAATCTAAAAACAAGACATTTGAGGACATCTTTGGGAAACACTGATCACCATTTTTCACCATTTTCTGACATTTTATTGATTAATAACTAATCAATTAATTGAGAAAATAATCAACAGATTAATTGACCATGAAAACAACCATTAGATGTAGCCCTACATGGTAGATTCAGTACTAGATTCTGGATTGAATATTTAAATAGGTTTTTTTTTTTTTTTTTTGGGGGGTGTGGTTAAGAGCTAGATTCCCATGTACTGTGATATTTTTAGTTTGCTTTATATTTTCATCTTTTATTTGTAACTTGAGTGTACCTACTCCAACCCGGCATGACACATGTTGGGAAATTGTCAAACATCATCTTACTGAGACAGCGAAGAAAGCTTTGGGTTATACTGTACATGTTGTGTGGTTGCTGTGTTTCTGTTGGAAAGGTTGGCCAAGGTTCATTCTGGGAAAATGACCAAGCATAACATTGATATAGCGCTGATATTGCAGGTAGAGGTTGGGGTGCACATCAGCACGGAAAAGTTTTTGTTGGAGGGCTTACAGCATACTTACTTTCCACTAGACTGTATTGGCTCACACGTTTTCCTTTAGCCGTGATCACAGCTCATATTAGCCACTGTGTTCCAGTCAAGCAGCAGACCTTGCAGGTGTATCCATTGAAGGAGCACCTCCTCCACCCAAGGCACCATGATGTCATGCAAAATATAGTAGCAACTATATACTGCTACAGGAGTGAGTCTGAAAATCTGGAAATGAGTTAGCATTTTAGCACTTCCGGTTCCCTCATCTGGAAATCAATTGTTTTTTTGAATGGGTTTTTATTTAAGTGCCTGAAATAACTCTGTTATTTATACAAGCTGAAGAGATTTTAATGTTATGTTTTACAATATTAAATATGTCAGTAAATAACCCACTCCTGATTTCTGAAGCTTTTAGATGTCTTAAAAAAGGAGGTTGCTAACAAGTGGCTAAATGAGGCTACTAAACGTCATCATGCCGACTCGTGTCCGCCTCGTTCGTTTATAACCTAACATTAGCTTTTTACTTCAGCCAATTGCATTTACACTTCATAAAAATCACAAAAGTGGTGTTCATTTGTGAAGATTATCTTGCTGAACAAAACATGTATCACATACATGTGTTTGCCACAGAGCTTATTTTCTGCAATAATCCAAAACCCAATGGAAAAATCACATTGTTTTTTTTTTTTTTGTCGAGGGAACCCAGAGCGATGTTAATTTTCTGGTTGGTCAACAAAAATACATCATCCCTGGAGCTCTTTATAGTCACATAGGCCAATAGGTGGTAGCTTCAGTCCAGATATTAGATAATCAGATTTTTACCTTTGAACCTGCTTTGGGGCACGTGATTGACCACAGCACATCAGATAGTTAATAATGACTAAATCTTACCACCATACATTTTATTTAACCTATTTTAAGTTTCTCATTTAAGTTATTTTAGGCTAGAGTAAAGCTGCAGACTGACATAGGAAGCAAACAAAAGCATACAAAATTCTGTGATGATATTTACCACTAATCATCAAATTTTCAACGTATCTCTTCTTGTAACAACAGACAAAGGCACATAAGAGTTGTTTTTAGATATTTCAATAGTCCCTGAAACTCCCTACTGGCGCCAGCCTTTTTCACTCTGTAAGACAAAGACAGCTGTCAGTAACATTAGCAGTGGCCACAGACTGAAAAAAGAACAATATATTTTCAGCACTAGAGCTTTCATAAGTGTCTGTCACCAAGTGATGGGCTTTATTTGGTGCTGGACTTTGCTTTCTTTGACAGTGTAGGGACAGATTTTTCCAATGTTTTTGCTCTAAACCTTCTTGGGTGTGACACCATACTTTAAAGTCAGCATATTATGTTGTGAGTGTTATTTATGTCACATTTTTGTGTCACATTTTCCAAACCAAACATAATGCACCAA
The DNA here is from genome assembly GCA_947000775.1 of Pterois miles. Taxonomy (NCBI): domain Eukaryota; kingdom Metazoa; phylum Chordata; class Actinopteri; order Perciformes; family Scorpaenidae; genus Pterois; species Pterois miles. The sequence goes on along the minus strand of CAMQGK010000052.1, from coordinate 15,306,768 downwards.
ATTTTCTTCCTTGCTTCAGTGACCAGAAACAGAGGCTGCACAGTATCAACATGTGGATATAATACATTTACCAACGGTTTTCTTAAATTTCGGTGGTGACTCAAAAAAGGAAACACACTAAGGCTTGCCCATCCACATCAAGAGCACTACAAAATGTGTATGACACCAATTTTCCAGTTCGTTGTCTCTAAATTTACAAACTGACACACTCGATAACTGCGCAATCCTGAGGAGCGTTTCAAGAGTACTCAAGGAGACTTTTGCTGTTCTGTCCTTTTTAGGAGAGTTCTCTGATCCTTCAGCATGATGTGAATATCTTAAATTGCACTCAGATCTACACCTGACATGAAACTAACCTTGTTTGAAGCCCAGTGTATTCATTCATGCAAGAGGTTAAAAGGTGTACAGTAAATGTATATGACAATAGCCATGTTTGAACCATAGCCTGTTTATATAAGAAGTGGATGTAGTCACTCACTGGTTTGTAGGCTGCCATTTTGAAGCCTCAAGTTTGGCATTTTGGCCGTCACCATCTTGCTTTTTGGCTGTCACCATATTGTTTTTTGCAATCAAAAGAGACAAAAGAGGGTGGAGCTAAGTACAAGTGAACACTGAACAAGATGTTTTAGGCGACCAAAAAGGTAATTATTGACTTTCATGAACTGAAAACAGTATGAAATGGTTAAAGGGTAAGATGAAAACACAACATCCAGAACAAACAACGCTGTGGTAGCAATCTATCAATCACAAGCTAGCCACGCCCTCAAGCATACCCTGCTTTACTGTCTATTTTATTCTAAATGGGACCATAATTTACTAAATGAACATCATGCTGTATTGAAGACGACTTGAAACTAGTGATTGAGACCATAAACTCATGTTTACAATGTTTGCTGAGGTAATAAATCAAGTGAGAAGTAGGCTCATTTCCTCATGGACTTCTATTCAATCAGACTTCTGGATGCAACCAGAGGGGTCGCCCCCTGCTGGCTATTAGAAAGATTGAAAGTTTAAGGTGCTTGGGTATTGGCTTCACTTTTCAGACCCCAGTGTGTGTTTGCCACATCCCTATCCCACCACAGATTAGACAGGGATTTTTAATTATATGTGGGATAGCTGCCAGGCTTACAAGCCTGACCTTGAAAATGACCCATACATTACAAATTGCAATCAAAATTATTACATGATTTTTCCAGCCTCATCCATTTGTATGGCATAAAAATGGTCCATCATTAAAACATGGAGCTGTTAAAGCTGTGCTGTTAAGTGACTGCATCTTACTCAGAACTACAGGGAAACCATGGAACTCCCCTTTCGTTGAGAGTTTAATCTATGCATAATAAATCTGCTGACGGTAATTGGATGATGCATAATAATCGAAATGATGGCCATTAAAAGCATACGCTCATGTCAAGATGGCTTCGTCCCTTTCATCCCACAGATCCAAATTATGCATCCCCAGAGTGGTGCCGTTAGTTGCCTCGCCATTCTACCTGCTGTGTTTGATGGCATGTAAACACTGTCTAAAAAGGAACCATGGGAAAATAAAAGAATGGCTCATCCTGTTAGTCTTTGTTATGATGGTTGTCTCAACTGTGCTTTCAAACAGAGTACAGGATTCGAAAGCTCAGTTAACCCTCTCAGTTCTGCTGGGACTGATAGGATTAATATCTTCATAATAGCCATAGTAGCTAAGCTAATAACTAGGCTAATTACTTTAGCAATAAGTGACCAAGGCCCTCTGAGGCTTATTTTACCTTTTATAGACCCCCTCCTATGTGTTATCAGTGGAGAAGTAAGTACAAGAGTGGCTCAGAGACCAGCAGAACACAGCCTAATCCCATCACTGGTGTGTGCAGCAGGCCCATAGGGAACACTTTGATTGAGACATGTGGCTGGCCTGCTGGAGTTAGTTGCACACAGGTCAGAGTTCACATGTACCTACTCATGCTGCTTGGGCAACTGACACTCGTGACTGCAAGAGGTTGACTGTTGTGACCCAAAATACTAGCACAGCACTTGTTACAGAATGCTGGACTTTAAGTAGTGATGGCTTGATTGGGGGGAAGCTGGCCTGCTGTGTTGTCCCCTAAGCTAACAAGACTCCCTGTAGTCTTTGTGGTGGTGACAGTGATGAGCTGAGTCCCACTGCTAATGAGGACTTCTTCGCCATGGATGATGGGGCTGATGGGACATCTTTGCGCACAGACAGGAATTCCTTTCTTTGTTCAATGGAATCATCATATTCCTTCTTTCTTTCCTTAGAAATGCAACTAACAAGCGTCACTGGAGAGCAGCTTGAAGAGCATCTTCATTAATGTTTATTTCTTGCAACACGCCATCATGAAGGATAGCAATAAGGAATAGATACAGTATATTTTTTTTAAAAATCATTCAGGGTGTGGCCCCACTCTGCTTCATTCATGCTGACAGAGAATCTGCAGAAACGACTCAACGACTAATTTAGCATATGTTTTGTCATTTGGTACTGCTGGCAGCGACTCTGGCACAGCTTTGAATGGCTTTACGGCTTTCAAGCAATTTTTATTTGTCACCCATCACTGGGATCCATCAGACCTGGTTTTAGATTTATTTCTGGACTTTTTAAGCAGTTGTGTTTATTAGGGCTGTCAATCGATTAAAATGTTTAATCAAGATTAATCACACAGTTGTTCATAGTTAATCGCAATTAATTGCAAATAATCACATTTTTTTTATCTGTTCAAAATGTAGCTTAAAGGGAGATTTGTCAAGTATTTAATACTCTTATCAACATATGACAATATGCTTTCTTTATGCATATATTTAGGCTGTCATTGGAAATCAATTAACAACACTGAATAATGACAAATGTTGTCCAGAAACCCTCACAGGTACTGCATTTAGCATAGAAATATGCACAAATCATGAGCAAAATCAAGCCCAGCAGGTAAAAAAAAAGCAGTTAGTGTGCCACTTGCCCCAAACTGCATGTAATTGTCATAAAATGGGCAGGTCTGTAGTGGGTACCCATAGAACCAATTGTCATGTCAAGGGACTCCTTTCAAAATTGCCATACCAGTTTTTCCTTGCCAAAATTTAACGTAACTTTGGAGCATTATCTAGCGTCCTTCACAGCAAGCTAGTATGATATGGTACCACTGGATTCCTTAGATTTTCTAGTTTCATATGATACCAGTATGTTCACTCCAGCTTTAAATTTGAGCCCACTACACCTTAAAAATTGCTAGTTGCATGAATGCATTAAAGACATTTGTGTCAATAAATTGTGTTAATGTGTTATTACATTAACTTTGATAGCCCTAGTTTAAATTTTGATAGAGTCGGCTAAACAGTATAAACTGCCTGAAACACCTTGCTTGAAATCCTCGCCTTTCTTCTGTAACATGGTGATGTCACCAAGTTTGCATAATAGCTGCCTAATGGCTATTTTGGTACACCCTCAAACAAAGCTAGTTAGAGCGGAGCTGGAGTGGAGTCTGAAGTGTTTGACTTGGTTGACTAGTCACAACAGAGTGGGCCAGCTGACCAATCAGAGCAGAGTAGACTTTTTTGGGAGGCGGGGCAGGAGCTCAAACAGAGCATTTTAGACAGAAGGGGAAAAGAGGTGCTGCAGCACAGCCGGTATGAGAAAAATAAAGTGTTTTTGAACATTAAAACATGTAAACATGTTCTAGCAGAAACAGAGTGTGAGTATGCACCTGAAAATAACCACCATAGGTCCTCTTTAAAGTATGGATCCATTGTCATACAGTCAGCCCATGTCAAGATGAGGTCATGCCAAAGGAATGTTGTTTGATACAGGTGTTTTTGAGGTCATCATTACCTGAAAGATGGTCATGTGATCTTTGTCCCTGAGGAACTGTTCTGGCAGAGAAACCGAGACTGTATCTCTCTTGTCTCTCAAACCCCTGCAGAAGTTGCTGCAATTGTTTGCCTCTGACTGAATTTGCATACATGCATATGTAATGGTGTTAGCGCAAGCTTAGTTTTAATGTGTGTTTTCGGATTGTGTGCTGAAAGCTGTGATTCGTGATTGCTTCCCGTGTTTACTCACCGGTTTCCTGTGGCGCTGCGAGGCCGAGCGTGGTTGCCAACCCTAGGGATGGGAAGCTGCTGTGGGCTTTAACAAGCGCCCGAGGGCCTGGAGTTCAAAGGTCATTGCACCTTCTCACAGGCTCACACATACATACACAACTCCTCCTCCTCATTTTGAGGAGGATCGATAACTGTCTGCCTGCCCACAAAGGTAGCAGGTTCCTCGCCTGGAGGATCCTCCCACACCCATATACTACTTCCTTCGACCTTTTCTACACATCTCTGTAAAAATAGAATCACAGCAATTCATCAGTCAGGTCTTCCAGTTGTTTTCATTGACAATTAAAGCACAATAATATTTTCATTATGTGCAAGAACAACTCAAGCATGAGCTGAAACAAATGAAATCAAATGATAAAAAAATGACTTAATTTTACCATGAAAGTATAACGAGTATGAAACTTTTTATGGTCACTGCTACCTTATGAATGTATTAAGCACAACTTGTACTAACCAAATAATTATGTAATCTGTTACAAACTGGCAGTGTTTTTTTCCTGCAGTTAATTTGCACATTAATATATTTTTTCAATTTTTTTGTCATGTTTACACAGAATGTGAATAATACAATGCGAAAAAAGTGATGTACTTTTTATTTGGATTTTCTGAGCTTCAGAGATCAACCAATCACGGTGTGCGGAGCAGGTTGAGTTGCGCCTGTATATGAAACAAAAACAAGATGAACCATCTGAACCAAGATGGCAAAAATGTATCGCTCCTTTCAACCTTGTCAAAAGCAAGGCAGACCAGATCCACTCCTTCTGTTCTTACCTTTCACAATAAAAGCCCTAGACATATAGCATTTGCAGGGAAGTATTTTGCATTTTTGTGTCCTTTATTCATCACACCCCCGGGGTGTAAAGGCTTTTAGGCTGATAAAATGTGGTTGTGCCCGCTGTGTCACAGATCTGTGGCATAAGGCATAAGGAAAAAAATGAAAGGAGAAAGATTCCCTTTTATTTTGCATTTTGAGAATAATGTGGAAATGTTGAGAATAAAGTTGACTTTCATTGTACGCACTAATGCTAGTAGTTTGATTTATTCTCAAAGGTTCTACGCTTACTCAACTCAACATTTCATCTTTATTCTAAACATTTTGACTTTACTCTCAATATTTCGACTTCATTCTCAACAGTCTGATTTATTTTTCCTAAGGCCTAACAGACGTTATATGGCTCTGCTAAATTATTGGTGAACTTGAGTTTGAGTTGGCATCTTGTGCTTATCACCCCCTCACAATAAACTGTCCTAAGTAGTGAACCTTTAGCCACGCTCATCTGGACAGACTAGTTTCTAAGATCAGAAATTCCCGTGGGTTTTGTGGTTTTCTCCGGGCTGTTTGCACTCCTTTGGCCTTAGTTTCCAGTTCTGAGGTCAGTGTCCAACTATGGCTGTGTACTGAGGAACTTTGGATGATTACTTCTGTGAATAAATTTGCCCGTTATAGTTTTGAGATTTTGTATTTAGACCAGTTGTGAAGACATACGACACCTGGAGTGTGTATCTATGAATCCGTCTTGTTTTCTAATGAAGATGTGCTGAGCCTGGCAGAATGTTTCATTCATACAACTGTCTCTGAAACAAACTGTACGTACTGTGTACGGCTCTACAACTTGTCCATCCGTGCTAGCTAATGATTGCACTGCTGCAGTGGTTGCTTCCAGAGTTACGCCGTATTCCTCAAGGATTTGGGTTAGAAAGTAATTGGGAGGATTAATATTTTGAAAGGACAGATTTAAAGGTCACATTGATAGTATAACCCCAGAGATGCTTCTCAAGGTTACATGTCCTCTCTCCAGTCAGGCGGCTAATAATCAATAGGATCGATATGCTCCAAGTAACTTGGCTTATAGAATCGATAAGCCAGTTCACTGCGGCTTTCAGTTCAATTGGCCGTTAAATAATGAATAATACTTTGACGTATTCAGCTGGCTTGATTTTATGACATTTCTTTGATATTCTAACATTATGATTTATTCTGACAGCCTTGATCAGAGCACATAGACAAACCCAGTGCTTCACTTGGCTTATTAGATCCCAGTGAGAAGTTCAGTGATGATGAAGAGAGCGGGTGGATTCAGCAGGCCAGTATGAGCATGATGCCCACAGGACTGACCTTGTTATTACAGGGAGAGGACCTGACTAATGTTACCTTCATTAACCGTAGGTTGACGCTGGAATGTCTCTCAAAGCATTTTGACATATAGTCTCATTAGCTGGTGGGAGAGCCAGTGGGAGATATTTGTATTACATCTGAATGGCATAGTATTGCACACTATGAGTGAAGATTTAAAGGGAGATACTGGCCAAGACAGATACCTGTACTCACTGCATATGAGTTTGGTTTATTATTCAGACTAGTGTGTTTAGTTTGTCTGTTTCAGGGATTCACAGCATCTACAAAGTAATGTAATATGCTGTAAAAGCTAATCATACAGTATGTAACAGGATTATGATATGCCATTTTTTTATTGTAGTAATGGCAATCAGCTTTTCCGTATCACAGTGATTTTATTACTTTTCCGTGCTGCTTTTGTTGTCTTGCTGATCAGTTCACAAATACAAATTACGATTTTTTATTTTCTCCCCACACTCATCAAGAACCAAATTGTCCATCTGCTAATTCAACTGTAGAGTTTATATAAATCAAAAGAAAATTATAAAGCCTCTTGGATCCAGGCTGCACTTACTATTTCTATTTTATTTCACTTATTTTACTAAATTTATCTTAAATGTTTTGCTATTGGTATTACTTTTTATACATGTTATAGTTTAACTCTTGTTACTATTGTTATGCTGTTGCAGTTTACTTTTCTATTTTTGTTTACTTATTTTACGAGATTTATCTTGCTCTTATTGCTATTATATTTTGCACTGATACAAATACAGTGTATTGGCAACAATCTGGCGATATGATAGGTATCATGACACGGGTAACGATTCAATATATTGTGATACTAGGCAAAGCAAGGTGATATATTGTGATTTTTTTTTCAGATTTCACACCACCATATGCATAAAATCAGAGTAAATTAAAGTCACTATGTGAAATGGCTACTATAAGGACTAATATCAAGATAGTCCTTTATTAGTCCCATGAGGGGAATTCAATTTTTTTCATTCTGTTGTTAACTTATACACGGTACATGCAGACCCAAACACACACATGCACAAACATGCAACAATGGAGAGATGTCAGAGTGAGGGGGCTGCTCCTGAGAAGCGCCCCGAGCAGTTGGGGGTTTGGTGCCTTGCTCAGGGGCACCTCGGCAGTGCCCAAGAGGTAAACTGGCACCTCTCCAGCTACCAGTTCACACTCAGTTCTTGGTCCATGGCGGGACTTGAACCGGTGACCCTCCGGTTCCCAAGCCAACTCCCTACAGACTGAGCTACTGCCGCCACAATCAACACACATAAATACAGCTGGATTCACTGGATCCACAAGAGTCTCACAAGAGTCTCAGCTTTCTAGTTGTTATGCAACTCTAAGATTGTTCAGGGACCCCAGTATGCAGAAATATTCAAATACACCATTTTATAATAGGTGAAAGTAAGACATTTGTACTTAATGCAAAAGCCTGCATGGTTTTGCCCCAAACTGCATGTGATGAAGGAGGAGGAGGAGGAGAACTCCTTTTTTTTTCCCCCCGTGGGGAAATTAATTTTACTCCCTTTTTATCTTATACATGGTACATGCACACAAACACACACACACATGCAGTAATGGGAACATGAACATATAACATAAAGTGGGCATGTCTGTAAAGGGGAGAATTGTGGGTACCCATATTGAACCCATTTTCATCACATATCTTGAGGTCAGAGGTCAATGGACCCCTTTTGAAAATGGCCATGCCAGTTTTTACTCGCCAAAATTTAGCATAAATTGGTAGCATTATTTAACCTCCCTCCCAACATGCAAGTTTACCATGGTTCGTATCAATGGATGAGCTTGCAACGGTCTACAGAAGCCTGAACAGTGGCAGTGTCCGCGGGCGGTCCTTCAGATTTTTATTCCTTATGTTCCTTATGTATTCAAAAATTCCCAAACTTTGGTCAAAGTATGTATGTTTTAGCTTGAAAATGCTATTTCCGAAGCCTTTCTAAAAACTTGTTTCCATGTGACCTGACAGAGTTTTCAGCATGATGGCACTGCCACATGTACAGTGTATATACAATATACATCCTTATAGTCTATTATTACTAGGGGCTGCAGAGTGGCATGATAGGTAATGACATAGTGTTTTTTAATGCCTGAGGCTGATGGGGGAGTAAGAAGGAAAAAAGCATGGACTGAGATAGTGTCAAGGTGTTAGGAAGAGAGAAGACACCCACAATTTTTGGTGGCTATGTTATGAAATACAGTAATTAACTCATGTTCAGAATATGTATGTATGAACACGGAGATAAAAGGAAACTCCAGACAGTCATTAATCTCACAGACATTTTGTTCCCATAGCCTGTGATTTTCAACCACAAATAAGAACTACTTCGAATCAACCAAATTACCTGCACTGTTTCGCTCACTTCAGACATTGGCTTTATTGTGACCTGCAAGATTGCTATCAAGCGTGGACTGCGGCCAGATTATTAAAGCTGCTTTATCCCAAAACAGTGTTGGTTTGGCAGCAAGAGCTATGGGGAATTGTTGCGTTCAGCTTTTTTTCTCGCTGCAATTACATTTAACAGTCGAGTGGAACCTCTCTACAACTGGCAGATCATTACAACTTTTGCCAAGATTTTCAGGTAGCAATCTAAGTTTTGCACTCTTAAACCAATTTATTAGAACGCACAAAATAATAGTTTACCTCAGAAACACCTCATATACCCTCAATCCATGCAACATAACAAACAAAGCTGGAGAGCCGGGCTTTAACCATATTCCGCGCATCAACAACCAACCCCAGAGCCCTGTGCCAACATGCACGATCAACAGCACCAGCACGAGTGGAGCCAAATATAAAGCTGTTCATACAGATAAATTCTCGAATTACCACCAGATGAGCTGTTTTAATCACCTTTTAAAAATCGGTTGTAACAGCTTATAGAAGGGTAAGCATTTCATAGAAAAAAAAAGGATGGAGGTCTGTTCATAAACACTTCAATCCATCACAGCAAAAACGAAGTGAAAAGCAATTTGTGTTGGGACACAGTTGAGATGATATTTGCCCAGTGGAAGTGATTGACACAAGCAGGTTTGCTGTGGAAAAAAAAGAGGTCAGTATATTATGGATTTCCTAGAGCCGCTTCTCTTCCACGCTGAACTCTGACTTCTTGGCTGCTCCCAGTGTGGTGCTTTATTGCCACTTGTAGTATTGCTGCTCCCTGAAGGTACTGTTGATAGACTAGTGTCTGAACAAATATACACTGCACATATTTTTGGAATGGAGTTATTTTGTCGGCACAGAGTACTGCAAGTACAAAAAGATCTAATATTTAAAATGAAGACTGTGTTTCCACCAAGGTAGCAATGTGGCACCAGTAGCAGCAGCTGTGTTTTGATAAGATTTCCATTTGGCTCCTTAGCTGCCAATGTGACGGACACCCGTTGCTGCTTTTGAAACAGTCGGACTGCTGCCTCAAGACCTGAAACCCATTTTGAGAAACCACAAAACAAATTTGAGTGTTCTATCTTTATAAGCAATTTCAGTTTAGAGAGTTAATTTGTGAAATAAGACAAGTAATGCGCTACGCTTTTATAAACCTGTTTTTATTTTGTACATTTTATTGCTTACTTCTTAATCCCAGAGTCTTATTGCAAGAGAACACAGTTAAACACGAAAAGGAGTCGTCAGTCACACTACCTGTGATGTTGACAGAGAGGCATTTGTATATGCATGTGCAAATATTCGTTATCTTGCATAAATTCTCTGTGCACAGATGTTACCAAGAAGCACACACGAGTTAAACAGGTGGCAGGCAGCTCAGATAGCCGGACATCAGTGAGTCACAGTCAATCACGAGAGGGTGTGATGTGCTTTGCAGTCTGCATTTTAAATAAGAAAGATGAGCCGGAGATGCATTTTTAAGCAATAGATTGACATTTTAGGAAATTCACTTTAATTGCTCATTTATTTTTAATCTTTAGGCAGAGGACTTATGCTAAACTAAGCTAATTGTCTCCTGGCTCAAGCTTTGTACTTAACAGTGAGTGGTAGCAATTTTGTCATTTAACCGCGAGCCTGTTTTCCAAAGTGTCAAACTATTCCTTGCAAGTCATATATAAATATAATCCAAGTAGAAAGAGATAGTTTGGGTGTTTTGAAGTGGCGTTGCATGAGATAGTTATCTACAGTCAGCGTATTCCCTACAGTAGACGCCGGTCGGCTCGCCTCCAGTTTGGGGAAGCTGACAGGAGTGCCGACATGGGGGCACAGTGATGCACTGCTGTGGACGGGACTGGAAGCAAAAAAAATCAGTATCGTTTTAAGTATACACTGTATCTAGAACATTTTCACTGCTTTACCTTTTTGTGAGACAGCCCCTCCCAACGGGGAGCTGAAGCCGTTGTGTCTATGCTCTCGCCAACATCACCAGACTCCATTGAAAAAAAAAAAACTGTAATTTTTACCTCACACAACACAGGGATTGCTGATCTACCACTGTCTAGATCTGTTAGTTTGTCTTATTGTGTGACTTTGGGATATTTCGGATTCACCAAAGTCACACAATAAGACAAACCATCTAACGGATCGAGGCAGCGGTAGATCAGCAACTTCTGTGTTGTGCGAGGTGAAATTATTATGGTTTCTTTGGCTTGCAAATAGATAATGACTTCAGCTCTCCATCGGAAACATAGAGACTGCATGTTTAAAAACATATTCTACATATAGCGCACACTTGATATAACTTATATTGATTTTGTTAGGTGGCTAAAATATGTTTTGCTGCCGACCCCGTCCGCAGCAGGACATTGCTCGCATCTGCTTCTCCAAACTGGAAGCCTGCCAACCGCCATTTACTGTATTTAATGCACTGACTCTGGATAAGTACCCTATGCATTCCCAATTCAAAACTCCCGAACTAGCCCTTTAATACCATAGAGCGTGTTTCTGCTTACTCTGACACAGTGAGGCTTATTGCAGAGCTAAGTGACATCCATCTATCTCTTCTATTACACAGGTTATTAACAATGCCAGTAAATTCTGAGTGAATCTACACAGCACTAGCCTATAATCTCCTGTGGCTGAATGTACCCCTTTTAATGTCTCTTGGACCGTTGCATTAATGCTATGGTTGTTTTAATGTCAATGCAGTCCAAGAGCATCCAAGGCTGTGGCCACTCATTCTGCTTCTTCATTAAAGAGACAGTAATTTAGAGTTAGAGGAGCAGTTTAGAGGCGACTACGAGGTGTGTTTGAATGCATGCATGTCTGTTGGGATTACCTAATACAGTACATGTATGCACACATTCATGAAGTGGGACTTTAGTGGAGCTTCAGAGTTGTAGATGGGTTTGGTGCTCAGGGCGAAGTCTCACTCCCTTCACAGTGTGGCAGTCGGTTCACATCTGGGCTGCCACTACCGGGGGCGCAATTAAGACCGAAAATAAATGTAGGTCACACAGACATGCACTTGTGACATGAAATGACACAGCATGAAGCTAATGTAATATTAATGTATTAACTCAGTTAGTGTTGCAAAAAGCGTTTTAAATGACAGTTTTATAGCTTACAAGCCTCAAAGGAGATGGATACATGATAAAGTACAGATGGTCAAACACACATTATGCAGTCTGTTTCAGTCGACATCGTAAGTGATGAGAAGATAAGGCAACCGCATTAAATCAGTATATGCAAGATTAACCCAAAGTGTTTTTTTTCTTTAATAATAACAAACTACATCTTCAGTGTCTGTCTCTATTCATGGGAAGTTTGACTTCCAAGCTCTGCCTGAGTGACAATCAATGGCCTATACAGACTCTTTACTTTCCACTGAACATTTAATGGACTGAGGATAAACCTCTCAGATGGGCTGCGGCTGCCCTTTCCAGGCACTTGTGCTCCAAAGGTGTTTCTCATCATAAATACAGGAGCTTAACGGTTCATATGTTGAAGCAATATACAGTATATAAACAGCAAAACGTGTTGAGAATTCTGATTAGAGATTAACAGCCAACACTGTTAGCGTAGCGGTGAATATGTGATGCACACTTGACCTGGAGGTCAGTTAAATGTCACATTTGACCAGCAAATCTAAATATTTCAATGAGCTGATGCAACTACTTTATATTACTGGATTCTAACAAACTGTGGGGATAAAAGATGTGAAATGAAGACCACAGCTTGTGTGCCATTGACAGCCTGATAGATTTATTCTCCAGTTAATGTGTCCTGGTGACCTAGTTGGCTCAGATGTTTATCGTGTACCAGCAATGTTCTGGTTTGAATCTGCCCCCGAGGACTTCAATGCTTGTTACCTTCCCAGTGAGTATTTAGCAGCTGACAGCCTAAAGTAGATTTTCTTTTACAAGTATTTTCTTATTGCACAGTAAAGGACAAACAAAACAAAACTATTTAGGACCTGACTTCAAGAAACGAATACATAACTAAATGTTCACAATTCTCAATGACGGAGCTTTATAAAGCAATTTAACTGGGCCTGTCAGTCGATTCAAATATTTAGTGTGACTAATCATAAATTAATCATACATATTTATCTGTTCGAAATGTACCTTAAAGGGAGATTTGTCAAATATTTAATATTTAATACTGTTATCAAACTCAAGCCCAACAGCCAACAACAGCTGCCAGAGTGTCAGTGTGCTGACAAACTTGCATGATATAACCCACTTGTCTCACTAATACTTTGCTGCAGCGAGTTTAAAGAGACAGACGGGTGTCTCGTCTGGGCCTGTGAAGTGTATTTTAGGATGGAAATGCTGACAGCATTCAGTTCTTATTCAGACACAAGGATTCACTCTGCATTATAAAGTCATGCTTAAGCCACTATTTTTGTGTAATTGTGTACTCGCACTGCATGTCAAGCCAAAGCTGCCAACATCTGTCTAGATGCCGTCCTAATTCAAAATGACATTATACATTTCTGACTACTAACTAAATTAAGGCTGTCAATCGAATAAAATAAAGAATCAAATTAATCACGTTTTTCATCTGTTCAAAATGTACCTTAAAGGGAGATTTGTCAAGTATTTTAGACTGTTATCAACATGGGAGTGGGCAAATATGCTTTCTTTATGCCAATGTATGTATATATTTATTATCGGAAATTAATTAACAACACAAAACAATAACAAATATTGTCCAGAAACCCTCACAGGTACTACATTTAGCATAAACAAACAATGCTCCAGTCATAACATGACAAACTGCAGCTCAACAGGCAACAGCAGCTGTCAGTGTGTCAGTGTGTTGACTTGACTATGACTTGCACCAAACTGCATGTGATTATCATAAAGTGGGCATGTCTGTAAAGGAGAGACTTGTGGGTACCCAGAGAAGCCATATTTTTTCATGTATTCTATCATGAGGTCAGAGGTTAAGGGACCAGTTTTTACTCGCCAAAATTTAGTGTAAGTTTGGGGCGTTATTTAGCTTCCCTCGCGACAAGCTAGTAAAGCATGGTTAGGACCAGTAGATTCCTTAGGTTTTCTAGTGAGTTGCCATTATCTTCACTCTGTCAAGTCAATCTTCACAACAAAACTGCAAGTTTCATGAATGAGTTAAAGAAACCATTGGTATTAAAACACATTATTATCACATTAGCTTTGACAGCCCTAAATTTAATGTTAACAATAAATCAATTATTTGATCGACAGATAAGTAATTGTCAACAACTCTGATGATGTGTTAATCATCTTCTGTTTAAAAAAAAAAAAGCTTAACAGTCACAGTTTCCAGCTTTTCACAATGTGAGGATTTGCTTCTTTTCTTTGTTTCATATAATTGAAAAGAGGAAATCTTTTGGTTTTGGACTGTTGGTCAGACAAAATAAGTTATTTAAAGACATTAATTTGGGCTTTTGGAAATTGTAATGACATATTTTACTATTTTCTGAGATTTTATAGACTAAACGATAAATGGATTCATAGTAAAAAATAATTGACAGATTAAGTGATATTGAAAACAAATGTTATTTGCTTTTCTAATTATTTCAAAATCTTCCCCAGCATCTTGCAATAGGAATTCTTTAGCCGCTTGTGTGTTCAGTGTGCAAGCGTATTCCCACTATCTTTCTCTGAACATCTGGGTGCTGCAGCTGGTAGGCGTTATCATGTCCGTGACCTTGACTCTCCTTTCTGCAGACTGCATTGTGCATTTTGTTGTTAGAAGGGTGCCAGAAGAAAGAACCTCACAATGTTGGAATTAAAGTTTTCCGTAACTTCCACGTGATTGAAATCACCTTTACAAATGCAATTTAAGAAGATCAAATGTGCTAGCAGCACAGCTTAAGAGAGAGTGTGTGGTTGCAGACACCTTGTCGTGGCCACACACAGCCACAGACGCATACTCGCATTCCTTCCCCCGCATACTTGAGTGAATGACAGTGTTCAACTGTTCCACTTAATTGTAGTTTATACAGCCTGAAAAAGAATGTATGTTATTTATTGGTTCCCTGTGTTTTACTTCACAAATGAATGAGTGTGTGTGTATGTCTGGGGTATGTGTCTCCGAGGGACGAGCAACACAAATGGTTTGTTTTCCAATGAGCCGGTTTTGCTTTTCTTTGTTAAAGGGCTAACTCACTGTTTGGGGGGAAATAAGCTTATTCGTTGTCATGCCAAGTTTTAGATGAGAAGATCGATACCACTCTCTCTTTGCAATACATATGACAGGCTGTTCTCATACACCGTTCGTAGCCACTCCTGCAAAAAGTAATTTGTATATATCCCACGCAGCCAATTTGTATGTAATCCACGGGAATCGTGAACTAGGAAGTATAAAGAAAGACAAACATGAGGAGGTCAGGGTGGATGGGTGTGTCAAAAAAACACCTGACTTTCGCCCAGGAGACCGGTATGTGTATCCTGTGTGAGTCATCTAATTTCCGCACTTAAGTAACGTCACTTCCACAATCTTTTTCTCAATCAAACTAAGTAGTTTTGTTACCTAAACCTAACCAAGTTGTTTCCTGTAAAGACGACAGTTTATTTTGAAAAGACTGTATGTAACAAACTGGAATTGACGTGTTGCTGGACATTAAGAGGAAAACGCACAACAAATTAGGAGTGACTTTTTGTAAAATATCATATGAACATATATGAGGATACGTTGAAAATTAAGCTAAAGCCAAGTAGTTTAGCCTAGCATAAAGACTGGAAACTGCTACCTTGGCTCCATCGAAAGGTAAAAAAAAAAATCCTCTCACCAGCTCCACCAACGCTCACTATTTAACATATTATATCTTGTTTGTTTAGTCTGTAAATGACAAATTGTGGTTTTATGGGGGTTTATGTGCTGGATTATTTCCTGGCTAGCTCCAGTTTAGCTAAACTAACTGTCTTAGGCTTCATATTTAATAGACAGACATGAGAGTGGTATCAGTCTTCTCATCTAAAGATCTTTACACACTGGACCATGACGAATAAATGACACAAAAATGCAAAATACTCACCTGCAAATATTTTGCATCAAAACTATGCATACCAGCAGGGATGCAAATTTGCAACAGTTACAACACTTTGTCAATAAAAGATTCAAATAGTATTGCTTAAGCTACTGAAAGCTGTTTTATTGGATGTCTTTTTCATTTAGCATTTTGCTTTTCAATGTGAAGTGAATTTTCCTCTGGTAAACAGTTATGCAGTGTATATATCTAGGACTTTAAAAAAAAATTAAATTGCTTTTTTGTTGCATAATAAAAAGTGAAAAAGCAACATAATTTAAATTAATATTAAATGTAGAAAAACCTCTGAAAGATCAACGGCATTAAAACAAATTTGTGTTAACGTATTATTATTGCATTAACTTTGGCAGCCCTGATAAAAAGTTATCTGTTTATGATACTGATGTGTTTCAGTGCCGTCATTAAATCCCCTGTTTTTATGGTCATGACAATGAGCACCAAATAGACCATCTATCCTCAACCTTACGAGCAACAAAAGTCAGTTTTTGCTTTTTGATCTATTGGCTGGCATTATTCCTTTTCCTTTCAAGTTATTTTATTGCAAGCTGATTGATATGAATATTCACAAACAACGTTTATGCTGCTCATTTATTTGAGCAACGGCGAGGATTCTGCTGAGACAGCTAATCCCCCTTAACAAACACATGCATGAACATTAAATCTTAGTTCAGTCAACAACGCAAAACACCACATAGGGACGAGGTTGGGATGGTGGAGGGAGTTTCTGCAGCTAACGGCATTGACTTGAGCGTATAGTAACAATAATTGTAAGTTTATAATGTACGTGTACACCTGCATGAATATGATTGGATGCGACTCGCCGCACAGCTGTGAATGAGCCAATTATTGTGAAGTATATTGCAAACGGGCAATGTCAGTCAGCAAATACATGCCCGACTTCAGTGCCCTGCCTGAACGAACTTGTTAATTTTTCTTCAATATTTAGAAAATGTGGATGGTTTTAAAAAATAAGTATTACTCTGAGCATGAATTTGTCTTTTGTGAGCGTGTAACATTTTTATTAGAAAGTCTGCACAGTGTTATAAAACAGTTCCCTGGTCTCCCTTACGGCCCCTTTGATGTAGCACTGAATCCACATTAGTCACAACTTGGCCTTGGAAGAGAGGATTTGTTGGATGTTTTGCTGACATTTCTGTATAATCAGATGTACTTAAAATACCAAAGGTGGCGCAGTGATGCACAGCAAACACTTGCATGATATAACCCACTTGTCTCACTAATACTTTGCTGCAGCGAGTTTAAAGAGACAGACGGGTGTCTCGTCTGGGCCTGTGAAGTGTATTTTTGGATGGAAATGCTGACAGCATTCAGTTCTTATTCAGACACAAGGATTCACTCTGCATTATAAAGTCATACTTAATCCACTATTTTTGAGTAATTGTGTACTCGTACTCCATGCCAAACCAAAGGTGGAGAAGTGCCAACATCTGTCTAACACTTGCTGGCCGTCCTAATTCAAAATGACATGAGATATTTCTGACTACTAACTAAATTAGGGCTGTCAATCGATTAAAATATTTAATCATGATTAAACAACACCATTGTCCATAGTTAATCATGATTAATCACAAATCAATCACACATTTGTTATCTGTTCAAAATTAACTTATAGGGAGAAATGCAGATCAGACAAATATGATTTCTTTTCGCAAATGCATGTATATATGTATTGTTGGAAATCAATTAACAACACAAAACAATGACAAATATTATCCAGAAACCCTCACAGGTACTGCATTTGGCATAAACAAACAATGCTCCAGTCATAACACAGCAAACTGCAGCCCAACAGGCTACAACTAGTGTGTCAGTGTGCTGACTTGACTATGACTTGTACCACACTGCATGATTATCATAAAGTGGGCTTGTCTGGTGGATACCTATAGAACCTATTTTCATTCACATACTGTATCTTGAGGTCAGAGGTCAATGGAGCCCTTTAAAAATGGCCATTCCACATTTTCCTAGCCAAAATTTAGCCTAAATTGGAGCATCATTCTTCACGACAGCTAGCATGACGTGGTTGATACCAATGGATTTCTTAGGTTTTCTTGCTTAAAAACTGAGCCCGCTACAACCTAAAAATCAGAAGTTGGGTTAATGCATTATTAAAGCGTTAACTTTGTCAGCCCTAAACTAAATATAAAACAAGTTTGGTAGGTCAGTTGAGTTTTTCACGGCAGGCCTGATTGGTGCTATGGTGGTCTCTTTCTCTGTGTCATGTCTGTCTCTCAAAAGCTCTCTAAGCCTCTAAATCTTGATATCTGCCTTGTTCATCTGGTCTTGGATAGCTGTCTGTTCAAACGTGTGGTGTCATTTGACTTACAAGAGTGCCTCTTTGAACTCAGAAGCTTCTGGAAATCTCTGTCTCGCCTTTAAAAAGTGTGGGCTGATCCACCATCTAGCCCGTGGGTCACGAAAAAAGAAAACTAAATGACTTTTACAGACTGAAACAAAAGGGATTTCCTTAACAAGACATAGCTCTTCCATTTACTGCGCACCCTTTAAGCCTCCAACCAAATCTGCCTGCCGTTTATTATTAGCTGTGCCTGACTGCTGCTCTTCCACTCGAGCACAGGTAATCCCACATGTACCTCAGGTGGAGATTTAGCATTTCCACCACTGTGGGCTCCGGTAGGCTTGGTGTCAGAGTCACTGAGGAAGCTGATTGTGTCACACAGCTGTCAACCGCACTCTACATTAATAAATGTCACCCGCTGCTTCTCTAGTACTTTGGGAAAACCACAAAGAGACAATTGTGCACATTCGTCAAGAAGTGAATTTTTAGTCTGAATTGACTAGTCTCCAAGTGATGCTCCAGCCACATGTGCGTCAGTGTGTGTGTCCATGTGTCTGTCAGCCCGTCTGAAGTGTTATACCTTTGGAAAGGATCGTTTTTCATGCAGAGCTGACAGCTAGCGCGACCTGACTGCACCAGGCTGATTTTGATTGTGATATTTGATATTTTCTCTGTATATTTCTTTGGTTCCATTCCAAACAGTCATAGTAACCTCCTTTCATGCGCTCTAAATGCATACAGTACAGCACTGTATATGACACCAGTGTAGGTCGACCCAAGACCACCAGCACTGCAGTAAATTACACTCATATTTGTCACATTGCGTTATTAGAATCTCAGAGGGCATGATTTGTTGTTGCAAATCCCCTACCTTCCCCCTTATTGTCTCTTTGCACCTCCTTTCCTCCTGTAATTTATCCCCTCATGCCTTCTTCTCAAACTCGCATATTCACTAAACCAACTTGAATAAAATACAAAATACCTAGCTTGTTATTCCACCATGCTGTGCCTTTGTACTCTATGCTTTTCTGCACATTTTAGTTGATTCTCTAGAGAGACACACATACCCTCAACCCACCTCCTTTCTCACTGACTGAAACAAAACTACACAGACATGCTTCTTTCTCTTTTATGCTTGTTGCTCTTCACTCCCCTTCTCTCGCTAGATCTTCACAAGACAACAGAACTGCCTCCGGGATGACTGGCAGAAAAATACATATTTGTAGGGGCACAGGTGCTACAAATGACCTTTGGTGTGTATGTATGTACTCCATTGTGCATCTGTGTGTATGGGTTTTGCATACTGATTGTATGCTGGCTGCTGGCCCTTTGCAGATAAAGCCTGGTCTTCTGGGGGCCCACTTGTGGTGGGCTGATATTGCCTTGCCGTAATGCCAGGGAGCTTAGGGAGCTGCTGGACCCTTAGGCATCAGCCCAACACAATTAGGAAACACAGGCAGCATGTGTGTGACTGAAGGCCACAGTGGCCACCTTGTTTGTATTGTTCTGTAATAGGTTTAAATGTCTAGACTGTATGTAAAATTGTACTTAAATTAAATGTTTATGGTCATTCTTGCTCCCAGCTACAAGGGTGGTTTTGCCTTTCTTTTCCTTTTTGGTTAGCTACGTGGTTCCAGATTTTTTTACCTCATTTTCATGATGATTCAGAACTCTGCAACACAACATCTGGGGGACACATTAATCAGTCTTAGGTGTTAGTCTTGTAGCTGAGAACCTCGCTTTGTCCTCTTATGTTCCCCCACTGTGTTACTGACGAATCAGTTCACTAAATTTACTTTATTTGCTCACAGAACTGAAAAAAACCCTGAAAATGTCAGCTGGTTGGTCCACCAATTTGATGCAGACCAGTGGGCAACCTCTGTGTCTGAAAAGTAAAGCCACTGCAAAAGTGTCTTAAACTTGCATTATTTCTAATAGTCAGCAGGGGGCGACTCCTCTGGTTGCAGTAAGAAGTCTGATCGTATAGAAGTCTATACAAAAATGACTCAACTTCTCATTTGATTTATTTCCATATTGAGTTTATGGCCCTCAATTGCTAGTTTCAGTTCTTCTTCAATACAGCATCATGTTCATTTAGTAAATCATGGTCTCATTTAGAGTCAAATAGACCATAAAGCAGGGTGCTTTAGGGTGTGTCTACCTTGTGATTGACAGGTCACTACCACAGCCTTGTCCGGTCTAGGTTTTGTCCGTGTTTTTTGTCTAACACTTTAACTCTTTCACAGTGTGATTTTAGTTCATGAAAGTCAAACAAACATTTTGGTCACCTAAAAATGCCCTATTCAGTGTTCATTTTTACTCCACCCTCTTGTGTCACTTCCAGTTGCTTATATACAATCTATGCTGCAGATATCGGTGCCCAGAGGATGAATCCTAATAACTTTTAACTGTGTTTTGAGCAAAATGTTAAAGTCAACGTGCTGATGTGCTTACAATGTTAACATCTTCATCTTCTTCATCTTCAACCGCTTATCCGGGGTCGGGTCGCGGGGGCAACAGATCCAGCAGGGGACCCCAAACTTCCCTTTCCCGGGCCACATTAACCAGCTCTGACTGGGGGATCCCGAGGCGTTCCCAGGCCAGTGTGGAGATATAATCTCTCCATCTAGTCCTGGGTCGTCCCCGGGGTCTCCTCCCAGCTGGTCGTGCCTGGAACACCTCCCTAGGGAGGCGCCCAGGAGGCATCCTTACCAGATGCCCGAACCACCTCAACTGGCTCCTTTCAACGCAAAGAAGCAGCGGCTCTACTCCGAGTCCCTCACGGATGACCGAGCTTCTCACCTTATCTCTAAGGGAGAGGCCAGCCACCCTCCTGAGAAAACCCATTTCGGCCGCCTGTACTCGCGATCTAGTTCTTTCGGTCATGACCCAGCCCTCATGACCATAGATGAGAGTAGGCACGAAGATTGACCGGTAGATAGAGAGCTTTGCCTTCCGGCTCAACTCTCTCTTCGTCACAACGGTGCGGTACAGCGACTGCAATACCGCCCCCGCTGCTCCGATTCTCTGGCCAATCTCACGTTCCATTGTTCCCTCACTCGTGAACAAGGCCCCGAGGTACTTGAACTCCTTCACTTGGGGTAAAGACTCATTCCCTACCTGGAGTAGACAATCCTCGGTTTCCTGCTGAGAACCATGGCCTCCGATTTAGAGGTGCTGATCCTCATCCCAACTGCTTCACACTCGGCTGCGAACCGACACATCCCAATGTTAACATGCTGATGACCATCTGTGTTTATATGCTTGCTATGTTTTCCATGGTCACCATCTTAGATTATTTGGTAATCAGCACAAAACACAAAGTAGAGCCGATGCTGGTGGGAACGGCATTAGTCGTGAACTGAAGTAGTGGACGTGATACAGCACCAGATCAAAAGACAGGGGATTACCAGGTGACCATGGTAAACATTGCTGGCTGATCATTAGCATGGAAAAAAGAAACTCACCACAACTTTTTTGACAATGTTTGTTTTATTTTTGTTGGAAATGTAATATATGCACATATGCACATCAACCACACATGTATACGTGAACTTCAGGCCAAATTTTCAAATGTTTATTACAGTTTCGACCACAATAACGTAACAAAAACATAAAAATAAAGCACCCTAATTAACAAAAGTAACAGGTTTCTCATTCAACATTCGATAATTAATGTGACCCCCATTTGCGGCAGGACAGCGTTGTCAGAGCTGGTCCTGTGGAATGGCTGCCCACTCTTCCACCAGTGCCAACCTCAGCTGCTGTTGAGTTTCAGGTGGATTGTCTCGTTGTCAGATACGCCTGCTGAGCAAATCCCAAACATTTTCTGTTGGATTTAAGTCTGGACTCATGGCTGGCCACGGCAACACGTCAACCTCATTCTCCTCCAGGAAGTTGGTGCAGACACGAGCCACATGGGGATGTGCGTTATCCTGCTGGACACAGCACCTGCTCCCACTTGCTCCAGAAAAGCCACCACAACAGGACCAAGGATTTCATCCTGGTAACAGCCAGCATTGCAGTTTCCCTCAATGAAAATCAAATCTGTGCGTTCATTTGCTAATATGCCAGCCCAAAGCGTGATGCTTGGGCCACCCCACCTGTTGACTTGGCGCACACAAGGTTCGGCATACTGCTCATGACGTCTCCTGTACACTCGGCCTCTGCCATCTGCCCTGAAGCACTGGAACTTTCTCTAGTCACTGAAAAGGACCATCTCTGCAAAGTCCAGCGGCAGTCTGCATTACACCAATCGAATCAAGCTCAGTGATGTTGGCGGGTCAGCACTCATCCAACATATGGCCTGTATAGTTGGATACCATCAGCTCAAAAGCTTTGTGGTTCTGGCAGACACTGGCCTGTGATGTGTTCCAGTGGTCTCAACTGCAGTACTTGTTTCCAGTCGAATCCTGTCACGGAGATGTGACAGGCGATTGGCACAGTCCTGTGCAGGGGTCGTAACTTGGGGTCAACCAGATTGGGGACGGTCATTGGAGGAGTCTGTGGTTTTGTAACGCTCAGCAAGGCGCACAATAGTTCCCTGGATTCGTCACGAGTACTCCTTCCGGCTTGGAGCATGCCAATGGCCCTATCTCTCTCTGGTTGCAACAGTCGTGGCATCGTGGATAACTGTGCTTTTGGCTCCATTTTGGTGTCTTTTTATAGGCAATGGCTGTGTACAGTTGAGCAGTGGTCAAACTCATATCTGAGTTTTACTCATGAGCACACATGAATAAGGAATGCAAAAATACACTTTTTATTGCTCAGCAAAATCAGTGAACTGGAACCAAGAAAACAATCATTTTGCTTTGACTCTAATTTGTACTGAACTCTCAGCAGTTTGAAATTTGCAATGGCAAGCATATTTTGGAGGTATTTTAGAAATAAATGTGGTGCGTTTCTGTTTTCCTTGAGTGTATTTCGGTTGGAGACAGAAATCTCAGAAGGATATCACAAAACCTTGACAAATACATCCTAAGATATATCTGCATAACAAGGTACATGAGAGCTAAGTGAGACAATTCGATTTAGTTTGTGTAAACCTCCACTGTAAAGCGTTTAAAGTTTATACATTACGTGCATTTTTGCCTGACCAATAGTGTTACAGGCCTTCAAGCTACATTTGCACTGTGCCGGTGCAAGTAAAGGTCCTCTGGTGCTCTTGATTTTTTTTTTTTTTTTTTTTTTTTAAGCACTGGGGGTGTTACTGGGAAACATTTTAGGTGGGTAATTAACTGCCGTTCCAATTCAACTTTTTGGCAGTTTTTGTATTCATTTACTTGTACCATAGTCTTTTTGCTATGTCGACCGCTTGACAGCATTAAAGGAAAAGCAGACAAAGGAAGCAAATGGAAAGAAAGGGGGGAAAAAAAACCTGAATGTAATAGTGAGACAGTGGGAGGGCTTATCTCAGCAGTCCACATCCATTACTGCTACCATCCAGGTAATATGCTGCTTTTGGATGCAAAACACATAAATGTCAGCATAAGCTTGCACACTTATCAAACTCCTATTGTTCTTTACTTTTTTTTTGTAAGTGAGGTCCTCGTACTGTACCTCTTAAATATTATCACATTTTCCTTATTAAGAATTTAGAAAAAGACAGTAAATGTAGATTTGCGTACACAAATCATCCACCACACTACCCAGCAGATCAAATTCTCACCCGTTTCACAATGTGTGAGGTGTTATCTCTTTGGGTAAACACTTGTCCGTGTGGGATTTATTGGTTGCAGCGGGAGTGTAGGAGCTCATCACTCTCTTGCACGGTGGTGATTATCTGCTTTACAGGGCCATCGGCACATTAAAGCATGACCTGCTGAAGGCTGTGTAAGCTGGTGTTTGCAGCAGCATGAAAGAACAGGAAAAGTGTTCCCACAGCAATAAAATAGGTAAACAGCGATGACATTAAATGCCACATTTCATTGATATTGTCAATCTCCACTCTTTCTCTCTGTATTTTGGGCTGTTTTTTTTTGCACAATTGCTTGTGCTTTTTGGTTTAGGATTAATTTTTACATTAGCTCTAGATTCTGTAAAATAATGACTAGCTGTTTTGTCGACTTCACCAGATTCTCCAGCATTCACACAATACTGGAGGGGGAAAAAAGAGAGAAAATGAGCGAGGGTGTGTGTATATGGACAGGGTTGGAGGTGGGCTGGCTCAACTGTTGGGGGACTGGGAAGAGATGGAAGGAATGTAAGATGTGCAGAAGCACTGGAATTGTGTACCTGGATCTCATTAGGGAGGGTTTGCTTTGTCCGCTGCCTCACAGGGACTCATTGTTACACGGTTTCTTTGAGAAGACAAGCGTGATTGACATCTCAACAGTGTATCAGGGATTAGAGGTGATTTTGTGGTTGTTAGTGTAGAGTATGGAGGTATTGATTCATATTTCTATGGAGTGTGTAATGATTTCAGAGACTGTGGTAAAGTTGACTCCAAATGGTGAACACAAAGCATAAATAAATGTATTTGTCCAGGATGGACAGAGAGTGATGGCTCCTGCTGATGATGGTTATCCTTTTGCTCAGAAACTGGCATCTATGGAAAATACCAAGCTGCATGAAGATGTATAAATACATTTTCTACTATATTTATATCTCACTAATCTCACTAATAGGATAGTATAAGAAAATATTGATGCACATGAATATTGCAATATTATGATTTGCCATACTATATTGATTCTTCAAAACACTATAGATTCTTAATTAATGTCTTAAAAATCTGACCGCCCGTCAGCAGACCTGGGTGCAATTCGACAGACGATGTAGCGGGCTCAGTTTTAAAGCTAGAGTGAAGATACTCACATCATATGAAACTAGAACCTAAGGGATCCATTAATAATAACCATGTCATACTTGCATGTCGCAAAGGAGGCTGAATAACTGTTTTTCACAAAATTTGCACTAAATTTTGGAGGAATAACTGGCCTGGCCATTTTCAGAGGGGTCCCTTGACCTCTGACCTCAAGATTTGTGAATGAAAATGGCTTCAATATGGGTGTTCTCCTTTTACAGACATGCCAACTTTAAGCTTATTTCATGTAATTTTGGGCAAAAGCCATGCAGTATAATGTAATGAATATGCAGTATAAGTGTGTTATTTTCACCTATTTTAAAATGGTGTGAATATTTCTGAATCCTGGGGTCCCTAAACAGTCTTGGAATATGACTGGAAAGCAGAGACTCCATTGTATTCATGTGTAATGATGTTAGTCCCCTAGTAGCCATTTCACATTGTGACTTTTTTCACTCAGATGGTGGCATGTCTCTATACTATGATCGTTTTCCTAAAATTAGGTTTAAAAAATGTCAATATATCGCCTTGCATACTGTTTTGCAACATATTACAATGTATTGAATTGTTACCCCTGTATCATAATTTGTATTGTATTGCCTGATTCTTGCCAATACACAGTCCTAGTCACTAATTAAGTGTATTGTGCAAACAATCACGATAATGCATTCGGAGGACCTGTGTTGTTAACTGCAGTAGCAGAAGTTTCAGACACATTTGACATAGTGAAATCAGTGAAATGAACACAGAGGCTGTCTCTAGTACTGTGTCAGTGGAAGTAAAGATAACACCATAATCCCATTAGAATTCAGCCTTGAAGCTTTTCTAAAAAACTGCTGCATATAAATATTTCTTTGCAAATACATGTTTTAAGGCGAGACATGTTTTGAAAGATATTACTTCCCGAGGATTCGACATGTCAGCATTGTTTTTTTTTTTTAATTTACAGTGCCTCATGGGGTTCCAACTGCTGAAACAAAAGCAAAACATTTTATGAGCGACATGCGATTGTGTGCTAATTATATTGTCAAACTGGATTATTGTTAATACAAGGTGCTTGCACAGCAATAATAATGTGCCGTGTCTAATTCCTTTAGAGCTGCTGCTGTTTTGATTAGTACAACTCTTTATTGCATGGAGGGATTGTTTGATGAATTCTGCTCTTTTACAAATACAGTAAGTCTCATATACTAATGCGGCATATGCGGCGTAGTATATACCTGGAAGAAATACTCCTCTTTGTTTATGTCACCTTTCCACCCGTTTTTCTCTCCAGGGTCTCGTCTTCGCCAGGAAGACTTCCCTCCCCGCATCGTGGAGCACCCTTCTGACCTCATTGTGTCCAAAGGGGAACCAGCCACTCTCAACTGCAAGGCCGAGGGCCGACCGATCCCCACGGTCGAATGGTACAAAGACGGGGAGCGCGTCGAGACGGACCGCGACAACCCCCGCTCCCATCGCATGCTGCTGCCCAGCGGGTCCCTCTTCTTCCTGCGGATCATCCACGGGAGACGGAGCAAGCCCGACGACGGCAGCTACGTGTGTGTGGCCCGAAACTATCTGGGCCAGGCCATCAGCCACAATGCATCCCTGGAAGTAGCCAGTAAGTTCTGTTGGTGTGTGTTTGTGTTTACATGTCACAGCGCTTAGAGCTTTGGAAATTCTGTTAAAAATGCATGCAGCACATCATCAACAAATACACCTAACATATAAACGACCACAGCCAAACATCAGATGTGTATCAGATCACAAAGTCTTTGACCAAGAATAAGCAAGAAGCTATCTTTAATACGCAGGCATAAGATGCAGATATCCAGATAATGATTGGCTCAGCTCTTTTAAGCATTTTAATTGATTTCCCAATCTCCCAATGTGCATGATGATAGTGGGGATTTTAATATCCATCTTCAAAGAAAGTAAACAGCTTTTTGAAAAAGTCAGGAAATTATTTCCTCAATACAACATTTAGATAATCTCCTGCATAAAGTCTTGAAGCAAGAATAACTAAAGCAAACTTTATTGTAGGTGGCAATACTTTGATTCTCACTAAAATATACAGTCTACTTTACTTTGTGTCATCTCACTGTCAACTCAACCAATTGCACTGATCTAAGTATATAGTACATGAAACCATACATTATATATAAGAAGTGGACGTAGTCACCGTGACGTCACCCATTGGTTTGAGGACTGCCGTTTTGAAGCCTCGAGTTCAGCATTTTGGCTGTAGCCATTCTGTTTTTTTGCAACCAGAAGAGACATGAGAGGGTGGCGTGAAGTACGACCGATCTCTGAAAAAGACCTTTTTAGGTGACCAAAAGGTTAAAGTCAATTTTTGTGAACAGAAAACACACTGTGAAAGGGTTAAAGTTCTCAGATGAAAGTACGACAACACACTGACTGGACAACACTGTGGTAGCGACCTGCCAATCACAAGGTAGCCACGCCCTAAAGCATACCCTACTATATGGGGTATTTGACACTAAATGGGGCCATAATTTACTAAATTAACATCATGCTGTATTGAAGAAGACTTGAAACTAGAGACTGAGACCATAAACTCATGTTTACAATGTTTGCTGAGGTAATAAATCAAGTGACAAGTATGGTAATTTTCTCAGACTTCTTTTTGCAACCAGAGTCGCCTCCTGTTGGTCATTTGAAAGAATGTAATTTTAAGTCACTTCAGCATTGGCTTCACTTTTCAGAACCAGATGTTGTCCACTTCTTGAAACATAAAAGTCATGTTTATTTTGTTACTTTCCTACCAATATGGGTCATTTTTTATGGTTGAGGGACAGGTGGGAGTTCACTATGCGACCCACCTGTCAGACACGAAGCAGCTGCGTGTCTGCTTTAGTCCCGCAGGTTTAAACAAGTGCTGAGTGTGTCCCTAACAGGTGACAGTGTCAACTCACTGAATCGTAGAGCTGTAAAGTGACAAGTATGTGGCGTTGCCAGTTAAACAGCCTTTCACTAGTGTGTCTCAGCCGGGAATCTGTCAGGCTGCATGGAGCAGCCAAACATGAGTGTGTGTGTGTGTGTGTGTATATATATATATATACGTTAGCTAGAGTAATGGAATGAAGCTTGTGAAGAAGTAGACAGAGGGCAGAGGGCAAAAGGTCAGGGCGTATGACCATCAGAATAGGCTGTGTGCAGATGGTGTTGGAGTCCTTATGGGACACAGGTTCTGCAAGTCCAAAACCAGTGGGGTCTGGTAAACAACTGCACTGACAGAAGGAAGTGTTGGTAACAAGGGTTAACAACCGCAGCCATGCCCTCACACTGCATAGCTCCCCATCCTCTACCGTCCATCCCCCACTCTGCTCAGCTGTGTCAGCTTGCTGAGCTCCATCCAGCCAGGCTCGGTCTCCTGGGCACATATTTCGTAAAGGTTTTAGAATAATAATACCCCTCTAGTATCCGTTTCACCTTTTGAATTATAATAAAAGAGATGGTCAAATGGTATCACGGTAATGCTAGATCAGCACTCTAACCTCAAGAAGCCCAGGCCTCTAGGGGGAGAGTTTATTACTCTAACTTCGCTAAATTTACCGTCAGGTTTTAAGGTCAAGGGAGAAGGGAACACAGGGAGAACTTGTTGAAGCTGCCCAAATGAGTTATGTCTCTCCCGCTTCATCCTTCAGAGGTCGCACAGATTCATGGGTCACCCTGGGGCTGGATAGTAAAACAGAAAACCCTTTGGCAAATGCTGCTGAGTTTGGGAGTTTGTAAGAAGCCTGGGAAGCTGGGGCGTGTTAAAAGGAGGATTGACCTCACTGTGTCAATAGACCAACGTGTCAGATCATTTGTCTGGTCTTGTTAATGGGATACCTGTTAATTTTGTGTAGTCTTTTAATTGCTTCAGTGCTGCTTTGACTAAACAGAACTGTATTCAAAATAATAACTGGGTTTTATGATGACATGCTACTCTTTGTGTGATACACAGTAAGCTGATGTTTTTGAATAATTTGCTTTGACAGACCGTGCACAAAAGCATCATCATGTTTCACTTAAGTTTGTCACTCAAAAATCACTCAGGCGATAATGCCGTGCAATGACACTCATAGTAACAGAGCAGACTCATGGATTGCAATCATTTTCCAGTATAATGAGTAGCCACAATAGCTTTTTAAATGAATCCAAAATACACCAGATATTCACTGAACTCCTCCCGCTTCAGTTGGTACATATCAACCAGCAACACTGAAAACAACAGCTGTGCGCGCAGCTCTGCAGCACGTGCCAACGTTTTTGGCTGTTCTGTATCCTCCGCATGCCACGCACAGTCGATCACACACAGGTCGACTGCAGGTAAAACAGTCTGTTTGTATCGTAGCATCACATCTGCACGTGAATGTAACCCGGTGTGTTACCGCGCTTTGTGAACACATCTGGTTGGGTGTTTATCGGTGTAAAGGGCTGGAGGATGATCTGAGATTCAGTCTTGTCTCTTGTCTTTTGAAAACTGGCAGTGTAGTTAATTTATCACCAAACTGTGTCACTGTGAACCGACCATGCTAACATTGTTTTGTTGGTCAAAGCACACACACACATGCAGGTGGCAACTTTATGCATCGGAGCGTTCATTGTCTGTGGTGCATGGTCCACTCTGTGTACTGTATTTTACTTAATATCCTGCATACTGGTTAGAAACAGAGAAACAGTTGTTTTTTATAAAACATGCTCAGTTACAGATCAGTGTCAGTGTCAGGTGTGTGCACATTTGGATATATATAGGAGCTAGTACAGGCACAGTCTCATTTCCCAGATCAGTAACATTAGCCATTAGTTCTTTATTTTAATTATGCTGATGGCTGTTCATTAACTTAAAGGAGAACACCACCTAAATTAAGAATCCCATTATGTTATTTCCATGGCCGAGGAAAGTTCAATCAATATCTGTGAACATGAGATACAGAAACCAGAGGAGAAAGTCTTAAACTTGTAATGTCATCAAGTCTGAGCTGCTCCATAGACAGTCAATGGGAGACTGATTTTGTTTGTTTTCTTTTTATACCCAAATGAGCTTCATTCTATTGTAATGATCTCAGTTGTGAAACAGAAAATGTTCCCATATAATCAGAGCATTTCTCTGGCTGCTCTCAGTGTCATCTACAACATCTCTCCCTATTCATTATCTATGGAGTATTTCCTCTCTTTATACCCTATGGTATAACAAGTTTGAGTATTAGCACGCTAGTTTTTGGATTTGGGAGCATGGTTTCAGACTGTCTTAGACCATAGGAATAACATGTGAATTTTGAATATGGGCATAGTTTCTCTTTAACTTTATCTTAAACCTTTTTTAGGGTTCCACCTACACCCCTTAAGTGAACCCCTCACTTTCCATACAGTGTTATCATCAGGTTAACATTTTATTTGTCCAGCTCTTTGAGTGATGACCACATATTTGCACCATCAGCCTCAGCTCTTTGGTGCTTATTCACAAATATTTGCATGCTAACTTGCTAATTTAAGATCTGCTGAACACCAGCATGTTACCATTGTCATTGTAACCAAGTTAGCATATGAATTTAGCATTTAACTGAAAGTGCCGCTGTGCTTAAGGACAGCCTCACAGAGCTAGTAGCACATAGTGTATGTAGACTAAATTATGGACTGTGATTATTAAAAAAATCCAAATTTAATGTTTGCATGCAGACAATGCTTCCAGTACACTGAAAATAGTACAATGAATAATTTATGCTGTACCTGTCCCTAAAAATATATGTTAAGAAGCCGTAATTAATACATGGTTGTCTGTCTTGCACATCTTGTCACACACATCTATATGATGAGTTCATGGACCCGGCTACCCAGGCAGGTACATCGACAAAAGTCCCACAGAGCATTAGTCATTTCATCTTTTATCGACAAAGTGAATGTGAAAGCTACAGCGGAAAATTAATTACTTCTAAAAGCCTCAACTCGATTCCAAATGAATTTACAGTATTATAACTTTTTTCCAATGCCGCTTTGATTCAAGCAAAGTAAGGGGGAGATGATGAAAAGCGAGGAGACGGCTGACAAAAGACAGGCTGGCAGGCTGAAAGCGACGGGAGCAGGCAAGAAGTGACAGGGACAGACGGGAACAGAAGCGAGGGAGGAAGCAGTGTCTGTCCTTCAAGGCACAGAAGTGAAACTAGTTTGCAGAAAATTGAGGTGACGTGGTAGAGACAGTGACAGATGTAGTATGTGCTGGTGCCTGAAGCGTGACCACAGGGTTGAAATACTGTGTAAGCACACACAACACGCTCACACACACACACACACACACACACACACACCACACCCCCGGACTAGTGGAGCCCTTTCTGAAAGTGAAAGAGATGAAATGAGAGGAAAAAAAGGAAAAAAGACATATAACTTAGTTCCTATCCAATAAATGTCACAGAAGACACTCAGCATATTTTTTTCTCTGCCTGCAGGGACCCTAGAGGACCCTGGGAAATGAACATATGTCCTATTGACCTCAGCCACTTGATTCAATCATGGAGCGCTTTATTGAGGTGAAGGCAAAGTCACAGCCTGTGTACTCTAAAGGTTATTGGATAGTAGACCTGTTTTTAGGTTCAGTAAGGGAGAGGAATAAATGGTATTCTTAAACTAATTGGACACTGCCATTTGCTAGAGGAAAGTGAGGCTTGTGGCAGAGCTGAAGGTTAGGACCACAACACTGCAGTGATGAAGTAATGAGCTACGGGATAAGACAACAGTGCAGCCACATCGCTGCTTACGCATGAGAGTCTATGAAGCAAAAGGCAGAAACGTCCCCACTGATTCCTCTGTTTGTATATTCAGATCTTTTTTTTTTATTTATATGTCACACAAATACATTTACAAGACACAGCTGCCAAAGTCAAAAGCTAAACATAAAATATTACATTATATTAGGGCTGTCAGTTGATTAAAATATTTAACTGCAATTCATTGCATGGTTGTCCATAATTAATAGCAAGTAATTGCAAATTAATTGCATCTTTTTATCTCTTCAAAATGTACCTTAAAGGGATTATTTGTCAAGTATTTTACACTCTTATCAACATGGCAGTGGACAAATATGCTTGCTTTATGTAAATATATGTACATATTTATTATTGGAAATCAATTAACAACACAAAAAAATGACAATCTCCAGAAACCCTCTCAGGTACTGCATTTAGCATAAAAAATATGCTCAAATCATAACATGGCAATTTCAAGCCCAACAGGCAACAACATCTGTCAGTGTGTCAGTGTGCTGACTTGACTATGGCTTGATCCAAACTGAATGTGATTATCATAAAGTGGGCATGTTGGTAAAGGGGAGACTCGTGGGTACCCAGAGAACCAATTTTCATTAACATATCTTAGGTCAGAGGTCAAGGGACCCCTGTGAAAATGGATATGCCAGCTTTTCCTTGACAAAATTTAGCAAAAATTTGGAGCGTTATTTAACCTCCTTCTCAACAAGCTAGTATGACATGGTTGGTACTAGTGGATTCCTTAGAGTGATACCAGTATCTTCACTCTATCTTTGCTTTAAAAGTGAGCCCACTACAAACTCACAAGTTGCGTTAACTTATTATTATCACATTAAGTTTGACAGCCCTAGTTAAAATATTTTATTTTGGTAGCTGAAGGTATAGATATATGTAAGATGATTATAAATGCAATAGTACAGTTTTACACAGAAAATTAAGCAGTCTTGATTCGATTTCTTGCAACTTCCAATGCATGCCCCGACGACGACTTTAGGTATGAATCCAAATACAGATATTTTTTGTGCTATATATGAATACAGACACATAGAGTAGCATTACAACTGTTACATGTTACATTTCAGGTAGTGTATGTCGAGGACTGTAGTAACCACAGTTGAACCAGATTTATATCCCTATAAAAGGCTTGTGTCTTCATCTCAGGGTTTCTCCAAGAAAATAAAATGATTCATATATGAATAGCCAACTCAGTGTTTGTGCATTATAAGATAAGATAAGAGATAAGATAAGATATTCCTTTATTGGTCCCACAGTGGGGAAATTCACACATTACAGCAGCAAAATGGATAGTGCAATAAAGACAAGAAGCATAGATTTAAAAACAGTATTAATACAATAAAATAAATAGATTAGTATATACATAATAGAAAAAGTAAAGCCAGAAGTATGTCCTTTATATCAATAAATAAGTTTGTTGTGAATGTGTATGTGGTTTACTGGGAGCAGTGCTGGTTGTGGAGTCTAACAGCTGCAGGCAGGAAGGACCTTCTGTAACGCTCCTTCGTACACTTAGGGTGTAGCAGCCTGTCACTGAAGGAGCTCTCCAGAGCTCTGATGGTGTCTCTCATGGGGTGGGAGTCCTTCTCCATCATGGATGACAGCTTAGCCATCGTCCTCCTCTCTCCCACCACCTGCACTGAGTCCAGAGAGCATCCCAGGACAGAGCTGGCCCTTTTGATAATCTTATCCAGCCTCTTCCTGTCTGCAGCTGTGATGCTGCTGCCCCAGCAAACCACTCCATAAAATATGGCTGATGCCACAACAGTGTCATAGAATGTTTTCAGAAGTGTCCCCTGCACTCCAAAAGACCTCAGTCTCCTGAGCAGATACAGCCTGCTCTGGCCTTTCTTATGGAGTTCAGAGGAATATTATGGTCTGGCTAAACAAAATATTGCTGTGTCACTTCACAGTAAAGATGACAATAGACAACAACAACAACAAAGGAATAAAATTCTATCAGTGATATGTAATAGTTGACAAATCCACTTCACTACCAGATCTCACAAATATCGCACTCACAAATATATGCCTTTTAAATGCTTTATATAAAACATGCATCTTCATACTTTATTGATATTTCATCATCCTAAGTGTATGCAGTTTTGTTTTTTGTTTATATCTTGAAAAGGGAAAGCCATTGGGAGGCGTGATGGCGTGTGGTAATTGCACGAATGCATTGACGTGACGTCCATGTTCATCGTAACACCACGCTCTCTGAAGTGGATCATGGGATATGTGCGGCTCAGTCAGACTGCGAGATTGACAGCTTAAGGTGGGACCCCTGGTCTGCCTCCCTGTCCGCTCCTCTTTGATTGTAATCTTGTGTTGGAAACAAGCTTGTGCCGGAGACGTACATGGCAGCGGAGAGAGAGAGGCGGATTCTCAGAGGTCGCGTTTCCCCTCTGCCTGCCCCTATCCATTAACTAATGGCTCCCCACTTCAAATGGCTGTCACTGTCACTGACAGCATCCTGTCTGTAGTCACTCCGGATAAAAGCAATAAAAGATCCTAAGTGGCAGTGGAGCGGTATGTCTCAGGAAAGTTGTCATTTTCTCTCCATAAGGACTGAAGAGTGATTTTGTTTGATTGACAAACACAGACACATTGTAAATGCTCCTCATCCACAGCCACAAAGTCAGATATCAGTGTTTACTTCCAATTGCCTGTGACAGTTGGTGAATGCTGCCCTAGCCTCTCGTTCCTCATCCTGTTTTCCGCTCCCTTGTTCTCTTCCCAGTTGGCCTATGGTTAGATCAGTCACTGAATAAGTATCACACTCCGGGGACAGCTGGTTTGTGTTTACAGTCTGGAGACTGGGGCGAGTGCACTGCAAGTATTGTCTAAACAATTTTAGTCGCTATATTCCCCTAGGCTCAGCGTTTCCAAGAGCCAGATTTGTGCCAGAGTGTCAGGAACCCAGGGAAAGAGTTTGTTTGGCTTGCAGCGGTACAGTGAAGGCAGAAGAGAGGGGAAGTACTCAAGAGCTTCTGACAAAGGCCATATGGTTCCTGGGTGTGTGGCAATATTATTTATCAAAATGTAAAGGTGTTCCTTTCGTATGTGTCTGTTTACATTGTGTCAGTACTGAGCTGTATACACTTGTCAACATTGAGACCTCAAAAATAGGGAGGATTTTAAAATCAAAGCAGGAGGTCTCTGGGTCCCCCCCCCCCCCCCCCCAAAAAAAAAAGGGTTTCAGAGACTTTCCTGCATTCATGTTGACTTTTAGAAAATGAAAACAGCAAAATAATAAGTACACTGCAGGAGTATTTTTATGTTAAACGGCCTTTTTTATTTTATTTTAGCTCTCAGGAAATAAAACAGAATAAAATTGTGTGTAATTTTTGCCCCTGCTTGAGTTTTTCTTTCTCTTAGTACTTCTTAGTACTTCTTAGTACTACTTAGTACTCTCTCCATCTCTCACTCATCGAAGACCCTTTCAGACACTCTTCCGCCAGGAAATAACATTTGGTCTACCTCTATAGTTGTGTGTTGGAAGCAATAGGGCTTTATACTGTACATTGCTGCACAATCAATTGAATATTAATTAGACTTCCCACAATTAGATGGACATGATTGACGACGATATTGATGTTCAAAATGAATGCTCCACTCATAGAAAACTCTATCAAATCAAGCGCTTCCTATCAGCAGATGTGTTGGCTTCACTGTTGGGAAGCTGTCTTGCTGTTGCACACATCCTACAGCAGCCGCCTGTAAAAAACACTCACCTGAATGTTGCAGCAGTAGTCCAGAGTAGAAGAGTATTGTACTGCATATTACTTGTTTTGCCAGTGAGCAAATCTAACATGCACTGAATTCAGGTAAAGACAAACAAAGTCTTATTTTGAGGCAGAGTTATTAATTAGCAGGACTGTAGTACAACATGGAAGCGAAAGCAGTGCTCTGTTTATTTAACTGGGAAAGAACAATAGATATATTTTGTCCCTAAAATCAATGAATAATCATGATAAATAATCAGGATCTCGATATTGATCAGAATAATTGTGATTATTATTTTGGCCATGATTGTGCAGCCCTTTGTATAAGTGCTGTACAGTGCTAGAAACAGGATGAGATAAGGAAAAGGAAAATAAGGTGTGAAAATTAAAACGGGAGAAATATGTGAGTATTGTGACTCAGGGAGGAAACTGGAAGAGGGCAATGAAAATATCAGGAGGGTTGGCAAGTATGGTGTCTACTGAGACAATCACCACCGTGACAGGAAAGATAGGAATGACCTTCACATCTTTACATTCTTTGACAGGTTACTGAATTATACCATTAATTATTTTCTTCATGCTTTCCCTGACAAAAGGAGCTCTCGTTTTGCTATAGCGATGCTTGCAGCCTTGTCAAGAAAATAAAAGAAATGTCTGCTTTATATGTGATAATAAGCTGGCACTGTAAATTATCTGCACTGTTGAAGGTCCCTCTATTACAGACATATGAGGCCTTCTTTATTGGCATATGTTGTGTGTACACTTTTCTCTTTTCATGCATGTCTTTGGAGAATAAGCTGAGCAGAGACAGACGTGCCACAGCGAGAGTGAAATCAAAAAATCTGTTGAAGTTCGACTTTGTGTACAGTATGCCTCTGTGTGCTCATATGTGAGTGACATTATCAGCTTTGGGTGCCTTTTTCTTCATGTTGCATATCACTTTGTTTTAAGCAGTGTATTGAGCTGTGGTTGTTGCTGGGGAGACACTGTTTGGTTCGGCCCATTTCCCCCCCGACACTAAATCATTTCCCCCATTTTCCCACTCAGCACTGAACCTCAGTGCCGGTGGCATTTCCCTGCAGCCTCAGAGCAGCCAGATTTTATCCATTTCCGATAAAAGTCAACGCTTGGTGTGTCATGTTACCCTGATGTCAAATGTATTTATTCACCCATATGCTGATTTGTAGCACAGCAAGAGAAACTTCCCCGAGGGCCACAGTAACCAGCACTCATGTGCTTAGCTGCAGAAGTGTTTCCAACAACTGAAATTAATTAACAGTGAAAGCCCATCATCAAGTCACAACTTGCAACAAACCCTGTAATGACATAAGCTATGATATGTCTAGTGTGCCCTATATTTTACTTGTGAATTTGTCAGTGTGGAAGTATTAAGGGCTTACAGCATGGTTGAGTAATCCTGCTGTCACAGAGAGAAGGGATGGTTGTGAATTTGCTGAGACGTTAGCCTTATCCATCCTCCCTCTGTCACTCCCTAACACCACAGCACCCAGCTGACATATCTGTGCTCGGGGTTAATGCTGTATTTCCCAGGGGTCAAAGGTTGCGTCACTTTTTCATCTCGACCTTGTGTCAGTTTCATTTGCCAAATTTTTTATGCCCGCTCTCTCAGAAGATGTGGTAACATATCACCCGATAAAAGTTCTCAAGCTCAGTGCAACTCTGACAGTCGCTTCAGGGCGTGAGAATGAAAAATGAACACGCTCCCAGATGTGCGCTGTGTAATTGTGGTTTGATGATTGTTTATTAGTGTTTATGATTAAAATGCCAACTTTTTAGACTATCATTAAGCTAATCAAAATTCTTATGTGCTCGAGAAGAGGCGGACATTTTGCTTTGTTACTGCCAACCATAATCAAGTATTTTGAATGAATGCCAGGCAGCCAAACTGCATGGAAATTCAACTCAGTGTTTTTTTTTTTTTTTTTTTTTTACAATGTCTTGAAGCAGTATAGACCAACGTTCACTCTTTGCTAACAAAGTAAAATAATGCCATTAGATTTAGATGCTTTGCTTGCGCTTGGCTGACAGCAGCGGACCACCACAGAGGGTCTTTCTTCTCATATACACAATTTAAACTCAAACTATTAATGCTAGCCTTTGAACAAGCCGCATCAGCTTTCTTGCTATAGTTGCCTCTTTATCTAATTATTAAACACAAATGCACATCTTGTCCTGCACCTTAGCTCATTGAACGAGCAACCAAACAAGGATTAACCAAGAAAAAGTGCACAAGTTTGCAAGATAGATAGCTAATTAGCCGGTCAGCTGCAGCATATTAAACACAATGTAAACTTTCTTACAATTGACAAGTTTATTTTTTCTCTCATTCCCCTGTTGGGCTCTGCCTGCCAGCAGCTATCAATCAAACACAAACACCCCTCTAGCGGCTAAAATATATTTCTGATATTTAGAGCTGTTTTTTGTTTGCTTTAATAATAAATAGCTATTGACAACAAATTCAAAATTATATAGACATTATTTTTGACTGATACATGTGATTTTATTTTAATTCTTTAAAATAACTAACCTGGTGCAAGCTGCCACAACCCAGCAGTCGATATTATGTATATTGCTTATTACGGTGGGAGGAAAATCGATACAGCATTGTATCACAATATTTTGCGTGGCAATATTGTATTGATACACAGATGTCAAGTATTGATCTTTTATTATATAAACTATTAATATTGCATATTCATTAAGGCTGTCAATCAATTAAAAAATTTTAATAGTGAGTAATCGTATGAATGTCCGTGCTTTACCGATATCTTCACTCTATTTTTAAAACTGCCCCCTACAGCCTAAAAATCGCAAGTTTTGTTAAACAAAACACAAATTGCATTAACGCATTATCTCTTTTGATTCTGATAGCCCTAAAATACAAATACAAATTTTGGTACAATTTGAATGAAAAATACACTATGATGCTGAGTTTTTTTTTTTTTTTTTTTTTTTTTCTGGTGCTGTCATGGGTAAAGTCAGTGGCAGGAAGTTAGTCAAAACAAAAATGGAGACATCAGAGAGACAAATCAGAAATGTGCCGTCCATGTTTAAATCAAATATCTGGACTTATTTGGGATTTTTTTTTTTTTTTTGCAAAGAAGAAGAAGAAGAAGAAGAAGATCTACCTTTATTAGTCCCACAGTGGGGAAATTCAATTTACACTCTGTTAAACTCATACATGGTACATGCAGACCTGAAACACACATACATGCATTAATGGAGAGACGTCAGAGTGAGGGGGCTGCTCCTGACAAGCGCCCCGAGCAGTTGGGGGTTTGGTGCCTTGCTCAGGGGCACCTCGGCAGTGCCCAAGAGGTAAACTGGCACCTCTCCAGCTACCAGTTCACACTCAGATTTTGGTCCATGTCGGGACTTGAACCAGTGACCCTCCGGTTCCCAAGCCAACTCCCTACAGACTGAGCTACTGCCGCCCCCAAAAAGCTCTGACCCCGACGTGATGAAGCAGAAATGAAGCAGGACATGAGTACAACGAACGTGAGTGCTCACCTCACATGCCAGCATCCAGAGATAGCGGTAACTGTTGACGGCCAAGCCAAAGTTATATCAGCCAACACTGAACACACTTCCAGTTCTGAGTAAGCCATGAAAATAGCACAATTCATCAGTTACTTCATTTGCAAAGACCTGCATCCATACAGTGTTGTGGAAAGCAAAGACTTACAAGAATTGCTATAAGATCATATCGTGATTTCAGTGTTCTTTTTCAGCCTCAATACCGAGAGTAATACCTGAGCTTTGGGAATCAGCCGATACTGAGTACAGACCCAATACTAATGTTTAATCAATAAGCTGTATGCCTCACTTTGTGGAATTGAGTGGGATCATTCTAGTGTAAGGCAACAACAGACTTGACTTAAACATTGCTTCCCTAACTCTGTAAAACAAAATGTAACAAATAAATATATAGATAACATAAATTTTAGTGAATTGTTATTTATTGTTAAAATAATAAATTATACACCAACAACCTGGCAAAAAAAAATTCTTATTTATTAACAGGAATTACAATTTAGGTGTAAACTGTTTTAATACAGTAACAAATTTGTCAAAACTTAAACAGGAATTAAAATTATTATTATTCTAATTATTTAATGTACACAATATATAAGCATATAATTGAATGTAATAGATTGGCTCCATTGTCACAGATTTTTGATTTAGTTATTTGAGTCAGTATGTCCGATCCAGTATTGATATCAGTGCATCTCTAAACAATATTTGCTAAACAGGTAGCCCACCAGCTGAAATAGTTTGGTTTACCTGAGAGATAAAGCTAAGTATCATCTGCATAGTAATGAACTGAGATGCATGCTATTATGATATTTTGAGAAGCTGAGCATTGAAGCACACCATAGTCAAATCGAGCAATTTTTAGAAGCATTCCAGGGCAATGTGAGAGATACTACACTTTGCTGAATAATGTATCACAGTATAGTACTTCACAAAAATTACACCACAGAGAAGCAACAACAGACACTTGGAATCAGAAATGTGATCAGTTGCCAGTGTAGCAGCAGAGTATTAGACTGTTGATGCAGTATTGTTCCTACTGCTTACCCACCACAACCAAAGATTCTGGTATCTTCTCTAATAGGCTGCAGATGTGGTGATTTATGACATGCTGTGAATTAGGGGACAAAGAGAGAGAGAGGGGTAGTTCCTCAATGGAAAGCAGAATAATGAGGTGAACATTTCCAAGGCACATGCAACCATTCCTGTGCCTGCCTGGCTGTCAGTTCTGTATCCCCTATTTTCTGCCGTTTTCCTCCCCCCCCCCCCCCCCCCCCCCCCCCCCCCCCCCCATCTTCCTCCTGCTTCTGGAGCATCGCTTCATCTCTCTCCAGTGGGAATACTTTGGAATGTGCAGACAGGTTTCTGATGGAGCTGCTGTTGTTGAAGCTGCTTACTGAAAGCTTTGATGGCCAGTGATGTGTTCCCCATTATTGTCACTACAAATTGTACGTATGTCTATCTGTGTACGGTGCACAGCATGCAGACACCTAAACAAGGGCGTGTCTCTGTGTTTTCATGTTGATGCTGCCCTATCCTTAAAAACTAGTGGTCAAAAAAGCTAATGTTATTTAAATTAGATTGATTTTTCAATTAAATAGTGCCAAACATTGTATATGAACTAGACTCCTATCGCCGCACTGCCACTTTAAGGGGATGTGCTTTTTTAATCTTTTATCAACAGCCTTTTTTGATGTTGACATTCATTTCAAATAAGCAATTTCAATATTTTTTCCAATTAATTATGTTGCTATGTGTGGATGTAGTAATAATTAATATTCACAATCGCTGTGTTTGCTTAGCTGGCAGCTTACTTCCACAAGCAGAGACAAAATTCCCTTTTGTTATCAAGGCCAATATTCAAGGTCTCAGTTTATCATGCGAGACAGAGACGGCGAAATGAATGAAAGCACTCGTCTACCTAGCAGTCTAGCGTGAGTATCGACAAACATCATTATAGTAGGTATTTACGTATAGACTTTCCAGTGCATTCATTTTTCTAAGATATGTGAAAGTATATCGTCTTCAAATGCCACAGAATATGAAAAGATGGAATATTTTATCATGCAAAACTGCGTCTGCCAATAAAACCATCCTCTCTGTTTGCTCAATCTCCATTTTTCTCTGTGGAAAAGTCCCTTTAACTGTTCCTCCCAGACACTTCCCAAGGCTGTTGTGGTGATATAACAAAGAGGCGTAGATATAGACAGCATGAGATGAGACACTGGGAGCTGGTGTTGTGGATAAAGCTGAGAGGTAAAGGAAAACCAAGAGACACTGAGGAGGGACTGTAGATAATTAAAAAGATCTTCATAGCGATATAGCCCTTAGCACTGGGACTTCTCATCCATTTACACACATATAAATGCCTCTCCACACATTAAAACCAGATAATACGCCCGAAGATGTGTTGTTTTTACACTTTTCATGCTACATTCAGGACATAAATCTGTCTCCTCCCCACCCGTATCTTTAATATGAGTTATGCAAAGCACGTCAGGATTCAACTCATTTTCATAACAGCAATCTACTGGCAATTTATCACTATCAAGCATGAAAAATATGCTATTATGCTGCTGAAATTATTATTTTTTTTGGTTTAATATAATATATTGTGTTTCCAGGATGCAGTAATTTGCATATTCAGTTTTAGGTTTAAATGTCAAATTGAAATATGTGTACGATACTAATGAAATTGTTTCCTGTTAGAATCTAGTAGTATTCACTTTCACTATCTCTCTCGAAGTTTACAGCTCATATATCAGACTAATGTGATTATAATATGTATTCGTAGTTAAGAATGGCAGGGGGCTTTGCTGATATTATGTATACCGTGCATAGCAATTGATCAGCTTCTTTCTAGTGATGTAATTGACTTCTTTTAGGAAAATGAAGGTCATGCGTGACTTAGTACCCTGCTCTGGTGGAGTGGTGCTAATGGTGCTCTGCTTGTTTCTGGGGCTTGTAATCGTGGCAGTTCTGTCCCAGGTCACTGAGGTCAGAGGGATGAACAGCTGATTTGACTGTCTGACAACCTGTCAGCAACTGGTCAGCCACCAGAGTAATGTGTGTGTCAGTGGAAGAATGGAAGATGAGATAAATCCCACCTGTTTCTATGTGAATGGAAATGTCCGTCTGACCGCTCTTATACTACTGCTTGCTTGAGGGTAAGGTAGATGGGAGAATGCCTGCAAAAAACACAAGGATTTTCAGGTTGTATTTTGGATTACTAATAGAACATGCTTTAATGTTCAAAAAACATTATTTTTCTCATAGGGTCTTTGTAAATGTCAGTATTCACCCTCTGTCTGAAGCACTCGGTTTTAGCGCCTGTGTCTTTAAGGCCCCCTCCAGTCTGCTTGATTCAAGCCCCAGGAAGAGCGCTGGGATTTGAAGCAAATTTTCGTAGTGGCCAAACAGCGGTACTACAACCCTGTGTCTGTCGTGTGGTGCTATTATGCCCAAAAACACTTTTTTCCTGAGACTTACATTGGGTAAGAGATGTCTATAATTCAGCGGATAACTTTTTTTTATGTAAATCAACTTCCCCACATAGCCCTTGTTTAAATCATTAAGTTGGAAAATACACTAATAACTGAATCCAGAGTTATTTCCCCTTCCTTCGTTCATACAGTGTGAATGAGCCCCAGGCTGGGTTAAAGGAAGCACTACTGCACCTGTTAGATGGGCCCAATGGATGCAGAAGATCGCCGGATGATTCGAGTACTTCATCACTCAGCAGTCGAGTTATTTTGGCATGTTCCTTCGCACTCTCATAGGAATGAACGGGAGCCTGCCTACAATGCTGTATCCAGTTCTCTTTATACATTCATGCTGTGATTGGTTTGCAAGAAAATGTGGCACACCTTCGTAAAGGTAGGCTGGTATATTCTGATGAGCC
Source organism: Pterois miles (assembly GCA_947000775.1). Taxonomy (NCBI): domain Eukaryota; kingdom Metazoa; phylum Chordata; class Actinopteri; order Perciformes; family Scorpaenidae; genus Pterois; species Pterois miles. The sequence continues at coordinate 15,264,014 of CAMQGK010000052.1, read as the reverse complement.
TGTTTGTGGGTTGATAGGCTCTCCAGATGTCCAGATCTCCAAATGTATGTGCACAAACACAGAGTTTTTCATGATCCCTTTTAAATCTTAAGAGTTTTGGTGTCAAACCAAAAATGTTAACATTTCACAGTCTGTGGTAATAAGGAACTGAAGTGCTCATATAGTATAACCAATAATTGCTTCTGTATTTTGGATCAAATAGGTCACTATAACACCTAACACTAACACAGGAATGTGCGGCAATCAAATCCATGATCAAATGTATGTCGTGATAAATGAACAAGTAGACTGAAACGAAACACAACTAAAGTGAGGAAGAAGATTTTTCTAAGGAAGCCATGTCTTTGTAACATGAAATAATGGCATAAAACATCAGCATCTGTGAAAATTGAATGAGAGGAATAGCAGCTCTATTTGCTCTCTGCTTGATGGCACCTCCATTTTCTAGTGCCATATCATGTGTAGTAGTCGCTGAATGCAGCAGACGCTGCAGAGTGCTAATGTGGTTTTATTTTAAGCATAACCACAAAAGTAAGACCATTTATACCCAAAAAACAACATGCATGAACAATGCTTGTCACCTTTGTGGTCTATTTTTTTAGGGTTGCCCCCTATTGATTAGTCGACTAGGCCGTTTTGGTCTAATTCACGTAAGATTTCTGTAGTCAATTAGTCATTTTTTAACACGTTTTCATGCTGAATGACTTATTTCCAAGAAATTTAAGAGCACATCTGTGGTAAACACAGATTTAAAGTGATGCTTTTGTGTGATTCTTTGTGGAGAAACTTTACAGATCTTTTGATTAAATCAATGAGTCAACAGATTCGTATGAGTGTTTGTCGAGGACAGCCCTATTATTTATTGATTGTCGTAGTACACAGTGTCATTTCATCCAGCATTTCCTTCCGGCCTTATAGTTAACTGTTGATTATTGACTGATGACTGATTATTTTTTGCCTGCTCAGTTGATGATGTGAGGAAAGACAGTATTTTGTTGAGATGTACATTCTGTCAGATCTTACCATGCATTGGTACATTTTGGATCTAAATGTGTCTTATGGTACAACAGAATCAGATTTTTATCTGACTAGATTATTGACACTAGCCTGGCAGTGTTTTCCCTCATGAAAGATTCACAGACATACATAAGATGGATACTCATTTCCAGGCACCAATCCTATATATTATCCCAGTGGCCTCCATGCTGAGCTGACTAATTATAGGCTCACTGAATTCATTGGTAGTGAGTGAAGGAAACTGGATTGATCGGGTACTTGGATTCCAGCAAACTTCTCTCTCCTAGTGTGTGGTACCATGGGCCTTTAAGTGCAATAATCACACCAAATGTGTGAAAAAGTTTGGATGCTATGTTATGTCTGGTTGTTGGTCATGCTTTGTCAAAGCTGTAAATAAATAAATTCAGGATTTCTGCACACAACATCCACCTCTGCGGTTTGTTTTACTGCCTGCTGACGTTCCTGCTACAAACCCTCTCACGGCCTACCAGATATATGCATGTCATAATACGCCATGAGAAATGTGTTGCTAAAGGTCTCGCACCGAAATGTCGACAGGCAATAAAACATACCCACCCACCCACTAGAGACCGGCGTATCTTTTTCGTCCATTTTGTATTTTGATGTGTGAGAAGCCTCTCAAGATGAGTGGCTGTTTAATTGACAGCTGCTTCACTTAACTGGTTCCCCTCACTGACAGACGAGGAAGTTTCTACACTAATAGCCATCGGACACCTGCGTGTCTTGTCAGTTTTTCCTTGAGGTTTGTTGACAGTGTGAGCAGAGACGGCGGGCGTGATGTGGGAACGCTGTCAGTGATGTCTTATATTCTCGCTGTCACCTCTCTCTCACTCACACAAAGTACCATTTATAAATAGAGTATGCTGAAGCCATGTGCTGTCGTTGTTGGCTTGCATTTCTCTCAGCATTTGTATCTCTGAAAAACATGCAAAAATATATATCATGGACAGAGTGGATCAGATTTACTTAGACGTTTTCATACATTCTTTCATGCATTTGTTTTTGAAGCACATTTTATTTCTATTCACTTGCAGTTTTGTCATCCTATTTTTCCTTCACTTCTCAGTACCTCAAATGCACAGAGTGCCTTTACCTGTATGTGTTATCTTTTTAATAAGCTGATACAATAAATAAACCATAAAGTCTGAAGAATTCATATGAGATATACTGTAAACAGACAAGAGAATTGTAAGGTCAAGGCGCTCATATTCCCCCTTTTCTTCAGAGTGTATTTTCTTTCTGGCTTTCGCTTGTTTGATAGAACTTGGCCTTGGGTATCCACCCTCTCTGTCTGCTGTGGCTCTGTTGGCATTGATTATCTCAAACCTGAGGTGTCCACTGTGTGTGTGTGTGTGTGTGTGTATCTGTTTCACCCTCTCTAGCTCCACTGCATGCTGAGAAGGCAGATATCTCTCGAGGTTCTGTAATAGAGCGTATAGTGTTGCCCGCCTCATATTGCCGTGGGGGATGTGTTGGTATAGGTATAGTGTTGGATAGTGGGGAAGGATACAGAGGAAGGAATAGGGTAGAGGGCAAAGGATGAGAGTATATATTGTTAACTTACAGATACAAATGAAATCATGTCTGTTTGATTAGAGCTTTGACTTCACTGGTCACAAATACTCCTACTTTTAGCTAATTGAATTGTGTTTTTTTTCTCCATCAGGTTTAAGATTGCGGGGGGGGTCATCCCTTCGGTTGTGTGTATCTGTCTGTCCGTCCATGGCTAATCTTGCATACCCATTTACCCATCTGTATGCTGAAGGACCTCTCATGGTTGCGTTCGAGGTTCAAAGCTTCGATCCTTTGCCATGATAGCTGATGGAGCTCCAAATTGGTATTCAAATGCTTTGTTTTTTGAGTTTATTTTAATATTTATATAAATATGTAATACTAAATGATACATCTCCAAATAGCCCATTTTTAGTATTCATATTCAATGGTATTTATTAGTTTTTCTCACACAGATATCACTATTTGTTGTGTGTAGAGGTGTGTGTTTGTACAGTAGTGTAGCAGCAGCACTGTCCCAGCCACTAAATTTGGAGATAGAACATATCGGCCTGCTGCGCCGCACCCCAAAGCTTTGAATACCTTTGAATATTTCTCACCAAAACTTCGAAGTCCAAAAAATGGTATTGTGGACAGCCCTAGTTTTATACCTTCAATGCCTGCTGACTTCCCACTCCTCTTACACGGCCACTAGGGACTAGGGGCGGCAAGCGATCAACAACTGCTTCAGTAGCAAAAAGCATCTCCAGCAATTGACTCGGCTAAAAACAGCCTTACCTAGTCTGTTGCAGACCCATTTTGCCTTTAGTTGTGGCTCACAAACTGCCATCCTTAGAAACATCTGCTATTAATTTGAACTGGAGCATCTACAGATTCATTTTATATGTTAATATCCACTAAAGTTAAGCAGGATACAATGAAAAAAAAAACCCAGTTTTGTCATCTTCACCACCATATTGACTGTAAGGGATCTTGAGATTGAACTCTTCTTTGTTTGAAAGGGTAGAGGGAGACCTGGCGGAGATCTGCACTCTACTGAGTGCACTAGTTTTTGGAAGATATCATGTTGAATGTACTTTGCTTGTGCTGGACCAGCAGTGGTTTGCAACCATTCCATTAATTCATTTTTGTTTATCAGGATGAATTAAAGGGTCCATTCACCCAAATCAAAACGTTAACTGCTTACCTTGGTGTCTAGTGATGCAGATAGTTTTGGTTTTGTACCTCAATATGTTGAGATAGCTGTCTCTGAGATTTCTGTCTCCATTCCCAATGAAGGTGAATGGAGTTTTATTTGTGGAGTGACCACCATTTGAAAATGTTTTGTGTATTTTTTAACTTTGGTGAACTCTAACTTTAACAGCACATTTTTAGAGGGTAGCAGCACAAAGCCAGGTTCAATGGCTTTCTGTTGCTCTGGATAATAAAAAAACATGCTCTCAGTGGTTTCCATTGTAAAGTAGTTCTTTGAAAACTGTTCAAGGCCATGTTGTTGGTTTATCCACTGTAATAGGATCACTTGTTCTGGAAAGACATGCTGCTTTGTCATTTTTCACTGCTATGAACCCCACAAACAAAATTCCACTGACTTCCATTGTATAGGGGGAGCAGCAGAAATCGTAGAGTCAGATATGTCAGAACCTGCGAAAATAAAGCCAGGACTATCGGCATGTCTAAACACCGCTATAATTAAGAAAGTGTTTTTGTAATTTGAGTGAAAATAGCAAAAACAGAGAAGGCTTGTTGTTGATGTCAGATATTTTCTGTTTGCAAAAAGAAAATCCTCCTATTTAATCCACCTATAGGTATTGGGAATAGACACATAAGAGTAATAGATATTAATACCTCCTCGCTGAGTGTGTGTGTGCAGTGAGGAGCAGCAGCACAGCTAGATGACTCCAGCACCAAATTGCTTCTGGGAGGTAGAAATGCAGGAAGCTTCACACTCCCATGAACACACAGCGGGGTAACATGCTGTACGTTGTTTACAGTATACACAGTCTGCCATGTTTAATAGCCCTCCCCGTCACTCCCATTTGGTTCCTGAAAAGAACGACAAGCTCACAAACACCGGGACTTTAACAACCCATGCATGTTAGTCACTACGCTTCAATGGATGCTATTAAACATGGGCTACCTGCAACACAGACACCTACTGGGCCTAATCAAGGGTTTCAGTCCCAGTAAACCTCACTGTTCCTTGCCTTGTAAATTACTGTAAGTGTACCGCGTACGTATGTTGACCTCCCGCTTTTCATTCAAACCCCCAAGCAGCGGCGCATTTGTATCAAGCAGAGCGGAAAAAACACTGCGTCCAACAACAAACCAATTAATTTGGACACATGCTGCCATATGAGACGGCGAATTGAAATTAACAAAATGGAAGTCAACCATGGCTATACAGAAAACTTTGGTATAATGTGGAGCTCAGTGGTGTGTTGTGTGGGAAGTGAAGATGCTACAGAACTGAGGCAGAAATGATAATTAACACTAAACTCGACCCAACCCTGATTCCCTCCTCTACATGTCATTTTTTTTTCCTCAATGGAGCCTTTAGAGACACAAAAGAAGGTATCTCTCCACAAACTGTGATGGAGTCCACAATGCCAGACTTTCCAGACAAAAAGGTTATCCTATTCCCAACTGCCCTCTTTCCCATTTCTTCCTATTTGGATCCAGACAGTACTGAGTCTACTATGAGGAAGACAGCTGGAGGGATTACAGTGAGCTAATTATAAGATATCTATCCATAATTGCAGTGGATCACGCTATTATTCAAACAGAGCTTAACTGCACAAAATGCCTTAACCACCATCACATTACATAGCATATATTGCTATGTATTATTCACTATTTATACAGCTAAAGCTAAATACCACATTTCAGCTTAAAGAGCCTTGGTAAGGGTAAAGAATAACCAAACCATATTACCCTATTACAGCTCTTTTTACAGTCTGTAACGCATCATTGATAACTCCTTTAGGCTTGTGCATTGAGGGTATTGTTGGACAGAAATGAGGAAATGGCACGGCCCATTCAGGTAGCAGATCAATCAGTGAGACTAATTCCAAGAGGAGTGCGTGATTTGACTCCCGCAGTAGGCGAGATTGGAGCAAATATGATTAAAAAAAGGTATTTTAATAAAACGGTCACTATATCCTGATAGTAGCATATGAAATAGGAAACCTGAAAATATCATCTGCTTCTGTGTCCTCCGGTGCTCCTAACGGCATCTGCAAGATTTCACAGACGAGGAAAACAACCAGTCAGAGCTGACCTGAGGTCTGCTGTATAGCTAACTGTGACCACATGGTCAGACTAGGCAGCGCTGATCAAATATGATTCAATCTTATGTTATGTTAATGCCTCGTGTTGTAGAGCATAGTGTAGCTGTAAAATGAGAAAGTTTGTGACCTGACAGCCATGTTGAGATCTCTTGAGAAAATCCCAAGCACTGCTCACATGACCAGAGCACAGCCAATAGGAACACTCACTCACTGAAATGACCTGTGATTGGTCAAAGTCGAGATCTTTTAAAGCTTGAAAACAGAGCTATGAGGAGGTGCAGAAGTCTAGTTTTGTCTCAGAGCAGTTGAATTACAGTATGCTGAAAAGTCATTATGGGATTTTTGCCCAATGATGCAAAAAGATTGCTGCCTACTTGAGCTTTAAGATGACATTTAGTGGAGGAAATCATTTGAGCAACTACAATTAAGCTTGTGAAGTCCTGTCCTCCTCCTCTACTCACTCCTCTTATTTGATAAGAGAAGTGAATATGCGGTTATAAGGAAACGTTTTTAAAGCACTGTTTTGTAATTTTGCTTTCTCGTCTTAATTAATTTGCACTGGTGGCACTGAAATATTGCTGTCAATGGTTCAGTACATCAGTGGTCAATTGCACAAGATAAGCTGCAAAGAGCAGCTGTTAGGTATTAAGATCACATTTGAATTTGGTCCGGTTAATTTTATTATGCCTCCGTGCTGGCGACAGCCGTGGCCACAGGCATTATGTTTTTTCTATCTGTCCATTCGTCCATCCGTCTGTTCGTCTGTATGTACAGTTCATTCTCAGGAATGTCTTGAAGGAACTTAGTCAGATTTGGCACAAATGTCCACTTAGACTCAAGGATGAACTGATCACTGTGACTGTGTCTAGAATTCAACCCACAAATTGCAAAAACTCTCGCAAAACTCGCTGCCCGACAACCTATCCTAACATTAACGATTCAATGTCCATCCCTAACCTTAACCATCTCACAAGCGTTACTTTCTAGACATGACCCTCAGGAACGCCTTGAAGGGAATTACTTTAAATTTGGCGTAAATGTCCTCTTGAACTCACTGGCCATAACTCAAGAGTTCATATGCTAATTATGACAATTTCACATAAATTTCTAGTAGGACAAAAAAAAACAAAACAAAAAAAACAGATGTAAACTGCAACCTGGTCTAGTTGGTGGAGGCATACAGCTGTAAGGACGTAATTTGTTTGCACTTAATCATAGTATTTATCTGTCATGTGGTAACTCATGTACTCTATTCCTGCATCAAGTGTGTCTTGGTAATTTGCAGTATTCATTTGTACAATGAAGTGTAGTAGTACAATGTGAATTAAAGTGGGAGTCAATGTAAGTGAGTGAGAAGAAAAGTGAATATCCACATGGTGCAAGTATTTGCGCGTCCTTCCATCCATCTGCATCTCTATGTTGCCAGGGCGGCAGTATGTTGTTTATCAACCTCGCTGGTTTTTAAAGTAATCCATTTAGCAGTATGTTCACTTTTCTTCCTGCTGCCTCCTGCCCATCAGAGCAGCTGTCTCTGTACACATGGCGCAGCAAGCCAACCTTAACGTCTTCTTTGCACTGCTGCTAAAACCAATTAAATTTGCAGCGACAAAATCACCTGATTACAAATCTACGGAGCCTCCGCCCTCCTACCACCCCCACCCCTTTTCCCTCTGGTGTGTGTGTTCATGTGTGCATCTGTGAATGCATGCCACCAAGGGCAATGTTAAGAGCTGATCAGGTGGGAATGTGACATACTTTCTGCTTGTGAGTGTGCCTGTCTTCTTTGCTAATCCATATGGGCGCGGCACTAATTAAATCCAGCGGCTCAACCATTCACACCACTGGCTGCTTGGCACAGAGCAAAAAAAAAAAATCTGTTGGTGTTCTGCCAGGTAATATGACAAAACCAGTGAGGGGAGTTTATGGGCGTCTGTGTTAATGTCAGTAATAGAGAAGGGGGTGTAACTGAAGGTGTTTGTGAGCAGTAAATATTAAATCTACTCTAGTGTTTGTAGATGGGTCAGTCATATAGGTTGCTGCTGATGATGTAGATGTTTGTGTAAGAGGCGAGCTTCTGTCAGCAGGGTTAATAGCAAATGGGGGACATCAAGTCACGCGAGGCCTCCTTACTGAGCCAACCCTGCTGGAGTCACTCAGACCGACTGGCAGGCCTCTCCAGAAACGGGAGCCTCTCTCAGCAATTTCCAGGACTTATCAAATCTAAAGAGTATAAATGTGTGCCTTCCCTTACCCATGACCCCATCACTCCCCCATGGCTTTCTACCAGCCCCTTCCATCCCCACAGCAGAAACTTATTATCGTCTTATAAGCCTCAGATTTATTCTCTTGAGTGCATCCTTTCCATTTTGCTCTCCAGAATCGTTTAGAAGGAAATGTTGTTTATTTATTTTGTGTGTGCTGATGTGCATGAGGGAAGTCACTTGTCTGCAGCGATTTTATAATTGTCTGCTTGATGTAGTAATTTCACAGCAAACGTGCTGATGTTGTTGTGTGACAGTATGCTTGATTAGTCTCCTGCTTGGGAGGGCTAACGTGTCGGTTTATTGGTGTGTTAACAGGGTAAAGATTTATGGGGGGGAGGGGCAGGCCAGCTTGTTTTCTGTGGTACGAACAACAGATAGATAAATAAATGAAAATTGGGTCCATTTGTCACTGCCCAGGCCTTGGCTGGGATGCCGCGGCGTACCTGTGGAGTGCAGAGCCCAGCAGAGATGTGTTTATCCACGTCAGAGGCTTATCGGTTCGTCTATCACACGTGTCCCTCTCTGAGGCTGCTCCAACACCCTGCACACCGTACTACCGGCTCGCTACACCAAAGGAGAGAACGAGGCTTTTCAAGATTACCCGCTGTTTGTTCTCACACCTTTTGAAAAGAAGTTTGTTGCTGTGATGAAGAATGAAGCTTGGAAACCACATTCTGAAACAGAAGAACAGTGAAATCACCTTGTTTTAAACACGGAAAATCAATGGCCATCGTTTGCATTGATGTGGAAATTATAATTTGCACTCTTCAAGTAGTGCACAGTATGATTTTTTTTTCTTTTTCATCAACTTTAGTTCAGTCAACAAGGACCTATTATGCTCATTTTCAGGTGCATGCTTGTATTTTTTGTTTTTACGATAATATGTTTACATGCTTTAAATAAACCGTAATGCTTTATATTTCTGCAACTGGGCTTATTACGCTCTGGTCAACTGAACCAAGCTCTTCGGACTCTGCTCCAGCTTTGTTTGAGGTCGTGCCAAACTAACCGCTAAGCAGGTATTATGCAGCTGTGTTACTTGGTGACATCACCATGTTACAGAAGAAAAGGCGGGACTTCAAGTGAGGCATTTCAGCCAGTTCAGGAGCGGCGTTTCCCTCTCACTTTGGAGTTAAGCTTTATAACTTTGCAAACCTTTCACATGCACAAAAAACTATATAACACACTAAATGAAAGGGAAAAGGCACAAAAGCATAATAGGTTCTCTTTAAAGACTTCAGCACGTTGTTGATAAAATTATGGCAAAATAACAGTTCATTCACAGCCACGCTGCATTTCAGCCTCTAAAAGTACAAGGACTTTTAAGAGAAAGTTCTTTGAAAATCACATACTAAGACGTAAAGGGAGACAGACCACTCATCTAAGCGCATCCTTTACGGCATTGAAAAAATGCAGTAGCCCTTTGTGTTACTGAATGTCTCAAATTATTGTGTCACATTAAGGACTCAGACATACAGAGAGTGACGCTGACATTGTTGTGCAACTTAAAAATCGGCTCTTGCGTGTGGTTACACTTAGGTTAATGTTAGGAAATGATTGCGGCTTTGGTTTTCTGTCATTGTTGACTTTTTCAATATTTCGCCACGACCACAATCCTAACCTTCACCGAGCAGTGTTTTGAGTTGCCTAAACATAACCATCAAGTTTAAACACACTTTAAAAGGAGAGATTATATTGTTGAAGCAGATATTTTACAAACATTGCTAATAAATTCATTACCAACACTTTGCACCTTAACATATTACATTAATTAACGTTGTTAATAATTAACATTGTGTCGATGAAAAATATAATCCGGACGCTAGTATTTTTCAGACAAAACGTAATTAGTAGTATACAGTATAACCCTCATTTCTAGGAGACAGGGTTGTTTATTAAGCACATCCCCCCTATAATTTCCTCAGGGATACAAGTTGTGGCACAAAATGGGGGAAAAAAATCTCCTCATGCACACACAGTAAGTGCTGAGTTTACCAGAAGCAACAGCAGTTTCTCTGGAACCTATAAGGAGTGAGTAATTATCATGTTGAATGATAGCTTCCATGGCTACAAGGATACAGGAAACTGAAACTTCAGCAATACAAAACCCAGTAGAAATTATACCTTCCTATCAAATATGAGTTAAACTCTTCATCAAATCCAGGAATATAAAAGGTAGAATCTCACAGCTCATCAGTGACCAATGTTTGTTGACCATCATACAGCAGAATGTGCACCTGTGTTGTTATTTATTTGAGATTATGATTATTCTGTCCTTTTATAGTAATGTTCAGCCAGCAGTTTTTCTATTCATTTTTTCATACGTAAAAAGAAGAGAGAGACGTTGAAGCAGAGACAGACACAAAGCCACAGTGCAGTTGTGTGGTTTACTCTGGTATTCTGCTGACATGGGATCCATTAGGAGGGTTCGGGGGGTTGGGGGGTGGCGGGGTGGAGAATGCACTGGGAGAGAGAGAAAAAAGAGGGAAGCGTGTGGGCCTAAAAAATCAGCGAGGAAAATCTGAAAGACTTGGGAGCAGGTTTGAAGCAGGAGAGAAGAAAAAAGGGAGATGGGGAGGAGCAAAAGCCTTGAGAGATGGCGAGATAGCTCGGAGGAAACAAAGGAGATGAGAGTAAGCAGAGATTGAAGTTAGAAGACGGGAAAACACAAGGGAGAATGAAAAGTGATGAGGGTGTACAGTGCTATACATGCAGAAGAAGGAAAGAGATGAGAGGAGAGCTGGTGGGGGGCTGATTCAGCTTACTTTGTGGAGAATCAAAGCTGCGTGGTGGAGCCAATGAACTGTCAAAAAGTAAAAAAATATTCAGGTGTGCACTTGCCTCAACCAAAACTGACAATTACGCACCCTACTGACCTCATCTTGGCCTGTTCATTTGCTCCCATCCAGCCAGGTGAGTCATTTAGAATGTGAGTCAGGATAGGTGCATGCATTTCAACAGAGCTTATTCATGGCATACCTCATGCTAATGATAAGGGAGGGTGTGTGAACACACACTTAGCAATCTCTCTTGCGGTGACCAAATGATAACCCTCCGTCCCTGTCATCACTGGCGCCTCGCACGCCAACCAACGGGAGTGTCATTGTAAAGGAGATTGGAAACACCTGGAGGCTGGCTGGCATCGTGCAACAGCAGCATCAGTCGGCCATATTTACTCAAAATCAAACATTGACAGACGAACGTTCGTAGCCACGGGGCTGCGGCCTGTGTTTACGATAGAGATTTACAGAGAGGGGATGGAGAAAGAGGATAACAGAGCGCCTGTATTACCTTTTATTTTCCAAAATGTGCTTCATGTAATTACAGATGCTCACCTCTCCCACTTTGCTCACTTTTCCAGCAACATTTTCACATGCAAATATCCACTCTCTCCCCCAATTGTGCCCCTGACCACAACATCAAACGGAATGAGCTATCAGAGACGAGACCGGGCGAAGCATCCAATATCATTTTTTTTTTTTTTCGTATAATCACGCTTTTCTCTCTTCCCCTCGCATATCATTTCGAGCCCTCTGCTTTTTCCCTCCCCCACACCTATCCTCGAACTCTCCTCGTCAGAAAGACAAATTACCCAGCGGGCTGCTCTTTTAGCTGTGCTTTCTGTACAATAATCAATTTGAGGACGAGAGAAAGAGAGAAGGCTTGAGAAACGTGAAATTATTCATCAGGGTCTCTCAGTAGCGGGGCTGTAGAAGTAGTAGAGGTGTAGGGGGGGATGGTAGGGGCTACCTCGTCCTCCGTGAGATAATTAGGAAGAAGACCGGAGAGCAGAAATAAGGGGAAGGCTGCAGGCCGGCAGTGAGAGGAGCAAAAAAGGAAAAGGAGAGAGATGAAGAGGTGCAGACATGGGGGATCGTAGCTACTCTGAGAGCAGTTTGTTGTTATATTTGGAAATCTTGAGATGGTGTTTAGTTTGTCGTCCCAGCAACAGACAGATACACAGGAGAGGATGGAGGATAGACAGCTGGGGCTGGTGACGAGTGAAGGAGAAGTGTAGTGCAGCGAGGAGGAGGAAGAGCTTTGAGGGGAGCATGACTAGCTTCAGTTAAACTACTCAGGAGAAAAAGAAGGATAGCACGAGGAGGGGAAAAATAAGCACGGCTCTCTCTTGTGGCGGGGTGTTTATTCAGAGACCTCTTGTTTCCTACCAATTAAAGGGGCTGGGGACTGCTTCAGCACAATCCTCCCTGTCTTGCTCCCTCCTCTTCTCAATCTGTACTAACTCTGCTTCCTTTCTTCTGCAATGTTTGCTCCATCTGCAATATTTTTTTTAGCATTTAAACATCTCGCAATGCACATTTGCATGTGCTTTTACCTTCTCCTATTTGACAATCTCATTTATTTGACATCTAAATTTGATAAAGAACACTGCATGTGCGCAGCAATCTGCAATAGGTTTATCTTGTTTTAATTACTTGTATTATCTACAACAGCCTGCATTTCTTCTGTTCTTATCTATACCGTACTCTTCTCTCTGCTTCTGCCGCAATGACCCCATTTCCCCAGAGGGATCATTAAAGTTTCATCTTTCACCCCTCATTCGTTTCCCTCTCCATTCACTCCTCCCTGGTGCAGCTCGGTCCAAACCAAACAAGCTTGTCGTTATATTCGATTTCTTGTACCGGTCTGACAAAGCACCAAAAGTAGTCTTTGGTAAGCGCCAACTGTTTCTAAGCTGTTTTTGTAACATAAAAAGCAGGACTGGGACAATTCTATCACAATACTTGGGTGCAGATTCAATATGTATTGCAATTTTAGTATTATGAATCTACAAGAATTGTGATTCGATATTATTATTTATTGCGATTAGGCATGTTAATAATTAACTATTTAACTGTTAACTGACATTAAGAATTTTAACTGATTAATGCTATCGGTTAAACGGTTAAAAGAAATAATAATAGTTAAATAAAAGCTCTGCATAACTCAGAGGAGCGGTTTAGAGTCCACCTTCAGAGAGTCTGAGTCAGCGTTGCAAGAGAGTCCGGAGGACTGTAGCCTCGTAGCATTTATTCACCGACAAATAAACTGTATACACACTGTCTGCTACAGCTACGTTCACAGCTGTATCGCCACCAACAAACCCACATTCACCGCCACCACACACAAGGCCTATCTGACACTCAAGTTACGTTGCGCTGGCAGAGCGTATGTGCGTGACAACGGGGAGCACGAAGCCGGCAGCAGAGCTGCTAACAGCACAAACACACACACTGTTGGACAATCGTGAAAGTTACGCCGGGCGACAGGGTATCGTTACGCCGGGCAGACACACAGCTGACAGCCTGCTAAACTACACTAGATGATGCGGTGGTGATGGTGGACTTTTACTTGGAAAGTGGCTGCATGTGTCTGATAATAATACACACACTACAGCTGCCGCCCCGCGGCATGCAACGCACTAATCTTGACTTTTAACAGTTTGTTAAACTGTTAAAAGTCAAGTTGGTCGGTTATCAGTTAAAAGGTTTCTTCAAAATTAGCATCCCTAATTGTGATTTTGTTCAATTTTTTAGCATTAGATAATGGGAAAAAGTTGAATCATACACTCTTTGGTACTTTTACTTTAGAAAATATCTAGATTAATAGAGTAAGAATGTTTGATTTTTAGCATGTATGTAGTCAGAGATGTCCTGAAGTCAAATGTGTATATATATATATATATATGATATATATATGTATATGTGTATATATATATATATATATATGTGTGTGTGTGTGTGTGTATATATATATATATATATATATATATATATATATATATATATATATATATATATATATATATATATATATATATATATAGTCACATGTTTAGACTTCTGCCAAGTCCGTTGTTAGCTCTGGCATCAGCTCCGTTCTCTGTATTCATCCATGGTCGGCTCCATCGGGGCTGTTGGAACGCATCTAACATAAATGTCACTATTTTGGTCATTAAAAAATGTATGTAAAAACTTGTGATACACAGGTGAATTGATTTTTTTCCCCACTCCTGGTAAAAAGCAGCTATGTCAAATTTGTAGCTGTATCTTTGCATATGATCATATATTTCATCTCTGAATCTATGAACCTGATGGTCATACGGTATATACTGTATATTTGTTCTGTACGTTTGCACCAAGCTCAGAATGTATTTCTAGAAGCCGCCTCGGAGGGTGAGAAATAATTGAGAACACTTTACAACAGAATGCTTGAAAACCATACCATCTGCTCTGGAGTACACATCGACTTCCCCCCGCCTGCACCCATCATTATCAGTATCAAACACCTGACATGATGCACTATTTGGCTGTAAATCAGCCAATCATTCATTATTCCTCCTTCTTTTTTTTTTTTTGCTGCATCTCTTCACACATCCATCAGGACATAATATGTAAGGTGGCGTCAAATGCAGCATCTATACACGCCTCGGAGCCATGTGATTCTGCTATCTGCACCTGCACTGTCAGCATCTTTCCCCGTCACAATAATGCAATTTTCCCTGGTTGAATAAAGGCATTGTTGCGTTGTGTTGTGCATCTCACTGCAGACTGCATGGCTGTCAGTCAGTGTAATATGGCTCAGAATATAATGCCACAGTCCCAGATATTTGTGTGAAAGCAGCCCATGATTCTCACTATCTCTGATCATCTTTTTTTTTTCCTGTCACACAGGAGAGTGTTACGTACCTACCATAGCCGCGTTCTCTCCTGGGCCCTGAAACGTCTCTCAGATTGATGACGGGGGGAAGGACTAGGGCACCTCGGGGTACATTAGGATGCGGTACATAGCTGTAACTGTGAGAGTGCGCGTTTGTTGGGACATAACTTTGCCTATTTTGGCACCTGCCTCGCCAAAGCACAAGCATTACAGTGAGCCTCGTTCGGCGCTGCACTCACTGTAGCTCTTTGTTTCTTTGTGTCTGCATCTCTACTTCTACCCATGCTTGTATGTCTTTGTCTTGCTCATTTTTCTCTTTGTTGCAATACATCGCCCTCCCCACCACCAGCTCTTCCTCCTCCTCTCCATCGCCTGTCTTTGTGACCCGGGTGCACTCCTCCCTCGGAGCATTTCTCCTGGGTTTTGCTTTTTTATTATTTCTCCCTCTACCTACTTTGTCTTCTTCCACAAACAAAGGCCAGGTAGGAATTAGGCTAGATTCTCATTTAAACAAAGAGTAACCCACTAAGCTTCAGATTTATGCTCTGTCTGCAGTGCGTAATTGCACATACCCCCAAGTTTGCCCCTCTTTGCTTTTTGTGTACAGTTCATGGAGAGGTGCTTATTTAGAACTCAACGTAGCCCAAGGAGATTTTCCAAACACCATTGCTAAGGTCATCCTGCTCAAACATAAGGTTTCCATGGGCCTGTATACTGGAATACATTTGTCTCAAGGTCTGTCTGCTTTCCAGTTCTTTTGTTTTGTTAAACAAAGCCCGCAAAGGCTTTCTCACCATTCTCACTCCTTCAGGGTGTGTGTGTGTGTGTGGGAGGGGGGTGGATTGATTGGCCTTATTAGCGGAAAAATCTTGCTGTTTTTTTTTTTTTTTTTTTTTTTTTTTTTGTCCTTGCAAAAAATTAATTGACACACACGCACTTGCGCACACGCTTCCCTCCGCTAACCATATTTTATCTACTCGTTAATGTTCCCAATTACTCTGTCAAACACTGCCAACGCTTTGCAGTGTGGCACGCTTATTGAAATGGAAATGCAACTATCTCAAAGTGAAAGTCTTTCATTCACTGGGCTTCTAAGTGGATTTATTCATGACAATTTACTCTTCTCATGCAGGATTACACTAATGAGAGGGTTCAAGGGTGGTGTGTGTGTGGCTTTTCTCAGCTTTCATGCGAGAGGGACTCTTGCCCCGAAGAGAAAGGTCCGCGTTTCTAACTGCCTCCAGCTCTCCATTATTCAAAAGAAGAGGACTTGATTTGTGCCATTTCCCATTCTCATTGCACTTCCTGCCTTGCAAAGGATGCAGGTGTCGTTCATAGTGGTCGCCATGTTTGGGAGGTTTTTATTTGATTTGAATCACAAACCAGTCGGTGAATTGCTTCACACCTGGAACAGGCCTTACATGGAATAGAGCGATGCTTCGACAGGACCCGACTGTAAGGCATTTCCTCGCAGGAGGTCAGGTCCCTATGGGGAGGTATTGTTAGTACTCAGTATGTAGGTCATTGTACTTCGAGTTCAACAATCCCCAGGTACTGCGTCTGCTTTATTGTCATTTCAGCTCACTACTGTCAGCACCCTGCCATACACCTCTCTGCGTCCCCTTGCCCGTCGCTCATTAGTGTCCTCCACTCGTTTGCTCTTTCACCTCCTAGTATCACCCACCAGAAGGACTTCCAATTTTGTTTGGAATAATTAAAGGGCAGCTTCTGTGTGACTGGAGATTGTGGTCATTTCACAATCACACTTTTTTTAAAGCTTGCTGTAGGTGCTTAAAGGACATGCTTGATTTGAGTTTAGTCATACAACATAACCAAGACTGTGTACATGAGGCGGCGATGGGTTCAAGAACGCATGGTGGCAACAGCAGACACCACCCACACATATAAACATTTTATTCAGACTTGAGAAAGATTCAATCAATAGAGGGCTTGCATCATCAAAAAGCAGAAGG
Organism: Pterois miles; assembly: GCA_947000775.1. Classification (NCBI taxonomy): domain Eukaryota; kingdom Metazoa; phylum Chordata; class Actinopteri; order Perciformes; family Scorpaenidae; genus Pterois; species Pterois miles. The sequence continues at coordinate 15,247,280 of CAMQGK010000052.1, read as the reverse complement.
AGCGCTCAGTCCTTGCAAATGTAAGACCACATAGAAAATACAAAGGACCAAATGCATTTGCACTGATTGAACTGACCGAGCTGCCATCTGTAGTCTGATTTACTTTCTATTCATTGATTTTGCTTAATAGAAGTAGTAGTTTAATGAAATAGTGAAGCCTTAGCAGCTTACTTAAAAGTGATGAGTATGTTGGGTGATTGTAAGGATTGGGTGTACTCAGTTGAGGAATTAATGCAAGTAACATTCAGACAACTATGTATAATATAGTATTAATCCAGTTTAAGTAGAGGCTACCAGATAAACCCCTGTGGGTCCCCCACTCCCACACTCCAGTGACCTACAGGGCAGTTAAAACATAATCAGTATAACAATTGTCAATGCAACATTAAAGCCTGTCATTGTTAGATAGACAGATAGTTGAGATACACATACAGTACTACACTTGCATAAACCCCCAGCGGTCAACATATCCTTATACAACCGTTCATTTATCTTTTTCATGCATGTTGCTACGAGTGTCCTGCAACATGAGCAATCATTGCCCCAGTGCCAACCCCTGTAATGTTTAGGCAACAAAACCACTTATTTAGGTTTAGGAAGTGATTGTGGTTTGGGTTAGAATAACTACAGAAATGGCGTTATTTAAGTACAGAATATAATATAATATAGCTACGGAAGTGGTGTTACTAAGTATGGATGTTATGTGACCAATAAGTCAACTTCCTCCCTATGCTGACTTTGTTGCTCTTTGTACTATGTCATCCTTCCTGACTCACAATTATGTAGATTACATACAAACTGATTACATGGGTTATATATGAATTATAGTGCATTACCTTTGTGTATGAGGACTGCACAGGTATAGATGGCTTTACAAACTCAGTGAGGTTGTGCCTACAGCTCAGGGGCAGAGAACATGTCAGAATACCTTCAACTTCAATAATCCTTTAATTTTGCATGTTGCATAATGAGGTTAAAGGTAGGCTTGGTCAAGATTGTTAAAAAAAAAAGGAAAAAAATCCAGAATGTGTGGCTGTCGCAGGACTATAATAAACCCGTCCAATCATTTCATTCGAAATACCTACCTGCCTGTCTACCTGTGCGCACTCTGCCTGTGCGCTTATTGTGCATCACTGCGCATGTCTTCCACATGCTGCTAGCTTGACAGCTGTGAGTACTAACAATGGTCATGCTCATTGTTCATGTTCATTAGGGTATGTTTGTGGTATATACAATATATAGGCCTGAAGCAACGGACTGTCACTTTTGCCAACTGTGGACTTTTGGAGCTAATAAGCAGCTAGTACTAGTGGAGAAGAGTTGGCAACACTGGGCTGGGTTTTCCGGTTGGATCATTTTTAAAAATCAAGTGTACTCTTGCTAGTTTCTCAAGATCACCAAACCTGCCTTTCATACTTTGAGCCGATTGGTAATATGGTAGACATTGTAAATTGGTTGTTATTTATTATGACTTAAAAAAAAAAAGACATTCTGTCTAGCAGAGATATTTGAGATGGATTTGTGAGATTTAATCTTTGGCTAAGTTTGATGGGTGGTTGACAGTTAACAGTCATTTCAAATCTGATCTGATCCCTGTATGATTTAGCCTACCATTGTCAATGTAATCATTATCTGCAGTGGCCTCACGCTGAGCCTCTGTACGGAAGGCAACAACAATCATGGCAATTCAACAATTTATACAACACTATAGCATTACAATTCAGCACCGTTTCTTTAAGCTACTTCCCTACTTTAAAAATGGCAGTTTGATATAGAGCAGGTGTGTCCAGAGTGATGGTGTATTTGGTCTGAATGTCAGATCTTCACAGACAGAGCGGTCTTGCCTCATGTCTGCTCCAGAGTAAATGAGCGTAAGTTATGTGTGGGAATGTTTTCAATAAAAACACTGTATATAGCCTATAAACAAAAGAGCTTGTGTGTGTGCGTCTGCTTCTCTGAACATGTGTAACAACTTGTCGGCCTCTCGCAAAGCCTACAGCTCATAAAAATGTCTACAGCACTAGTTCTTAAATCTTAAAACCAAACACAATGTACTGTTTGTACACCTATATTTATCTTCTCTAAGGATTTAGTATTTGATATTGGTTTTATTTATACTGTACCAACATGGGCTCCGGTGCACCACCTGTGTTAAATCTACAAATCTGATTATCATCCTGAAAACTGATGTAGTGTTTTGTTCTATTGTCATAAGGCAAGTGAAAGAAATCGAGCCGTTTTAGGCAACAGGAACTGCGAGTCAACCTTTTGCACTTTTTTTTGATTGACAACTTACCTAACCCCATCAGAGCGGTTTCACCCGGCTCTTCTGCCACCCCACTAATTATCCTAATCTGCTTCATGTCCGTCTGTCTCTCTGTATCTGCCTTCTCCTTATTCTCCTTATTTTCCTCTCTCTTTTTCTCCCATCTTCCTTCTTACAGAGGGATGGGATGAGTGGAGGAGATTAAACTGGAGGTTACGCAATCCTTTTAGCTGGTTTTAATGTCTGCGCCTCACGAGTGATATGTTCTGCACGTACATCAACAGGATTAGAGTGTCAGAACATCCGAGAACCGATGAACCGGTGCATCCATCCTTGCACACACACTCACACGGCATCATTGTACCCATAAACCCCCTGTCAGAATGTGGTGCCTCTTAATAGGCTGTGTATGTCCATTGCACATGTACCATCATTTCTGCAGACTTTCCTCTGCCTTTCCTGTCTGTTGTCATTGTGTTTTAATAGCGCAAAACAGCACAACTTAACAGGTAAATAGAGGCCAAAATGTAGCACAAAAACATGAGTGTAGGTTGGACTTCAGGCATAGAAAACAAAGACAAAACCATAAAAAAACAACAGTGACACCTGTGGCTGTTAAGCCAGCAACAGTCAGCGTCCTGTTGCTTGCACTTGTGCTCAGCCGACACATAGGAGACTAAACGTGATTGACAGACATCATGTTGATTAATGTTAGCAGCATTAACCAGCTAAAACCACAGTATCACTATGCTTCATTTGCTTGGCAGTAATGTTACTCTTACTAAAAGAAGGTCCCTCCATGAATCGAATGCTTCAGCCTCCTGACTGATCAGGAAGCACAGGGGAGACACCGTAGTTTTTTTGTCTCCAGGGCCGACGTCGATAACATTACTCACTCTGGAGCCCCGTCGCTTCACTAAGCAGCAGGGGAACGAGACAGGAAACCTCTGTTGGTTTTAGAAGCTGCAATATTTATTTCTTCATAAACCGCAACTTCCACTGTACATTCAGTTGATATTCTCAAAGCTAAACTCTCTTCTGCTCTGCTGCTCGTTCACTTTCTCACACACTCGCTGCCACTCCCTCTCTCTCTTACTTCACCACTCACTTTCCACATGCACACACACTCTTCACACTGGCTCTGTTATTCTCCCACAACACCTGATTTTGCCTGGCGTTGGTCACATTCCTGTTTTTCAAGACAGGCTTCACTGGATATTACGTTTCTTGGAGTTTGTGTCGGAGTCAGAGTTTTGGTGGGGGCTGGTCATTTGTTGCCGTTAGCAGACTCTGAACGTTAGCTGCCGTTAGGCATTTGCAAGCACACATGACTTCACATCTGTTGGATTTTCCCAGACAAAACAGCCCGGGTTTTTAAAATTAAAAGCTTACACCCTGTTCACACATTGGCCTTAAAAATATATGCATAAAAACTTACATATAGTCCCTTTGAATTATAAGTATAACATGAGTAGTGGGTTGCGGTTATTTCTGTCTATAGTGTGTGAGGTTTGAAGAAGAGGATAAAGGGGTAGGGACAAAATGTTAATAGTCACAACACAGCATGATCCATCCATCCGTCCATCGTCAACCGCTTATCCCGTTAGGGGTCGTGGGGGGGCTGGAACTGATCCCAGCTGGCATTGGGCGAAGGCGAGGTGCACCCTGGACAGGTCGCCAGTCCATCGCAGACAACACAGCATGAGATGTAAATTATTATATTTACAAAATAAAAGTACATAAATGTCTAATATGAATCCAGATAGCACAGGTCAGCTTTGGGTCAGCATTCCCAACATGTCTCACATAAGAATATACTGTATATGAAGCTGTGCTATGACAGACATAGGGTAGAAGAAGAGAAAAGCTTTAAGATTTGGCCCAACAAATATTATTATAACTGTGAGCTTTATCCCAGCAAGTGAGGCCCGATGTTGATGTTGAGATGGATTTATGGCCCTATATGCAAATAAATAGTAATAGAGTAATTCTGCCTATGAGTAATGATTTCTGTGCAGAAAATGAAATTCAAATCGGGGAGCTTGGAGAGGACAAGCAAAGATTTTTTTGTTTCCTAAACAGCGCACACTGTCTTTTGGATAGTAGTGTGTCTTCCTCAAATCTCGTGTGGCGTAGCTATGAGACTTGGCTAACGCTTGTATTCTAATTTGTATGTGCAGGACCTTCTTTTTTATTGGATTTGCTTGGTTGCAGTTCATATTAAGTTATTGGCTTTGGTATGTGACTGTGAAGGGGTACAGAGCCCACTGGACCTCTCGTGTGAGTCTGTGTGTCTCTTGTTTCGATCCATCTGACCAGCACACCACATATTGGTTTTTCGGTGGAGCAGCTGTTTCTCCTGCAGCTTTCTGTCTCTCCAGACTACAAGTCTGTAAGAGCAAGGAGGAGAAAGGGGGACATATAGAAGCAGAGAGGTAGGGGGGTAAGTCAGGGAGAGGTCAGGAGATAGATTGTGAGAAAAGTCAAGGATTTTATATCTACTAGGGTTGGATGATAGCTGTATTTTTAAGGCTAGCTTTAGGTATTTATTATATTTATGTATTTTCAACTAAGTACTCTGGTGTTTTAGTTAAAGAAAGCTGGTTTGTATTTAAGCTGAAATGAATGTTTTCTTTTAAGCACTGGGAAACATTAAGACTTCAGGACAGTGTAATAGATGCCAGTACTTATTTTTACTTATTACTACTTACTCTTGGAATAATGTGTTTTAGTGCGGTCTCAGTCCAGAGTGCCACAGAACAGAGAAGGAACCACAGTTCCAGCCTCTGCCTTTTTTCCATTTTAGTATTTACATATGATTGTCATGGTCTGATGAAGTATATGAAAATTGTAATATGTAAGGAATAACAAGAGTATGGGCAGTCATTTTTAGAGACTGACTTACTTCATCCTCCAGGGGCATTTCATCAAACTGCTATTTTTCTCCTCCCACTATTGAAGCATTTAGAGGAGGCCAGTGTGTACAAGATACTTGAATACGTAACTGATTAGTAATGCATGCAGTTCCAGTGGATGAAGAAGCGAAATAGAAACAGCAGTTTTATTGTTTATGTCATTTATTAAGTAAATACCATACAGTTATTCAGCGTTTCAAATGTGCGGACTGTTTTTTTATCGAACTGAAACAACTTTAAGCCTCCGGTAACATGTGGAAGTCATCTTTACTGTATTTCTAACATTTTATTCCATCTTGGTGAAATTATATTTTGGTTAAAGGAATAGCTCAACATTTTGGGAATCCCTAAAGTCTTGTCATCACCGTGAGGTTGCCAAATACTGCAGAGACTCAGGAAAGTCACTCCTCCCGGCCAAGAAAACGTCCCCCTTTAAACCACAACTTGTCGTTTTTACACACTGGATTTTGTCCACATTAAACAAAAAAACATATAATGTGTTAATTAGTGAGATTTAGAGGTGCTGGAAGGTGGATTTTTTTTTTTTCTGCTATGGACAGATTCATTTTGGCTGTTTCCTCCTGTTTCCAGTCTTTACGCTACTGTAAGCTAAGCTAAGTGACTGCTGGCTCTAGCTTCATATTCAGCACACAGACGTCGATTTTCTCATCAAACACTCAGCAAGAAAGCGAATTAAGCTTTTGTTGAACTATTCCTTTACACCTATTGTCAAAAACAAAACCATACAAAGCATTTTCTGACAAAAGAGAATACATCCTGCCAACTGAGGACTGTTAAACTAAATCTGAATCTACTATTGAAAAGGTGAAGGGTCCCTCCATTTAATTCTCTCACAAAGAAAACCATAGTTGGCAGCTAATTATGCCTATCAAACTAAACCCTCTGACTGTAAAAAATAAAAAAAAGGGGGGGGGGGTCCAGTCTTAATATTTAATTCCTCGAGTCAGCAGTGACTTACATGCCATGGCATGCTTTTATCTTTGTAATATGAAGATTGTGATAAATTATAAAACATATGAAAATATAAAACACATCAGACTAATGATGTGGAAAAGTATTTTCTCCCTAAAAATCTAAAATTTCAGTCGTCTTTAAACAGGCAGTTGTATGAGCTGATTGCTAATTGTATTCCTCCACTACAAAATGAGTTGGAAGCAGAAGCATGCACAGCTGTTGTCCTGCTTTTGGCAAAGCTATAACTGATATTAAAACCGTCAGTGCCTTGCAGTAACGTTGACGCTGACTTTGAGGCATGCAAATGATCACTGTACCAAAATAGTTGTGCAGCTGGATGTGCAGTATATGAAAGCAATTTGAATAAAAAAATGCAGTAACAAGGGAGGGTTAGTTCTGACTGTGGTGACGAAAGGTGCCTCTGGCTGTCTCATGCAGCGATGCTGTGTGATAAGGTTACCGTGTGTACCCCAAGTTGCCGCCGCTGTCTGTGGGGTTTGGATTGTGTTCCTTTTTGGTCCGGTTGGACTCTGCAGAGAGGATTATTGGAGCTGGGCTGCAGTAGGCCTTTCAAGCTACGGCTCAGGCTCCAGAGGACTAACAACAAGCCAGACACTGTCAGATCCAGGGGTAGCGAGGCCAAGGGCAGGATGCTTTGAAGTGGGCTATGAGATTCTCATCTGGAGAGATCAGATGAAGTGCAAAAAGAAGACAGCGAGAGGTGCAAAGCTCCAGCTAAACAGCCAAACCGGATTGGCTTCAGAAGCTGTAGAGGTGGGTTTCACTGTTAGAAGCCCGAGTTTGCACTACACGCTACGAATGGCTTCAAAAACCTGTGGAAATTCACGTAGGTGCAACATGTGAAATAACCAAGTAAGATTTGAGAATAACAAGAGAGACATGAAAGCTTACTAATCTTTAACAGTTCTCTATATCCAGAGCATTAATATAGCAGCAAACATCTATTTGCTATGCAAAGATATAGAGTACAAATGTCTACCTGTGCAGAGAATGAAATCACTCTCCCTCTTTACACCTGAACTGTAATTCCTGTTAATTTTGAAGCTTTTCATGCAAAGCTGTTGGTGTATAATTTCTTATTTTAATAATAAACAACAACTCACTAAATTGTAGAGCCCAGCAACACGTCAGGGGGTTCAAGTTACCACCTCATTGGAGTAGGTCTTTGTGGGGACAGACTTGGCCCTCATCAGACCAAAATCAGCCAGTTTGAGCCCACCCTTGTCGTTGATGAGCAGGTTTTGAGGCAGGTTTTGAGGATTTTCCTCTGGTAACAGTAGGACAGTCCACCCAGCAGCTGGAACATGAAGATCCTGACATTGTGCATGCTCATGAGTTTCCCGCAGTTGTCCAAGTGCTGTTTACGGTCACTGTCAAGATACTCTGTATTTATTTGTTATATTTTGTTTTACAGAGTTTACCAGGTTCTCCGCCTTCTTCCCACAGTCCCTGTGTGATGGACTGGCGACCTGTGCAGGGTGTACCCCAGCTGGGATCGGCTCCAGCCCCCCTGTGACCCCTAACGGGATAAGGGGTTGCAGATGGATGTGTGGAAAGCAATGTTTAAGTCGTTGTGTTGCCTTACATGTAAAAGAATGATCCCAGTCATTTCTTCACAGTGAGGCAATCAGCTTATTAACTAAACACTGGTATCAGATCAGTAAGCCGAAGTATCGCCATCAGTATCGGGACTGAAAAAGTCAGAATCGTGCATCCCTAGCGTTTAGCACAAAGCATTAAAGTTTTTGAAGCAGATGGGGATATACAGGAGAAATGTTTATCATTCTGCAATCAAAGCGCACAGAAAAAAATGTCTGTGTTTATATAGCAGAGGTAAAAAATAGGGTTTTATTGGTGATGATCAGGGCAGTCGTTGCAGGATGTGCACATTTTATTAATCAGCCTGCAACATTTAATATTCACATATGCATCCAGCATGTTTGTCCTCATTCTCACCATCACACCTAGAGAATAGTTTGCCAGGATTTGTTTACTGATAAACAGGAATTATTTGAATTGTGAGTGAAATTCAGTAATGTTGAGAAAGTGGAGACAAGACAACAGTCTTGGCATAGATTAGGAGTACTCACATTTGGGTATGCATGTATGGTTTTTACTCGGGCATGCATAATTTCTTATTATAACTTTATAACCAGATACATTTTTCCTTCTGAGAACATAAACAGTCAGTTTTACAAGCACATGTTCCAGATTATTTGTGTGCTTACCCGGCACAATAGTATAACATGCAAAAACGGGCCAACTTTTCCTTGTTCACACACACAACAACATTCTTCACTAACCTTTCATAAGCTTCCTCTGCTTTTAACCCTGATCTCTCCTCGCCTTATGTCTTACGCTAACTCTGGTGCTATCACCAAAAATACATCTTTAACAAAGGGGGTTCGAGGAAATAGTCCAGGATTTCCAATCCTACGGGGATGTTTGGACCTCACACGATAGTAAAAACAGATGTGTAACCTGATTGGCCTTATGAGATAGTATCAGTCAATCAATCATCACACACACACACTGTACACACAATTGTGATGGTCTCACTTTCTTCCTGTCTGAGGTAACCTCAACCGTGTTTTCGTGTCCCATGAGGAATGCCTTTTATCATGTGACACGCTGGTGTTGGCAGCAGCAGTGTTAGTGGTGGTGGGGACCAAGAAGGGGGGTCGTCAGACAGCTGTTTCCCATCAGCCCTCAGTCAACTGCAGTCATCCAGTTGCAACGCATGCTCATGAGGATCAGAGGGGCAGAGCAGCAGAGCGGAGCTCAAAGATGTGCGGAGGCCAGAAATGCCTCCAATTAGGAGGTCATCCCAATTTGTTCTCCCATATCCACGCTGCCCATAAGGGCATCTCAGGCCCCGCTTGTCCCGGCGTTGCGTACAAATCCGTTGCCAGAGGTGAATGAGTTGACGCCATCTGGGAGTCATTATGCCTTTTCCTCATTGTTTCCTGTCTTTTCACCCCGACCCAGCTCGACTTGAGTTCTGCTCTCTGTGTTGGCTCAGCTCCCTTGGCTTGTTCAGGTTCTAAGCCCCCCACTGTAATTTAAGACTGGGAATGCTTAACAGCAGACACTCATGCACAGGCATCTGCATTAGCCCATGTTGTTCACCTCATCTGGAGCAGAAGTTTTCTCAGTTGTATAGACCAAAAGTTCGTGTTCATTTATAATATACCCCTCTCTCATTTACTAAGTAAAGTTTATTTGTATAGCACTTTTCTCAAATACAGAATCACAAAGTGCTTTCAAATAAATAAAAGTAACACATAAAGTCAATATTAAAAGTAGCGATAACAAGCACAGGGCTGACCAGCTACAATTACAGCAAAGACAAAAGAGGTAATAAAAAGCTCTGAACACAGTCAGGAAAAGGCCAATAAAAGCAATAAGTAAAGAGGTGCAGTTATTCAGACAGATTTGCAAAAACCTGAGTAAAAACATTTTCAGCTGCTTCAAAAACTGTCACAGGAGTCGATAGCAGAATAGCATTCCCTAAATCAAAAAACTTGAAAGGTGCGGCCACCTCGGATTTTATAGTGGGTTTGGGGGACAGCCAGTAGTTTTTTTACACAACCTAATTCCACTTTCTTTCTTGCAAAACATACAACAGTTTACAGCTTTGACATTACTCTTATTTTTTTATTCTGGGACACATTTGATATTTTGAATCCACTCATCCCTGCTCATGCTCTTTAGAGCAGTGGTTCTCAAAGTGGGGTCCGTGGCACTCCATCAGGGGGTCCACAAAATAATTTTCTATAAATTATAAATTTGTGCTGTATCATTAAAAAGCGCATATCTACAGATGGGGACCAATAAAACAAGCATATTGTGTCCATTACTCTCACCCATGATAGCTTTGGGCCAATAGAAACTGGATATCTGGATTTATTATGCCAGTCTTACCACTGTTCATGTTCTTACAACCTTTAAGATCAGTTACTAGAAAATGACAACCCTCTGTTTAAGAGTATATAAGCCGTATTAACATGATTCAGTTTGAAATGTGTTTCCACTATGAAACAGGTCTGAAGTATTTAGGCTGAAAAGTATTAGAATACAAAGTATTATACCGAAATAAAGTAATAAATAATTAAAATATATTGGGAAATATTGTCCCCTGTAAAGAGTCCCTGGCCTCAGAAAGTGAAAAGAGGACTCCTGGTTTAGAGCTTGAGGCTGTACAGTGAAGCCCTTTATATACAGTCTATGGTGAAGACAGGAATGAGCCGCCTGTGGCCACCAGAAATCACACTCTTCTGTTTGGGCTTCTTGGATTGGATGCTTTGTCTCCAGTTCAGCTTCTGGCTAGTGAGCTGTTTTTTTTTTTTTTTTTTTTTTTTTTTTCTGTGGCGCAGGCTACTCGTTGTGGAAAGATGATAAATTGCTGTGGTAGCTTTTCCGCTGGCTGCTAGTGGAGCCGTCTTGGATCTCACCTTTCTGCATTGCTCCGTAACTGTGCATCTTCTCGTCTTACTGTCAGCCATTAAGGCAAGCAGCTTGTCTCAATAGACCTTATCCCCTGTTTGGAGTAAGGGAGTAATCCCATGAGGAATCCCTGCAGATTTTGTCTGTTACACATTACAGCGCTGATTTACATGAGTGATATATCACACATGTATCATATAATAGACAGAGTAACAACTCATAACAATGGAGGTATTTTGGGCAAGAGTTGGTGTGCTGCTCTCAAAACATGTGATGGACAGACCTAGTAAACCTTTTTTTGTTATGCTGCCTTTAAGTGTGAGGTTGTATTTTCAACAGTCAAGTACAAAATATCCTGCTGTTTAAGTTGTTTAAGTCTTGAGACTGCATTTGCTGGCTGACTGGCAATATGGGCTTGAAAAAGTGGCGAAAAATTTGTGTTTTGTGCCATACTTGGAAAAAAATGATAGACAACAAAAAATAAAATTGAAGCAGATAAAAACCCATCAGCATACAGTATGTCACAACTTGTGAAAGCTGTGAAGACCACAGCAGTCAGTCGATGAACTCTTCTGATTGGCACAATAAATACAACCCCACTTGAAGGCACCAACAATATGAGCAAATAGCGTAATTTCATTGTTAAATCATAGTCAAACTTCATTAAATTTCACTCTATTGACTGTTCTGCTTTTCTTTGTGTGTTTTCCAGTTTTGCGCGATGACTTCAGACAGAACCCAGTGGACGTCATGGTCGCAGTGGGCGAGCCGGCTGTGCTTGAGTGCCAACCACCCCGTGGGCACCCTGAACCCACCATCTCCTGGAGGAAAGATGGCGGCAACTTAGATGACAGAGATGAACGCATCACAGTAAGAGTATTACACATAATCCTGACACTTAAGGTTCACACACAATATCTTGTCAATACTTATTATCATGTTAGAGTCTAATAGGGTGACAAAATATTGATTACTGACAGGAATGCACAGTATATATTGGGCCCCATAAATTATCAGATGATAATGAGAATTGTATATTATTATATATTTTTTCTGATACTGAAATTATAGCCAATAAATTATTAGCTGATAATACAAAACCAAATTGCTTTCATTGACTTAATCATATCATAAACACACAGTAGGTTGTGGTATGCACCTTTAAAGTTGGTTTGTGATCTGCCAATAAACACAGAGAAGAAGAAGAACAAGCACAGCATGCTGAAACATGCCGCTGATGTGGATGTATTTCAGTTTCAGACAAAGACGTTTTTTGATGTACTTTAATAGAAAAAATAGTGATGTTAGTTAGATTGGTTAGGTCAGAGCTATGGATTAAATCATCCATGTTTGCTGACTCAGCCTTTCTTACCTTCAGATGTACATAAACAAAGTTATGAACTAATTTTTAAAATACAAAAATGGAAAATTAGTGGGTATCTTATCGATATCAACCATGAGAAACAGGTAATCATCATTTATCAGTATTGGTATCATGTGTCCCTAATTAGCGAATCATGTGATACAAAACATCACTGAGATGCAGTTGATCACATGACTTCACAACATTTGGATTATGCTGCACATGCTATTTGAAGTAAATCTTTGCTACATAGCTGCCATTTTTGAAACTCTAAGGAACCAAGTACCTCTCCCCTCAGTCATTTTGAGGTATGAAAAAGCTTGTGGAGATCACAAAATAATGTCCTTGTGGTCATGAGAACACTAAATAACATCATCTGTCTTTTCTGAGTTCCTGCACAGAATTAAAAGTGCCAGCAGAAAACCAAAACAAAGATTTATTTGGCACATAAAAATGCTAACCACAAGAAAAAAAGATTTTTTATATGGTTGATGGCAAAAAATACACAACAGAAAACAACAACAAGCTGGCAGGCACTAGCAAGTGTCATCATATAAGCTATTGCTATTAATCTGCTTTATTATGTTGTCATGCGACTTATCATACACGTTTTTTTTTCATATTGTATACGCACAACTGATTTCAGAGCCTGAAGCGTCTGATTGGTCAGGCCAGCAGGAACAGACTTCAGAAACAGACCCATGTTTCAGAAGCTAACATGATACTGTGTGTGTGTGTGAATGTTGATTTGTTTATCTGAATGTCTGTGTGTGCTCCCGGGGACACATGAGAGTGGATTCAAAGCTCACGTTAGTGCGGAGTGACAGGTAGCGTCTCTCTGGAGGACTGTGATGGACAGAGCAGCTATCTCTGATTTAAGGGGAGGCATGGATCAGAGCCGGGGGGAGGCTCCTCTGAGGGAAATACAAAGGCTGCGCCTTGCTTTGTACTTTCTGCGTGCCTGTCTTTGTCCTCCCTAATCATCTTCTCTGTATGGAAATATGTCTTTGCCGTGAGAGTTCTCTCAAAGACATCACTTACTGTACAAAGACCAAACGAGTCCACCACAAGTGATTCGTGGCTACTTTCCATCCCATGTTTCCCGTGTGGCCTGGAACCATCAGTTATTAATACTGATGTGTAGATAAACTTGACTTAATTCTTATAAATGATGTTTAGAAACACCCACACACAGGGAAGGTTTGATTTATTAATTTTAATTTTAAAAACAAGCCTTCTTACAGAAAGATGCATGGGAATCACACCATAAACAGCTTCAGAGTGTGTGTGCTTTTAGGGCATCTGAGGCAATGTGAAGAAGAAAGAGAACACGTTGAACCAGAGCAGAAACGAAAGCTGAGGTTTCAGTGTCCGAGATGGAGGATAGACAAACCACATTTTTGGATTTCTTAGCAATGGAATTGCTAAAAACGAGGAGCGGTCAGTCCAGGAAATAAAAAAGCTCTTGGGCTGCTCTTTAATCAGCTACTAAAGTTACTAGTGCAGCAGTATTTACAGCAAACAGCAAAAAAAAATAAAGTTGCAGAACACAAGTATAGCATTAGTCCGTGGCATTGGTTTGAGCTATTGCAGTCCTTTAGGAATAATTCACTGGCATTGTTACTTGCCACAAAATCTGATATATATACAGGTTATATATATCATATATTTAATATGGCTATGCATTTAATAACAATATTAGTGCTTACTCAATGAAATGGAAATCATTTATTGTATGTCTACATGCCACAGGTTCACCTATTTTATGTTTGCTGCCATACGATGTAGCTTTTATTAATGCATGTATGCTATTATCTTTCATGTGCAAATAAGCCACACAAAGACTAAACTATATCACAGAATAAAAAAAGCTAACTCCATGTATTTCTATTTCAAGTAGGACTGCTAATCGATTGAAATATTTAATCGAGATTAATCGTGTGATTGTCCATCGTTAATCGTGATCAATCACGATTTATCACACGTTTCTTATCTGTTTAAAATGTACTTTAGAGGGAGATTTGTCAAGTATTTAATACTCTTATCAACATGGGAGTGGGCAAATAAGCTTGCTTCATACAAATGTGTATATATATTTATTATTGGAAATCAATTAACAACACAAAATAGTGACAAATATTGTCCAGAAACCCTCACAGGTACTGCGTTTAGCATAAAAAGATAATCAGATTATAATGCATGGGAATATCATAAAGTGGGCATGTCTTTAAATGGGAGACTTGTGGGTACCCAGGATCCATTTTCATTCACATATCTTGAGGTCAGAGGTCAAGGGAACCCTACATATCGCAAGTTTGGAGCTTATTTAGCCTCCTTTGCAACAAGCTAATATGATGTGGTTGTTATCAATGGATTCCTTAAGTGTTTAAGAGTTTCATATGATGCCAGTATCTTCACTCTAGCTTTAACACCTGCTATCTGAAAAAAAAATCATTAACTTTTACAGCCCTTGGATTTATATTTTAAAGGTAGGGAGTACTCTAGGATTTGGTGGCATCTAGTGGTGTGGTTGCAGATTGCAACCAACTGAGTACCCCTCCACTCCCTCCTCACTTTCGAAGACTGCAGTAACGTGAGCCGCCGAGTGCAAAACTGTGGTAACACTGTTTGCCTCAGAGGCCATCCGTACCATAATAACACTACTGTAGGGGCAACGGAAGTCAGGCGGCAGCTGGCGGTATCGTGGTTTTGCACTCTGTGGCTCACATCACAACAGTTTCACAAGAATGTCGGAGAACTACGGTACTCTCCAGGTTACCAACGTTTGGTTTTTCCGTTCTGTGCTACTGTAAAAACATGGAGGAGCAACATGACTACTTCATGAAGAGGACCCACTCCCTATGTAGATATGAAGGGCTCATTCTAAGCTAAGGAAAACACAACAATTCTTAGTTTAAGGTGATTAAACACTAATGAAAACAATACCCTGTTTGTTTAATATGTATTTGTTTTTGACCAATAAAATACTATTACTGCCTGCCAATACATGCAGTCTGTCTTACTTACTTAGGATTCCAACAATGATGTCATATGTCATTCATGGCTCATTCGCAGTGGTATAAATACCCCTGTTACTCTGTGCAGTCGTGCAGTCATGTTTTTTTAGTCATAGAACATTTTGCATTGACTCTAATGTGAGTCCGCAGCAAACATCCAAACCAAACCCATTGGATACTGACAGGAATGGCTGAATCTGCAATACCAGCTCCCCAAATTCCCCCTACTTGCTCCTTGTGATTACTAGTGGTATGAAAAGTACACAGAACCACAAGTCACACACCACAGTCAGTTAAATCTTCTTAGAACCACATCATTTGCATCACATTGACAATGTCAGCCATAGTTAAGCCATTCTTAGTTGTTAAGTATTTGGTGTACAGTATCAGCTGTTTGTGGTGGAGGGGTACCCTGGAGGGGGCTTACTAATAAATGAAAGGCTGTTGGTTTCATCCCTGCAGCAGCAATTTAATGATGTATTTCTATGTGGTGAGTGGAGAGTGCTGCTCACCCAGCCAGGTGCTGTCTAGCATGGCGCTGAATCCCCTGCCTGCTTCGTGGACACAGCACTGTGGGCAGCCTTGACCTCTGACCTCTGTTAAGAAATGACTGCACGATTAAAGGCTGTGTGTGTCTCTAGCAGGTGTGTATGTATGAATAGCTTGATTCCATCACTTAGTGTGAGTAGTAAAAAAGCAATCTTAAATCACAGTAACGAGGCTGAAACTTTAATTGAATGGCAGGGAGAAGGCCTCTGATGTCTGTTATGTCTGTTTAGAAATCTTCAGACCGATTTACGTGCTATAGTAGCAATGCCTGCTCACTGCTGCTCTGGGATCACCTCTGGCATCAGTGCAGCAGCTCACATTGAAAGCACTATAAAGACAGCTACCATAGTCTGTGGAGGCGGTGGATAGGATATGAAAAGAATGAAAACAGTATGAAGTGCATATATCGTCCACCTCTTTGTTGTTGGTGTGTGTGTGTGTGTGTGTGTGTGTGTGTGTGTGTGTGTGTGGCGCAGATATCAGTATAGAGGAGGTAGAAAGTTTGGGAAAGGCAAAGAAGGCCGACTGAACATCTGAGGAAGGTCTCTACAAAGAGGCGGCGTCTTTGTTCCCAGGGTTCTGTGCTAATGTAGCACTAGATATGAATTATGTAATTTCATAATGGGTGACCTTGTAGTGCAGCTTGAAAGGCAGCGCAAATTTTGTTCCTTAGATAAAGAGATGCATACAGATGCGCCCAGTCTACTTGCAAGCTACAAGCTACTTGCTGTCATGCCATTAAGTGCATAAAAATGTATATTTTAAAGTGACATATAACTCAAGATTTGATAATGTGTGTGTTATGCATTACCTCTGAGACCTGCATAGACTAATGTATATATTTTTTCACATTACATATAAGAGAGATGTGAGATGATGTGATTTGGTTTCAAAAACTTTTGACATTTGGAGATTTCTTCAAGAATTGCATTTTTCAGCAATTTGATGTTGAGCGCTTCTGTTCTGCAAACTGCTCAGAAACCCCTTATTTTCAGTCTACCTAGGAAAGCCACCCATCTTCTGAATGCTCTAGGTCTCTAGTTTGTGGCTGTAAAGTTTCATGAGGCTGTGATTACTCTAGAGGTCACAATAGGTCATTTTATACAGTAAGGTTGAGTTAAAAAAATGGTCTCACTATATTAAATGGTTACTATGGGGACTACCATCATCACACATGAATACTATTGGGCTCATTGGATCCACAAGAGTCTCTGCTTTGCAGTGAGAGCCAATTTATGCAATTTCAAGACTGTATCATTTTTAGAATAGACAAAAATAACACATTTGTACATCATGTACAAAACTACATGGGTTTTGCTCAAAACTGCATATGATTATCATAACGTGGGCTTGTCTGTAAAGACTCGTTGGTACCCATAGAACCAATTTTCATTCCCGTACGGTATCTTGAGGTCAGAGGTCAAGCAGCCTTTGTGAAAATGACCATGCCATTTTTTTTCTTCCCCAAAATTTTAGCCTAGCTTTGGAGCATTTAGTTTCCTTCCTGACAAGCTAGCTCAATATGATACCAGTAACGTCACTAGCTCTAATGAGCCTGCTACAGGCTCTAAAAGACAGTAAAGTCAGTCATTTCAGAGGCACACATCCATAGAGAAAACTCACACATGGCCATATTATTATATACGTAATTAAAAGTGCCACACTCACTCTATTATATGCTTTCTTTTAGATTCGCAGTGGCAAACTGATGATCACCAACACCAGGAAGAGCGATGCAGGGAAATACATCTGCGTTGGAACTAACATGGTGGGAGAGAGGGAGAGTGAGATTGCTGAACTCACTGTGCTAGGTAACATTTTTCAGCTTTGTGATTGCATTTCACAATGTTGCACTTAGTCTAAGTACCCTCTCAGTTCACGATGGTTTAGTTTGCCAGTCCGCTATGCCAGGTCTTTGTCACCGGTGTATAATAACCCATTAATTGTGTTGATTATGCAGCACTATCATCCCATCTGCCAGCTTTGGAGAGGTTTCCCACCAAAACATCTACAGCTGCTTCATCCAATCCTACAACCTCTCAAACCTTTCAGCATGAGAGCTCCCCATACTACCTCCAACACCCTCTATCTTAAAACGCCTGTTTCCAGCCTCTGTTCTCCATCCCCCACTTATTTTTCTAACATTTCCCATCAGAATAGAGCTCTTATCAGTATCACATGGTTAGATGACCTTGGTTGAGGTAGAGTGTATGTAGTATAGAGCCCCATTGAGCCATTCAAGGCTGTGAGAATATTCCTGCTGAATGCAGAACTGGGTCAAAATATGTTGTTCTACAGGTTGTGCATAATAAATTACTTTGGAGACTGACGGGTGATTATCACTAGAATATTAAATGTTTCCAAACTCTGTGATAACAGCAGTATGTAGATTACTTTGCATATTTTGTGAGGTTTTCTGTATTTATTAGTGCTGAATTTTTTTGAGGGGGTGCTTTGTAAGAAAAATTATTCAAGCAATTGGTCATGGGAGCAGACAGTATTGGTAGTTAGAGCTAAAAACAACAAAATTTACAGTTCCATAAACATCTTCAGTGTTTTCTGTCCCTCACCAGATAGTCGACTGATTGTGCTCACATTCAATGCATGAATGCCAAAGTAAATGTTATTATTTTAGTACAATCCATTGCACAAGTTCCTTGCATCCAGTGCATGTTATTGTAAGACGATAGAAAAAAAATGAAACCTTTAATAAAACGACAATATACAATCCATTATTACACTTGGTACAGTGGCATTTAGATAAGCTACAGTAAGTTGGATTCTCGTTATGTCACGACATCACGTGAGATCGTGGGATCGCATATCACACCAAAATCCATCTTGTCAGGCTTTCAGTAATGCCTTTGTCAGTGTCCTCTGAGAAGCTACATGGCAACAAGACAATGGCAGCTCCTAGTGATATTAGCATAGATAATGCATCAGAACTGGAGGGTATTTCTTCATTGAAAGGTACTGAAGGTTTTTCTCAATGGAAAAGATGTTTTCACTCGTCTCCCTATTGGCTTTGGCAACAGTTTGATTGGCAGATGGCTCATCCAATCCCTGCCAAGTGTTTTGTGACAGTGCTTGCCCTTTTCAAAACAGTTTTCAATGACGGTTTCTCAGATGGTTCGATGAAACAAATCATCTGATCACGTTAAGCTGGCTTGGCGCCTTGTCAATAATTGTCATAGAAAATAGGCTTTGAGTTGTCCTCATAAGTAGTTAGTACTGTACAACACCACAAATTCAGACATCAGCATTATCAGCTCCTCCATCGCTCTACTTTCTATTTCCGCATCCTTCTTTTTGCCACGATGCCTGGCTCCGTCTGTTTGATTGGCCAAAGCCAGGCGGTCACCTCCAGAAGTTCACCAAGGTGAATTCTGCATGGCAGACTAAAATCTGTGCACATCCATGTGAGCCGCAACCACTTCATACCCCTACTGCCGTGATTGAAAGCACTTCCCTTATGTCAGCTTCCCCTCATTGACATCACACACCTATAAAGTTTTGTGACTGCATCTTACACGGTTGTAACGCTATCACGGTGACATACAAACATATGAACCTGGCAAAGTACTCAAAGCGTCTTCTGTGGTAGTTTCCGCTACAGTAGGTGTCTCCAGGGCCACATTTTGTCAAGATGACACACACACACGCAGAGACTCACAAGGTGAAAACAGCAACGTTGCTGTCACGGCTGGTAAAAAGTAAAAAGGGATATATATAGGCCCTCATTATGAACACTGCGACAGTGATGATTACATTGACATTTGTGCTTGTTGTTGGGATGCCACCCTCCAGAGCGCCCGACCTTTGTGAAGCGGCCCAGCAGCGTGGTGGTGCTGGCAGAGGAGAGCGTGGAGTTCCACTGCGTGGTTCAAGGAGACCCTGTTCCCACTGTCCGCTGGAGGAAAGATGATTCCGACCTGCCTAAGGGCCGGTAATGCACAGAGGCCCTCTATGCACATTAATTTACCATGCAAACACAGTGTGTCAACTTTTTCTTTCATCTCCTGACTGTGTGTGTCCGTCCTGCCTGCAGATTTGAAATCCTAGAGGACCATACCTTGATCGTTCGCCAAGTGACCTCTTCGGATGAGGGCTCCTATACATGCGTGGTGGAGAACATGGTTGGAAAGTCTGAATCATCCGCTACGCTCACTGTACACGGTCAGTACAACCCGACCCTCATGTGTAATGTCCTCTAAACATTAGCACCCCTCCTCTTCTAAACACACTCTTTTCATAGCTTTCCTTTTCATGGATGAAGTATTTGCAACACAGCTGCCTCTAGCCAGCTAACAGCTAATCCTGTCTTGTAGTGTCAGACAGTGACTTTTCGTTTTCATTATTGTGCCTTAGGCTGATGTTGCTCTCTGCACTCACAGGCAGTAGTGTTTTTGACTTCCTTGCTGGAGGTCGCACAGTATAACATCTGCAGCAGTTCTAAAAAACAAGCAATATAGGAGGACGTTGCATCAGTTTGTTTACCATACGTGTCATGGTAATGTCCTGTATAAACCGAGAGGAGCATGAAAAGTAAATGTTTACGTGACCGCGGAAAATGGATTCATTTGGTCTGAGTGGTCCTGCCACAATGACACCCTTTAGTCCTTAAATCAGCGGCAGGAAACGAGCAGCGAGACACAGTCGCACACACAAACAGACCCATATATGTATACGCATAAACACACACACACACGGCTGCGACACAGTGGGCGACATAGACTGTGAGGGCAGTAGGACTTAATTAAAGATAAGGCAGGGCTGGTTGCATGCTGGGAAATGACATGGTTCCAATTACATCGTCTTCCTCTCCCTCCAAAAACCTGAGAAAACAAGCGTCGGGGGGGACCTTAACTAATTTGGGCCATGGTTGGAGAAGGGCTGGCAGATGAGTAGAAGTTGTATTAAGGATGAAACAGAGAGCTATCGAAGTTCTTGCATGTTTCATAATTAAATGAAAAAAACTCTGGCAGACGCAGTCATAGCTATAGTCATAACCACAGAATCATTTTTACTGACCTAGAACATTTGGTTGATATTAAACAGTTGCCATTTGAAACACATGTAGCAGGCCATTGAGCTTTTTAAGGTCCCAAGTATGAGATGAAATGACTCCTCAGCATTGCACTCATTAAAATAATCTGTATTTTTTTTTCCAAACATTGGTCTTTTCAGATAGAGTGCATAAACCTAGCTTTTCTGCAAATTCATGTACTTTTTTAAAAGACATTCTTTGAACACAAAAATGTTGAGCAATCACCACAGTCATCCTCTCACAGTTGTTCCAAAACCAGCTAGGTTAGCTAGCCTTTCATTTCACTATAAATCTAGTTTACAGATGTCAAGATGTACAGTAGTTCCCATCTCAAAATGTGTCTTTGTTGGTGTAGTACATTTAGTTGATCCCTGCACACGATCAGCAGTTCCTTCATCTGTCCAGACACAATGCTCCTTCCTCACCCCTCACAGTTTTATGTCCTCGTTAGGGGGTTTCATCTTTGACCAAAGACGCCTCAAGGCTGGCTGGCTCAGAAACTCAAACCGGCAATTATATATAGTTTTCACACCTCGCACTCATCTAATGTGCTGGGTTCTAATAGGGGCTAAACAGCATGCCTTGTCCTTTGACAGCTATTTGGGTTTTTTTGGTCATCAGAGTTTTGGGCAGCTGAAGAAATGTTTTACTATTCATTCCAAAAGCTTTCCAAAATCTCCTTTCATGTACATATTTTTCAAAGTCTACTTAAACAGAGTCAGGGCTGTCACAGTTAATGCAACAATAACGCATTAATGTAGATTTGTTTTAATGCCTCTAATTTGCATTAATGCAACTTGCATAACATTGTGGCGGGCTCAGTTTTAAAGCTAGAGTGAAGATACTAGTATCATATAAACCTAGAAGGAGGCTAAATAACTCTCCAAGCTTTCGCTAAATTTTGGTGAGGAATAACTTGCATGGCCCCCTTGACCTCTGACCTAAGATATGTGAATGTAAATGGGTTCGATGGGTACCCACAAGTCCCCCCTTTATAAACATGCCCACTTTCTGATAATCACATGCAGTTTGGGTCAAATTATTGTCAAGTTAGGGCACTGACACACTGACAGCTGTTGTTGCCTGTTGGGCTGTTTGCCATGATTATGATTTGAGAGTATTTTTATGTACCATTACCTGTGAGGGTTTCTGGACAATATTTGTCATTGTTTTGTGTTGTTACTTGATTTCCAGTAATAAATATATACATACATTTGCATAAAGCAGCATATCTGTCCACTCCTATGTTGATAGGAGTGTTACTTGACAAATCTCCCTTTAATGTACAGTTTGAACACATAAAAATATTATATAGTATGTGATTAATTTGCGATCTTCACAATTAAATATTTTAATGAATTGACAGCCCTAATGAGCATATATGAAAGATTCATCCAGAATAATCCTGCATTACTTACATTGTTCAATGACACCATTCATATTTCTCTACGAGTTCAAATTGGATTAATATAAAATACATCATCGTCAATAAATTATCAGTTCTTTCTTTTCTTTTTTTCCATCTGCCTCTCCGTATTTGCATGTATAATAATAATAAGGTAATAAAATGAATATTGTTTTAAACAATACAATCAACTGAATCAAATTAAAATATCATTATCCAGTAAAAATAAAAAATTGTACTTGTAGATACATTTTTACTTGTACCCCCATATTACCGTCTGCTGTTCTTTCATACCAGTTCTACTATGTGCTCACTCTTTCAAGCATGTATCAGTACTGTTGAGTGCCTCATTACAGTTCCATTTACCTATGCGTACCTACATTACTCATTACACTGCTCTTCTTTTGTGTCTTTTCCCTTTTAGTCAACACTGGTAAGTTGTCATCCATCCGTCCCTCATCCACCATCAGACAACAACAAGAAAACTTGAGCTCCTGTCATTGTCCTATCTTCACTGTAATTCCATCCACCAATACAGTATGTAATTCATGTTATGTGTGGGTAAATTAATAGACATGTGCTTTTTTCATTTAAAAAAGGTAAATAAAGGCTGTTTCATGCTACATACACACTTTATAACTTGAGCTTTTCATGCATACTGAGATGTTCTAAAACTTGGATTGATGAAAATGCATCAGGCTGCCAGGTAATTAGGACCTCATTTCCTCTGCAGTGCCCCCAGCATTTGCCATACACCCCAGGAACCAGGTGGTGGCAGTGGGCAGGACGGTCACCTTCCAGTGCGAGGCCACTGGCAACCCACAGCCCGCTATCTTCTGGCAGAGGGAGGGCAGCGAGGTGAGACTGACCCTCAGTCTGTCATCACACTAAACCACTACTCAGTACAAATAGGTAGCGAGTGAATTGGTTTCTAACTTTGCGATCTCTGCCTCCCCCTCTAGAGTCTCCTGTTCTCTTACCAGCCACCGCAGCCCTTTAGCCGCCTGTCTGTCTCCCAGATGGGCAGTTTGACTATTACCGATGTTCAGCGCTCTGATGGTGGCTTCTACAGCTGCCAGGCTCTCAACATCGCCGGCAGTGTTATTACCAAAGCACTGCTGGAGGTCACAGACTGTGAGTAAATGGAAGGTGTGATGGAGATGGAGGGCAGATGGGCAGGATTTTTATTCAGCAGCTTACTAGCTTCAATGTTTTGTCTTTTGGCTAAACAGACTACTTTGCTGCAGCAGTTGTTTTTATTTTTTATTGCTGAGCAGGATACAAACCGTCCATTCCCAGTCTGCAGCCTTGATGGCAGACTGGGAATTATACTTATACAGTAGGTGTGGTAGTTAGCCTTGGTTACTACTCCCCTGTTACTGTCTGGGGAGGGATTTCAGGGGATGTTGTTCACATGTTGGGCTCAAAACCATCTGTTTCCATGGTGATGTGTGTGTGAAGAGTGTCTGGCTTTATCTATTATCTTACAACAGTACAATATAAACTAAATTAAGAGGACTAGGGGAAATATAATTATCATTATCCATTGTAACTAGTTTCCTTTAATATTAGATTCTATTCTACTGCAAATATGTGTAAATGTAGACTACAGGATTGACATATATGATATTACTTAAAGGTGTTTTTTATATGAAGAATGGTCTGAGGGACTCCAAATCCTAGGTGATGAAATAACTGTGTTAATTGTTTTTTTAAAAAGCAATTTAAATGTGCTTTCAGGCCCACACCAGTAATTACACACCACCAGCAAAGTCTACAAGCTCCCAATTAACTGACTCGTCTGATCATGAATGCATGTGTGTGGGTAACTGCGTACTACATACATATATATTAAATTAATAAAGATTATTGCTTCAGGCTTAAACAGACAGTTGCTGCATCCCTGAGTTGTTTAGTGCAGCCCTGTTAGTTATATGGATAATGCGCTGCACATGTTGGTAATGCAGTGTCCTTTATAGAGAAATGAGAGGCATCCATTCAGTGAAAAATCTGTTACTGGTAATGGAAAAAAAAAAAGATGGGGTCATGTTTTATGTAATTTTTTTCAGTGGTCTATAGTGCCGCACTCTCCCCTGCACCTGTTTCTCTCAACTCTACCCCTCCCCCAAATTATCTCCATCCCACCACACTCCTCTCATCCCCATTTGGAGTGGTGCATTTGTATGGAAATAACTGGTACCTCTGGCAGTTTCCAAGGCGTGTGCTTCCATCACCTTTTTTTGGGGTGTTTTTTTATTTATTTATTTATTTATCTAGAACCCCCTGCTCTCATCCACAGGGTTTTAAAATGTACGAGAGAGAGAGCTCTGTTATCTAAGTGGGATTGTTATTAGTTGGGCTTTGCCGCTGTGATTGGAGCTGGCTTCAGCGGTACCTACTGCCGAATGAACGATTAGTTGCTCTCCGCTGGAGGGGAAAAGTTGATTTCTTTTTCCTCCGCTGCCTGCGCAGCCGCCTAAACCTATTGTTCTCTCTTTACCAATTTTCCTTTCAATATCTTTCACATCTTATCGGTCTTTCATTTTTTTTTTTTTTTTTTTTTTTTTGGGCAGCGGTTTCATTTTCTTTACTTTCATCTTTCTTACTTTCATTTCTGTCTCTCTCTTCATGACTTTGATCTTTTGTCAATGTCAACTTCCAATTCCAAATTATACTCTGGACACTACTGTCTTTTGGGCATTTCACCTTTATTTGATGGTGATAGTAGAGACACAGACAGGATGAGAATGCAAGAAGAGAGCGAGGGATGACATGATGCAACAACCAGAATCAAACCAGGGACCTTGTAGTTAAACGGTACACATCTGAGCCACTTAGACACCAGACGCTCCTACTTTTTTTACTATTAATACAGTATTAACCCCAGTACAAGAAATCAACATATATTTTGTACAAACAAGAAATTATAGCATAGCAAGACCCTGTTTCCTCTGTATGAAGCATACAAAGCACCTGAGCACGACCAGCATGTTCTCATTCCCAGGGCGTCAAATACTGAGGCTTTGTCACGGCCGTTGGCTTTCGGTACTGATCCAGGACCCTTTAGCACCGGCATGACAAGCACCAGGACTTCCGTTAACTACAATGTAAACCCATCCACGGCAACAGTAAGCACTCTGAGAAAGTGCACCTTACTGTTGCCGTGACTGTGACTGTGATAAGTTTCACTTTCACATTACAATCAGCTGTTTGTTTGTGTTCCCTGTTCAAAAAGTTCAGTGTCATTTTCACGGTACAAACATAATAAGTCCAGCCATGTAGTTTCTGTCCTAAACCTAACAAAGTGGTTTTGATGCCAAAAATAAAGTGACGCCAACGGGCATGACAAAGGGGCGGAATGTGACGAAATGGGATGAAAGTGTGTTGGCACGACACCAGAGACGTTTCCGTAACCTTACTTTAACCACACTGTCCTTTATAATGACCACAATGTTTCTCAGACCTCGAACAGAAGCTTCTAGTTGCCTAAACATGACCCCAAAAACCTTAAACATGTTTCAGCTGGAGTGGTTTTTGTAGGCAAAACATAAAACATGTTTAATATGAATAAATTGTGTGTGTGTTATCTGTAAGATTGCTTGAAAACATATTTGCACATTCTTAAATTTGTAAACCTATCAGAATTAGAAATACTTTATTGATCACTGGGGGGAAACTGGGGTATTACGGTTGCTCTTAAATAAACAAAGAAATGTAAAATAAATAAATAAATAATAATAATAATAATAATAATAATAATAGGGGGCTGCACGGTGGTGTAGTGGTTAGCGCTGTCGCCTCACAGCAAGAGGGTCGCAGGTTCGATTCCAGCTTGCGGCTCTTCTGTGTGGAGTTTGCATGTTCTCCCCGTGTAAGCGTGGGTTTTCTCCGGGTACTCCGGCTTCCTCCCACCATCCAAAGACATGCTGTTTAGGTTAATTGATTACTCTAAATTGCCTGTAGGTGTGGATGTGAGCGTGAATGGTTGTCTGTCTATATGTGCCCTGCGATGGACTGGCGACCTGTCCAGGGTGTACCCTGCCTTCGCCCTATGCCAGCTGGGATCGGCTCCAGCCCCCCCGCACCCCTAACGGACGGCAGATGGATGGATGGAAATAATAATAGGAGTATGTAACATGTAAATGATGTCCATAATGCTACAGTATACATATATAAGTACATGTAGAGAAATATAAATAAATAATATAAATATGAATAAGAAATGAGAATATAAGAAGTATGTACAAATATTGCATTAAGACTTACAGGATATTACCACAGTGCAGATAAGAGAATGCAAAGAAGTGGGATCTATTAAGTGTCTTAAATATGGATGCAAGAATGTTTTATAAATAAGAACTGAATGAGAATATTTCAAGAACTGTGCAGTATAACTGCAGTAGTAATGACAGAGTACTACACAGCTGAGTCAGGTATGTACGTGAGAATAATAATAAATGATGGGGTAGTAGCAGTTTACGGTTTAACTAAGTCCAGGTCAAGTCTATTGACTGGTGTAACACTCAGATGCAACACTGAAACACTATGTGTTGCATTGTGGGACAAAGGTATCCAGCATCCCCTAAAAGTGGGGGTATTTTTTAGTATATTTTATTTTGTAATGTTGCCAGTGTGAACCACACACATTCTAACTATGTAATATGATGTAAAGCCACCAGGCAAATGTTAACATTATTAGTTTTTCACTTCCCTACTTGTGTTTTTGTTTTTATTAGCTGGGTCAGACCACCGTCCTCCTGTGATTAGGCAGGGCCCACTTAATCAGACCATTCCTGTAGACAGCACAGTGGTACTGGGTTGCCAAACGGCCGACTTGCCACCTCCTGCAATCTACTGGAAGAAGGACGGTGTGGTAGTGTCTCCAGTGGACTCCCGCGTGTCCATAGCAGACACCGGATCACTGGAGATTCGCTACGCTAAGGTGGGAGAAGTAACACAGCAGTTTAGTATTTAGCCCTGAGCTGACCAGCCCACTGATATCTGCCTCTGTACTTCCTCTCCTCAGCTGGGAGATACGGGCCTCTACACTTGCGTGGCTTCTAGTCCCAATGGAGAGGCGTCCTGGACGGCATACTTACAGGTGGAGGGTAGGTCGCACAAATTGAGACATACTCATAAATTAATGCTGAGGAGTCGTGTGTGGCGTACTTTAATTAATATCTTGGTGTCTCTGCGGCAGAGTTTGGAGTTGTTGTTCAGTCCAGTCAGCCGATAGACCCTAACCTGATTCCCAGTGCTCCATCTAAACCCGAGGTGACAGACATCAGCCGTACCTCGGTCACTCTGTCGTGGAAATCAAACCCCAACGCTGGCGCAGCACCCGCATCTTACCTGATCGAGGCATTCAGGTTAGACATATCCAGCATGTTACTTACTATTTGTGACGTCTATCAAGCTTGATGAAACTTCCCTTGCATCTCTGTTTTCATTCTTTACCTCTCCCTGCAGTTACACGTTAGGCAGCAGATGGGTGACCCTAGCTGAGCACATAAAGACACAGACCTTTGTGCTGAAGAACCTGAAGCCTTCAGCTGTCTACCTCTTTATGGTCAGAGCGGTGAACGCTTACGGCCTCAGCGACCCCAGTCCAATCTCCGACTCCGTCAGAACGCAGGGTCAGTGTGGGCTTGTCGTTCCTTTTCCTTTCCAATTTCACTTCAAATGAATGCATCTCTGTTGCAGTTTTACTTCTTTTCCTTCCTTCTGTGTACCAACAGACAGCACTTCCACCATGCAGGGTGTGGATCACCGTCACGTACAGAGGGAGCTAGGAGACGTGGTCATCCACCTGCACACACCGACCGTCCTCTCGTCTTCCGCTGTCAGGGTGCAGTGGATGGTAAGCACCATGAGTTAATATGGGAAAAGGTCAAATATGCAGTCCTGCTGCATATCAACAAATTACATAAAAGCCAAGGGGTTATGGGTTTAAAAATAAAACAAGACTGTCTGTGTAGACAGAGTTTTTATGAGGGATTATTATAGAGCAGACTCTCTCATGTGTTTTCTCTTATTCTCCCAAGCAGCACAAATAAGAGAACTGCCAATGATGAATGAGCAATCGCACCTTCAACAGTGATATAGTGGAACAAAGAGATCTGAACACTTCAGGAGGAGCTTCTAGGCTAAAACTGCCTCGTGTGAAAGTGTTTACTGGATTTATTTTATGCTGAAATTACATGTTGTTTCTCTCTAAATATTTATTAGCAGGGAATAATGCACAGAAATGTGTATTTATCCTTGGTGTGATACACAGAGGAATTCATTTGCAGTATTCAGTGTGTATGGATAGCATTTGGATGTGCCTCCACAGAAGTATTTGAAGGCATTTGTTAATTGTGTGGTTTAAATGGAAAGTGCTTAGTCTTGTCCTGGCTTGAATTTAACCAGAGCTATGTTGAGGGGAAACTATTAATGACCTCATATTGTGGCTTACAGTGAGAGCTCACAGATATTAGGAAATGTCAGTCTGTATCAACCTAAAGGGATTGAACTGAATTTTAAGTAGGGCTGTCAAAGACAACACAATAATAGTGTTAATGCAAATTTATTTTAATGCCACTACTTTCTTTACTGCAATCAATTTTTCAGAGGTTGTAGCAGGCTCAGTTTTAAAGAGCGTGAAGATCCTACTATTATATGAAACTGGCAAACCTAAGGTATCTTTTGGTACCAAACATCTAATACTAGCTTGTCACTAAGGAGGCTAAATAACGCTCCAAACTTGTCCAATTTTGGCAAGGAAAAACTGTCATGGCCATTTTCAAAGGGGTCCCTTGACCTCTGAACTCAAGATATGTGAATTAAAATGGGGTCTATAGGTACCCACGAGTCTCCCCTTTACAGACATGCCCACTTCATGATAATCACATGTAGTTTTAGGCAAGTAATAGCACACTGTCAGACTGACAGCTGTTGATGCCTGTTGGCTTGAGTTTGCCATGTTATGATTGTGTGCCTGTGAGGGTTTCAGGACAATATTTCTAATAGTATTGTGTTGTTTATTGATTTCCAGTAATAAATGCATACATGCATTTGCATAAAGGAAAGCCCACTCCCATATTGATAAGCATACTAAATATATGACAAATTTCCCTTTAAGGTACATTTTGAACAGATAAAAATTGTGCAATTAATTTGCCATTAATTGTTATTAACTATGGACAATCAGATATTTTAAACGATTGACAGCTCTAGTTTTAACAGCTCATTCCTGCTGGATTTTCACTCTCACCCAAGATGGGGTGTGAACCTCCTAGATGTATGGTTTTTTAACTCACATGCAGACTGCATTACAGTAATAAAACCTGCATCACATTCACATACATCTTTGATTCAAACCCAGATGTTTATTTGCTCATGATTAAAGAGGGTCCCAGTGTCATATTTATGACTTTTATGCAGCATGTTTTTGTCTTCGCTATCTACTAGGTCGAGCAGCAGTCCCCGTACATCCAGGGTTACAAGGTGCTTTACAGGGCGTCCGCCGAGCACGGTCAGCCGGAGGGGCAGTGGAGCGTCCTGGAGGTGCACGCCCCACGGGAGGACGGGGTGGTGATTGGTCAGCTGAAGAGAGGATCCATCTACGAGTTCAAAGTGCGCCCCTTCTTTGATGAGTTCCAGGGAGCTGACAGCGAGGTGAAGGTGGTCAGGACGTTGGAAGAAGGTGACCGAAAACTTTTGCTCTACAGTATTAAATATATCTATAAATAGCAAAGAGGCATTGAATAACATTAGTGTAACTCTTCAATTTCCTTCAGTAATTTAGAGAACAATACAAAAGCCAGGCATTGCTTTCTTTGTGTGTGCAAACCTGTTTGAGATGCAGGCCACACCTGGGATGCAGACAGCATCAAATGAGCTGGTGTTTACATCTAACCGTAACTTTATACCTCACTGTCTTAGCCCCTAGCAGAGCACCCCAGGGCGTTACAGTGACAAAGAGCGATGCCAATGGGACCGCCATCCTCGTTGCTTGGAAACCGCCTCCAGAACAGGAGGAAGCTGGAGTCATCCAGGAGTACAAGGTAAGAAAAGAAGGTCCCCCCTTCGCCCTCTCCTGTAAACATACTCTGACTCGTGTTTTACAGTTAACGGCATCTTTGTGAGGGTTGATGATGCCTCTCGTGTTGTCCGACGTGTCCCTCAGGCAGTCACTGTAATCTCGTCGCCTTCTCTTGACAGATCTGGTGCCTGGGTAACGAGAGTCGGTATCACGTAAACCAGTCGGTCGACGGCTCCACCTTCTCCGTGCTCATCCCCAGTCTGGCTCCAGGAATTCGCTACAGCGTAGAGGTTGCAGCCAGCAATGGCGCTGGACCTGGGGTCAAGAGTGACGTCACTTTCTTTCAGTTAGGTGAGAGTCCTCCCTAAAAGAGGAGTGTTTGTTTAGGGAGGCATCACAGAAATAGGCCTAAAAACAGGGTGAAAACCTCTATAATATGTCTTAGCCTCCTTTTCATTATATAAGGTTCATGAAAAATTTAATAAAGCACCATATTGTGGTTACCCTGCTGTTACTTGGCTTCATATTGTTTTTTAATGATGCCCTTTGCTGCTGCATCAACATTTTTGTACATGCTGGAGTCTTCAGTTTTGCACATCGTTGCAGTCGTTTTCACATATAATGCCTTCTCTCTTTCTCCTTTTAACGGTCAGACTCTGCAGGCCAGATGATGGATATCAGTGAGGAACGAGACACTCTGTCTCAGATCTCAGATGTGGTGAGGCAGCCAGCTTTTATCGCTGGCATTGGTGCCACCTGCTGGCTGGTGCTCATGATCTTTAGTGTGTGGCTCTACCGACACCGCAAGAAGAGAAGTGGCCTCAGCAGCACATACACCGGCATCCGCAAGGGTGTGTGTTTCTCTGTTGTTTGTCTGTGTGTGTTTATCTGAGAAAGGTGGATTGACGTGGATGCTCACCCTATAGGCCAAGTGTGCGCCTGCAAAACAGGTTATCATGTTACATTTGAAGGTCGTTATGATTGTAGAAGGGATCAAGCCATGACACGCCACCACCACACTAAACAGCATCTATGTGATATTATGGAATAATTTCAGAGGCTGATAAGCAGATCACATCAAAGGGTGAAAAATAATCTCCCTTCGACACAAAGACTTCAGAAATTTGCATTTGTGACTATACAGCCAGTGAAAGGCTGACCTTTAGTCGCTCATTTGTGGAGTGTCATTTTCCTCAACACAGAGCAGTTCTTAGAGGCACAAGCCTGTCAACCTGCCATTACCCCGTCTGCTACAATATCACTGTTATTTTTCCACACTCTCTCTCCCCTGTTAACCTTCACCTGGACACTTTTCAAAGACAGAGGCAGCAGTAAGGCAGATGGCATGTGGTTATTTATATGTTTGCACACATGAGTTTTGCACATGGAGAGATGCCAATCACATACCAGAGAGTACATATACAGACACGTCAAAACCTCATACTGTGAGTAACTAAGCACAAAGCTACTGCGATAGTAAAAGTTATTGATATTATTTGCTCATCCTACTCTCCTTCCTTGGTTTTGTCTGTCCCTACAGTTCCATCCTTCACCTTTACACCTACAGGTATGTACAGTATGATTGCAGTGCTATAATAATATTTGTGTCATTTGATGTATTTGGCAAGTAACAGATTAGTTATTGTATTTTATGCAGTTCAAACGTGCCAGGATGAATTGTCTCCAGCAATTCAGTTTTTTTACAGTCATTTTTCATATAGAAAGGTATGGAAGCACAACTGAGAGATTACTCCATGTTAAAAGACCGTAAAAGTGGGATTTTACGAACATCTCAATGTAGCATACCGCAAACAAAAACAAAATGTAGAGAGATTAAATGTAGAAAAACATTATCAAGAATATGAGCCAAAAGGGAAAGTGATTAAATACTTCTTTCTCTACAGTAGAAACTACAGTAGCAGCTGTTGCTACCCGTCCAGTACATGATTGCAGTTCTAGCATCTATGGCAATGAGGGCTGTCAGTTGATTATAATATTTAATCGGGATTAATCGCATGATTGTCTGTAGCTAATCGTGATTAATCTGTTTAAAACACACTTTAAAGGAAAATTGATCAAGTATATAATATTCTTATCAACAAGGGGGTGGGCAAATATGATGCTTTATGCAAATTTATGTATATATTTATTATTGGAAATCAATTAACACAAAACAATGACAAATATTGTCCCTCACAGGTACTGCATTTAGCATTAAAAAATATGCTCAAATCATAACATGGCAAACTGAAGCCCAACAGGTAGCAACAGCTGTCAGTGTGTCAGTGTGCTGACTTGACTATGACTTGCCCCAAACTACTTGTGATTATCATAAAGTGGGCATGTCTGTAAAGGGGAGACTCGTGGCTACCCATAGAACCCATTTTCATTCGCGTATGTTGAAGTTTAGAGCATCATTTAGCATCCTTCACAACAAGCTGGTATGGTTTGGTTGGTACCAGTGTGTTCCTCAGGTCTAGTTTCATGATGCCAGTAACTTCACTCTAGCTTTAAAACTGAGCCCACTACCAGGTCAAAATTGCATGCTGCATTAATGCATTAAAGAAATTTGCATTAACGCATTATTATCACATTAACTTTGACAACCCTATTGGAAATATGTATTTGTCGAAGCAAATTGTGGATTTAGCTAATCATAGTAAAGCAACAATGTGCTGTTGCATCTATATGCATATAGTGTGCCAGGCTCACTAGGTTGGCTTCATTTGATTACACAAGTATGGAATATATTCTACAGGAGGATTTTCATTTGTTTGATGTTTTACTGGTGTTGGAGGAGAAACAGTCTCAAAAGTACATCAGTTCTGAAGTTATGCGGAGGCTGGCAAAGGCACAGTCAATTATTTGTGTTGTGTTCATGCACATTAAACCACAGAGTCAGACTTTGTGCCCTGTCGGCGGAGTGCAGACTTTTGACTTTAGAGTCTTTGTTGATAATCTCTACCTGCCTTTCATGGCTTCACTTTCTCTGCCTTTGGCGCTTCCTCTTTTTTGACAGCTCATCAAGGTTTTTTTTTTCCTGTTTTTCTTTGCAGTGGCGTATCAAAGAGGAGAATCTGTGTGCAGTGCTGGCAGGTGAGTGATATTTTTGTCCCTTTGTGTTATATAAAGATTTGCAGGAGGAATGCACTTACTTTGTGGAAACACTAGGGGGAGATGTCTCCCTGCTCTAAAGGATGAATCTCACTCATCCACCCCCATGCTCATTCATCGGCGCAATGTGAGAAGGGCAAGTTGTGATTGACAGCACTGTGGTCCTCCATGTTGCAGACCTGGCCTTCTCAGCATGGGTGAACCTCTAAACCAGCTGTGGCTGCCAGACAATTGGCCAAATGCATGTACCAATCACAAGGACTGTAGCATCAACTGCTGCAACAATGGCAACGGCACCAGTGACAGCAACATGACAACATACAGCCGACCAGGTAAGTGCAAGACTGAGCTTGTGTCATAGTTCAGCTACTGTAGGAGCCTCTGAAGTATGTACTGTGGTGTGTATCTTATAAAATCCAAACATCTTCCATCGGTGCTGAATCTTTGTGACTTGTGTTCATGTGCTGCTTTGTTTCACGTTCCATCCTCAGCCGACTGCATAGCAAACTATGGAAACCATCCAGAAAACAAACAGGGGGGACAGCTTGGTTCTGAGACGGCCATTTACAGCGATGTGAACCTCTCCAACAAGCTCAACGAGATTAAAACGTTCAACAACTCCAACTTGTGCTACGTAAGTCCAGGAGGAGATCCAGCTGCCACGTACGAGCCCATCCCATACGCCACCACGCAGCTAATCCAGGCCAGCATTAAGAACAAGGCAGCCACCGGTGTCGCTATGGCGGAGGCTCTGGACATGCCCTGCTGGAAACAACCCCCCAATCCGCCTCCGATACCAAAGGAGATGGCGGCACAGATGCAGTACAACATATTTGAGCAAAACATGCTAAATAAAGGTAAAGTAGGGGTCACATTTGATTTGCACACAATTAATATATAGAAAAAGTTATTGCAAATATTCTCTTTGTCTTCAGATCACCTGCAAGGAAGTGAAGGTATGATCCATCCTAAAACTATCCCCTACAACCAGACTCGTGATCACAGCATGGGAGGCTCCCACCATAGCTCCGACAGAAGCAGCAACAGCACCTCAGGTAAGGCTAGCAGCTACTCTGTACAGCGGTGAATTTTAATGAGGCGAAGCCATAAGTCTGTGTTTACCTTGATGTTTTTCCTTCTCATCTCCCAGGGAGTCAAAATCAAAAGAAAGGAACGCGGGCTCCGAAGATCCCAAAACATAATGCAGTAAGCTGGGGAGATGCACCGTCTCCTCCTCATGCTAATGCCTGGGACTGTGACGAGTATAGCCTACCCATGGAAAGGAGGTATGGGGTTGGAAAAACACACAGATGTATGTACTAATATCAGACGGTACATATGGGTACTTTGCAAAAAGTCAAGGCCGTGCCTTCTTTTGCTATTCAGTCTTCCCTCCGTCCAACACAGTGGCTGGATATACAGTAGCTTATCCAGACTTCTATACATATTTGATGGAATCACATTAGGCTAAGTGTTGTCTGTAAATAACCAGTCTGTTAATAGACAACTGTTTGATCTCTAGGCTGAGATTTATTTGGAGACGACAGTCTGATGCTGCTATAACTAAGACTGTATTACTGCAGCAGCTTCCCACTCAAACCAGTATTAGCTTGCCATGCTAGTCACTGTCACCAGCATCATTTAGCCATTTGCCATACTGACAGTGGATATTCACATCTCATATGTGCCTCAGATCTCAATGTTAATGTTAAGCTTTTTCTGCATTTTCTCTCCTGTGACAGTGAATTTCTTTCCCCCAAAAGTGAGCGCAGCCTCTGCGATGACACGATGGTAGTCCTTTATATCTATTTACTGTATATTTAGATTTAGATTTTTTCTGTTTACTCTGTTCCCATCTACGAGGAACACATGATTGTTTTCTCCAAAAAGGTGACGTGGTCACGAGAGCCTACTCTGGATGACATATTGCTGGTCTGAGACAGACACACATAGCTCCCTCAGTTGGTAGTGTTGAGGTGGGCCTTAAAACAAGATAGCTGCAGTAGTGCCCTAAAATATGCACTAAGTGGATTAAGTTATTTGTTCTTGGCTGACTATCTGGTGCATATAATTAGATAAAAATTTGAATTAGAATAAAGGATATATCATTTTAAATGTGTAATGTTAAATTATAGTTATGGCATGTTCTGCTGCTCTTTGGAAAGTGCGGCCCACTGTGATAAATTGACTGAAAAAAAAACAACAATACTATGATGAAGTTATCAAACTCATGCAAGCATAATTGGAGGTATGCTGTGAACACCTGCAAACCTTCTGTCAAAACACGGCCTTATTGTCACAGCCGACACTTTTCACCAAACTAATTAAACAATTTACATTCTTGTCATTGTCAGACAGTTTACTGTGACAGCAGGTTTTACATAATTACTTCGTAAAATGCACAATGAAGAGAACAGAAACAAGCGTGCATTGAAGAGATGTGCAGCATTTCAGCAATAAAAAACAGATGGTGCAGAAAGCTTTTTGTACGTTTTTGTACGTTTTCCCATGATGGAAATTTGTGTTTTGATGGCGGACCAAGGGATTTGCACTCATGTCTAATGGGCTGTGACTAATGTGTCAGGACTGCTGGCACCCTTCATTCCTTTAGCCATTACCTCATGTCAGTTGTCCTTTTCTTTTCAGTTTTGATCCAGAGGAGAGAATAGAAACCTGCCCTACTCCACCGGTTAGAGGGGCGGCTTCATCCCCTACTGAAGTGTCCTATAGTCACCCACCTAACACAACACCCCAGGGAGACCTGAACAATGGCCTGCACGGTGGAGCCGAGCACCCCAGGTAACCAGATTAAACCTTCAACCATTTTTAACTGACACATTTTTTGTTGTGACAAGATTACACAGATTTTTAATGCACTTTCCAGCCACCCTCGCCCTCTTTCCCCCACACACACCTACAGCTCCATACCCTTCTGTATGGACACCGATGAACAGGAAGAGGATGAGGAGGAGGAGGAGGAGGAGGAGGAGGAGGAGGAAGCTGAAGAGGAGACAGACACAGAGCTAGCTGGAAGTCACTACAGCCAACACCACAACCGACAGAAGCACAAACACCAGCTGCACCACCCATCTTCACACAAGCTGCTCCTCCACGGGCTGGAGCAGACCCCGGCCTCCAGCACCGGGGATCTGGACAGATCGGTCACGGGGTCCATGGTAAACAGCTGGGGCTCAGCATCTGAGGACAACATCTCATCTGGCAGGTCCAGTGTTGTCAGCACCTCGGAGGGATCCTTCTTCACAGACGGCGATTTCAACCAGGCGGTAGCGTCTTCGCGGGATATTGTAGGCCTGCGCATGTGCAGATACCCAGAGGAGTCAGGTGAGAAAGCTTCTTCTATTTTGTGTTCAGACTTGGCTAGTGCCATAGTTCTAGGGATAGCAATGCCGGTCTGTCACAGACTACAAATAAGGCTAAAAATATTCATGTTTCCACAGGATTAATTGTAATAACTTTAGTGATTCCCTGACTTTCCAACTAGCACCATTTTCAGGTAAAACTTTCATAGCCACTGTGACTATGATAGCATGTCAATCTAAGCATTTTGCTCAAAGCACTACTTATGCTGCATGCCATTTGAACTGGGAAGTCCAAATTTCCAAGTTCCCAGTGGGACATTTCAACTGGAACGCTCCCTGAAGTCAGATTTCTGATTCGGAAAGTCAGACAAACCTTGCTAACCCGAACCTCAAAATCCAAGATGGCTGCTTAGCATATCAACAGTTGGAAAAAAAAAAAAAGCTGTAGTGGCATCTTATTTGTGTCTCATTAAATCAGTTGTACACACAGTATTGTCCAACTTTTATCTGTGGATATTGTTGCTACGGCGTGCACAAAATACTGAAGTAATGCATTGTTATCAGCTAGTATTGCTGATACCACATTAAGGTTTCCGGCTTGAACTTGGTTCATATGAAGAAACAAGAACATCCAGATTTTTTTATTAACAGTTTAGAGGTCAACTAATCTGCATCATCAGGACAGTTGGGGTTGGTTTTAGCAGATTTTTATTGACAGTGTAACTGGAAGGAAACAACCCAGTAACTGTAATCACATTTCGTTTCAATTGATTGGTGCTTAGAAGTATGTGACATTACCTTGTTCATTCGGCGTCCCACCCTCTTAAACCAGAGAGAAAACAGTGAACCGTTCCAACTTTAACAGAAAATGCTGTGTTCACATAGGACCACATTGCTCACACTAAGAAACTGATTGAGCGAATAGGTTTTCCGGGCCTTTAAATTTACCCAGTGAATATTGACTGATATATGAATTAAATTACAAGATTATATATTTGTTATATGAAAAACATTAACTTTATCATGTCATACTGTATACTATGAATTTAACCTGATTTTCTGCTCAAAAATGGACTCAGACTCTTAGAATGACTGTATTAGTATTTTATAGCATGTGAACATTACATTTATGGTTCGATGTGCCATTTTATGTGATGTAGACATTTATGATTTGTGCATGTGATGATTTCAGGACTCCGGCTCCAGCGGCCTAGCAGCCCGATGTCTACAGATAGCAACATGAGCCCTGCAATAACACATAAAAGGCCCAGAAGGCATAAACAGAACCAATCTGGTCAGCAGGGCTACCAACCCAAAGATGTCTTCAATGACGGTAAAAACTGAACCAAGAATGAGATTAAGGATTTAGTCCTCCTAAGAACTCATGGATAACACTTGGATGTCTGTGCTCTACTCTGTCCCCAGACTCTTGCATGCCTCTGAATTATTCCAGTCAGATGTCCCACGGTGACTACAAAGTGAGGGGGGCCACACTGCCTCGGATGGGCTCTGGGGAGGCCCGGGGTCGACGAGGCAGCACTGGAACTCACAGGGTCAGAGAGGCTACGTTTGAGCAGAGAGAGGGCCAGGATAAGCACAAGACTCCACTCGGAGGAAAAGGAAGCAGCAAAAGCCGACAGCACTCAGGCACTGAATGGATTACGCTGCACACTTCTTTTAAGAAGTGATTGAGTGACTAGCAAACTAAAATGTTTTTGTTTTTGTCTTGCAGAATTTGGGGATGTCCCTCTGTACAGTCGTCCCTCTTTCCCATCAGGTCAAGCTCAGAGGGAACCTGATGATACCAATTCATCCAGCTTTATGTCATGTGGAGATGCAAGGACCAAACAGGGAGGACAGGTGGCACCGACAGGACAGGTGGAAGAGGTAAATCAGAGAATGCTCCATTAGCGGTTTGGTATTCTTTTGCACAAATATGTGTTTTTATTCAAGTTAAAGGTGCTATTGATGACAATATCCATCCATTGCATTTACTTTACAAGTTTCAAGTTATAAGAGTCTGAAATTAGACCTGCCAAATGCAGGTAAATTGTCGGATAAAATCGTCACACCATAAGCCATATTGGCAGACAGGGACACCGCTGAGGATGGGAATAGAGAACCGGTTCCTAGCTGTCCGATTCCTTGGCATGTCATGCCTCCATGTCTATCAATTTCTCTTGGATGGTTTCTGATAGTTACGCATGCATAATGACGTGACGCCATACTGATGCTGTATCATGTTTCAATTTGTTTGAGGCCGAAGCCATGGGGGAGATTAAAAAAAACACTCAAAGCATGGCACTACTACTACTAAAGCTGAGGCATGCACCCTATTTTTTCCCTGATAGTGCTACATTGTGAACAACAAATCTGCGTTGAAATCAACAGAAGGAGAGCTTCTAACCTTACCTGTTAGAAGTCGAATGGAGGTTCAATTGAGCTGAATTCAAGCTCTGCTCAGTAAAAAATGACTATTGGGCAAAGGTAAATTACAACAACAACAAATTACACTTTATCATGATGTGTTCAAATGTAATCTCATAAAATTAAGTTTTGGGCAACAAACTTGAATAAATCCAGTTGAATCCAGGAGATGTTTTCACAGCAATAAAAGACAGATATTAGAGGTTAAATTATGAGCAAAATAGGGCTCCCGGGAACCTACGTTGTAATTCAAAAACTGGAATGTACCATGCATATATTTCTTTACATAGCATACTGTATAACAAACATTGAATGACATCAAATCTAAAATATTATTCTTTCATTCAATGTAGAGATTTGAAAAAAAAAAAAAAAACTTGGGAAGGGAACTCAGGTAAACTTAATTTCAGACCCTGCCGTGTACATACCGACAATCTCAGCCATTATATGTGTTCTTTTAATGTTTTTTACAGACTAACTTATGACCCAGAGATACGACGTGATACCAAAGTTGTTTTAGCATTTGCTCATAAGCCTTGTCAAAAGTGTAAACTGAAAGGCAGATATCTTCCACAGAAATAAAAAAAAAAAAAAAAAAAACATTAATTTTGGACCCGCCAAAATTTTTATAATGATAAATTGACATTTTTTCAGGAAAACACATATTTTTGTTCGGCACCTTTCTAAAGACTTTGTGCATGTTTGTTTTTTAAATATTCTTCTTCAATAATACCTTTAAGTAACAATTTAAGTACAGAAAGTACAAGAAGCGAAACATGACACTGTTTTTTTTCTCCACAGTTCCTGAAAAGCTAAGAAGCAATGCGAGCACAAAAGGAATATCCTACATTTGCTTCAGACGAAGAACTTTGACCTTTACAATATGGAAAAAAAGACTCTAAAAATACTGCACAATACATGCTGTTGTTTTCTACTTCAAATTTCTCATTAGGTGTTGGAAAAAAAGAAAAAAAAAAGTGTCCTCATGTTTAAGTCTGTGGACTTCAATTTGATGCACTGTTTATTGTTTGCATTGTTGGGCGACCGGCCTCCAGGAGCCTGAAACGCTGGTTGCTCAGTAAAGTAAGATGAATGCACATTTAATGGCTGTCGTGAGTGTCTACACAAATATTGTCCACGGCGACTGCTTGATGCGGTCCGCACAGGACCTTTGCTTGTCCGTTGTCTTTGTTATTTTACTGTAATTGATATTCCGTCATTACCAGCCATCTTGTAAATTCTTGAAATTGTTTACTGCCACAGAAGTGCTTCAAATTCAAATTTTATATGACAGTGTTAATGTTTTATAAGTGATGTACATCTTGTCTTTTTATTATTTGTCCTACTTTTGGTTATAAAAGCACAATCACTTAATTTTATTCTAAGTCTTTATTATATGAATTGCAGTCTGGAGAGAATCAGTCGTTGGAGTCGTGTTAATCATTTCATCAGTTCGCTTCAGGCTGAGAAAATGATTGTTGATTGTGATTGTGCATTCGGTTGCGTACATTTGAGCTGCTTTCATCCGTTGTGTGTACTGAGAGAATTGCATGCAGATTCACCCTGTAGGAGCTTTTACTTAACATCTTGACTGCTTTGTCCTCCAGTTGGGATGATGGAAAAACCTGGTCATGGACTGGTTCCATTCATTGTTTTCTCCACTGAGTCCATTTCATTTAGTCTTGTGTTCCCTTGGTCATAACTTCTGGAGCAGGGCTGGACAATACGCTTCATTTATCGAATTACTGATCCTCTTACCAACCTAAATTAACTCATATAGAAATGTTCAAGAAAAAATAAAAAAAGCCAGTACAAGAAAATTAATATTTTTAAGAACGATGTATTAAAATAATATATTGATGCTGTTTATTTATAGTGATAAAGTGAAATCTGCATTGTGCTGTAGATTGTTGTTCATATTGTCCAGCCCTTTTCTATAAGTTATATATGGAACAAATATGTCACTTTAACTACTCTATTTGAATAAATATTGCTGTTCCTTAAGCAACAACAACAAATAATCTTTTAACTCATTATTTAACACACTTCTATATTGCCTATCCTCTGTGCAGTTTTAAATAAAACCATACTTTTCCATAGTGAATAACCAGAAATGGCAAAAAAAACAGCTCATGGTACGATGACCTGAATCTCAGTGGTGGACGAAGTCCTTGAAAGCCACACTTGAGTAAAAGCACAGATACCTAAGCAGAAAATTAGTGGAAGTTAAAGTCACCTATTAGAATATTACTTGAGTAAAAGTCTTAAAGTAATTTTCTGATATTAAATGTACTTAAGTATCAAAAATAGAATTATACGTAAATGCTGTTAATAAAATAGCAAGCAAGTCAGAATTTTGGGATTTATGAAATTTATGCGGTAGTCACACACGCACAAAATTAATATTTGCCTCCCCTTCACTTCCATTTTATGCAAGCGAAAAAGCAAAAGTTCTGAGCAAATTTGCATCTTTGCATTCAAAAAGCAGTTCACTTTGGTGAACTCTCATTGGAAAGTTGTGTGACTGGGCTCTTATTCTTTTCAATATGAACACCACCTTACGCTTGAAGAAAAACAATGTCCCCACAATTTAGGATATAAAGAGCAAAATGCATAATTTTTTTCCCTCGTGACAATCAGCATGTAGCCTGATCTGACATGCAGTCTGTCTGGACTTGAGCCGATATCAAAACTTAACTTAATTGTTTGCAATTGCCCATCAAGGGAATGATGTAACTTGCATGCTAGGACCACTGATTTGCCAAACCTGCTTGCTTGCAGCAGTAATAAAAATACTTAGGGGAAATATACTGTATATTGGAGTACACATTTTATTTAGGAAATGTAGTGGAGTAAAAGTGAAAGTTGACAGAAGTATAAAATGTCAAGTAAAGTACAGATATTCCCAAAAATTACGTAAGTATTGTAATAAAGTATTATTACTGTGTTATATTACACCGCTGCCGAATATTCACAGATATATTGGAAAAGATGGAAGACATGCAAATGAATGTTGATCATTTCACATGTCTACAAATATGGTTTTAAAATTAACAAAACTAAAGCTAAAAAGAAAAACAAGTATGATGAGTAGAGTAGTATGTTTTCCTTTTCCCTGACATGTTTTTTTTAATTTCAAGACCTTGAGAAGTTTAAAACAAAAAATGTACAGCACATACAATAAGGCTTTGACAGTATCTTCCTGAACCATTTCTCTGTATTTTATGAAGTGGAGTGAATTTGCTTAATGAAATGTGCACTCTTTGTGAAGTGGGATCAAGGAAACGATTCTTTAAAATGACCCTCACTGATTTGGACCGTGAAATTTGATATATTTAAAAGCAAATGAAATTTTGACTGCAGTATTTCAAAAGGCCAGCCATTGTTGAGTATTCTTAATGAAAACATCTTCAAAGATATTTGTTCCTGTTTTTTTAAGTTAAGGTCACCACTTCAAACCGTCATTAGATTTTTGCTGAATGTCCTTCAGCTCGTCCCACAGGTAAACCCGTCTAATTCTGCGGTAGTGAGGTGATGGCGGATGAGGAAGTCAGGAGAAAACGGTGAGGAGGTGATGAGACATGCTGTTTAATTAACCCCACGTATGAACCTTAATCAACAGAGCAGCTGTGTGCTGCTGAAGGGAAGACGGTATTTCGGAGAAGTCTTTCAATGCACGAGTATCCGTGTGAATATTCCTTGACTCGCTCAGTAAGTGGTGCATCCTCCACAAATAATTACAGTGATTTTATAATTATACAGAACTCATTCATTGTGATTAATTAACAAGTTTGATCCTGAACTAACTCCACTCAGCAGTGAGTGCAGTGAGCAGGTACCATGACCTTTGTGCTGATTTATTTTTTACCTCTGATGTCAGACAAATGTGATTTTGTGACTACCTGAGAAGACGCAAACTCAGGGACGACTCTGATTCCCTGATGAACTGGTTTCCGCGAATTTGTCTTTAAACTTAGTCCTTCAAATTTGACTTTGGTAGGCATTACTGACAATTACTCTATGTTTCTGATTGCTTTCAGAATTAGAAATTATAGAATATTTATTGCTGATTTTACAGAGGTACCGTATTCTGTCAGATGAATCCATTAGAAATGTGTATTTATATATTAGTCATGCTATTATCAGCTTTGGTGTTTGGTCTGAATGACTTAAGAGTATCCAAAACACTTAAAGCTGCAGTTAGTAATGTATCAGCTGTTAGCAAATATAATAATATTTAAACAAATATGATTGAGATGAGTGGAGATCCTTAGTCTTTGCCGTATGTACCACCTGATGCAACAAGGACTAAGTAAGTAAGTAAATATGATAAAAACAACAAACTGAACAAAAACAACCATTCAGAGCTTAGCTGGGAAGTGTCGATCAAGCTCCGATCAAACAGTCAAACTAGGCAGCGCTGATCAAATATGAAT
The DNA here is from genome assembly GCA_947000775.1 of Pterois miles. Lineage (NCBI taxonomy): Eukaryota > Metazoa > Chordata > Actinopteri > Perciformes > Scorpaenidae > Pterois > Pterois miles. Next base: position 15,203,953 of record CAMQGK010000052.1, on the reverse strand, counting down.
CAACATTCTGTTATTGTAACGCCTATTTCTCCCCTCAAGTGTTTTCAGAAACATATTTTAGTGTACAGTTTAGTAGTTTGTGACCTCCATATTGATTAAAGTCGAGCTAAAACCAAGCCCTGCCCACACTCTCATTTTACAATGAGGCATCTTGTAAAGGCCATTAGGCGCACAGAAGGGCAGAGACAAACTTTATTTTGTTTTGTTTTTCAGACTACCTGTCTCATTGCACTACTGTCAGGATATAGTGACCGCTTCAAAAAATAACTTCTTATTATATTTGCACAAAGTTACCGACTTCATAAAGAAAGCTACAGGGACTAATCACCTGACTCTGCAGTTCCCCACAGCTCGATGAAGGCGTCTGGTGTCTTTCAGCTCATTGTTTTGGTTGTCGGGCCTGTAACTCTACTCACATCATCATCAGTAGCTCTAAAAACCCCGTTGTACACCACCTGTCAAGCACCAAACATCTGGTAGACACAGACAGTCACTAGCTGGTGAACATAGCGGCGAATATTTACTCAAGGGATTGGTGGAGACCAAAAACAGAGCGGGAATATTAGCCACAAACACAACTCCAAATGAATGCTAATGGTACTCTGTATCTGCTGAATAGAAAACTTTGGAAACAAGTTCATCATGTATTAGTTTCACAGCTCATTTTTGCTGCTATACTGCTATTATTCTATAGGTTAAACTTGTGTATGAAAATTTATCCGGTAATATGCTACATATTTCTGCATATTTATGACACAATTCAGAAGGTCAACTGGCCCGAACGGACCAGGAGTCAGACATAATTATAATAATAAGCCTTTTTCAATAATTAAACCTTAAAGTTTCATAGTCTATTGCTCCCGTCAACCTTTAAACAGTTAAACTCCATATTTGGCTGTTTTCCAACTCAAACAAACACTGCCAACGGGAAGAGGATCAGACGTAGAAGGATGGTGTCCTCACCTTTCAAGTAGGATCATACTTCTCAGAGAAGTGCCAGCTCAGTCCTTATTCCTGCTTCTCCATAAAAGCAGAGCCTGAAAAAGTTTGTGGGAACAGAGAAAAATAAAGTACAATGAAAAGGGCTGCTCAGCACTTTTTAAACCCTTAATCACCGACATCAATCCTCCTGTAGACTCACTGACCCGCAACAATTCACATCACTCAAGTCACTTCACACAATAGCAGGAAACTTGTATTCGGTCTATCAACTGTTCTCACTCACTTTGTGACAGTAAGTGACTAAATGTGCAAGAAATCACTCTCATTCTGATGACTTACGAACAAGAAAACACTGCAAAGCTAGTTTCTGTGTTACTAAATAGTAGTTTTAATACGCCATAGCATATTAGATTATTATCTGGTCATTAAAGGGATTTAGTATAAGAATCAGAAAGTGCTAACAGCTAATTGTTAACAGTGACACCTGTGGCTGTTTAATCAATAACAGTCAGCATCCTGTTGCTTGTGCTCGAACTACGTAGACACGAACGAGCATCAGTTGTGGCGAGGTGACGTGACTGACAGCTAAAACCACAGTCACTATATATTTCACGATTGGCAGTAATGTTAACTATACCGTTAATCTCTCCGGAGCCCCGTCACTTCACTCAGCAGCAGGAAACAAAACATGGGAAACGTCCTTTGGTTCTGAGGAGCTGCAGCATTTATTTCTGCACAAACTTCCACTGTACATTCACTTGATATTCTCAGAGCTAAATTAACTCTTCTGCTCTGCTGTTCACTTGTTTCGCCACCACTCCTGCGCACAAATACAAGTTTTCCTCTGACGTCGATCACGTTCCTGTTTTGCAAGATGGGCCTCTCTAGATATAACTTTTGGTGCTTCCATGTGGTTTGTGTTAGTGTCTGAGCGGTGGTGGAGGCTGGTCGTTTGTTTGCATTAGCGGACTCCATTTCTTCAGCTGAGCTGAAGCGAGAAAGCACACGCCAGCGTGCATGATGTCACATCCACTGAGACACTGACCTGGTGTCCTTCCAGTCCTTCACATTAAAAGCAGTCTATAGTCTGATAGAGGAACCACAGAAAGTTGTGGAGGGTCTAATTTTTTAGGTTACGTTACAACTGTCCTTCATTTCAGTAAAAAATATTTATATGTGTAAAAAGTTGCATACAGTAGTATAAAGTAGTTACTTTAAGTTTAGAGAAAAGATTGTGTTTTGGGTTACTTAGCTGTTTTTTTGTTTGTTTGTTTTTTGTTTTTGTTTTTGCCTAAACCTAAAGAAGCCATTTTGTTTGTGTTCAAAACAGGGGAAAAAGTAGATTGAAGTTCTTGCCGATGCTACTAGGCAGCCCCAATCTTCATCACTTGATATTGTCCATCTTCATGCAGCATCCCTGAGCACTCAATTCAATGTCTGTTTGGTGTAGAAGGAATTAGAAACACTTGGCATCATGTATAGCAAAATTATTTATTTAAATGGTGAAAATGCTACAGAATAATTTGTAAATGTAAAAACTTTTCAAGCGTCGCTCCCCGTCAGAAAAGGCCTTAATGCATGTGCAAACAAACCGACAAACCAAACCGAAAAACATCCTCCTCGGCGGAGGTAACTAACTGTACATTGACCTGATGTTAGCAGATGTGAAAAGCGATCGTGAGTGACGGGTTGAAAGTGGGTTTTGGCAGGCAGCTGCTACCCCCTCTTCCCGGGACTGCATACCAGCACTGAATCTTTTAAGGTACAGAATATCGGACTGTACCGCCTACTTTCACCCCTGGTTCAAAACGTAGCATTTCATTCAGTTTTACAACACTTTAGAACGTGTTGCTTTTAAGTTTCACTTTCACTTTTAAAACACATTAATAGGCATCGCCGGCCCCTTTATGATCCACATCTATGATACTCATCGCGAGTGATAATGTACATTCAATAAGCTGAAAATATTCAAATACAGTGCACTTTGAAGCCCTAAACACTCAGACAACATACTGATACAGAGCAGGTAGGATGTTTTCTGTGGAGAGAAAAGCTATTATTTTCACATGTAATTACTAACATTTAATATTACCTTTCATAATACGTGATGTTTGCCCACTTACAGTAGGTGAGAGGCACAAAGGCTACTTTCAATACTTGTGAGACCGTCTGGTGTGTGTCCTTATGCAAAAAGTTTGACATTTATAGTTGCACGGCTGTCAGCGGCTACGACAGTGCGATCTACCCTTTTTTTGTCCAATTATCACTTCAAACTTGAGTGATGTGAGTAAATGGTGGATGACTAATTTGAACTCATGCTGTGAAGGTAATGTCTATTCCAATCATCGTTGACCCATGATTGCACTGAATTTAATATATATATATATATAAACCCTATTAATAACTAAAAAAGAAATCATCCTCTTCATTATTGCTTCTGAGGAGATAATTACATATAAAAAATGTTTAAAAGCTGGAGTGTACATGGGTGTTACATCAATGGAAACTTAAATGTGCAACATTTAATAATTTTTACAGTATGTTTATCGAGTCATTCATGCAATCAGGCTCCTCATGAATTATTCCAATGATTGATTGCAACCAAACAGAATTCTGTATAAGATTCAGGTGTGTGAGTAAAGCTGTTTTCTTCTCTGGAAAACTACTTCTGAATGCCGTGAATGGCCGCATTCATCCCCTTCTATTTCTTTTCTTTCTTACTTTCTTTGTTCTTTCCCTTTTTCAAGGACAACTGTCTACGGTGAGTTATTCAAGTGTTTGCCTTGGTTTCTAAGATACTGCGTGTGAATGTGTGTGTGTGTGTGTATGTGTGTGTGTGTTTGCTTGTGTGTGCTGCCAACTTTCATTTTCAATTTTGCCATGTTTATCCAGCAGATTCTCTGCGATCTGTCGACAAAGAGCCGGCCATGACAGCTAGGGCAAATGTGGAAGGATTGCTAGAGAGACTGACAGAAAGAGTGAAACTGATGGCTGTCAACCCTGAGCAACTTTTTATAAGAGGACATATCTATAGGGACAGTATGACGAATGGAAACGTCTCCTCTGACATACCAGCTGAGCTGCACCATATGTCATCATGGTGTTCAATTTCCTCACATTGTCACATACCAAATGTCGAATCTTGAAATAATCCAAAATATTATTCCTGTATTTGTTGTGGAAGTCATTGGAGGTTTTGGAGAAGTGGTACATGTAATCATTCAAGCAGCAGGGCTTTCTGCATAATGAGGTTTATTGAGGTTGTGCAGAAGGCACTGTTGCAAGAAAGAAGCCTGGAGGTGATGAAGACATTGATTAGCTTCAGAGCAATGAAACAAACAGGTGGTGTCAGAGATAGGCAGCATTTCTCAGCTTTGGGGGGAATGTTTTCCTGTGTCATTGACATATTCGGAGGCAGGGGGTGAGGTGACACCGGTGTTGAGTGAGACGTTGAGTGGAGATGGGGGGGGGGGCAGGAGTAATGAAGTGCGAATTTACGATTTGCAAAATTTATTGCAGTTGTGTTTGAGGAAGATTACTTTCCCTTAAAGCAGACAGTTGGTGAGGAATTAGAAGGTGTCAGAGATAATGAATCTGGTGGCAAGGTGGAGCTACATACAGCAGTGGTAAATTCAAATTTGTTTATGTAGATATATCACTGTCTGTCGCTATAAAAGTTGATTGCGACTCGAGGTAGGATACGACACCAAGAGAGGACTTACAGTGGCAGACGAGAAAGCTGCATTCAAGGCAGAGAGGATGATGTGATGATGATCCCTATGTGGCAGCAGGAGAGTTAGTCTAAATTTAAATGCTGTAGCACAAGAAAATATATATGCCATTAACAAAATCAATGACAACTATATTATGTCACAGACTGTAAGAAAGAAAGATGAACAATATGCCTTAGGATTTGCAGAAAGTACTTTGCACCCATTCATTTCGAGGGTGACACAGGATTTGGGTCATATTTACTAGTTGTGATAGAGAGAGGAGTTGAGGAGTTTTCAGTGTGTTAAAGATAGAGTCGGTAATGTTGTTTTCAAATAGATTTTTGTTATAGTTGTTGAAATTGTCATTACACCCCAAGAGCAATTATGTAGGACTGACAGTTATCCTTTAAAATGGGAAACAGCAGTCCAAATTCAAGTACATTGGAGCCGTGGCCCATCTGCTCCCCCAGTGTGACTTTTGGCATTAAGCGCACATTTTTTCAATTTGAGGGTTACCTTCTTGATGCAACCGCATTAGCCTCTGGCCAGCAGCAGTAGTCTAATTCACTCCACCAGCTGTGTGTCTCAAACACTCGCTGCCTTGATAAGCCAGCTGCACACGGACCACATCGAGATGTGCCGAGGCTTTTCAGGTCGGGTAGAATCTAATGTTATGTTGTCTCTGTTGATCCTGTCCGTTTGCTTGCTTTCGTGGCTGCAGAAGGCTGTTTGCTGGCCTTTTTTTTTTTTCATATGTGGCAACGGGGTCTCCAAATGGGCAGTGGACGGGATCACGCAGATCCAAAACAAAAGCAGATGCAATTTCTAAGGAGAACATACTAGCTGAAACCAGTATTTCAATTCAGCATGTTTCCTTAATCTCTGATGACTCTGATGAATAATCATTTTCTGATTTATTACAGTAATATATTACATATTGGTCATTCAATAAATCAAACGTTCTGACAAAAAAAAAAATAAGGAAAATCTGGTATCTGTGTCTGTCGCAGGACTGTAATAAAGCCATAATGAGATGATCGGGTGAAACCTGCTTGACTTTGTGCACTCTGCCTATGCACTTATTGCACGTCATTAGGGTCTTCAAGCTGCTAGCTTTACAGCTGTGAGTGCTAACAATAGCCATGTTCATTATTTATGTTCTTTATGATATGTTTATAAGCATAATTGTGGGGGAGTGGCTTTGGAGGGAACCCTGAAACGGATGGCTTTATGGAAATAGTGCTGCGCACTACTTTCATTGGAAAAGAGGTAGCAATACTGGGCTGGGTTTTTCAGTTGGGGCATTTTTTCTTCACTAAAAAGTCCACACATTTTTTTTAGTGGAGGGGGACTTTAAGTAAAACATGGCTGGCAGGCACTATGAAGCACTCATTAATTTGAATTAAATTTGAGACATTAAACACCTGGATTGTAAACGCACTGGCTGTTACTTTACATGGGATTGTTTTCGGATCGGCTTTAAGGCTGTAATGGCTCAGTGAGAGTCTATGACAACATCAGCAGACTTTTGGACAATAGTGCAGAGACAATCTCTTTTAACTAGAAAGGCTAAACTACAAGCCCACCACTCCACTCTCCAGGAGAGCTTCCAGCAACGAGAGCTTTGTTTCAGCAGAGCGAGTCTCGGCTGAGACCTGGAGAGTGTGTCTGGATCTGTGAGTCAGTGAGATCAAGTATAGGCAAAGATAAATATACTAATATAAGCATGCTAATGCCCTCTCTGTATTTACTCAAATGCCTTCTATCAGAGACCTCCAGGGGAGGCCTCCCCGCTTCATATCAATGGCACAATGTGAAGTGGCAACATAAAAGAAGCAGATGAACCATCAGGGTGAACTAGATGAAAATAAATTGGTCACTGAGGGAGCTAAAGGCCAGGAGACCACTGGCCTTTGGCTTACCCCGAGGGTAGCCGCGCCACAGAGCGGAGCTCGCAGTCTCCGGTGGGGTGCATGTAAACCACCGCACTGTTTGAATGTTGCAATTAGCCAAATGTCATGAGTCAGAAATGTGCCTTTCAGGGCAGTGTTACACATAATCATGCTGAAAAGGTTGTCCACCACATGTTGGGGAAATTTCATGAAGTAATGCAGCTCATGCAGTATTGAGATCTAAGAAAAGATAGTAAAGAGTGATGTTCCCTTTCTTCTTCCAGTAAGGCAAAAATAATCAATATTTGCAGAGTAAGATATCCATTCAGCTAGCCTACCCTATGCAAAGTTAAAAGGCTAGATAAAATACAGTATAATGAATGTCTCCTTGGTCATGTTTCATAATATACAGCGGAGCTGTGTAATCATACTGTCTACATCTCCTTTGAAAATATATGACTCTGACATTTCTTATGTCTAAAATTGGCTCATCACAGGCATGGTGCACTACGGATATGAATATCCTGCTTGCTAATATGCGAATCATTTTTGCATGTTGTTACATCTTGAATAATACTATGAGTCATACTGAGTCATGTGAAGCTGATGTTGTTAATGTAAACTGCAGCCTGTCATCATTATTCATTTATGTTCACCTAGATAAGAAGGTGATTTACCCAGAGGATTTTTTTCATCAGACAACACCTCTTCTGGGGAATACTGACTGATTTTGTTTAAATTTTTCATTTTAATATCTTCATCTGGCTATTTTCCATAAATGACAAAACACACTGAGTTTGAAGTGGGTAGTCACATTTTCTTTAGCTGTATTATGTGACTTTGTCACTGTCAAAACCACCGACAACTCTCTTAGATATTAACACCTTTAATCTTTAGCCATTTGATTACATACAAATGAGGGAGGAAATTAAATATAGACATGTGTTCACATTAGGGTTGTCAGTGGATTAAATATTTTATCATGATTTAACGCATTATTGTCCATGATAAATCACGATTAATGACAATATAATAATTATTAATTTCTGTTCAAAATGCACCTTAAAGGGAGATTTATCAAGTATGTTTTTTTGTTAAGTATTTTAATTAAACTCCTATCAACATGGGAGTGGGCAAATATAATTGCTTTATGCAAACATATGTATATTTTTATTACCGGAAATCAATTAACATGCATGTAGCATAAAAATATGTTTAAATCATAACATGACAAACTGCAGCCCAACAGGCAACAACAGCTGTCAGTGTGTCAGTGAGCTGACTCGACTATGACTTCCCCCAAACTGCATGTGATTATCATAAAGTGAGCATGTCTGTAAAGGGGAGACTGGTGGGTACCCAGAGAACCCATTTACTTTCACACATCTTGAGGTCAGAGGTCAACGGACCCACGGCCAAATGGCTGACAGTGTTTCCTCTCCAAAACATAGCATAAGTTTGACAGCCCTAGTTCACACTTGTTTTTAAGCCTTCTCACATTGCTGTCACATCGTTCAAATACTAAAATGAATGCTCGTAATGTGCCGTGTGAATTGTCTTTTAAATACAGTAACTGAAAAATTACTGACCAAATTAATATAGTCATCTCTGCTTTATTTTCATTACTAGTTGTGCTCTTCATAGGAAAAGGAAACCCAATTACAAACATTTCTTTGTAGCAGTGTCCAGAGAAGTGAAGCGGTTTGAAATTGTTCCCCTGAGTGCCGAACAAATAGCACAGCAGTAAATAACAGTTACAGTAAACACCCCTAAAGTGACCACACCATCCAAAACCAGTGTTTTAAACTACATCTTTATAAAATGCTGCTGGAACTCTGCAGGTGGAGCTTTGTAATTGGGCCCTGTGGGATCAGCGATGTATTTCTGTTGTTCCGTTAAATTCACATGTACTACAAGCTGGGTAAATTAGGAGGGGTCTATGCAGGACTTGGTGGTGAGATTGTGTAAAGGAAGAGGGGCTGATCCCTGTGACAGAGAAACCAAATTGTGTTAAAGTGAGTATAGTACTGACTACACAATGCCATATCTTTTGTCCCCATAGCACCTCTGGAAACCCAACCAGTTGGATTTAAAGCTTAAATGGTGGATTGCACAGGGGTGCCCTGTCTGCACAATTCTGTATCTGCAGACAGTCCTAATCCCTGTCCATCTGTCTCAAGATACAAATATTGACAAGCTGTCCCACACTGCGCATAGCACCAATTGCACCATCGCCTGAAGCTATCCTCCCCACTGCTGTCCAGAACTACGCTTGGAGAAATGTCATTCACAGATAACTGAATCTCTAACTGAGGCTCTCCTGGCTCCTCTGGGATGGAATAAAGTTGAATCTGAAACTTGTTCAAACTATGGCCGAGACAAAATATGTTTTTAAGACACCATACAGTATATTCAAGCACTGTGTCAGGCAATTCTCTCAGGTGATATACCATCCTCAGGTGTACAGGGACAATGGTAAACCTTGTAGATCTTTATTTGAGTTAAAGTGATTGCATAAGCTGTCATTGACAAACATAGTGAAGGGTAAAACACATGCAAACAAATTCTGAAAGTCCTGGATCACAAAACAAACTGAGCAAATAAACTTTATTCAACATATATACTGTTATGGACCAAGCAGTGAGGCAATGAGGAAACAGGAGTTGTTGAAGTAACTGGGCTTTTTATTTACCCCCAAAAATAACAAAACTATAAATCAAGAATATAGTTACCACAACTACACATGGTGTTAACTGATGAAAGCCTGACCTCCTTCAGAGACATGAGGGCACATACTGTATATGAAGGCTTGGCCAAACCAAACAGCATACAATGGGTAACCAAGATGGACACTAACTATAACTAAATACAGAGCAAAACTAACTACAATACTATAACTATACTATATATTACATTTTTTGATATATTTTTTTTTTTACTTCTTACTACAACTTTTGAGGCAAAATTTACAACAAACAAACTATACTATAACTTTTGACATACTATACTATGACTTTTTTTGACATAGTATACTAAGACTTTTTTTTTACATAGTATACCATTATGTTTTTGACATAGTATACTATGACTTTTTGACATACTGTAGTATGAAATTGTAACATACTTTTTTAACATACTTTTTTAACATAGTATACTATGACATTCTTGACATACTATGACCTTTTTAGTAATTTTTCAACATACTATAGTATACCTTTATTTGACATACTATACTATGACTTTTTTAACATAGTATACTATGACGTTTTTGACATACTATACTATGACCTTTTTAGTAATTTTTCAACATACTATAGTATAACTTTATTTGACATACTATACCAGGGGTGTCCAAACTTCTTGCAAAGAGGGCCATATTTGGTGAGGTTAAAATGTGTGGGGGCCGACCATTCAGCCTGACACTCTTTGAACCATTAACATGATAACAGAGCAACAGGTATCTTACTCGAGGGCCACATCAATCTGTGTATCCCCTTCTTTGTTTTTTCAACTGAACATCAAAATCGAAAAACAAAAATAAGTTATTTGATTTAGAATCAGATATCAAACACAAAATGTATGTCAATTTTAGACTTGGATCAAAAATATGAAATGAAAAATGAGTGCTGGACCAAATTTGATTTTAATATATAATGTTGAATATTTGTATATTTGTTTCTTAAGACCCTAATGTTTGTTATCAATAAATATGGACACAATTTAGTTTGTTATACAAGAGCCAGTTTGATTGTCAGTTGAAAAACAAGGACAAATGATCCGTGGATTGAAAAGACTCAGAGCATATTCATTAAAAAAAGAAAAAAACAGAAGTGATTCACCTCAGAAGACTAAACATATAACTTGTCTGCACTAATGTGAAGGGTTGCTCTGAGATCTGGACTACAGTCAGTAGACCAGGTCTGGCTCTAAAGCAGTGGTTCTGATGCGCAGATGTCACGCAGGTGAGAGTCTCTTAATCTGGTCCTCAGGCGGTTCTTGGACGTCTTCTCACATGTATGTCGAGCCAAACGAGCTCAGCATTTTCTTAGCAACTGTTTGAATCTCTGGGAACCTGCCTTCATCCAGCTGGCGGTAAAAGTTGACAAAGGGAGCTGTTGGTGCCGACCGCGACTTTCCGCATCACACTGCAGCTCAACGAGGTCCAGCTGGAGGAGGTCTGGAGCGTCATCGGAGAAAGGAGTCCACGGAGAAAGGAGAGTTAAAAAGCCTGATCTCCTTTTCAGCAGCTACAAAATCCCGAAAGCGGCGTTAAAACTCCTCAGCCAGAGATGAGGTGTCTGCTGCACACCTCCTCAATTTCGCACCGACATTGTGGTGGGCCGCATATTGTTGATTTTATGACAGAGGCTGCGGGCCGGTGGAAATTTGAACACGGGCCGCAATTGGCCCGCGGGCCGGACTTTGGACATGCCTGTACTATACTATGACTTTTTTTATTGACCTACTGTACTATAACTTTCTTTGAAATACTATACTATGACCTTTTTAGCAATTTTTCTACATACTATATGATGACTTTTTCAACATACTGTTCTAATACCGTTTTATCATTTTTTTGACATGGTATAGTGTGACTTTTTTTTACATAATATATATAAATATAGTATATATATATATATATATATATATATATATATATATATATATATATATATATATATATATATATATACTATGACCTTTGTAGCAATTTTTTGACACTATCGTATAACTTTTACATACTATATAATGACTTTTTATTTAATTGACCTACTGTATGATGACTTTTTTGGACAAACTATACTATGACGTTTTTAGCAATTTTTCCAACATAGTTTAGTATAATTTTTTTCGACATACTATACTATGACATTTTTATCAAATTTTTTTTCGACATAATATAATATGACTTTTAGCACTTTTTTTGACATGCTATACTTTGGCATATTTGACACACTATACAATGATTTTTTTACAATTTTTTGACATACTATGGTATAACTTTTTTTGACATACTATACTATGACTTATTTCAACATACTGACATACATGACCTTTTAGCAATTTTTCAACATACTATAGTATGACTTTTATGTACATACTAACTATGACTTTTTTTAGCAATTTGTTGACTTAGTATAGAATGACTTTTTTTGACATACTATACTATGACGTTTTAATCTTTTTTTTTGACATACTTACATGATATACTATTGTCACAAATGTCACAAATGTATGGCTCAGCCGACAAACTTCAGCTTTGGTGATTTTTATTTGCAGTAACCAAAATTGAAAAACTATTTACAAATTTACAACTATTTACAGTAGGAAAAAATAAATAATAAAGCATTGATACAGCAGTCACTGTTACTCACTTTTAAAATGCCAACCAACTGTGTCCCCCTTGAGTGACCCCCTTGGCTCCTCCCCTGGGCAAACCCATCCACATTTTACAGGGTTTTTAGGGCATAACTCAGCCAAACATACACAAACAATTACAAAACAACTATTAATACTGATCTCAATACAGTGGCTCAAAAACAGTTCCATTCCACTGTTTACACACATTACTCCACCATAGTAAAACAGCAAATTATACTTAAATTAACCATAAAGGTACAGTCCGTGGTCACCTGACCATCTGACGTGCGCCAAACAGCGCTATTTGTGACGTTCCCAGGAAGTGGCTCTGTTTGGTCCGCGAACCAGAGGAACCAGAAGCAGCAAACCCAGGTGAGCACGCGTGTGTGTGTGTGTGTGTTGGTGCACCGCTTGTAGACGCCGAGAGTGCAGCCTCGAACGCCTGCAGCGTGCAGAAATGCGTCCATACATCTAGTGCACAGTTAGTTGGTGGGGAAACGTTTTTACCGGCGTGGAAGTTCGCCTGGCAATGAAAGCGCGAGGCGTGAACTCCCGACCGCAGCACTCAGGAGAGAGAGAGAGAGAGAGAGAGAGAGAGAGAGAGAGGTCGGACCATGACGGGGCGTTTAGAGGCGCTCCGTCACAACTATACTATGATTTTATTTTTTCGACATACTGTATTCTGACATTTTTTGGCATACCATACTTTGACCTTTTTAGCACTTTTTTGACATACTATATTATGACTTTTTTATTTAATTCACGTACTGTATGATGACTTTTTTTCGACATACTATACTATGTTTTATCAATTTTTGTGATGTTTCAACATACTAAACTATGACGTTTTTATCATTTTTTGACATACTATAGTATGACTTTTTTTGAAATACTGAACTATGACGTTTTTATCATTTTTTTCGACATACTATACTATATTTTTATCAACTTATGATATGACTTTTTTGAGACACTATACTATGACCTTTTTAGCTATTATTTGACTTATTATAGTATGACATTTTTTTACATACTATACGTTTTTATCAATTTTTTTTGACATGCTATAGTATGACTTTTTTAAAATACTATACTATGACGTTTTATTAATTTTTTTCACGTGCTGTAGTATGACTTTTTTGACATACTATACTATGACGTTTTTATCAATTTTTTTGACATACTATAGTATGACTTTTTTTGAAATAATGAACTATGTTTTTATCAGTTTTTTTGACATACTATACTTTGATGTTTTTATCAATTATTTTGACATACTATAGCATGACTTTTTTCGATATACCATACTATGATGTTTTTATCATTTCTTTTGACATGCTATAATATGACTTTTTTTTGACATACTAAACTAACTAACTAACTATACTATGACGTTTTTAGCAATTTTTTTGACATACTATAATATGTATTTTTTCGACATACGATACTATGACGTTTTTATCAATTTTGTCGACATACCACACTATGACTTTTCTTTGACATACTGTACTATGACTTTTTTTAGTAATCTTTTTGACATACTATTGTGTGATTTTTTTGCATGCTATAGTATGACCTTTGTAGAAATCATTTGACTTAATACAGTATAACTTTTTTCGACATACTATACTATGACCTTTTTACGATATATTTGACTGATTATAGTATGAATTTTTTCGACATACTATACTATGACCTTTTTAGCAATTAATTTACTTATAGTAAGACTTTTTCGACATACTATGCCATGACGTTTTTAGCAATTTTTTCAACATACTATAATATGACTTTTTTGACATACTATACTATGACGTTTTTAGCAATTTTTTTTACATGCTATAGTATTTATTTTTTGACATACTATACTATGATGTTTTTATAAATTTTGTAAACATACTATAATATGACTTTTTTCGACATACTATAGGATGACGTTTTTATCAATTTTGTGACATACTATAATATGACTTTTTTTGACATACTATACCATGACGTTTTTATCAATTTTTAAATATACTATACTATGACGTTTTTAGCAATTTTTCGACATACTATACTATGACGTTTTTATCAATTTTTGTATATTATATGCTATAGTATGACTTTTTTTTTTTCGACATACCATACTATGACGTTTTTATCAATTTTTTAAACATACTATAATATGACTTTTTTAGACATACTATAGTATGACGTTTTTAGCAATTTTTTCGACATACTATACTATGACGTTTTTATCAATTTTTTAAACATACTATAATATGACTTTTTTCGACATACTATACTATGACCTTTTTAGCATATATTTGACTTATTAGAGGATGACTTTTTTCTACATACTATACTGTGACATTTTTATAAATTTTTTCGACATACCATACTATGCCTTTTTTGACATACTATACAATGACTTTTTTTGACATACTATACTATGACTTTTTTGACATACTATACTATGATGTTTTTAGTAATTTTTTCGACATGCTATACTATGATGTTTTTAGCAATTTTTTCGACATGCTATACTATGACGTTTTTAGCAATTTTTTTGACATAGTGTGATATGACTTTTTTCGAGACACTATACTATGACCTTTTTAGCCATTATTTGACTTATTATAGTATAACATTTTTTTACATGCTATACTATGACATTTTTATCAACTTTTTTGACATGCTATAGTATGACTTTTTTCGACATACCAAACTATGATGTTTTTAGCAATTTTTTGACATACTATACTATGACGTTTTCAGCAATTTTTTTGACATGCTATATTGTGACTTTTTTCGACATACCATAGTATGATGTTTTTAGCAATTTCGTGACATGCTATAGTATGACTTTTTTGACATACTATACTATGACGTTTTTAGCAATTTTTTGACATGCTATATTATGACTTTTTTCGACATACTATACCATGACGTTTTTAGCCATTTTTTTTGACATGCTATATTAAGACTTTTTTCGACATACTATAGGATGACGTTTTTAGCAATTTTTTCGACATGCTATACAATGACGTTTTTAGCAATTTTTGTGACATGCTATAGTATGATTTTTTTTGACATACTATACGATGACGTTTTTATCAATTTTTGTTATATGCTATAGTATGACTTTTTTCGACATACTATACTATGACGTTTTTATAAATTTTGTAAACATACTATAATATGACTTTTTTCGACATACTATAGGATGACGTTTTTATCAATTTTGTGACATACTATAATATGACTTTTTTTGACATACTATACTATGACGTTTTCATCAATTTTTGTTATATGCTATAGTATGACTTTTTTCGACATACCATACTATGACGTTTTTATCAATTTTTTAAACATACTATAATATGACTTTTTTTAGACTTACTATAGTATGACGTTTTTAGCAAATTTTTCGACATACTATACTATGACGTTTTTATCAATTTTTGTTATATGCTATAGTATGACTTTTTTCGACATACCATACTATGACGTTTTTATCAATTTTTTAAACATACTATAATATGACTTTTTTTAGACATACTATAGTATGACGTTTTTAGCATTTTTTTCGACATACTATACTATGACATTTTTATCAATTTTTTTGAAATACTATTGAATGACTTTTTTCGACATACTATACTATGACCTTTTTAGCATATGTTTGACTTATTAGAGGATGACTTTTTTCTACATACTATACTGTGACATTTTTATAAATTTTTTCGACATGCTATACTATGACGTTTTTAGCAATTTTTTCGACATGCTATACTATGACGTTTTTAGCAATTTTTTTGACATAGTGTGATATGACTTTTTTCGAGACACTATACTATGACCTTTTTAGCCATTATTTGACTTATTATAGTATGACATTTTTTTACATGCTATACTATGACATTTTTATCAACTTTTTTTGACATGCTATAGTATGACTTTTTTCGACATACCAAACTATGATGTTTTTAGCAATTTTTTGACAAAGTATACTATGACGTTTTCAGCAATTTTTTTGACAAGCTATATTGTGACTTTTTTCGACATACTATAGTATGATGTTTTTAGCAATTTCGTGACATGCTATAGTATGACTTTTTTTGACACACTATACTATGACATTTTTATTATTTTTTATTGACATACTATAGTATGACTTTTTTCGACATACTATACTATGACATTTTTATCAATTTTTTCGACATACTATACTATGACTTTTTTGATATACTATACTATGACGTTTTTATCAATTTTCACGACATACTATACTATGACTTTTTATCATTTTTTTGACATACAATATTATGACTTCTTTGACATACTATACTATGATGTTTTTATCAATTTTTTGACATACTATAGAATGACTTTTTTCTATATGCTATACTATGATGTTTTTAACAATTTTTTCGACATGCTATACTATGACGTTTTTAGCAATTTTTTTGACATAGTGTGATATGACTTTTTTCGAGACACTATACTATGACCTTTTTAGCCATTATTTGACTTATTATAGTATGACATTTTTTGTACATGCTATACTATGATGTTTTTAGTAATTTTTTCAACATGCTATACTATGACGTTTTTATCAATTTTTTGACATACTATAGAATGACTTTTTTTAAATATACTATACTATGACGTTTTTAGCAATTTTTCGACATACTATACTATGACGTTTTTAGCAATTTTTTGACATGCTATATTATGACTTTTTTCAACATACTATAGTATGATGTTTTTAGCAATTTTGTGACATGCTATAGTATGACTTTTTTTCGACATACTATACTATAAAGTTTTTAGGAATTGTTTGACATGCTACAGTATGACTTTTTTTGACATACTATACTATGACATTTTTAGCGATTTTTTTGACATACGATACCATGACTTTTTTTTGACATACTATACTATGACTTTTTTGACATGCTATACTATGACGTTTTTATCAATTTTGTGACATACTATAATATGACTTTTTTTCGTCATACTATACTACGACATTTTTATCAATATTTTTGACATGCTATAGAATGACTTTTTTCGACATACTATACTATGACTTTTTTTTTCAAATTATTTGACCTATTATAGTATAACATTTTTAAACATACTACACTATGATGTTTTTATAACATTTTTTGACATACTATAGAATGACTTTTTTCGACATACTATACTATGACCTTTTTATACATTTTTTAGACAAACTATACGATGACTTTTTTGACATACTATACTATGACTTTTTTTTTTTTTTTATTTCTATCAATTTTTTCGACATACTTTACTATGACTTTTTTTGACATACTATACTATGACTTTTTCTGTAAAATTTTACAATATTTCACAAAATGACTTCTTTCCATCATAGAATCATTTTGCATGATATAATGCGACCCTTGCTATGGTTTTTTTCAATATCTAAAAAATTTGATGTTTTCATCGAAAACTTTAGACATACTATACTATGACTTTTTTCAGAAAATTTTACATTTCATGAAATGACTTCTTTCCACCATAGAATCATTTTGCACGAAATAATATGACCGTTTCCATGTTTTTTTAACATCTAAAAAATTTGACATTTTCATCGAAAAATTTCGACATACTATACTATGATGTTTTTTGTAAAATTTTACATTTCACGAAATGACTTCTTTCCACCATAGAATCACTTTGCACGATATAATACGACCGTTTCCATGTTTTTTTTCAACATCTAAAAAATTTGACGCTTTCATCGAAAAATTTTGACAAACTATACTGTAAAGGTTTTTTTTGTAAAATTTTACAACATTTCACAAAATGACTTCTTTCCACCATACAATCATTTTACACGCTATAATACAGCTGTTTTCATGTTTTTTTTTCAACATCTAAAAAATTTGACACTTTCATCGAGAAATTTCAACATACTATGCTATGACGTTTTTTTTTGTAAAATTTTACAACATTTTACGAAATGACTTCTGTCCACCATAGAATTATTTTACACACTATAATGCGACCATTTCCATGTTTTCTGTCAACATCTAAAAAATTTAATGTTTTCATCGAAAAATTTCGACATACTATACTATGATTTTTTTTGAAAAATTTTACATTATGAAATGACTTCTTTTTTACCATAGAAGCATTTTACATGTTGTAATACGACCGTTTCCATGTTTTTTTTCAACATCTAAAAAATTTGACGTTTTCATTGAAAAATTTCGACATACTATACTATGACGTTTTTTTTTGTAAAATTTTACAACAACTCACGAAATTATTTCTTTCCATCATAGAATCATTTTACATGCTATAATACGACCATTTCCATGGTTTTTTTCAACATCTAAAAAATTTGACGTTTTCATCGAAAAATTTCGACATACTATGCTATGACTTTTTTTTTGTGAAATATTACATTTCACGAAATGACTTATTTCCACCATACAATAATTTTACACGCTATATTACGACCATTTTTATGGATTTTTTCAACATCTAAAAAATTTAAAGTTTTCATCGAAAAATTTCGACAGACGAAACTATGATTTTTTTGTAAAATTTAAAACATTTCACAAAATGACTTCTTTCCATCATAGAATCATTTTACACGCTATAATACGACCCATTTCATGTTTTTTTTAAACATCTAAAAAATTTGTCGTTTTCATCGAAAAATTTCGACATACTATTCTATGACTTTTTTTGTAAAATATTACATTTCACGAAATGACTTCTTTCCACCATAGAATCATTTCACACACTATAATACAACCATTCGCGTGTTTTTTTTCAACATCTAAAAAGTTTGACGTTTTCATCGAAAAATTTCGACATACTATATTATGATTTTTTTTGTAAAATTTTACATTTCACGAAATGATTTCTTTCCACCATAGAATCATTTTAAATGCTATAATGCGACCGTTTTCGTGGCTTTTTTCAACATCTAAAAAATTTGACGTTTTCATCGAAAAATTTCGACATACTATTCTATGACTTTTTTTTATAAAATTTGACAACATTTTACCAAATGACTGCTTTCCACCATAGAATCATTTTACACGCTATAATACGACCATTTCCATGGTTTTTTTCAACATCTAAAAAATTTAACGCTTTCATCGAAAAATTTAGACATACTATACTATGATTTTTTTGTAAAATTTTATATTTTTTGAAATGACTTCTTTCCACCATAGAATCATTTTACATGCTATAATATGACCCTTTTCATGTTTTTTTTTAACATTTAAAAAATTTGAAGCTTTCATTGAAAAATTTCAACATACTATGCTATGACTGTTTTTGTAAAATATTACATTTCAGCCCGAAAAAGCGACGTGGAGACCCCCTCCTCTCCATCCTGTGGGCCCACCACCCGCAGGAGGAACCGCTGGGGTCGGGTGCGCTGCCATATGGGTGGCAGTGAAAGCCAGGGACCTCGACGGACCAGACCTGGGCAGCAGAGGCTGGCTCTGGGGACGTGGAACGTCACCTCTCTGTGGGGGAAAGAGCCGGAGCTTGTGCGGGAGGTGGAGCGCTATCAGTTAGATCTGGTGGGGTTTACCTCTACGCACAGCCTCGGCTCTGGAACCGTTCTCCTGGATAGGGGTTGGACTCTATTCTTCTCTGGAGTTGCCCAAGGTGTGGGGCGCCAAGCGGGTGTGGGGATACTCACAAATCCCCGGTTGAGTGCTGCTACGTTGGGGTTTACCCCAGTGAACGAGAGGGTCGCCTCCCTGCGCCTTCGGGTTGTGGGGGGGAAAACTCTGACTGTTGTCTGTGCATATGCACCAAACAGCAGTTCAGAGTATTCAACCCTCTTGGAGACCCTGAATGGAGTCCTGTATGGGGCCCCAGTCGGGGACTCCATTGTTCTGCTGGGGGACTTCAACGCACACGTGGGCAACGATGGAGGTACCTGGAGAGGCGTGATTGGGAGGAGTGGCCTACCTGATCTGAACCCGAGCGGTCATTTGTTATTGGACTTCTGTGCTAGTCACGGATTATCCATAACAAATACCATGTTCGAACATAAGGGTGCTCGTAAGTGTACTTGGTACCAGAGCACTCTAGGCCGAAGATCGATGATCGATTTTGTGATCGTATCATCCGATCTGAGGCCGCATGTTTTGGACACTAGGGTAAAGAGAGGGGCAGAGCTGTCAACTGATCACCATCTGGTGGTGAGTTGGATCAGAGGGTGGGGGAAGACTCTGGATAGACCTGGTAAACCCAAACGTGTAGTGCGGGTGAACTGGGAACGTCTGGAGGAGGCCCCTATCCAAGAGATCTTCAACTCACACCTCCGGCGGAGCTTTTCTAGCATTCCTGTGGAGGCTGGGGGCATTGAACCTGAGTGGGCGATGTTCAAAGCTTCCATTGCTGAAGCTGCGGCGGTGAGCTGTGGTGCCTCAAGGAGCGGTAACCCTCGAACACCGTGGTGGACACCGGTGGTCAGGGAAGCTGTCCGACTGAAGAAGGAGTCCTTCCGGGATATGTTATCTCGGAGGACTCCGGAGGCAGTTGCAAGGTACCGACGGGCCCGTGGGGCGGCAGCCGCTGCCGTAAAGGAGGCAAAGCAGCGGATGTGGGAGGAGTTCGGAGCAGCGATGGAGAAGGACTTTCGGTCGGCACCAAGGTGCTTCTGGAAAACTGTCCGGCACCTCAGGAGGGGGAAACGGGGAACCATCCAAGCTGTGTACAGTAAGGATGGGACACTGTTGACCTCAACTGAGGAGGTAACCAGGCGGTGGAAGGAGCACTTTGAGGAACTCCTAAACCCGACTGATACGCCCTCTCTTGTAGAGGCAGAGCTGGAAGCTGATGGGGGATCGTCGTCAATTTCCCTAGGGGAAGTCACTGAGGTAGTTAAACAGCTCCGCAGTGGCAAGGCCCCGGGATTGACGAGATTCACCCAGAAATGCTGAAGGCTCTGGGTGTGGAGGGGCTGTCGTGGATGACACGCCTCTTCAACATTGCGTGGAAGTCGGGGACAGTGCCTAAAGAGTGGCAGACCGGGGTGGTGGTTCCCCTGTTCAAAAAGGGGGACCAGAGAGTGTGTGCCAATTACAGGGGTATCACACTACTCAGCCTCCCTGGTAAAGTCTACTCTAGGGTGCTGGATAGGAGGGTCCGGCCGATAGTCAAACCTCAGATTGAAGAGGAACAATGCGGATTTCGTCCTGGCCGTGGAACAACGGACCAGCTCTTCACTCTCACAAGGATCCTTGAGGGGCCCTGGGAGTATGCCCATCCAGTCTACATGTGTTTTGTAGACTTGGAGAAGGCGTACGATCGGGTCCCCCGGGGTATACTGTGGGAGGTGCTGCGGGTGTATGGGGTGAGGGGGTCACTTCTCAGGGCCATTCAATCCCTGTACTCCCAAAGCGAGAGCTGCGTCCGGGTTCTCGGCAGTAAGTCGGACTCGTTTCCGGTGGGCGTTGGCCTTCGCCAGGGTTGCGCCTTGTCTCCAATCCTGTTCGTGATATTCATGGACAGGATATCGAGGCGTAGTCGGGGGGAGGAGGGTTTGCAGATTGGTGTGCTGAGGATCTCATCGCTGCTTTTTGCAGATGATGTGGTTCTGCTGGCATCATCAGTCTGTGACCTCCAGCGCTCACTGGATCGGTTCGCAGCCGAGTGTGAAGCAGCTGGGATGAGGATCAGCACCTCAAAATCGGAGGCCATGGTTCTCAGCAGGAAACCGATGGATTGTCTACTCCAGGTAGGGAATGAGTCTTTACCCCAAGTGAAGGAGTTCAAGTACCTCGGGGTCTTGTTCACGAGTGAGGGAACAATGGAACGTGAGATTGGCCGGAGAATCGGAGCAGCGGGGGTGGTATTGCAGTCGCTGTACCGCACCGTTGTGACGAAGAGAGAGTTGAGCCGGAAGGCAAAGCTCTCTATCTACCGGTCAATCTTCGTGCCTACTCTCACCTATGGTCATGAGGGCTGGCTCGACATATTATACTATGATTTTTTTTGTAAAATTTTACAACATTTTACGAAATGATTTCTTTCCACCATAGAATCATTTTACACGCTATAATACTACCGTTTTCATGGCTTTTTTAAACATCTGAAAAATTTGACATTTTTATCAAAAAATTTAGACATACTATTCTGATTTTTTTTGTAAAATTTTACATTTATGAAATGACTTCTTTCCACCATAGAATCATTTTACATGATATAATACTACTGTTTCCATGTTTTTTTTAAACATCTAAAAAATTTGACGTCTTCATCGAAAAATTTTGACAAACTATACTATGACTTTTTTTTGTAAAATTTTACATTTCACGAAATGACTTCTTTCCACCATAGAATCATTTTTCATGCTATAATACGAATGTTTTCATGACTTTTTTCAACATCTAAAAAATTTGACGTTTTCATCGAAAAATTTCGACATACTATACCAGGGGTCGGCAACCCGTGGCTCCGGAGCCGCATGCGGCTCTCTCATCCTTATGTTGCGGCTCTGCGTGGCTTGGGAAAATAAATTATAAGGGTCCGATTGAAGTGTATTTTATTTGTCTCAAAAACGCGTGTCATGTCATCTTATTAAATCAAAGTTTTTAACTTCTTTCTTGCACCTTGTGCAATTTCGGTGATCAGCGTTCGCCTTCTTCAGAGACGTTTGACAGCACTTTGTCACTTTGTCAGCAGGCAGCCGGCATGCGCGGAAAGCCCAGCGACACCAAAACTGCCCAATATCTGAACAAAGTATTTTATTTGTGTTTGTTTAATTATAGCTGTAAATTAATAAGATTATTGTGATCTCGAAATATTAGAATAAAATTATGAACTATGTTAAAAACAAACACAGCTCACGCCTCACAGAGGGCAGCTTACAGTCCTGCGTAAAGATGAAAGTGACGTCCTACAGTCCTGATCTGCAGACGCTGTGCGCAGAGGTTCAGGAGCAGAAGTCCCATCAACCAGGTAAAATAAATATTCAGGCAGTTATTTTGCAAATATTTATTTTTATTGTTCAGTGAAATAGTGTTCGTTTTTCCATTGAATATTTAAATTCAGGTCAAGGCTCCGCTACGCGCTCCGAAAGCCCAAAGGATGACGGCTCACGGCATTTTTGTTTGCTAGATGGATAATTTAAGTTCAGCTTTTTAATTTATTTGAAAGAGACCTTCAACTCTTCGATTTTTATTTTTTCAAAAGAGTTCAAAATGTGTTCATTTAATAAATAAAATTTAATTTTCTGAAACATGTTCAGACTGCATGGATTTCACAAGCAACCCACTATTTTACAAGTGTAAAGATATATATAGGCTAACATCATTTCAGATGTCAAAAAGTGTTTGCGGCTCCCAGTGTTGTCTTTTCCGTGGAAACCGGGTCGAAATGGCTCTTTGAGTGTTAAAGGTTGCCGACCCGTCTTATTTTTTTTTTTTTTAAAATTTTACAAATTTCTCAAATGATTTCTTTCCCCATAGAATCATTTTACACCTATATTTATAAGGCTCTTTGAGTTTTAAACATCTAAAAATTTGTCATTTTCATCGAAAAATTTCAACATACTATACTTTCACGTTTATATTTTTACTTTTTTATATTTTTATATTTTTCTCCTTATCACCATTTTTTTCTTTCTTTCTTTCATTCATTTTCATATTTGTTTTTCTTTATTTTTTTTTATTTTTCATTTATTTATTAAATTTTTTCATAATATTTTCTCATTATTTTTTTTTATTTTTTTATATTATTTTAAAATTTTTTTCATTACTATATTCATTTTATACACTATATTATAAACCTTTTTATTTTTTTTTTTTAACATCTAAAAAATTTAACGTTTTTTTTGAAAAATTTCGACACCTGTACTATACTATGACTTTTTTTTTGTAAAATTTTACAACATTTTATGAAATGACTTACTTTCCACCATAGAATCATTTTACACGCTATAATACGACCATTTGCATGGTTTTTTTCAACATCTAAAAAATTTAACGTTTTCATCGAAAAATTTCGACATCCTATACTGATTTTTTTTGTAAAATTTTATATTTTTTGAAATGACTTCTTTCCACCATAGAATCATTTTACATGATATAATACGACCGTTGCCATGTTTTTTTTAACATCTAAAAAATTTGACGTTTTCATCGAAAAATTGACATACTATACTATGACTTTTTTTGTAAAATTTTACATTTCACGAAATAACTGCTTTCCACCATAGAATCATTATGCCTGATATAACACGACCGTTTCCATGTTTTTTTTTCAACATCTAAAAAATTTGACGTTTTCATCGAAAAATTTTGACATACTATACCATGAAGTTTTTTTGTAAAATTTTACAATATTTCACGAAATAATTTCTTTCCACCATAGAATCATTTTACATGCTATAATGTGATCATTTCCATTTTTTTTTTCAACATCTAAAAAATTTGACGTTTTTATCGAAATATTTCGACATACTATACATGACGTTTGTTGTAAAATTTTACATTTAACAAAATGACTTCTTTCCACCATAGAACTATTTTACACGCTATAATACAGCCGTTTTCATGTTTTATTTCAACATTTAAAAAATATGACGCTTTCATTGAAAAATTTCAACATACTATGCTATGACTTTTTTGTAAAATTTTACATTTTACGAAATTACTTCTTTCCGCCGTAGAGTCATTTTACACGCTATAATACAACCAGTTTCATGTTTTTTTTCAACATCTAAACAATTTGACTTTTATTTTTATCAAAAAATTTCGACATACTATTCTGATTTTTTTTGTAAAATTTTACATTTTATGAAATGACTTATTTCCACAATAGAATCATTTTACACGCTATAATACGACCCTTTTCATGGTTTTTTTAAACATCTAAAAAATTTGTAGTTTTCATATAAAAATTTCGACATACTATACTATGACGTTTTTTGTAAAATTTTACATTTCATGAAATGACTTCTTTCCACCATAGAATCATTTTACACGCTATAATACAGCCGTTTTCATGTTTTTTTTCAACATTTAAAAAATTTGACGTTTTCATCGAAAAATTTCGACATACTATACTATGACGTTTTTTGTAAAATTTTACATTTCATGAAATAACTTCTTTCCACCATAGAATCATTTTGCATGATATAATATGACGTTTTCCATGTCTGTTTTTCAACATCTAAAAAATTTGACGTTTTCATCGTAAAATTTCGACATACTATACTATGACTTTTTTTGTAAAATTTTACATTTCACAAAATGACTTCTTTCCACCATGGAATCATTTTAAATGCTATAATATGACCGTTTTCATGGCTTTTTTCAACATCTAAAAAATTTGACGTTTTCATCGAAAAATTTCGACATACTATTCTATAACTTTTTTTTATAAAATTTTACAAATTTTACGAAATGACTACTTTCCACCATAGAATCATTTTACATGCTATAATACGACCGTTTTCCATGTTTTTTTTTCAACATCTAAAAAATTTGACGTTTTCATCGACAAATTCGACATACTATACTATGACTTTTTTTGTAAAATTTTACATTTCACGAAATGACTTCTTTCCACCATAGAATCATTTTACACGCTATAATACGACCGTTTTCATTGCTTTTTTCAACATCTGAAAAATTTGACATTTTTATCAAAAAATTTCGACATACTATTCTGATTTTTTTTGTAAAATTTTACATTTTATGAAATGACTTATTTCCACCATAGAATCATTTTACACGCTATAATACGACCCTTTTCATGTTTTTTTTAAACATCTAAAAAAATTGTAGTTTTCATACAAAAATTTCCACATACTATACTATGACGATTTTTGTAAAATTTTACATTTCACGAAATGACTTCTTTCCACCATAGAATCATTTTACACGCTATAATACAGACGTTTTCATGTTTTTTTTCAACATTAAAAAAATTTGACGTTTTCATCGAAAAATTTCGACATACTATACTATGACGTTTTTTGTAAAATTTTACATTTCATGAAATAATTTCTTTCCACCATAGAATCATTTTACACGCTATAATACGACCCTTTTCAAGGTTTTTTTAAACATCTAAAAAATTTGTCGTTTTCATACAAAAATTTCGACATTCTATACTATGACGTTTTTTGTAAAATTTTATATTTCACGAAATGACTTCTTTCCACCATAGAATTATTTTACATGCTATAATACAGCCGTTTTCATGTTTTATTTCAACATTTGAAAAATATGATGCTTTCATCGAAAAATTTCAACATACTATGTTACTTTTTTTCCAAAATTTTACAACATTTTACGAAATGACTGCTTTCCACCATAGAATCATTTTACACGCTATAATACGACCGTTTTCATGGCTTTTTTCAACATCTGAAAAACTTGACATTTTTATCAAAAAATTTCAACATACTATTCTGATTTTTTTTGTAAAATTTTACATTTTATGAAATGACTTATTTCTACCACAGAATCATTTTACACGCTATAATACGACCCTTTTCATGGTTTTTTTAAACATCTAAAAAATTTGTAGTTTTCATACAAAAATTTCGACATACTATATTATGTTTTTTGTAAAATTTTACATTTCACGAAATGACTTCTTTCCACCATAGAATCATTTTACACGCTATATTACAGCCATTTTCATGTTTGTTTTTCAACATTTAAAAAATTTGACGCTTTCATCGAAAAATTTCGACATACTATACTATGAGGTTTTTTTTTTTTAATTTTACAACATTTGATGAAATGAATTCTTTCCACCATAGATTCATTTTACACGCTATAATACGACAGTTGCCATGGTTTTTTTTCAACATCTAAAAAATTTGAAGTTTTCATCGAAAAATTTCGACATACTATACTATGACTTTTTTTGTAAAATTTTACATTTCACAAAATGACTGCTTACCACCATAGAATCATTTTACACGCTATAATACAACCCTTTTCATGGTTTTTTTAAACATCTAAAAAATTTATCGTTTTCATCGAAAAATTTCGACATACTATACTATGATGTTTTTTGTAAAATTTTACATTTCACAAAACGACTTCTTTCCACCTTGGAATCATTTTAAATGCTATAATATGACCGTTTTCATGGCTTTTTTCAACATCTAAAAAATTTGACGTTTTTTTTGAAAAATTTCGAAATACTATGCTATGATTTTTTTTGTAAAATTTTACAACATTTTACGAAATGATTTCTTTCCACCATAGAATCATTTTACACGCTATAATACGACCGTTTTCATGGCTTTTTTCAACATCTGAGAAATTTGATATTTTTATCAAAAAATTTCGACATACTATTCTGATTTTTTTTGTAAAATTTTACATTTCACGAAATGACTTATTTCCACCATAGAATCATTTTACACGCTATAATACGACCCTTTTCATGGTTTTTTTAAAGATCTAAAAAAATTGTAGTTTTCATACAAAAATTTCCACATACTATACTATGACGTTTTTTGTAAAATTTTACATTTCACGAAATGACTTCTTTCCACCATAGAATCATTTTACACGCTATAATACAGCCGTTTCCATGTTTGTTTTTCAACATCTAAAAAATTTGACGTTTTCATCGAAAAATTTTGACATACTATACTATGAAGATTTTTGGTAAAATTTTACAATATTTCACAAAATGATTTCTTTCCACCATAGAATCATTTTACACGCTATAATGTGACCATTTCCATGGTTATTTTCAACATCTAAAAAATTTGACGTTTTCATCGAAAAATTTCGACATACTATACTATGACGTTCTTTTTTTAAATTTTACATTTCACGAAATGACTTCTTTCCACCATAGAATCATTTTACACACTATAATACGAGCCGTTTTCATGTTTTTTTTCAACATCTAAAAAATTTGACGTTTTCATCGAAAAATTTCGACATACTATACTATGACGTTTTTTTGTAAAATTTTACATTTCACGAAATGACTTCTTTCCACCATAGAATCATTTTACACGCTATAATACAGCCGTATTCGTGTTTTTTTTCAACATTTAAAAAAATTTGACGTTTTCATCGAAAAATTTCGACATACTATACTATGACTTTTTTTGTAAAATTTTACATTTCATGAAATGACTTCTTTCCACCATAGAATCATTTTGCAGGATATGATATGACCTTTTCCATGTTTATTTTTCAACATCTAAAAAAATTGACGTTTTCATCGAAAAATTTCGGCATACTATACTATGACGTTTTTTGTAAAAATTTACATTTCACGAAATGACTTCTTTCCACCATAGAATCATTTTACACGCTATAAGACATCCGTATTCGTGTTTTTTTTCAACATTTAAAAAATTTGACATTTTCATCGAAAAATTTCGACATACTATACTATGACTTTTTTTGTAAAATTTTACATTTTAGGAAATGTCTTCTTTCCACCATCGATTCATTTTACATGCTATAATGCAACCATTTCCATATTTTCTTTTCAACATCTAAAAAATTTGACGTTTTCATTGAAAAATTTCGACATACTATACTATGACGTTCTTTTTTTTAAATTTTACATTTCACGAAATGACTTCTTTCCACCATAGAATCATTTTACACACTATAATACGACCGTTTTCATGTTTTTTTTCAACATTAAAAAATTTGACGTTTTCATCGAAAAATTTTGACATACTATATACTATGACGTTTTTTGTATAATTTTACATTTCACGAAATGACTTCTTTCCACCATAGAATTATTTTACACGCTATAATACAGCCGTTTTCATGTTTTATTTGAACATTTAAAAAATTTGACGCTTTCATCGAAAAATTTCGACATACTATACTATGACGTTTTTTTTGTAAAATTTTACATTTCACGAAATGACTTCTTTCCACCATAGAATCATTTTGCATGATATGATATGACCTTTTCCATGTTTTTTTTTCAACATCTAAAAAATTTGACGTTTTCATTGAAAAATTTCGACATACTATACTATGACGTCTTTTTTGTAAAATTTTACATTTCACGAAATGACTTCTTTCCACCATAGAATCATTTTACACACTATAATACGACCGTTTTCATGTTTTATTTCAACATTTAAAAAATTAGACGCTTTCATCGAAAAATTTCAACATACTATGCTATGACTTTTTTTGTAAAATATTACATTTCACGAAATGTCTTCTTTCCACCACAGAATCATTTTGCATGATATAATATGACCTTTTCCATTTTTGTTTTTCAACATCTAAAAAATTTGACGTTTTCATCGAAAAATTTTGACATACAATACTATGATGTTTTTTTTTGTAAAATTTTACAACAATTCCCGAAATGAGTTCTTTCCACCATAGAATCATTTTACATGCTATAATGCAACCATTTCCATGTTTTTTTTTCAACATCTAAAAAATTTGACGTTTTCATTGAAAAATTTCGACATACTATACTATGACGTTTTTTTTTTTAAAATTTTATATTTCACGAAATGACTTCTTTCCACCATAGAATCATTTTGCATGATATGATATGACCTTTTCCATGTTTTTTTTTCAACATCTAAAAAATTTGACGTTTTCATTGAAAAATTTCGACATACTATACTATGACGTTTTTTTTGTAATATTTTACATTTCACGAAATGACTTCTTTCCACCATAGAATCATTTTACACACTATAATACGACCGTTTTCATGTTTTATTTCAACATTTAAAAAATTAGACGCTTTCATCGAAAAATTTCAACATACTATGCTATGACTTTTTTTTGTAAAATATTACATTACACGAAATGACTTCTTTCCACCATAGAATTATTTTACACGCTATAATACAGCCGTTTTTATGTTTTATTTCAACATCTAAAAAAATTGACGTTTTCATCGAAACATTTCGGCAGACTATACTATGACGTTTTTTGTAAAATTTTACATTTCACGAAATGACTTCTTTCCACCATAGAATCATTTTACACGCTATAATACAGCCGTTTTCATGTTTTATTTCAACATTTAAAAAATTTGACGTTTTCATCGAAAAATTTCGACATACTATACTATGACGTTTTTTTTTGTAAAATTTTACATTTCACGAAATGACTTCTTTCCACCATAGAATCATTTTACACACTATAATACGACCGATTTCATGTTTTTTTTTCAACATCTAAAAAAATTGACGTTTTCATCGAAAAATTTCGGCATACTATACTATGACGTTTTTTGTAAAATTTTACATTCCACGAAATGACTTCTTTCCACCATAGAATCATTTTACACGCTATAGTACAGCCGTATTCGTGTTTTTTTTTCAACATTTAAAAAATTTGACGTTTTCATCGAAAAATGTCGACATACTATACTATGACTTTTTTTGTAAAATTTTACATTTTAGGAAATGTCTTCTTTCCACCACAGAATCATTTTGCATGATATAATATGACCTTTTCCATTTTTGTTTTTAAACATCTAAAAAATTTGACGTTTTCATCGAAAAATTTTGACATACAATACTATGATGTTTTTTTTTGTAAAATTTTACAACAATTCCCGAAATGAGTTTTTTCCACCATAGAATCATTTTACATGTTATAATGCAAACATTTCCATGTTTTTTTTTCTACATCTAAAAAATTTGACGTTTTCATTGAAAAATTTCGACATACTATACTATGACGTTTTTTTTGTAAAATTTTACATTTCACGAAATGACTTCTTTCCACCATAGAATCATTTTACACACTATAATACGACCTATCATGTTTTTTTTCAACATCTAAAAAAATTGACGTTTTCATCAAAAAATTTCGACATACTATACTATGACGTTTTTTGAAAAATTTTACATTTCACGAAATGACTTCTTTCCACCATAGAATTATTTTACACGCTATAATACAGCCGTTTTCATGTTTTATTTCAACATTTAAAAAATTTGACGCTTTCATCGAAAAATTTCAACATACTATACTATGACTTTTTTTTTTTTTAAATTTTACATTTCATGAAATGACTTCTTTCCACCATAGAATCATTTTGCATGATATGATATGACCTTTTCCATGTTTTTTTTCAACATCTAAAAAATTTGACGTTTTCATTGAAAAATTTCGACATACTATACTATGACGTTTTTTTTGTAATATTTTACATTTCACGAAATGACTTCTTTCCACCATAGAATCATTTTACACGCTATAGTACAGCCGTATTCGTGTTTTTTTTTCAACATTTAAAAAATTTGACGTTTTCATCGAAAAATTTCGACATACTATACTATGACTTTTTTTGTAAAATTTTACATTTCATGAAATGACTTCTTTCCACCATAGAATCATTTTGCAGGATATGATATGACCTTTTCCATGTTTATTTTTCAACATCTAAAAAAATTGACGTTTTCATCGAAAAATTTCGGCATACTATACTATGACGTTTTTTGTAAAAATTTACATTTCACGAAATGACTTCTTTCCACCATAGAATCATTTTACACGCTATAAGACATCCGTATTCGTGTTTTTTTTTCAACATTTAAAAAATTTGACATTTTCATCGAAAAATTTCGACATACTATACTATGACTTTTTTTGTAAAATTTTACATTTTAGGAAATGTCTTCTTTCCACCATCGATTCATTTTTCATGCTATAATGCAACCATTTCCATATTTTCTTTTCAACATCTAAAAAATTTGACGTTTTTATTGAAAAATTTCGACATACTATACTATGACGTTCTTTTTTTTTTATTTTACATTTCACGAAATGACTTCTTTCCACCATAGAATCATTTTACACACTATAATACGACCGTTTTCATGTTTTTTTTCAACATCTAAAAAATTTGACGTTTTCATCGAAAAATTTCGACATACTATACTATGACGTTTTTTGTAAAATTTTACATTTCACGAAATGACTTCTTTCCACCATAGAATTATTTTACACGCTATAATACAGCCGTTTTCATGTTTTATTTGAACATTTAAAAAATTTGACGCTTTCATCGAAAAATTTCGACATACTATACTATGACGTTTTTTTTTGTAAAATTTTACATTTCACGAAATGACTTCTTTCCACCATAGAATTATTTTACACACTATAATACAGCCATTTTCATGTTTTATTTCAACATCTAAAAAAATTGACGTTTTCATCGAAAAATTTCGGCATACTATACTATGTCGTTTTTTGTAAAATTTTACCTTTCACGAAATGACTTCTTTCCACCATAGAATCATTTTACACGCTATAGTACAGCCGTATTCGTGTTTTTTTTCAACATTTAAAAAATTTGACGTTTTCATCGAAAAATGTCGACATACTATACTATGACCTTTTTTTGTAAAATTTTACATTTTAGGAAATGTCTTCTTTCCACCACAGAATCATTTTGCATGATATAATATGACCTTTTCCATTTTTGTTTTTAAACATCTAAAAAATTTGACGTTTTCATCGAAAAATTTTGACATACAATACTATGATGTTTTTTTTTGTAAAATTTTACAATTCCCAAAATGAGTTTTTTCCACCATAGAATCATTTTACATGCTATAATGCAACCATTTCCATGTTTTTTTTCTACATCTAAAAAATTTGACGTTTTCATTGAAAAATTTGGACATACTATACTATGACGTTTTTTTTGTAAAATTTTATATTTCACGAAATGACTTCTTTCCACCATAGAATCATTTTGCATGATATGATATGACCTTTTCCATGTTTTTTTTTTCAACATCTAAAAAATTTGACGTTTTCATTGAAAAATTTCGACATACTATACTATGACTTTTTTTGTAAAATATTACATTTCACGAAATGACTTCTTTCCACCATAGAATTATTTTACACGCTATAATACAGCCGTTTTCATGTTTTATTTCAACATCTAAAAAAATTGACGTTTTCATCGAAACATTTCGGCATACTATACTATGACGTTTTTTTTGTAAAATTTTACATTTCACGAAATGACTTCTTTCCACCATAGAATTATTTTACACGCTATAATACAGCCGTTTTCATGTTTTATTTCAACATCTAAAAAATTTGACGTTTTAATCGAAAAATTTCGACATACTATGACTTTTTTGTAAAATTTTACATTTCACGAAATAACTTCTTTCCACCATAGAATCATTTTACACGCTATAATACAGCCATTTTCATGTTTTTTTTCAACATTTAAAAAATTTGACGTTTTCATCGAAAAATTCCGACATATTACACTATGACTTTTTTTGTAAAATTTTACATTTCACAAAATGACTGCTTTCCACCATAGAATCATTTTGGATGGTATAATATGACCTTTTCCATGTTTGTTTTTCAACATCTAAAAAATTTGACGTTTTCATCGAAAAATTAACATACTATACTATGAAGTTTTTTTGTAAAATTTTACAACATTTCACGAAATGATTTCTTTCCACCATAGAATCATTTTACACGCTATAATATGACCGTTTTCGTGGCTTTTTTCAACATCTGAAAAATTTGACATTTTTATCAAAAAATTTCGACATACTATTCAGATTTTGTTTGTAAAATTTTACATTTTATGAAATGACTTATTTCCACCATAGAATCATTTTACACGCTATAATACGACCCTTTTCATGGTTTTTTTAAACATCTAAAAAATTTGTAGTTTTCATCGATAAAAATTTCGACATACTATACTATGACGTTTTTTGTAAAATTTTACATTTCACGAAATGACTTCTTTCCACCATAGAATCATTTTACACGCTATAATACAGCCGTTTTCATGTTTTTTTTCAACATTTAAAAAATTTGACGTTTTCATCGAAAAATTTCGACATACTATACTATGACTTTTTTTGTAAAATTTTACATTTCATGAAATAACTTCTTTCCACCATAGAATCATTTTGCATGGTATAATATGACCGTTTTCCATGTTTGTTTTTCAACATCTAAAAAATCTGACGTTTTCATCGTAAAATTTCGACATACTATACTATGACTTTTTTTGTAAAATTTTACATTTCACAAAATGACTGCTTTCCACCATTGAATCATTTTAAATGCTATAATATGACCGTTTTCATGGCTTTTTTCAACATCTAAAAAATTTGACGTTTTCATCGAAAAATTTCGACATACTATTCTATAACTTTTTTTATAAAATTTTACAACATTTTACGAAATGACTGCTTTCCACCATAGAATCATTTTACATGATATAATACGACCGTTTCCATGTTTTTTTAACATCTAAAAAATTTGACGTTTTCATCGATAAATTGACATACTATACTATGACTTTTTTTGTAAAATTTTACATTTCACGAAATGACTTCTTTCCACCATAGAATCATTTTACACGCTATAATACGACCATTTCCATGGTTTTTTTTCAACATCTAAAAAATTTGACGTTTTCATCGAAAAATTTCGACATACTATACTATGACTTTTTTTGTAAAATTTTACATTTCACGAAATGACTTCTTTCCACCATAGAATCATTATGCCTGATATAACACGACCGTTTCCATGTTTTTTTTTCAACATCTAAAAAATTTGACGTTTTCATCGAAAAATTTTGACATACTATACTATGACGTTTTTTTGTAAAATTTTACAATATTTCACGAAATAATTTCTTTCCACCATAGAATCATTTTACATGCTATAATGTGACCATTTCCATTTTTTTTTCAACATCTAAAAAATTTGACGTTTTTATCGAAATATTTCGACATACTATACATGACGTTTGTTGTAAAATTTTACATTTAACAAAATGACTTCTTTCCACCATAGAACTATTTTACACGCTATAATACAGCCGTTTTCATGTTTTATTTCAACATTTAAAAAATATGACGCTTTCATTGAAAAATTTCAAAATACTATGCTATGACTTTTTTGTAAAATTTTACATTTTACGAAATTACTTCTTTCCGCTGTAGAGTCATTTTACACGCTATAATACAACCAGTTTCATGTTTTTTTTCAACATCTAAAAAATTTGACGTTTTCATCGAAAAATTTCGACATACTATGACGTTTTTTTTAAAATTTTACATTTCATGAAATAACTTCTTTCCACCATAGAATCATTTTGCATGATATAATATGACGTTTTCCATGTTTGTTTTTCAACATCTAAAAAATTTGACGTTTTCATCGAAAAATTTCGACATACTATACTATGACTTTTTTTGTAAAATTTTACATTTCACGAAATGACTGCTTTCCACCATAGAATCATTTTGGATGGTATAATATGACCTTTTCCATGTTTGTTTTTCAACATCTAAAAAATTTGACGTTTTCATCGAAAAATTGACATACTATACTATGAAGTTTTTTTGTAAAATTTTACAACATTTCACGAAATGATTTCTTTCCACCATAGAATCATTTTACACGCTATAATATGACCGTTTTCATGGCTTTTTTCAACATCTGAAAAATTTGACATTTTTATCAAAAATTTTCGACATACTATTCAGATTTTTTTTGTAAAATTTTACATTTTATGAAATGACTTCTTTCCACCATAGAATCATTTTACACGCTATAATACGACCCTTTTCATGGTTTTTTTTCAACATCTAAAAAATTTGAAGTTTTCATATAAAAATTTCGACATACTATACTATGACGTTTTTTGTAAAATTTTACATTTCATGAAATGACTTCTTTCCACCATAGAATCATTTTACACGCTATAATACAGCCGTTTTCATGTTTTTTTTTCAACATTTAAAAAATTTGACGTTTTCATCGAAAAATTTCGACATACTATACTATGACTTTTTTTGTAAAATTTTACATTTCATGAAATAACTTCTTTCCACCATAGAATCATTTTGCATGATATAATATGACGTTTTCCATGTTTGTTTTTCAACATCTAAAAAATTTGACGTTTTCATCGTAAAAATTTCGACATACTATACTATGACTTTTTTTTGTAAAATTTTACATTTCACAAAATGACTGCTTTCCACCATGGAATCATTTTAAATGCTATAATATGACCGTTTTCATGGCTTTTTTCAACATCTAAAAAATTTGACGTTTTCATCGAAAAATTTTGACATACTATACCATGAAGTTTTTTTTGTAAAATTTTACAATATTTCACGAAATAATTTCTTTCCACCATAGAATCATTTTACATGCTATAATGTGACCATTTCCATTTTTTTTTCAACATCTAAAAAATTTGACGTTTTTATCGAAATATTTCGAGATACTATACATGACGTTTGTTGTAAAATTTTACATTTAACAAAATGACTTCTTTCCATCATAGAACTATTTTACACGCTATAATACAGCCGTTTTCATGTTTTATTTCAACATTTAAAAAATATGACGCTTTCATTGAAAAATTTCAACATACTATGCTATGACTTTTTTTGTAAAATTTTACATTTTACGAAATTACTTCTTTCCGCCGTAGAGTCATTTTACACGCTATAATACAACCAGTTTCATGTTTTTTTTTCAACATCTAAAAAATTTGACGTTTTCATCGAAAAATTTCGACATACTATGACGTTTTTTGTAAAATTTTACATTTCATGAAATAACTTCTTTCCACCATAGAATCATTTTGCATGATATAATATGACGTTTTCCATGTTTGTTTTTCAACATCTAAAAAATTTGACGTTTTCATCGAAAAATTTCGACATACTATACTATGACTTTTTTTGTAAAATTTTACATTTCACGAAATGACTTCTTTCCACCATAGAATCATTTTACACGCTATAATACAGCCATTTTCATGTTTTTTTTCAACATTTAAAAAATTTGACGTTTTCATCGAAAAATTCCGACATACTACACTATGACTTTTTTTGTAAAATTTTACATTTCACGAAATGACTGCTTTCCACCATAGAATCATTTGGATGGTATAATATGACCTTTTCCATGTTTGTTTTTCAACATCTAAAAAATTTGACGTTTTCATCGAAAAATTGACATACTATACTATGAAGTTTTTTTGTAAAATTTTACAACATTTCACGAAATGATTTCTTTCCACCATAGAATCATTTTACACGCTATAATATGACCGTTTTCGTGGCTTTTTTCAACATCTGAAAAATTTGACATTTTTATCAAAAAATTTCGACATACTATTCTAGATTTTTTTTGTAAAATTTTACATTTTATGAAATGACTTATTTCCACCATAGAATCATTTTACACGCTATAATACGACCCTTTTCATGGTTTTTTTTCAACATCTAAAAAATTTGTCGTTTTCATAGAAAAATTTCGACATACTATACTATGACGTTTTTTGTAAAATTTTACATTTCACGAAATGACTTCTTTCCACCATAGAATCATTTTACACGCTATAATACAGCCGTTTTCATGTTTTTTTTCAACATCTAAAAAATTTGACGTTTTCATCGAAAAATTTCGACATACTATACTATGACTTTTTTTGTAAAATTTTACATTTCACAAAATGACTGCTTTCCACCATGGAATCATTTTAAATGCTATAATATGACCGTTTTCATGGCTTTTTTCAACATCTAAAAAATTTGACGTTTTCATCGAAAAATTTCGACATACTATTCTATGACTTTTTTTTAATAAAATTTTACAACATTTTACGAAATGACTTCTTTCCACCATAGAATCATTTTACATGATATAATACGACCGTTTCCATGTTTTTTTTCAACATCTAAAAAATTTGACGTTTTCATCGAAAAATTCGACATACTATACTATGACTTTTTTTTGTAAAATTTTACATTTCACGAAATGACTTCTTTCCACCATAGAATCATTTTACACGCTATAATACGACCGTTTTCATTGCTTTTTTCAACATCTAAAAAATTTGACATTTTTATCAAAAAATTTCGACATACTATCCTATTTTTTTTTGTAAAATTTTACATTTCACGAAATGTCTTCTTTCCACCATAGAATCATTTTACATGCTATAATACGACCCTTTTCCATGTTTTTTTTCAACATCTAAAAAAATTGTAGTTTTCATCCAAAAATTTCCACATACTATACTATGACGTTTTTTGTAAAATTTTACATTTCACGAAATGACTTCTTTCCACCATAGAATCATTTTACACGCTATAATACAACCGTTTCCATGTTTGTTTTTCAACATCTAAAAAATTTGACGTTTTCATCGAAAAATTTTGACATACTATACTATGAAGATTTTTGGTAAAATTTTACAATATTTCACAAAATGATTTCTTTCCACCATAGAATCATTTTACACGCTATAATGTGACCATTTCCATGGTTATTTTCAACATCTAAAAAATTTGACGTTTTTATCGAAAAATTTCGATATACTATACTATGACGTTTTTTGTAAAATTTTACATTTCACGAAATGACTTCTTTCCACCATAGAATTATTGTACACGCTATAATACAGCCGTTTTCATGTTTTATTTCAACATTTAAAAAATATGACACTTTCATCGAAAAATTTCAACATACTATGCCATGACTTTTTTTGTAAAATTTTACAACATTTCACGAAATTATTTCTTTCCACCATAGAATCATTTTACACGCTATAATACGACCGTTTTCATGGCTTTTTTCAACATCTGAAAAACTTGACATTTTTATCAAAAAATTTCGACATACTATTCTGAATTTTTTTGTAAAATTTTACAACATTTCACGAAATGAATTCTTTCCACCATAGATTCATTTTACACGCTATAATACGACAGTTGCCATGGTTTTTTTTCAACATCTAAACAATTGGACGTTTTCATCGAAAAATTTCACCATACTATACTATGACTTTTTTTTTTTAATTTTACATTTCACAAAATGACTGCTTTCCACCATAGAATCATTTTACACGCTGTAATACGACCCTTTTCATGTTTTTTTTAAACATCTAAAAAATTTGTCGTTTTCATCGAAAAATTTCGACATACTATACTATGACGTTTTTTGAAAAATTTTACATTTCACAAAATGATGTCTTTCCACCATGGAATCATTTTAAATGCTATTATACGACCGTTTTCATGGCTTTTTTCAACATCTAAAAAATTTGACGTTTTCATCGAAAAATTTCGACATACTATTCTATGACTTTTTTTTATAAAATTTTACATTTTACGAAATGATTTCTTTCCACCATAGAATCATTTTA
Source organism: Pterois miles (assembly GCA_947000775.1). Lineage (NCBI taxonomy): Eukaryota > Metazoa > Chordata > Actinopteri > Perciformes > Scorpaenidae > Pterois > Pterois miles. Next base: position 15,164,865 of record CAMQGK010000052.1, on the reverse strand, counting down.
CACACTATAATACAACCGTTTTCATGTTTTTTTTCAACATCTAAAAAATTTGACGTTTTCATTGAAAAATTTCGACATACTATACTATGACGTTCTTTTTTTTTAATTTTACATTTCACGAAATGACTTCTTTCCACCATAGAATCATTTTACACGCTATAATACGACGGTTTTCATGGCTTTTTTCAACATCTGAAAAATTTGACATTTTTATCAAAAAAGTTCGACATACTATTCTGATTTTTTTTGTAAAATTTTACAACATTTTACGAAATGATTTCTTTCCACCATAGAATCATTTTACACACTATAATACAACTGTTTTCATGTTTTTTTTCAACATCTAAAAAATTTGACGTTTTCATTGAAAAATTTCGACATACTATACTATGACGTTTTTTTTGTAAAATTTTATATTTCACGAAATGACTTCTTTCCACCATAGAATCATTTTGCATGATATGATATGACCTTTTCCATGTTTTTTTTTCAACATCTAAAAAATTTGACGTTTTCATCGAAAAATTTCGGCATACTATACTATGACGTTTTTTGTAAAATTTTACATTTTAGGAAATGTCTTCTTTCCACCATCGATTCATTTTACATGCTATAATGCAACCATTTCCATATTTTCTTTTCAACATCTAAAAAATTTGACGTTTTCATTGAAAAATTTCGACATACTATACTATGACGTTCTTTTTTTTTAAATTTTACATTTCACGAAATGACTTCTTTCCACCATAGAATCATTTTACACACTAAATACGACCGTTTTCATGTTTTTTTTCAACATCTAAAAAATTTGACGTTTTCATCGAAAAATTTTGACATACTATACTATGACGTTTTTTGTATAATTTTGCATTTCACGAAATGACTTCTTTCCACCATAGAATTATTTTACACGCTATAATACAGCCGTTTTCGTGTTTTATTTGAACATTTAAAAAATTTGACGCTTTCATCGAAAAATTTCGACATACTATACTATGACGTTTTTTTTGTAAAATTTTACATTTCACGAAATGACTTCTTTCCACCATAGAATTATTTTACACACTATAATACAGCCGTTTTCATGTTTTATTTCAACATCTAAAAAAATTGACGTTTTCATCGAAAAATTTCGGCATACTATACTATGACGTTTTTTGTAAAATTTTACATTTCACGAAATGACTTCTTTCCACCATAGAATCATTTTACACGCTATAGTACAGCCGTATTCGTGTTTTTTTTCAACATTTAAAAAATTTGACGTTTTCATCGAAAAATTTCGACATACTATACTATGACTTTTTTTGTAAAATTTTACATTTCATGAAATGACTTCTTTCCACCATAGAATCATTTTGCAGGATATGATATGACCTTTTCCATGTTTATTTTTCAACATCTAAAAAAATTGACGTTTTCATCGAAAAATTTCGGCATACTATACTATGACGTTTTTTGTAAAATTTTACATTTCACGAAATGACTTCTTTCCACCATAGAATCATTTTACACGCTATAATACATCCGTATTCGTGTTTTTTTTCAACATTTAAAAAATTTGACATTTTCATCGAAAAATTTCGACATACTATACTATGACTTTTTTTGTAAAATTTTACATTTTAGGAAATGTCTTCTTTCCACCATCGATTCATTTTACATGCTATAATGCAACCATTTCCATATTTTCTTTTCAACATCTAAAAAATTTGACGTTTTCATTGAAAAATTTCGACATACTATACTATGACGTTCTTTTTTTTTAATTTTACATTTCACGAAATGACTTCTTTCCACCATAGAATCATTTTACACACTATAATACGACCGTTTTCATGTTTTTTTTCAACATCTAAAAAATTTGACGTTTTCATCGAAAAATTTCGACATACTATACTATGACGTTTTTTGTAAAAATTTACATTTCACGAAATGACTTCTTTCCACCATAGAATCATTTTACACGCTATAATACAGCCGTTTTCATGTTTTTTTTCAACATCTAAAAAATTTGACGTTTTCATCGAAAAATTTTGACATACTATACTATGACGTTTTTTGTATAATTTTGCATTTCACGAAATGACTTCTTTCCACCATAGAATTATTTTACACGCTATAATACAGCCGTTTTCGTGTTTTATTTGAACATTTAAAAAATTTGACGCTTTCATCGAAAAATTTCGACATACTATACTATGACGTTTTTTTTGTAAAATTTTACATTTCACGAAATGACTTCTTTCCACCATAGAATTATTTTACACACTATAATACAGCCGTTTTCATGTTTTATTTCAACATCTAAAAAAATTGACGTTTTCATCGAAAAATTTCGGCATACTATACTATGACGTTTTTTGTAAAAATTTACATTTCACGAAATGACTTCTTTCCACCATAGAATCATTTTACACGCTATAGTACAGCCGTATTCGTGTTTTTTTTCAACATTTAAAAAATTTGACATTTTCATCGAAAAATTTCGACATACTATACTATGACTTTTTTTGTAAAATTTTACATTTTAGGAAATGTCTTCTTTCCACCATCGATTCATTTTACATGCTATAATGCAACCATTTCCATATTTTCTTTTCAACATCTAAAAAATTTGACGTTTTCATTGAAAAATTTCGACATACTATACTATGACGTTCTTTTTTTTAAATTTTACATTTCACGAAATGACTTCTTTCCACCATAGAATCATTTTACACACTATAATACGACCGTTTTCATGTTTTTTTTCAACATCTAAAAAATTTGACGTTTTCATCGAAAAATTTCGACATACTATACTATGACGTTTTTTGTAAAATTTTACATTTCACGAAATGACTTCTTTCCACCATAGAATCATTTTACACGCTATAATACAGCCGTTTTCGTGTTTTTTTTTCAACATTTAAAAAATTTGACGTTTTCATCGAAAAATTTCGACATACTATACTATGACTTTTTTTGTAAAATTTTACATTTCATGAAATGACTTCTTTCCACCATAGAATCATTTTACAGGATATGATATGACCTTTTCCATGTTTATTTTTCAACATCTAAAAAAATTGACGTTTTCATCGAAAAATTTCGGCATACTATACTATGACGTTTTTTGTAAAAATTTACATTTCACGAAATGACTTCTTTCCACCATAGAATCATTTTACACGCTATAAGACATCCGTATTCGTGTTTTTTTTCAACATTTAAAAAATTTGACATTTTCATCGAAAAACTTCGACATACTATACTATGACTTTTTTTGTAAAATTTTACATTTTAGGAAATGTCTTCTTTCCACCATCGATTCATTTTACATGCTATAATGCAACTATTTCCATATTTTCTTTTCAACATCTAAAAAAATTGACGTTTTCATCGAAACATTTCGGCATACTATACTATGACGTTTTTTGTAAAATTTTACATTTCACGAAATGACTTCTTTCCACCATAGAATCATTTTACACGCTATAATACAGCCGTTTTCATGTTTTATTTCAACATTTAAAAAATTTGACGTTTTCATCGAAAAATTTCGACATACTATACTATGACGTTTTTTTTTGTAAAATTTTACATTTCACGAAATGACTTCTTTCCACCATAGAATCATTTTACACGCTATAATACAGCCGTATTCATGTTTTTTTTCAACATTTAAAAAATTTGACGTTTTCATCGAAAAATGTCGACATACTATACTATGACTTTTTTTGTAAAATTTTACATTTTAGGAAATGTCTTCTTTCCACCACAGAATCATTTTGCATGATATAATATGACCTTTTCCATTTTTGTTTTTAAACATCTAAAAAATTTGACGTTTTCATCGAAAAATTTTGACATACAATACTATGATGTTTTTTTTTGTAAAATTTTACAACAATTCCCGAAATGAGTTTTTTCCACCATAGAATCATTTTACATGCTATAATGCAACCATTTCCATGTTTTTTTTCTACATCTAAAAAATTTGACGTTTTCATTGAAAAATTTCGACATACTATACTATGACGTTTTTTTTGTAAAATTTTACATTTCACGAAATGACTTCTTTCCACCATAGAATCATTTTACACACTATAATACGACCGTTTTCATGTTTTATTTCAACATTTAAAAAATTAGACGCTTTCATCGAAAAATTTCAACATACTATGCTATGACTTTTTTTGTAAAATTTTACATTTCACGAAATGACTTCTTTCCACCATAGAATTATTTTACACGCTATAATACAACCGTTTTCATGTTTTATTTCAACATCTAAAAAAATTTGACGTTTTCATCGAAACATTTCGACATACTATACTATGACGTTTTTTGTAAAATTTTACATTTCACGAAATGACTTCTTTCCACCATAGAATCATTTTACACACTATAATACGACCGTTTTCATGTTTTTTTTCAACATTTAAAAAATTTGACGTTTTCATTGAAAAATTTCGACATACTATACTATGACGTTTTTTTTGTAAAATTTTACAACAATTCCCGAAATGATTTCTTTCCATCATAGAAGCATTTTTCACGCTATAATATGACCGTTTTCATGTCTTTTTTCAACATCTAAAAAATTTGACGTTTTCATTGAGAAATTTTGACATACTATACTATGACGTTTTTTTTGTAAAATTTTACAACAATTCCCGAAATGATTTCTTTCCATCATAGAATTATTTTACACGCTATAATACGACCGTTTTCATGTTTTTTTCAACATCTAAAAAATTTGATGTTTTCATCGAAAAATTTCGACATACTATACTATGACTTTTTTTGTAAAATTTTACATTTCACGAAATGACTTCTTTCCACCATAGATTCATTTTGCATGATATGATATGACCTTTTCCATGTTTGTTTTTCAACATCTAAAAAATTTGACGTTTTCATTGAAAAATTTCGACATACTATACTATGACGTTTTTTTTGTAAAATTTTACATTTCCCGAAATGATTTCTTTCCACCATAGAATCATTTTACATACTATAATACAACCGTTTTCATGTTTTTTTTCAACATCTAAAAAAATTGACGTTTTCATCGAAAAATTTCGGCATACTATACTATGACGTTTTTTGTAAAATTTTACATTTCACGAAATGACTTCTTTCCACCATAGAATCATTTTACACGCTATAATACAACCGTTTTCATGTTTTTTTTCAACATCTAAAAAATTTGACGTTTTCATCGAAAAATTTCGACATACTATACTATGACGTTTTTTGTAAAATTTTACATTTCACGAAATGACTTCTTTCCACCATAGAATCATTTTACACGCTATAATACAGACCTTTTTCATGTTTTTTTTCAACATCTTAAAAAATTTGACGCTTTCATCGAAAAATTTCGACATACTATACTATGACGTTTTTTTGTAAAATTTTACATTTCCCGAAATGATTTCTTTCCCACCATAGAATCATTTTACATGCCTATAATGCAACCATTTCCATGTTTTTTTTCAACATCTAAAAAATTTGACGTTTTCATCGAAAAATTTCGACATACTATACTATGACGTTTTTTGTAAAATTTTACATTTCACGAAATGACTTCTTTCCACCATAGAATTATTTTACACGCTATAATACAGCCGTTTTCATGTTTTATTTCAACATTTAAAAAATTAGACGCTTTCATCGAAAAATTTCAACATACTATGCTATGACTTTTTTTGTAAAATTTTACATTTCATGAAATGACTTCTTTCCACCATAGAATCATTTTGCATGATATGATATGACCTTTTCCATGTTTCTTTTTCAACATCTAAAAAATTTGACGTTTTCATCGAAAAATTTCGACATACTATACTATGACGTTTTTTTGTAAAATTTTACATTTCACGAAATGACTTCTTTCCACCATAGAATTATTTTACACACTATAATACAGCCGTTTTCATGTTTTATTTCAACATTTAAAAAATTTGACGTTTTCATCGAAAAATTTCAACATACTATGCTATGACGTTTTTTTTTTAAAATTTTACATTTCACGAAATGACTTCTTTCCACCATAGAATCATTTTGCATGATATGATATGACCTTTTCCATGTTTGTTTTTCAACATCTAAAAAATTTGACGTTTTCATCGAAAAATTTTGACATACAATACTATGACGTTTTTTTTGTAAAATTTTACAATTCCCGAAATGATTTTTTTCCACCATAGAATCATTTTACACACTATAATACGACCGATTTCATGTTTTTTTTCAACATCTAAAAAAATTTGACGTTTTCATCGAAAAATTTCGACATACTATACTATGACGTTTTTTGTAAAATTTCACATTCCACGAAATGACTTCTTTCAACCATAGAATTATTTTACACGCTATAGTACAGCCGTTTTCATGTTTTTTTTCAACAATTAAAAAATTTGACGCTTTCATCGAAAAATTTCAACATACTATACTATGACTTTTTTTTGTAAAATTTTACATTTCAGGAAATGACTTCTTTCCACCACAGAATCATTTTGCATGATATAATATGACCTTTTCCATTTTTGTTTTTAAACATCTAAAAAATTTGACGTTTTCATCGAAAAATTTTGACATACAATACTATGACGTTTTTTTTGTAAAATTTTACAACAATTCCCGAAATGAGTTCTTTCCACCATAGAATCATTTTACATGCTATAATGCAACCATTTCCATGTTTTTTTTCAACATCTAAAAAATTTGACGTTTTCATTGAAAAATTTCGACATACTATACTATGACGTTTTTTTTGTAAAATTTTACATTTCACGAAATGACTTCTTTCCACCATAGAATCATTTTACACACTATAATACGACCGTTTGGGGGGGCATGTTTTTTTCAACATCCGTAAGAAATTTGACGTTTTCATGTGGAGGATCCGGGTTCAACATCCTCATGGACTATGACCAACTGTTTTTTGAAAAGGTGCCATTTTACATTTCACGAAATGACTTCTTTCCACCATAGCAATTATTTTACACACTATAATACAGCCGTTTGTCATGTTTTATTTCAACATTTAAAAAATTTGACGCTTTCATCGAAAAATTTGAACATACTATGTATGACTTTTTTTTTTTTAAAATTTTACATTTCACCAAAGTGGGACTTCTTTCCACCAAAGAATCATTTTTCATTCTATTCTATGACTTTCTTTTCATGTTTGTTTTTCAACATCTAAAAAAATTTGACATTTTCATCGAAAAATTTCGACATACTACGCTATGACGTTTTTTTTGTAAAATTTTACATTTCCCGAAATGATTTCTTTCCACCATAGAATCATTTTACACGCTATAATACAGCCGTTTTCATGTTTTATTTCAACATTTAAAAAATTTGACGTTTTCATCGAAAAATTTCAACATACTATACTATGACTTTTTTTATTTTAAAATTTTACATTTCATGAAATGACTTCTTTCCACCATAGAATCATTTTGCATGCTATGATACGACCTTTTCCATGTTTTTTTTTGAACATCTAAAAAATTTGACGTTTTCATTGAAAAATTTCGACATACTATACTATGACGTTTTTTTTGTAATATTTTACATTTCACGAAATGACTTCTTTCCACCATAGAATCATTTTACACACTATAATACGACCGTTTTCATGTTTTATTTCAACATTTAAAAAAATTAGACGTTTTCATCGAAAAATTTCAACATACTATGCTATGACGTTTTTTGTAAAATTTTACATTTCACGAAATGACTTCTTTCCACCATAGAATCATTTTACACGCTATAATACAGCCGTTTTCATGTTTTATTTCAACATCTAAAAAAATTGACGTTTTCATCGAAACATTTCGACATACTATACTATGACGTTTTTTGTAAAATTTTACATTTCACGAAATGACTTCTTTCCACCATAGAATCATTTTACACACTATAATATGACCGTTTTCATGTTTTTTTTCAACATTTAAAAAATTTGACGTTTTCATCGAAAAATTTCGACATACTATACTATGACGTTTTTTTTTGTAAAATTTTACAACAATTCCCGAAATGACTTCTTTCCACCATAGAAGCATTTTTCACGCTATAATATGACCGTTTTCATGTTTTTTTTCAACATCTAAAAAATTTGACGTTTTCATTGAGAAATTTTGACATACTATACTATGACGTTTTTTTTGTAAAATTTTACAACAATTCCCGAATGATTTCTTTCCACCATAGAAGCATTTTACACGCTATAATACGACCGTTTTCATGTTTTTTTTCAACATCTAAAAAATTTGATGTTTTCATCGAAAAATTTCGACATACTATACTATAACTTTTTTTGTAAAATTTTACATTTCACGAAATGACTTCTTTCCACCATAGAATCATTTTGCATGATATGATATGACCTTTTCCATGTTTGTTTTTCAACATCTAAAAAATTTGACGTTTTCATCGAAAAATTTCACATACTATACTATGACGTTTTTTTTGTAAAATTTTACAATTCCCGAAATGATTTTTTTCCACCATAGAATCATTTTACACGCCATAATGCAACCATTTCCATGTTTTTTTATCAACATCTAAAAAAATTTGACGTTTTCATCGAAAAATTTCGGCATACTATACTATGACGTTTTTTGTAAAATTTTACATTTCACGAAATGACTTCTTTCCACCATAAAATCATTTTACACGCTATAGTACAGCCGTTTTCATGTTTTTTTTCAACATTTAAAAAATTTGACGTTTTCATCGAAAAATTTCGACATACTATACTATGACTTTTTTTGTAAAATTTTACATTTCAGGAAATGTCTTCTTTCCACCATAGAATCATTTTGCATGATATAATATGACCTTTTCCATGTTTTGTTTTTAAACATCTAAAAAATTTGACGTTTTCATCGAAAAATTTTGACATACTGACCTATGACGTTTTTTTTGTAAAATTTTACAAAATTCCCGAAATGAGTTCTTTCATCCACAGAATCATTTTACATGCTATAATGCAACCATTTTCATGTTTTTTTTCAACATCAAAAAAATTTGAGGTTTTCATCGAAAAATTTCGACATACTATACTATGACGTTTTTTTTGTAAAATTTTACATTTCACGAAATGACTTCTTTCCACCATAGAATCATTTTACACACTATAATACGACCGTTTTCATGTTTTTTTCAACATCTAAAAAATTTGACGTTTTCATCAAAAAATTTCGACATACTATACTATGACGTTTTTTGAAAAATTTTACATTTCACGAAATGACTTCTTTCCACCATAGAATTATTTTACACACTAATACAGCCGTTTTCATGTTTTATTTCAACATTTAAAAAATTTGACGTTTTCATCGAAAAATTTCAACATACTATGCTATGACTTTTTTTTTTTTAATTTTACATTTCATGAAATGACTTCTTTCCACCATAGAATCATTTTGCATGATATGATATGACCTTTTCCATGTTTGTTTTTCAACATCTAAAAAATTTGACGTTTTCATCGAAAAATTTCGACATACTATACTATGACGTTTTTTTTGTAAAATTTTACAATTCCCGAAATGATTTTTTTCCACCATAGAATCATTTTACATGCCATAATGCAACCATTTCCATGTTTTTTTTCAACATCTAAAAAATTTGACGTTTTCATTGAAAAATTTCGACATACTAAACTATGACGTTTTTTTTGTAAAATTTTACATTTCACGAAATGACTTCTTTCCACCATAGAATCATTTTACAAGCTATAATACAGCCGTTTTCATGTTTTATTTCAACATTTAAAAAATTTGACGTTTTTTTTTTAAAAATTTCAACATACTATACTATGACGTTTTTTTTGTAAAATTTTACATTTCACAAAATGACTTCTTTCCACCATAGAATCATTTTACACGCTATAATACAGACCGTTTTCATGTTTTATTTCTACATTTAAAAAAATTCACGTTCATCGAAAAATTTCGACATACTATACTATGACGTTTTTTTTGTAAAATTTTACAACAATTCCCGAAATGACTTCTTTCCACCATAGAAGCATTTTTCACGCTATAATACGACCGTTTTCATGTTTTTTTTCAACATCTAAAAAATTTGACGTTTTCATTGAGAAATTTTGACATACTATACTATGACGTTTTTTTTGTAAAATTTTACAACAATTCCCGAAATGACTTCTTTCCACCATAGAAGCATTTTTCACGCTATAATACGACCGTTTTCATGTTTTTTTTCAACATCTAAAAAATTTGATGTTTTCATTGAAAAAATTTCGACATACTATACTATAACTTTTTTTGTAAAATTTTACATTTCAGGAAATGATTTCTTTCCACCATAGAATCATTTTACACGCTATAACACGACCGTTTTCATGTTTTTTTTTCACCATCTAAAAAATTTGACGTTTTTATTGAAAAATTTCGACATACTATACTATGACGTTTTTTTGTAAAATTTTACATTTCACGAAATGACTTCTTTCCACCATAGAATTATTTTACACACTATAATACAGCCGTTTTCATGTTTTATTTCAACATCTAAAAAAATTTGACGTTTTCATCGAAAAATTTCGACATACTATACTATGACGTTTTTTTTGTAAAATTTTACATTTCACGAAATGACTTCTTTCCACCATAGAATCATTTTTTTTCACGCTATAATACAGCCGTTTTCATGTTTTATTTCAACATTTAAAAAGACGCTTTCATCGAAAAATTTCAACATACTATACTATGACTTTTTTTTTTTTAAAATTTTACATTTCATGAAATGACTTCTTTCCACCATAGAATCATTTTGCATGCTATGATATGACCTTTTCCATGATTTTTTTTCAACATCTAAAAAATTTGACGTTTTCATCGAAAAATTTCGACATACTATACTATGACTTTTTTTGTAGAATTTTACATTTTAGGAAATGACTTCTTTCCACCATAGAATCATTTTACATGCTATAATACGACCTTTTCCATGTTTTATTTTTAAACATCTAAAAAATTTGACGTTTTCATTGAAAAATTTCAACATACTATACTATGACTTTTTTTTGTACAATTTTACATTTTACGAAATGACTTCTTTCCACCATAGAATCATTTTGCATGCTATGATATGACCTTTTCCATGTTTTTTTTTCAACATCTAAAAAATTTGACGTTTTCATTGAAAAATTTCGACATACTATACTATGACGTTTTTTGTAAAATTTTACATTTCACGAAATGACTTCTTTCCACCATAGAATTATTTTACACACTATAATACAGCCGTTTTCATGTTTTATTTCAACATCTAAAAAAATTGACGTTTTCATCGAAAAATTTCGGCATACTATACTATGACGTTTTTTGTAAAATTTTACATTTCACGAAATGACTTCTTTCCACCATAGAATCATTTTACACACTATAATACAGCCGTTTTCATGTTTTTTTTCACCATCTAAAAAATTTGACGTTTTCATTGAGAAATTTTGACATACTATACTATGACGTTTTTTTTGTAAAATTTTACATTTCACGAAATGACTTCTTTCCACCATAGAATCATTTTTCACGCTATAATACAGCCATTTTCATGTTTTATTTCAACATTTAAAAAATTTGACGCTTTCATCGAAAAATTTCAACATACTATACTATGACTTTTTTTTTTTAAAATATTACATTTCATGAAATGACTTCTTTCCACCATAGATTCATTTTGCATGATATGATATGACCTTTTCCATGTTTTTTTTTCAACATCTAAAAAATTTGACGTTTTCTTTGAAAAATTTCGACATACTATACTATGACGTTTTTTTTGTAAAATTTTACATTTCACGAAATGACTTCTTTCCACCATAGAAATCATTTTTGAATTTTTTACCATTTTCCGAATGATTTCTTTCCATCATAGAAGTATTTTTCACGCCATAATGCAACCATTTTCATGTTTTTTTTCAACATTTAAAAAATTAGATGTTTTCTTCGAAAAATTTCAACATACTATACTATGACTTTTTTTGTAAAATTTTACATTTCACGAAATGACTTCTTTCCACCATAGAATCATTTTACACGCTATAATACGACCGTTTTCATGTCTTTTTTCACCATCTAAAAAATTTGACGTTTTCATCGAAAAATTTCGACATACTATACTATGACGTTTTTTTTGTAAAATTTTACATCAATTCCCGAAATGACTTCTTTCCACCATAGAAGCATTTTAACACGCTATAATATGACCGTTTTCATGTTTTTTTTCAACATAAAAAAAATTTGATGTTTTCATCGAAAAATTTCAACATACCATACTATGACGTTTTTTGTAAAATTTTACATTTCACGAAATGACTTCTTTCCACCATAGAATCATTTTGCATGCTATGATACAGACCTTTTCCATGTTTTTTTTCAACATTTAAAAAATTTGACGCTTTCATCGAAAAATTTCAACATACAATACTATGACTTTTTTTTGTAAAATTTTACATCAATTCACGAAATGATTTCTTTTCCACCATAGAATCATTTTGCATGCTATATATGACCATTTCCATGTTTTTTTTCAACATCTAAAAAATTTGACATTTTCATCGAAAAATTTCGACATACTATACTATGACGTTTTTTGTAAAATTTTACATTTCACGAAATGACTTCTTTCCACCATAGAATCATTTTACACACTATAATACGACCGTTTTCATGTTTTTTTTCAACATTTAAAAAATTTGACGTTTTCATCGACAAATTGACGTACTATACTATGACTTTTTTGTAAAATTTTACATTTCAGGAAATGACTTCTTTCCACCATAGAATTATTTTACATGCTATAATGCAGCCGTTTTCATGTTTTATTTCAACATTTAAAAAATTAGACGTTTTCATCGAAAAATTTCGACATACTATACTATGACTTTTTTTTTAAAATTTTACATTTCACGAAATGACTTCTTTCCACCATAGAATCATTTTGCACGCTATAATATGACCTTTTCCATGTTTTCATGTTTTTTTTCAACATCTAAAAAATTTGACGTTTTCATCGAAAAATTTCAACATACTATACTATGACGTTTTTTTTTGTAAAATTTTACATTTCACGAAATGACTTCTTTCCACCATAGAATCATTTTACACGCTATAATACAGCCATTTTCATGTTTTATTTCAACATTTAAAAAATTTGACGCTTTCATCGAAAAATTTCAACATACTATACTATGACTTTTTTTTTTTTTAAAACTTTACATTTCATGAAATGACTTCTTTCCACCATAGAGTCATTTTGCATGATATGATATGACCCTTTCCATGTTTGTTTTTCAACATCTAAAAAATTTGACGTTTTCATTGAAAAATTTCGACATACTATACTATGACGTTTTTTTTGTAATATTTTACATTTCACGAAATGACTTCTTTCCACCATAGAATCATTTTACACACTATAATACGACCGTTTTCATGTTTTATTTCAACATTTAAAAAATTAGACGCTTTCTTCGAAAAATGTCAACATACTATGCTATGACTTTTTTTGTAAAATATTACATTTCACGAAATGACTTCTTTCCACCATAGAATTATTTTACACGCTATAATACAGCAGTTTTCATGTTTTATTTCAACATCTAAAAAAATTGACGTTTTCATCGAAACATTTCGGCATACTATACTATGACGTTTTTTGTAAAATTTTACATTTCACGAAATGACTTCTTTCCACCATAGAATCATTTTACACGCTATAATACAGCCGTTTTCATGTTTTATTTCAACATTTAAAAATTTGACGTTTCATCGAAAAATTTCACATACTATACTATCGTTTTTTGTAAAATTTTACATTTCACGAAATGACTTCTTTCCACCATAGAATCATTTTACACGCTATAATACAGCCGTATTCGTGTTTTTTTTTCAACATTTAAAAAATTTGACGTTTTCATCGAAAAATTTCGACATACTATACTATGACTTTTTTTGTAAAATTTTACATTTTAGGAAATGTCTTCTTTCCACCATAGAATCATTTTGCATGATATAATATGACCTTTTCCATTTTTGTTTTTAAACATCTAAAAAATTTGACGTTTTCATTGAGAAATTCGACATACCATACTATGACATTTTTTTTGTAAAATTTTACATTTCACGAAATGACTTCTTTCCATCATAGAATCATTTTTTTTTACGCTATAATACGACCGTTTTCATGGCTTTTTTCAACATCTTAAAAATTTGACGCTTTCATCGAAAAATTTCAACATACTACGTTATGACTTTTTTTGTAAAATATTACATTTCACGAAATGACTTCTTTCCACCATAGAATCATTTTACACGCTATAATACGACCATTTGCATGTTTTTTTTCAACATCTAAAAGATTTGACGTTTTTTTTTTTTTAAATTTCGACATACTATACTATGACGTTTTTTTGTAAAATTTTACATTTCACGAAATGATTTCTTTCCACCATAGAATCATTTTACACGCTATAATATGACCGTTTTCATGGCTTTTTTCACCATCTAAAAAATTTGACGTTTTCATCGAAAAATTTCGACATACTATACTATGACGTTTTTTTTGTAAAATTTTACAACAATTCCCGAAATGATTTCTTTCCATCATAGAAACATTTTTCACGCTATAATATGACCGTTTTCATGGCTTTTTTCAACATCTAAAAAATTTGACGTTTTCATTGAGAAATTTTGACATACTATACTATGACGTTTTTTTTGTAAAATTTTACAACAATTCCCGAATGATTTCTTTCCATCATAGAAGTATTTTTCACGCTGTAATACGACCGTTTTCATGGCTTTTTTCAACATCTAAAAAATTTGATGTTTTCATCGAAAAATTTCGACATAGTATACTATAACTTTTTTTGTAAAATTTTACATTTCACGAAATGACTTCTTTCCACCATAGATTCATTTTGCATGATATGATATGACCTTTTCCATGTTTGTTTTTCAACATCTAAAAAATTTGACGTTTTCATCAAAAAATTTTGACATACAATACTATGACGTTTTTTTTGTAAAATTTTACAACAATTCCCGAAATGATTTTTTTCCACCATAGAATCATTTTACATGCCATAATGCAACCATTTCCATGTTTTTTTTCAACATCTAAAAAATTGACGTTTTCATTGAAAAATTTCGACATACTATACTATGACGTTTTTTTTGTAAAATTCTACATTTCACGAAATGACTTCTTTCCACCATAGAATTATTTTACACGCTATAATACAGCCGTTTTCATGTTTTATTTCAACATTTAAAAAATTAGACGCTTTCATCGAAAAATTTCAACATACTATGCTATGACTTTTTTTGTAAAATTTTACATTTCATGAAATGACTTCTTTCCACCATAGAATCATTTTGCATGATATGATAAGACCTTTTCCATGTTTGTTTTTCAACATCTAAAAAATTTGACGTTTTCATCGAAAAATTTTGACATTCTATACTATGAGGTTTTTTTTGTAAAATTTTACATTTCACGAAATGACTTTTGTTTTTACCATAGAATCAATTTACATGGTATTATACCACCATTTTCATTATTTTTTTCTATATTAAAAAAATGTGACGTCTTTATCGAAAAATTTCGACATACTATACAACTTTTTTTTGTAAAATTTTCCAACATTTCATGAATCTACTCTTTATCACCATAGAATCATTTTACATGCATACATAATACGACCGTTTCCATATTTTTTATTAACATATAAAAAATTTGACGTTTTCTTCGAAAAATTTCGACATACTATATTTTGACGTTTTTTTTGTATAACTTTCCAACATTTCACGAAATGACTGTTTCACCATAGAATCAATTTACATGCTATAATACGACCGTATTCATGATTTTTTTCAACATAAAAAAAATTTTACTTTTTTATCGTAAAATTTTCGACATACTATACTATGACATTTTTTTGTCAAATTTTTCAATTTGACAAAAAAACGTCATGGCATAGTATGTCAAAAAAGTCACAGTATAATAAGTCAAATAATTGCTAAAAGGTCACAATATAGTATGTTGAAAAATGTCATACTACCGTATGTCACAAATATTGACAAAAACGTCACAGTATAGTGTGTCAAAAAATGTCATAGTATAGTTAATCAAATAATTGCTAAAAAGGCCAGTTTAGTGTCAAAAACGTCATACGATAGTATGTCAAAAAATTGATATAGATTGATAGTATAGCATGTCGAAGAAAGTCATACTAGAGCATGTCAAAAAAATTGATAAAAACATTACAGTAGAGTATGTCAAAAAAAAGTCATACTATAGTATGTCAAAAAATTTATAAAACCGTCACAGTATAGCATGTCAGAAAAGTCATGACATACTAAGTCAAATATTTTTCATAAAGGTCATAGTATAGTATGTAAAAGAATCATACTATAGTATGTCAAAAAATGGATAAAAAAGTCATAGTATAGTATCTTGAAAAAAATCATTATATTGTATGTTGAAAAAATTATAGAAACGTCATACTATAGTATCTCGAAAAAAGTCATAGTATAGAATGTCGAAAAAAGACATACTATATTGTCACAAAATTGATAAAAACATCATAGTGTAGTGTGTCAAAAAATGTCATATTATAGCATGTGAAAAAATTGATAAAAATCAGTATAGTATGTCAAAAAATGTCATACTATAATAAATCAAATAATTGTTAAAAAAGGTCATACTATAGAATGTCGAAAAATGTCCTACTATAGTATGTCAAAAAAATAAGTCAAATAATCGCTAAAAAAGTCATAGCATAGTATGTCAAAAAAAGTCATCATATACTAAGTCAGATATTTTCTAAAAAAGGTCATGGTATAGTATGTAAAAAAAACCACACTATAGTATGTCAAAAAAAATTCTAAAAAAGTCATAGTCTAGTATCTTGAAAAGGCATTATATTGTATGTAGAAAAAATTGATAAACGTACTATAGTATGTCACAAATATTTGTAAAAACGTCATAGTATAGTATGTCGAAAAAAGTCATATTATAGCATGTCGAAAAAAATTGCTAAAAAGTCACAGTATAGTATGTATAAAAAAAGCCATAGTATAGTACGTTGAAAAAAGTCATACTATAATACGTCAAATAATTGTTAAAAAAGTCATAGTATAGTATGTCGAAAAAAATCATACTATGGTTTGTAAAAAAAATTTAATTTAATTACAATAGTATGTCACAAAAATTGATAAAAACGTCATAGTATGTCAAAAAGGTCTTACTATACTGAGTCAAATAATGGCTAAAAAGGTCATGGTATAGTATGTCGAAAAAAGTTATATTATAGCATGTCAAAAAAATTGAAAAAAATGCCATAGTATAGTTTGTCGAAAAAAGTCACACTATAGAATGTCAAAAAATTGATAAAAATGTCATAGTTTAGTATGTTGAAAATGTATGCGTTTCAAACAATTTATAAAAACGTATGTCAAAAAAGTCATAGTATCGTATGTGAACAAAGACAGAATAATATATCTAACTTAAAAAAGAATAGTATGTGAACAAAGACAGAAAATATGTCTAACTTAAAAAAGTCATAGAATAGTATGTGAACAAAGACAAAATAATGTCTAACATAAAAAAGTCCTAGAATAGTATGCCAACAGACAAAATAATGTCTAATTTAAAAAAGTCATAGTATAGTATGTGAACAAAGACAGAATAATGTTTAACTTTAAAAAAAGTCATAGTATACTATGTGAACAAAGACAGAATAATATGTCTAACTAAAAAAAATCATAGTATAGTATGTGAACAAAGACAGAATACTGTCTAACAAAAAAATCATAGTATAGTATGTGAACAAAGACAGAATAATATGTTTAACTTAAAGTCATTGTATAGTATGTGAACAAAGACAGAAAATATGTAAACTTAAAAGCTAACTTTTAACAAAACATGCAACAAAATAGTATAGTATATGAACAAAGACAAAATATGTCTAACTTAAAAAAAGTATACTATGTGAACAAAGACAGAATATGTATAACTTAAAAAGTCATAGTCTGTAACAAACAAACTATGAAACAAAAAATGCCAACAAAAACCACTTAAAAATCATAGATAGATGTGAACAAAGACAGAAATGTCTAACATAAAAGTCATAGTATAGTACTATATGTTGAAAAAAATAAGTCATATAGTATGTTGAAAAAATAAGACACAGTATAGTATGTTGAAAAATGTCATAGAAGTTATGTTGAAAAGTAAAAACATTTTCAGCATACTATACCATAGTTTTATTTTTAATTTTTTTGACATACTATACTGTGACTTTTGTTCAACGTACTGTAGTTTGACTTTTGAATGACATTTTTGTCTTTTTGTGACATACTCTACTAAGACTTTTTTGTGATTTTGTTAGACACATTACAATGACTTTTTTTTTATTCTGAAAGAACTCATACAACGTAAGACATCAAAATTGTTTGTACGTAAAGCATTACATAAATCGTCCAAAGCACCTTGTGAAAGGATGGTTATCTGGGATGTATCGTAACAACGTGTGGATCTTTTGTCTGACACTGGCCATGAGCAGTTTTTGATAAATAGAATCACATAAGATCAATACAGTCACAACAACCCAGTAAAATAATCCATCATTTAAATGTGTAGCGCCTCTGTGAGCCACTTGCTACCATGTTGTCTTAATACCACATAAAAATGTATATGGTGCTAATATTCTAACACTGAATCCCTGGACTTGGAAACAAGAAAGACAATGTGTATATTTTAAATACAGTAACAAAAAATAATAAAAATAGTGTATTACTTTTAGCTGTTTGTCCATGTTTCATGTATTATCAAAAAAGGAACTGTGATTAAAAAAACATTGTCGGACCTCAAAAATGTCTGTGGTATATGAGATTATCTAATGTAGCTTGAGAAGTTTAAAAAAAAAAAGCTATATCAAAATTCCAAAGTGGACTTTGGTGGATAAATGCAGTATGTCAGATTCACAGGCATTGTGAGGAGAAATCTGGTTTGTTTTCACGTACACATTTTATTTTGCATCAAAGGATCGAAAAACGGCCCAAGTATATGTGGCTGTGTATTCCTGAGGGCAAACCAATCTGGCAGGTCAAGATTCTTCAAAGGGAGAGCCATTACCAGAACAATGATCACAACAAAACCATCCAAACAAGTGGAAAGACATCGCATCGCGAATCTCATTGGCAGAAAATGTTAATTGGCTGCTAATTTAAAACTGGAAACGGTTTTCAAAAGCTCTTCAAATTTGGCAGTTGGTCAAGACTACACATCATAAGATGATAGTGTAAATTCATAACTATTTAACAGTGTAATAAATAGAAATAAATATTTGATGTTTAACATCATATATACTTGTCGTTAAACTCTGCATGTCATTTGTCTTCAGGTGACAACAGGACATTTTGGCCTGGACATTTCCCTTTACTGTCATATTGTCCTTTCAATATTGCACTGTCACTATGTCACTGTATGTAATTGGAAAATAATTACCAAAACAAATATATATAGATTTTTTATTAACATACTCTTTTTTTGTGAATGGCAGGGAAGAGACACAAACCTATTTTCCTGTCTTTTGCTTTGGATATCACAACTGATGTGTTGCTTTGTTACCATAAAGCAATGTTCTGGTAACTATTTGCTGAGAACCGCTGTTCGTGTAATGCATAATAGGATTCCCAGCAAGTAGTGTAAAACACAGTTTGTTATATTGGCATATTACTTCCAAGTATTAACCTGTGTTTTTTCGTTACAGCTGTTAATATCCGAGTTTCTCAAAACAATCATAGCACAGCCAAGTACATACCTTCTGTTTAGGTTCTGTTTAACATAGACGTCCCTCTTTGCCATTATGATTCTCCGCCTCAGCTCAGCTGACAATGGGTTTGTGCTTATTTTCACCAAAACGCTCTGTGCAAAGTACAACGATACAGTAGCTTCATCAAAATAAGCTAACAGTTTGAGCATTAATGAAAAATCATTCACAGTAATAAATCACAAAAAGAGACAACATTGGGTTTGGCTTGCATAGCAAAGCAAAAGGAAGAGGGGAAAAAAAAACATTAAAAAATATATTTACAAATTATGCAAGTCCTTTTTCATATGAGTCATTTTGTTGTGATTTTTCTTCATCTCCACCGCGTGAATCTTTGTACACCATGTGACAGAAAAAAGAAGCGGACATACGTATAACATACTGTTTACTCTTTTGAAGAGGGGGATGAAAATAACACTGTGAGACTGGTGTCTGTGTCTGTACATGACATTTACAGCTCTGCATTTAATCTCGCACTCTGTCCCTTTGTCTTCGTTCTGTCTCCTCTCCGTCTCCCCAACATCATTCTGTGTCACTCGCAAAGAGAAAATCTCATAGCGCTTACAAACAAGGTGTCCTTGGACAGGGAACAACCGCAGGTAATGATGCTTCACAAAGACTCTGGAAGAGCAGAAAACAACAAGGTAAAATCTGGGTGACATTTAATACGTCACTCTCAATATCTCCGTTTCACAATCCAAGGATGTATCTCACTATGTATGCAAGCTTGAAATTGGTTGGATTCTATAGCTTTCCTTCTCATTGAAAATAGTGGACCGTACTTCTTCGAAATATACACTTTTTTTTATCCCTATTGTATACATTATATAACTGTATTATGATGCTGTCACAACTGACTAGAAGAGGCAAATCTGAGTTGTCTTTCTTTACAAATTGTTAAAGAAGTGACAGCCACAATTTATGATGCATTATTGGCTTCCTCTAATTACTAAACTGCATGGCTTCTCTGTTATTCTTTGTCAATCACAGTGAAGCAAAAAAATATAAAATGGATTATAAAAATGTCAGTTTCTGTAAAACTGGCATTATTTCTCTCCGCAGATATAAGTGACATTTGTTTGCTTAGATTATGTTTTATGTGCACACAAATACGTACTCATGAGGATTAACACCTACAGTGCTCCCTTTTCTCTGTGCTGTTTGTGGAAGGATGCCCGTTGTGGGCGGGATCTGTGCCAGGTCTCTTGTGGGAGCCCCTACTCAGGGTGGCCCTGTTGGATGTTGTTGTGCCGCTCCAGGAAGCCATATGCTGCCGCTCCAGCGTCGACACTGTCACCATGCACTCCTCAGAGGGGTCTGAGGCCGCAGCTGCCCACGAGCTGTGCATGCGGGAACCCACGCTGTGCAGGGACTTCATGGCCGGTGTGTGGGCTTATGAGTGGATGGTAAATGAGCGGATTTGGCGACAGAAACAAATGAGACATCATGATAGAGGTGCTCCTCGCTGAATTTGCTATAAATGAGGATATTCTTGCAAATACTGGCTGGGAGAGTGTAAAAGACTTAACTTACCATCAGTGTTGGTGTCTCTTCGTCTGGGCAGAGTCCCAACTTTGCCCGTCTGTGGTTTGAGGCCAGTCAGCTGTGCCCTCTTGTGGCCAAGGCTATGTGAGCCCTGTGTACCGTGGTCTGCTGAACCAGAGCTGTCTGAGCGACACTGTTGCGAGCTTTTACCTACAGCGAGAGAGTTAATAAAGATAAATATTTGGCAGAGCATGCCTTAACAAGTATGTGGTTCACATGCAGAGGGTCGAGCTAGACACTTAAGTAATGGTGAATGCTAAATATAGTT
Source organism: Pterois miles (assembly GCA_947000775.1). NCBI lineage: Eukaryota > Metazoa > Chordata > Actinopteri > Perciformes > Scorpaenidae > Pterois > Pterois miles. The sequence continues at coordinate 15,143,173 of CAMQGK010000052.1, read as the reverse complement.
GCATTTATATGTATATATATCATGTCAGCATTCCTATTCACACAAATATTCATAGACTGATGGCAGAGGCTGCCATACAAGGTGCAAACCTTCTCATCGGGCTCTAATCTAAATACTCATTCACACACCGGTGTCACAGCCTTCAAGAGCAATTTGGGGTCAAGTGTTCTGCCGAAGGACACTTTGACATGTGGACTGGGGGAGCTGGGGATCGAACCACCAACCTTCGGAATCCACCACCCACTCTACCCCTGCGCCAATTGTGATGGGAAGGTAAAAAAGGAATCACCTGGTAGAAACTGTGTCAAAATTGAAATCAAGTCAAACTTAAACGCATTGAGCATACATGTGACGTCTTGAAAGGAGGTCTGAAGATGATTCACAAGTTTCCATCACGCAGGATATTTGTGGAAACGAACTTTAACTCGCTTATGCTTAATACTTAGTATGCACTCTTTAAATCAGAAGGCCTCGGGACGTAGTTTTCTTTGTTGCAGCAACCAGTTGTATGAAGTTCAAAACCAAGAACACCAATTAAACATTTCATTTAAATCAGACATCATGAAAATATGCCATTTAATGCATTAATCAACAACTGCAGCATGGCACCCCCTGTGGAAATACTGCCACCACACTGGCTTTGATTTGTTTCACTGGACTAAAGCTACTTTCTCAATCTGCCTGCTAGCACATCTAATACAACCACTTACAAGATATGACAGCTAAACGTGACACGATAAAATGTTTGCATTGCTAATGTTGGTAAATATTTTTAGTCATACTGACCTGAAATTTGCCCCACAACGGGTTATTAAAAATGTTGAAAACACATATCCTCAATGCACAAGTCAATCTCTTAACCTGTCAAACAACAGAGTCTAAAAATGGTACAGATCCGTCCCTGTGGGAGAAACCTTCAAGTTTCTCTCTAAAGAAAAGCTTTCAGACAGAACCCTATTTATAAATGCATCAAATCGTAAATGTTCGACGTGTGGCTTTTTAAATATAGTGCACTACTAACGTTTTTAATATATTCTATGTTATGATCTTGATGTCTATGGAAGAGTGGCTTCAAGTAACTTTTCATAGGCTGTCTGAGAATATGTCTTTGATGAAGAATACTAGAGAGAAAAAGGCACCTATGATTTAGACTAGGATATCAAACTAAAATGGAAAGTGTTTCTGTCCGTTTGTATGGATATCCTTCGAGTTTCTCAACAACCGTTCATCCGACAGACTTCACACTTGGCAGGTGTACTGTTGAGGATCCAAGCAAGTGCAGTGTCAAGTATGAAGTTGTTTGGATGAGCAGTTCTTGAGAAAGCCAAGGCCAAGTTTTAGAATTTAAACATGTATTTCATTTATTGAATACTTTTAAGCCTATAAAAAATGTTTTACTTTACACCAACTGTGGTTTCTGCATTACCTTTGAATGTCACTCACTGTCCCTGCTGGCCACATGAACTTATTTTTTCATTTGAAAATTACACACAATTTCACCAAAAGCTCAGATGTCCCAGTTTTTCAGCAATACAGTTGTACTGAATATGTTCTATTGTTGAAATGGCCTATATTTATACATGGATAATAATGCATTAACACAAATTTATTTTAACGGCACTAATTTCTTTAACCCAGCTTGTTAAGGTAATTTTATAGCAAGTGAAGATACTGGGATCATGTGAAACTAGAAAACCTAAGGAATCAGTTGGTACCAACCATGTTATACTAGCATGTCGTGAAGGATGATAAATAACACTTCAAACTTGCGCTAAATTTAGGCAAGGAAAAACTAGCATGGCCATTTTCAAATGGGTCCCTTGACCTCTGACCTCAAGATATGTGAATGTAAATGGGTTCTATGGGTACCCACGAGTCTCCCCTTTACAGACATGCCCACTTTATGATAATCACATGTAGTTTGGGGCAAGTCATTGTTTTATGTTGTTAATTGAGTTCCACTAATATATCCTATCACAATACACTAATAATAATCAAGCTTATTTGCAGACTTTCATGTTGATAAAAGTATTAAATACATTTTGAACAGATAACAAATGTGTCTGCCGCTGCACTTGCCAGATTTCCCAAGGTTTCATCACATTTTGTGCTGCAGAAATGATGTGATGATGGAGCCTGCCATTTTTGCCTGTCAATGCCCTGGTGGCCTATTCATTTAAAAGAAATGACTTCAGTCAAATAAATTTTTACCACATGAAAAACATACCTGAGCCCTCAAGGTTATCCACGCTGTGACCGGGTGTGTATTCAAAGCCACACAAATTCTTTGACACCACAGCGTATCTTTCCTCCTCCTCCGCATCCTCGTCTTCTTCAGAAAGGAGAGTTGCTCCCAGATCAGAGCCCAGTGTACTGGACATGAAGTCCATCGGAGGGATGGGGGTGCTGGATACGCTTGGACTGCCCTTCATGTGCCTAATTCATTGTGGGGAAATACTGTACATTAGGGAATAAAATACATTTTAAAAAAAGCAATGGAGGTCAGATAATGAACATAAATACAGAAAAACAAGTTTCAGAATGCAGAATCAGTGCATATTCAGAAAGGTAGAGATGTAATGTGTAGAGACTATGAATGCCTGCAGTGATTTCACTGATTACTTTCTCAGCGCTGGTGTGTATTGTGCTAACACAATGGAGTTGTAATTGGGCTGGATAAAGGATATCTGGATGGGCAGGGCTGTCACCAACATGCCTGTTATCTCCCCCACAGCTGTCCTCCACGATGGCTCACATCCCGCCATGGAGGAGATGCATGCATAATTACTAACTCTATTTACTGATGTCAGAACAGCATGTTAGACTAAACCCAGTCATTACCCTCCAACACGTGTCGCCTCTGACTTGTCAAGTCTCCGATGCTCCATCAAAGGTGCAATCAATGGAGAGCTGTTTTTATCGCTCGTAAGAAACACAGGCCGCAGGTTTGGGCTGACACATGTAAATACCAGTATAATAAGACGCTCAAACATCGGCCATTGATATGCAAAAACACAAACTATCAACGGAATGAAATGAATAAAATTACAGGTATCTCTCCTGCTGTGCAAAGCAAACGTATTTGAACTAAATTGTGATGCATGCACACAGTATAAAGTTTCAGTCACACAGCTCTTTTTTATTTCTAATCAAACCAAAACTACTGTCTCAGGGTTGTGTGCCTCTGCCAACCTGTTAAGTTGCAGTTTGCATTTGTGTCTGTCCAAAATGTCATTATTTTACCACTTTATCCTGTCATGTTTGTATGAAATTGTCATAATTACCATATAAATGCTTGAGTTATGGCCAAAAATGTGTTTTGTTTTGTGTGTTTGTAATGTTGTAATTTAAGTTGATTATTTAAATGTGACCCCAGTAAGAGTAGCTGCTGTGAAAGGTCAGCAGCTAATGGGGATCTAATAAACAAACAACAAACAAACAATGACCTTGACCACCAAAATCTAATCAGTTCATCCTTGAGTCCAGTTGGAGGTTTGAGCCAAATTTGGAGAAATTCCCTCAAGATAAGATATGTTCACAAGAATGGACATAAGGTCCCAGTGACCTTGACCTGTGACCAACAAAATCTAGTCACTTCATCCTTGATTTTAAGTAGATGTTTGTGCCAAATTTGAAGAAATTCTGCATAGGCGTTCCTGGGATATCGCGTTCTTGAGAATGAACCAGAAGTACAGACGAAAACCCGAAAACATTAATGTCTAAGGGCATGGCTGTAATCAGCACGGCGACATAAAAAATACATCAAATTATAGAAGAAAGCTGGTCTCAAAATGTAGTTAAAGCTGTAAAGGTTCCTTACCATGCCTGCTTGGCCACTTCGTATTGGTAAGCTCTGGTCAGCTCATCCAAGTGGGCCTGCAAAATGGATTGCATTTCCTCATGGTGGGCAGAGCTGAGAGAGGAAGATGAGGGCTGGCTGAAGGAAGCGGCTGCCGGCGACGAGGACCTTCCTCTCAGGGGAGGGGTGGGACCTCTCTCCTCCTCCACCTCATTGTCCATATTCTGGTGGCGGTAGCTCTGGACGGACATCGGTGGGGCCCAGCTGTTGCTGTCATACCTGGTGTATGGACAAATGTTTTATGTATTAATCATCATTTTGCTGAACAGTTGATTGTATATAATTGAGGAGGAAAGGGAAAATGTAAGAATTTAAAAGGAAAATTTGCCACTGTTCAAGATGAGACTGTCCAGTTAGTGTTGCTGGTAAATGTAGTCAATTGAAGCCATAAATTCCTCAGTGCGTGGTGTGCTGTATTGGTCAAGAAAGCTCCTGCTTGCAGAGCCTTGCTGGCAGTGCCAACATGTACCATGATGCACTGTGCTTGAGCTTCTGACACCTGGAGATCTGCCGGCCATATCCTCTTGCACGGCTAATGTAGCTGCATCCTCGGCTGTATACTCTAGCTCAAATAAATACGGCTGAATATCCAAGTCACCCAAAACATTTAGAAAATATATCCTTGTCCATAACATCCTCTGCACTCATATTTTGGGATGCCATTTTCACTGTTGGACACATATCTAGTTTACAATACAAGCAAAGAAGACAAGGACATTGTGTTTTTGAGCAGCAACTAGGGCCTGCTACCCAGAAGCAGACCAGAAATCCAAGCTGCAATAGAGTGTTGCAGGTATGAGTCCTAAAACCCGGAAATGAGTTAGCATTTAAGCACTTCCGGTTCCCTTGTCTCTAAGTTGATGGGTTTTTAAATGGGACCTGGTGATTTAAGATTAAGAGATTTTAATGTTTTGCTTAACAAAAAATACGCCAGTAAAGCTCCTACTCATGAATTTTCAAGCATTTATATAAAGGCGAGTTGCTAACAAGTGGCTAAATGAAACTACTAAACGTCATCACGCCGACTCGTCCATCTTTACAGCCTCTCTGTATTTACTCACTCTCGTGACCGTGGTGTAGTTTGTTTATAGCCTAATGTTAGTTTTTTTACTGCTGGTGACTGCATTCACACTTCAGAACTCACAAATGTGGTGTTCATTTGTGGAGATTATCTGGCTGAACAAAACATGTCAGTATCATAAATATGTTTGTCACAGAGCTTATTTTCTGCAGTAATCCAAAACCCAAAAGAAAAATCCCACTGGGTTTTAGTTGAGGGAATCCAGGGTGATGCTAACTTCCTGGTTGGCTCACACAAATCATCCCTGTCATCCCTGCACCACTTAATAGATTTTAGTTGCACTTACATCAAACTGCATCACGCAGGAAGAACAAAAGATTTTGCAGCTGCAAACTCCACTTTCTTGGTCAATATAGCATGCACTAATTGTATTGCATTTAACTGACAATTCATCAACACTGATTGGACAGCCACATAAAAGGTGGTGAATTTTCCTTTTTATAACATCCCTAAATCTTACTCTAGTATAAATGGATTAAATCTAAACAATCAGTTTTTATTCCATTGGCACATTTAATGTGTATAACAGCTCAAGACAAACCCATTATTATTAGATTTTCTTTATTGGGAAAATAGGCAGCTAGAGGTCTACTTTTTGTCCAAGCTCTCTGAAAGAAAACACACACTCTGGCCACAGGTGCAGGATATTGTGACCTCTGCGTTTGCATGTGTTTCTTCTGTCAACGCGTGTTTGTGTTTCTGTGCGCATCTGTTTCTGGGCAGAGATTGATGAGATATGAATGTATCTTACCCTCCTCCATGGTTTTCCTGGTAACGGTCAAGGTCAACCTCAGTACCAGGGAGAGGGTGCATGGGTGGCGGAGGCAGGGGCATGTTAGCCCAGCACGTCCCGTTTGATTTAGAGGCCTTTGTTCCACCCTTGACCTTCTTTTTCTTCCCAACCTTTGCACCTTGGGGGTGGGGGGTGAAGAGGGAAAGACGTTTAGTCTGTAGAAATCCCTGTACACAAATATTATTCTACATTGAACTGAACTGAACAGGTACATTGAAAGCTATCATTCTCTGCTATCTGAACTTTCTCAAACTTGTCTCCCACCGAATGTTCGTTATTTCTCTTTTTAGTGCGCTGACAGCACATTAGGACTTTTTTATGTTGACATTTCTTAAAGAGGCACCAAAACCTGCGGCAAACCACTTTTAAGTTGCTTCCCCACTTGCTTTACTTTATCTCTGGTAAGCCTGACATTTAGCTGAACACAAGGGCTACTGTGCAAAGCTACAAAAGTACAGACAGAAATGCCTCAGTGACTTTACTAAAATGTATATATACACTGCGCAAATTACTCGGAACACTGAGGGACTTTCCGCCATCGCTAATCATGTTAAGCCAAAAGAAATGCGTCATGATTGGGTGACATTTCTGGGCTAGATGAGCTCCCGGGGTAGAATTGTGATGAAGACAGAAGAGTAATTAAGAACATTATCCTAGGGGTCTGTTTTCAGTGAATATGTAAATAAATTCCCTCCTTTTCATTTTGCTCTTTCTCTAGTTCAGTTTGCCAACTCCCTTGTAATAATTTCATAGAAAAAAAAAACACTACCTGTCATTTTTTTTTTTTTTTTTTGCAAAACGTTGCTTTTACTGGGCATTCAAGCACTGCTGCAGTCCACGGAGACCAAAGATACATATGCCAGAGTGCAAACATCTTCTCTGCTACATGTCGAATTAGAGGCTTAGTATCTAAGATATATTCTCTCCTGATTTCTGTCTGCAAACCTCTGTCAATCCATCAAATATGGAGTAGGCTGTCCTGTGGATGACATTTGCTGGTTTACTGTCTGGGAAAATTTAGACGGTACAACCACAAATATGATACACTTCAAATGTCTGCATCATACTCCCAGACAGCTCCATCTGATGAAGCTCTGATCCTCTCCTGACTGTGAACTCTGCCCTAATGGGGACACAGGGTCTGCACATATAATGAAACTGCCCAAGGGTAGTGTGTTTCTGGAAAACGGTATCTACAACCTAATCTGACCTACTTGCTACTAAGGTACCATTTGTCTAAAGCTGCTTCTATTGAATGAATGCTCTATAAATCTCTCATTTCATTAGAAACTTTCGCTTTTTGTTGGTTTGACAGCGGCTACAAAAATGCTCAGAACACATTTTATCACCAATTTATGCAGAAATCCAAGTAATCCCAAAGGGTTCACATACTTTTTCTTGCAACTGTATATATATGGAGACACGCGCTAATTGTTATACAAATATTACCATACAACGTATATCAATATACATGTCATGTAATCGTTTATATACTGTATGTGAGCATAGTGTATGTGCATGGAATTTGTTTTTTGTTCTCTACATTTTGATTTGGCAAATTGTAATGTCTGTTTGGTTGCAGCAGGGGGTGAGGGCTAATTGTTCTGTATTTGTTTATGGATGTTGTTTGAAAAGTTGAGAACAAAAAAAAAAAAAAAAAAAAGTACAAACACACACACACACACACACACACACACACACACACACACACACACACACACACACACACACACACACACACACACACACACACACACACAAAAAGGATTCAACTTTATCTTCAACGTGACTCATACCACTGCCAGGTCGTCTGTCAGTCAGCGAGTAGCCCAGGTTTGCCATCTCCTGCTGGGCCTGGAGAGAAGTCTTCCAGCGGGGATCTGGCCTGTCCACCGCCAGCTCGTGGAAGCTGTTGGACTGGAGTATCTGAGTGGTGGCGTAAGGGGTGGGCTGACTGCCTCGTGCCGGGCTGCTGTAGCCTGCCTTCCCCATGAAGTCAATACTGCTGTAGATTGCACCATCAGACAGCATGGTGCCCGTCTTTTCCACCGCTGCGGACGGCAAAACATCTGAGACAAAAAGAGGAGGGTGACAGTGCGAGGAGGGGAAAAAGGGATCATGGAGAGAGAAGTTGACATGAAGTTAACGATCTTTAAGGTCATTAACACTCCCTGCTGCTCTGGCACTCTGCATTAGTTAAATACAGGTCTCAAATGGACTTGATATGAATGAAAGTGATTATCTGCTACCACAATTAGCATGCAACACGCTGTGGGAGCCCGGTGGAGTGTTCACAAGAGGGATATTCAAACAGCGCTAACCTTCAGCTCTACTGTCTTGCACACATAAAGCCTGCAGCGGGGCTCCAATGAGCTGAGAGAACATACAATAAACACTTAAACTACATACAACCTTGCAAAAATGCTAAATGGCAAGGCAAGAGAAAGAACAAACAAGTAAATGCAAACACCACAAACTTAAATATCAGGCTTGTCAAATCAAATTAGCAAAGCATAGCCCTCAAAGGCTTTTTTAATTTGAATTCATGTGCTTGTTGCGTGATGATGTCCTGTCACTATGCTTCCCAATGGATGAGCATCAAAGCTATCTGACCAGGCATTGCTAAAACTGTATTTTCCAACACCCCAGCCCCAGCCTGTTTATGGTTTCTTACCTCCTCTGCCAAAGTTTCCGCCGCCCTTTGGACTTCCTAAACCGCCGTTAGCTGGGAGGCTCGTGGAGGGCCAGGAGTCAGCCAACCAGGGGAGGCCTGGGTCACCCGCTTTCAGCAGCCCTGGACGGCTGTGAGAGCATGTTTGTAGAGAAAGAGAGACAAAGAGAGGGGAGGGGGTAACACACAGTTAAAAATCCAGCCTGTGCCATAACAGTATTGCTCATTTTCTTCCTGCTGCATCAACAACAAATTGATGTGAAAACTCATTCAGCATATTCTCGCCTGTGGAGCAGCCCGGTGCACAGGCGCCAATAAACAACGGAGATGCATAAAATGGCAAGTCTATAAATCAGACTTCTTTCTCCCCTCAACTCAACCACCCCTAACTCTCCCTGGAGAAACAAGGCAGGCCTAAATACACACTAAATCCACTTTAGAGCCTTAGCACACCAGAAATTTACATTTTAAATTGAGAATCATGGACAGCCCCTGGCAGATTGTCTACACTGCTGCACTGTCTCCATGGCAACAGAGACAGCAAAAGCCCATTAGGTGGTTTTGGAAAGCTACCATGTCATTTTGTCTTAGTGAAATACAACGGTCTTGAATACAAGCTTTGACTTCAAGGTAGGAAAGTTGTGGGCAGCAATTCAGGAAGAAAAAGGCAATTTACAACCACTTCGTATCAACTGCTGTAAAAAAAAAAAAAAACAACAACATCTACATGCCTCATGCATCCTGTTCGCATATGTTTGCTTAATGTGCAGCTACACAGTGAATTTTCCACTGAGGCTGATTTGCAGAGCACCAAAGGAATTGTTCACAGCTGACTTGGTGATGGCTCAAAGGTGTTCAAACAATTACATCAATAATTTCCATTTTAGAAGGCACAAGCATACACATACATTTACATACATTTGCTTGGAAACACGTGCCAACACCCAGCACATTCGTGAGTATACAATGTGGAGGAGCACAAACAAAAGGGTTGGGAAAGAAACTGTTTATTTTTAGTCCATTATTTGCCACATTTGCTCTGGCTCTGGGCTTATCTGCTTGCTTAGGTGTGACAAAACCGGAAAGGGGAACGGGAGGAATAAAAAAAAAAAAAAAAAGAAGACAACCTTCATTCATTTTTTGCAAAGCAAATTCGCCCCCTTCCTCTTGTACACTTCGATATTCGGTGGCTACAAAGGTTCATTTTGGGCATTTTGAGTTGGCATGTAATTCTCACGGCCGCTGAGTGGAGTCTCAAGGTCCAGGACTTAGTTTTTCCAACCCCACATGCGACCTGTCACAGCGTACTGTACGCCAGGCAGTTTTCAAACAGCACATTCATCACCTCTCTCCCCTCCTCCCGCGACCTCTCACTCTGCCAACAACCTCAGCCTGAACCGAGAGCGAGCCAGTGAATAAAGCCCTCACCTGCGTTAATTGGTGGCGCTCACTTCAAAGGGGTGATTAATGATTTCATCAAGCGTACATCAGTGCAAATCATGCACCGAGATGAGTAAGCAACGGGAGTATTGGAACATGTATGCTAATTCTGGGACTCTTCATTATAGGTATGACAATAGGCTCTTGTCAGTGAGGAGGCGGACTGGGCATTATGCTGCGTGGCACTGAAATATAAGCTAATTTAGATTCTTACCTTCCATTTCTGATCAGGCCTCGATCTCTTTGGAATGTAACTTGAAGAGAAAGGAGGAAAGAGGAAAATAATTGCAATTATTTTGTCTAAAAATGTACAGAAACACCATCAATTTGAATGACTAATACAGTTTGCTGTCAAGAACGTAGGCAGCTAAATTACTAATGCACGATGCCAAGACATACCTGCACGGGTAAAGGTGAACGACTGAACTGCAATTGAAGAAAAGACGAAAGTGGATATGAATAATATATATTGATATCAAAAAGATGCAGCCATATTCTCAAAAACATTCATGACAGCAGGTGTGGAAATATGAAATGAGTCCTTTCATCTTTGCTTTGCTTGTTCATTTATCACTGACAGTATGTCAGCGCTGATCACACTTTGATGAAACCCGGGGTGTTAATGCATCAAACCACTGCATTCCAGCATTTTCTGAATTACACTGATTGCCCTGAGGGATAAAGTTCAAATGGAAGAGACCCCTTTTGCCCTGGGGCATCTGCATCACCATCAATTAATCCCCAGAGGGAAATTCGGGACTAGAACATGTTTAAAATGCTTTAACACTTTATTGTTCTCATACCAGCTGTGCTGCAGCACTTTTCCCTCTCTCACCCTATCAGTTTTGATTGGTCAGCTAGCCCACTCCATTTTGATTGGTCAACCAAACCAAACTCCTCGGACTCTGCTCCAGCTCCGCTCTAACTAGCCTGTATTTGAGGGCGTGCCAAATCAGCCGCTAGGCAGGTATTATGCAAATGTGTTCCTTGGTGACATCACAACATTACGGAAGAAAAGGTGGGACTTCAATCAAGGCGTTTCAGGCAGTTCAGGAGCAGAGATTAGGTAGGGGAGAGTGACTCCCTTTACCGTGGACTTTGGGCTTTGTAACTTTGCAGACATTTTACAAGCACAAAACAATGAAACACATTTAAGGAAAGAGAAAAAGCATAAAAGGTCCTCTTTAAAAATAAATCATAGAATATTTGATATCTTAACCATTCCTGTTACAATTTGCTATATTTTCTCTAAATTGGAAATGTGGTGTTTTGGTATTAAACTCCTCTGTTTGTTTTGGGAGTAGGGATCAGAAAAACAGCACTCAATCATGTAAATCCCTATTGAATTAGGAAATCACAGCGCTCTCTCCACGAGTCACCACAGTGACAGCTGCTATACACATTATGATAATGGCACACAGCTATATGCTTGACTCGTGGAGGGATAAAAGAATATTTCAAACGTAAACCTGGACGCGCCTTGTGTTAATGTGCAAACAACACCAGCCGTGGTCTGATAATGGAAGGGGGATGTTAAATTACTTATTTCGCATGAATGTATTAGACTGTTGAGGTGCAGTGCTGATGGAACTCAGCACAGTTGATGCACATCAGTGCACAGTGAATTAAAGTAAATAGGGCCTATTTCCATTTGCGCTGAATACATTTCCTTTGTTCTACATTTTAGCCAGCTCAAATGGAGTCACATCAGCGGTGACATCAGCTTTCGTTGGAGAGAGAGAGACCTAGCGTGCTTTGAGATTCTGTTTTGGTGCAGAACCATGTAAATTGATTTCTTTTTTTACCTGCATAGTTGCTGAGTCCCTTCCGCTTTTTTCTCCTCCAGTACAGCCAGGCACTGAAGCCCATGAGAACGATCCAGCAGGCCCCTCCCAAACCAGCGATGAAGGCCGGCTGCTTCACCACGTCCGAGATGCTATTGTTGCCCTCCGATCCTGTCATTACGTCCCTCAGCTCTGCACCTGGGGGCACCGCACACAAACACACACAGAGAAGTCACGAATGAACAAATAATTGTATTTCAATAGTTGCTGTATGTGAGTATTTCAGGATGAAAATTAAATCAGTTCCAACACCTACCTGAAATGTGAACAAAAAAATAAATATCTGACAGAGGACAATGTGAATGAATAACAAACAATTACCAGTATTATTTGTCTAATTGTGTGTTTGGGTTCATTTGTTGTGGGGTTAATTCATGAGGAATAAACATAGATATTTTAGATAAAGTACTACAGGAGTCTTAAAACCCAGAAATGACTTAGCATTTTAGCAATTCCAGTTCCAATGGAAAAATCCCATTGGCTTTTTGTCAGAGGAACCCAGGGCGATGCTAACTTCCTGGTTGGTCTACAAAAATACATGGTGCACTCTATAAAAGCAAAAGATCCATTGTTCAGGTCAAATCATGCGCTTCAAAAAGCAATAAATACAGCATATATTAAAGACACATGGACCACAAGAACAGCTAAAAGATGAGATCATGAAAAAAAACCCACAGAGGGGTCAAATGTGGTAAAAGCACAAAAACACAAAACACACCCGCTAAAAAAAAAAAAAAAAAAAAAAAAAAACAGCATCGGTGCATCCAATATGTAGGCAGAGTAAATCAATTCAGCAGTGCACTTATCAACTTGAGCTGCAAGACACGAGATTGACAGAGCAGCTCTGACAGAGTTTGATTTTCTGTTGCGGCTACTGTGCTGTGAAATTAGATTCACAGTCTCCAGCAGGAAACCCCCCCAACCCCACCCCAACCCCCCTGCCCCCATCATTAAGCTTCAGTCCACACGCCTGTGTTTCCCTTTCTCTGTGCGTTAAGGCTGTTATTATATATCAGTCAAAAGTCACAGATGAAGAGCATCTGGCCAGGGCTCCGATATTGATTCTGGGCTTATATACCCTGGGCATCCTTTAGCTATTTGATAAGATGTGATAGGCTGATAAGCTCCTACAAAAACACTGTCTACTTTGTTAGCGCCAGCTGCCCACATATTGAAGAGGATTATTGATATGGCTAACAGTACTTGGCACAGTGTTACCAGACACAACACTTATTAATGAACCACAATTGATTTCTCAGTAGACGTCTGCGTTGTAAAGTGCAATCTTCTTTCTCCAAGTGCAATAAATTGTTAAATCATCTTTCCAGACACCACCCCCCCACATCTCCCTCCCCCATTATTAGGTCATTTCATTTGACTTCAAGTTTGTGTGAGTGGATTACCCAAGATGATGAGCTGGGGTTTGCTCTTGACCCCCACCCCTGCGCTGGTGCCTGCAGCCACCTCCACATGGTACTGCACTCCGGTCTGCAGCCCCCCAACTACCACTGAACGGATGGTTGCGTCCACAGACTTATTGACATGGAAGCGGGTTTCGTTGGCCAGACACCAGATCTAACAAAGACAGACGCCAGACAGAATTTGTTGTGAGGTACAGGAGAATACTAAAATATTCAATTTGGTAGAGCGGTGAAGGTGCAGAGTTTCATCCCACCTTGTACTCCTGGATGATGCCGTTCTGTTGGTCGGAGGGAGGAGGGTCCCACGACACGCTGATGGACGTGCTGTTATGGCTCCCTACTGTCAACACAGTCACTTGCTGTGGAGGTGCACCAGGTGCTGATGTGTCAAGAGGGGGGTGAAAAGAAATAAAGGAAATATAAAAGAAGAAAAAGATTTAAATGATTTAGCATATTGTTGGCCGACTTTCAAAGGCTGCAGCAGGTTCAAATAAAGCTTGAGTGAGGCAGATATAATAAAGCGTCCAATGCTACCAACCATGTCAGGAAAGAGGCTACATAATGCTCCAAAGTTATGCTATTTTTTTTTTTTTTTTTTTTTTTAAACTACCCTGGCCATTTCCTCTGACCTCAAGATATTTGAAATGGGTTCTATGGGTACCCATGAGTGTCCCTTTTACAGACATTCCCACTTTATGATAATCACATGCAGTATAAATGTGTTATTTTCGCATAAACAAAAATGATGTGTTTGAATATTTCTGCATACTGGGGTCCCTACATGAATTGGGTATCACTGTAAAGCTCTTGTGGATCCAATGAGCTCAAATGTATTCATGTGTGATGATGTTAGTCCCCATAGTAGCCATTTCATTGTATTGACACCATTCCTTAAAATTTGACCTCTAAAATGATCTCTTGTGACCTCTAGGATAACCACAGCCTCATTAAGCATTATAACCTCAACTAGTGACCTAGAGCATTCAGAGGATGGATGGCTTACCTACGTGTATTGACAATAAGGGGGTTTCTGAGCAGAAGCACTCACCATCCAATTGCTGAAAAATGTAGTCCTCGCAGAAATGTTCAATTGTCAAACGTTTTTTAAACCAAATCACAGCATGGCTTTTTCTATGGTGTCCCTCAAGGTCTTGGTGTCTTAATGTGGTATTTTGGAGGGATTATTGATTATTTTATCTTTTGTCAAGTGGTAAAAATAGTAAAATTTAGCAGTGTGTGTATAAAATGGTATCAACCTCATGAGAAAGACATGAGCATCAGACTGACCATCATATACTTACTGTATATCATAATGTTCTCAGGCCTTACACACTTTCACATTTTGTTGTAATTAATTTATTTATTAAATCATGTTTATTTCTGATCTGACATTCATGTTCACCACTTCTACGTGGCATTTACTGTTGACCTACTATCTCCCCCTAAAGACCCCCTGTACCCACCTAAATAAGACAAAAAAGAGTCTCAGAGGTCTAACAAGTGTCTCCCGTCTTTTTTTTTTTTTTTTTTTATCATGTCAAAGAAGGATTTGTCTCACCCACTACCTCGACTCATATTCATAAAGCAAGCCACACAACAAGGTACTCTCTGAGCCAGCATGGCAGATGGCTACCAGAGCACTTCATCTCAATTTCATATCTAGGATTTCTTTTTTTTGGGGGGGGTGCACTGGGAGCTAAAAATGCACCATTCTTTCATTATACTGAGTTTAAGATTCAATTATCTTGTCACCAAGGTTCAGATTGTGCTCTACTAATAGCACACAGGATAACCATTCAAAGCAGACCAATAAGTTCAGATATGAGTTGAATATGAATTTCCTCGGCCAAAAAAGTTGGCCCAGTAGCAAACATCATTCCCATAACAGACTAGAAACATTACAGCCACGCATAAATGCATTCAGAGTAGCTGCATATCTTATCTGAGCGAAAATGGTCAGTCTCCATGTCCTATAATGAGGATTCTGTGATGGCTTGTCAACGGAAATGTGGCGCTATTCGCCTCACAGTGCCAAATTCAAACTCTCGTTTTAATGGGTCATTTTTTTAAAATGAAGCAAACTGGCCTGATAACCTGCATGGACAGATTGGTGATTTGAAGAGACTGCAGTCTGCAGGAGGTAAACACCATGTCTATGCAACTGAGCAAATCATCATCTCTACACAACCGCTCTGGGCGCACAGTATCCTGCGATTCCCATTAAAACTATCATTATGTTCTGACTGAGTGGATGAAATAACTACTCTGAACCCAATTAAGGAACTGAAAAAAAATAATGCTATCTGCAGTTGGTCCGTGTAAGCAAGGCACTGAATGCCACGGCAGTGCGGAGAGGCCAAAGCAGGTGGGCCGTGACGGGAATGTCTTGTTCGCCACCTGGCCAGAGAGCAACGTGGTTACTGTGGCTTCTTCTCCAGATGGGATTAGGTTCTCTAAATGGTTGGAGAGAAATGAAATGTGCACAGTGTCTCTGTGAGGCAACAGCAAGCAGCGATTGTATTGGTAGATCAGAGAAATAAAAGCCAGGCCATTGTAGGAGTCCTGAGACCGACCTCTGCCAGTCTTCTGACAGCTGAAAAGCTCTCAACATCTGGCTCAGTTCGCTCATATAAGAAATGACTGCAAAACTATTGATTTTTTGAAGTTGACAGGATGAAACAAACCTCCCTGAATGATTTAACTTGTGCTTAAAAGAGAGGCTCTAAACAGATATGGCAAATGTTAGCAAAATATTTGACAGCCTGGCAGTACAAAGGAATTCAATCTTCCATATGAGAAGCACTTTATTTCTACTACATTTACCAAACTGACTCAACCCAGTTTGAGGATATCTATATTCAGCCATTTGGACCGTATTGACTTTCTGAAGCAATTACTGCTAAACCAACTCGCGTAGATGTACTGTCACAATAATAATGATGGTTTTACAGTTCAGAAAGCAAAATGACTCATTTAATGACAGGATAGGCCAATACACAACTCCTACACTTATGATCTATTCATGCTGAGATACCATCTGGCATGGACACAAATAATCTTTGGTTAAAACAAACGTTTATCAGTATAAATACAGAAGTCAACCTTTGCAAATGATTTGGATTGCCTACCAAGATTATGAAAAAACACTTTGTGTGTTTCATAACTTCTAAGGCAATCCATCATCTTTGCAAGGTAAATTTCACAAAATCAAATCACAATCCTAAATCTATTGAGGAGAAAACAAACAATCAAAAACATCAAATGGAGCGAAAACTGCCACCAATGTTGGAGCGTTCTCGTGTTTACAAAACTCCAGCCAGGAGGTTTATCATTTGTTATTTTGATTTGATTATCTAAAAAAATACTACATAGAAACAAAACTGTTTAGCTGTTGGACTTTTGCACTAGTACATAAACACTGGTGTAATAGCTCATGACCACAGTGACAACTAAAATATGCATTCACTTTCATATTCAAACTGTGATCATGTCAAAGAGGAGATTTAAAGAGGACTTATGCTCATTTTCAGGTGCATACTTGTATTTTAGGTTTCTACTAGAACATGTTGTTTTAATGTTCAAAAAAATGCTTTTCTTTTCTCATACTGGCTCTGAAACACTGTGTTTAATGGCCTGCTCCCCCTTTCCAAAAAGGCCAGTCTGCTCTGATTGGTCTGCTGGCTTACTCTATTGTGATTGGTTAACCGAACCGAACTCTTCGGACTCCGTTTCAGCTCCGCTTTAACTAGCTCTGTTTTAGGTTAGGCCAAACTAGCTGCTAGACAGGTACTATGCAAATGTGTTACTTGGTGACATCACCATGTCACGGAGAAAAGGGCGGGAATTCAAGCAAGGTGTTTCAGGCGCGGAGCAGAGTGGAGCAGAGTGACTCCCTTTAGTGTGGACTTCGAGCTTTGTAATTTTGCAGACTTTTTACATGAACAAAAAACTATAAAACACACTAAAGGAAAGGGGGAAAGTACAAAAGCTTCATAGGTCCTCTTTAACCTAAAACTATATACACCTATTTTGGTTCGCTAATGTGAGTGCACCATCAAGCAAGTGAATTTTCCAAATGTCATTTCATAGGTGCTGTTTCAGCAAACTGATGGAGCTTGCCCAGTCAGACAAAGGTTTACATTAGGAGAAGACGGGAAGCATTAAGTGTAGTTCTGCAATTTCCGTATGTACAAGAACAATCCCCGAGGATGAATAATGGCTACAATACCAGTAATGATTCAGGATAACATTACAATAAAGGGCCACAACAGCGGAAAAGGTCAAAGAGTGTGCTCTTAATAATGTGACTAATCCTGATATTAGGACTGATGAACACAGTGGGGTAGTTTAAAGCAATTAATGCTTCCTGTGTGAGGGAACATTTCAGTTTTTTTTTTTACTCACAGCTGTGCAATTAAACAAAAGACAATTAAACTGCTTAATGTCCTGCTAATGGGTATAAAGTGGTAAACATAACCTGCTATGCAAATGAGTCCATCATTTAAGGTAATTAATTCATGAAGTAGCAAACTATGTCAACATACCTGTCTCCATATAACATATATATATATATATATATATATATATATATATATATATATATATATATATATATAAATGTACAATAATCTTGTAGGGTCAGAAGTTGTATTCCACACAGGTTGGCCTTGTCTTTGCTCTTCACTGACCCTCTTGCCATGGTTTAATAATATCTATATATCCTCATGTTGACAGCTATATCCGCTATAGCGTTTCCTTTAGTTTGCTATCAGCAGCGGTGGATCCTGTGGGCAACAGTGATGACAGTGACGTCACTCAGCCCACTGCCTCTGGCCACATTGCTCACACCAACAACTCATCCAAGGGATGCAAGGATAATTAATCTTAATACAAAATTTTCCCCTGTATGGAGTGGGAAACACTGGATGTTTTGACCTCTGAGACCCCTAAGACGCCCTTTGCCGCCTTTCACAAATCCAGTGGCGCATTCACAATCTGTTTTTGATGGATGGAGTGTTTTTCTCACAATTCTGCAGAGCAGCACATTTCCTGTCTCTAGAGTATCAGTAGATCAAGCCAATTTTTCCTGTACCCATGGATGCCAAGTAACGAGAGCATGTGCCTCAGTCCACAAAGACCTCTAGTGGTCCTGCGTGGCCATTTTAATTGGGCTACAGTGAGGTGAATTTCTCTTTGTATCCCCTGTTCCTAGCCATCCTTATCCTCCTGCTGTGAGGAAGATGCATTAATGGCCTCATTATGACTTGCTGTCAGTTCGGCCAAGTTCCACACAGTCCAGCTGGTTTCAGCACAAGAATGCAATAAACTATGTGAAGAGGTCCCCCCTTCCTCGGTAATGGTAGTGTGTGAAAACAATCCCAACTCAAGGGCCAGCCTTTTCCTGAGCTTTTAACCTTATGACATGGTCCTCATCAGTGGATGCAATTTGCTCAGTTGTTATGAGTTGTTACGGTGTCTTCCATTGCACTTTTAGGACTTACAAAAAGCTATTTTGAGAGGACATATTTTACAGTTTTTTAGCCAATATTCATATCAATTTTAGTGAACTAGTGCTGTCAAAGGCATGTCAAAGTAACAATTGAAATTATACTTACAAGATGTCCGTATTACAAATAACGAATGCAACAAATAATGTTACGTTAAACTCACTTGTGCAATAAACAATTCACCTATAAAGAATCAGTAGCTGATCCTGTGGGCTACTTCTGGGTCTGAAAAATGAAGCCAATGCAGAAGTGCCTTAAACTTGTATTCTTTCTAACAGCCAGCAGGGGCGACTCCGCTGGTTGCAAAAAGAAGTCTGATTGTTTGGAGGTCTATGAGAAAATGACTTTACTTCTCACTTGATTTATTACCATAGTAAACATTGTAAACATGACTTTATGGTCTCAGTCGCTAGTTTAACTCTTCTTCAATACAACATGAGGACAGCATCTGGGAAGTTGTCTGTGTTTTAGTCACAGAACTTTAACCCTTTCGCAGTGTCTTTTCAGTTCATGAAAGTTAATTATGGTATATAATGTTTTTGGACCACTTAAACTATCTTATTCAGTGTTCAGTTGTACTTAACTCCACCTTCTTTTGTCATCTCTGGTTGCAAAAAAAACAAGATGGTTATGGCCAAAATGCTGAATTTGAGGCTTCAAAACAGCAGTCCACAATCCAATGGGTGACGTCACGCTGACTACGTCCTCTTCCTATACACAGTGTATGAGCTCATCATTTGACCTGCACGATATGAGGACACCAAGAAGTGTTAACACTAATAAACTTTAGATTGAAACTGCGTGTGTTTGTAAAGTGGGGCCATATCACGCAGGTCTGCTTGGTGTGTGACGGAGACATGGCAGCATGGGGTCCACTGAGGAACAGAGAGAGAGTTGAGCTTCTGTCAAAGGAGACAGTTTCTGAACCTCCCCCTCGGCCCACCAGCCCACAGAGGCCCAGGCTTGTCACAGACCCCCACTGCGCTGTCTGGGAAACCTGTTTTCACACACAGGGGACACGGCACTGCAGCAGCAGCATGCGCGTGTGGGCGGGTGTACTTGAAATGTCATTATCCGTTACTATCTAGCCATGAAGCCATTACTAGCGGCAACTAAACATAAAAGTAGGTAGAACCATTTACACAAGAGCATCTGCTCATGCATAAGTCACTAAATCTTACATTTCTTTCTAACGTAAAGTCAGCACAGAAATTGATTTTTGTCAGTAAATGTGAATTAATTTGTCCCTTACCTTCCTCCATCGTGCGTGCTGTCATGGATTCACTGTCTGCCCCCTGGAACTCATTGAAGTATGGCCGCACTTTAATCTCATAGACGATGCCTTTCTTCAGACCGGGGAGAGTTATGTCCCTCTCTGAGGCGACCTTCAAGTCCTGTATCTGCCACGGCCCTGGGGAGGGCAGCCCTGATGTCTGCCGGTAAAGAACACGGTAGCCTTGAATAAACTGGGATGGATTCTCCACCTGAAAGGAGAGGAGAGGAGGAAGTAGTGAGAGGGGGATGAAGACATGCTGTACGGTAATGATGTAGGAGGTGGCAAACTGCTTTGGAGCTGTGGATCAGCATTCAGTGTGTGTCCTCTGTCAGTGACAATGTACGCTTAGTTAATCATACAGTTTAATTAGCAGCAGAGGAGCAAGGAACCACATGAAAAGAGTTGTAGTGTATTTGCCAAAGCTGAACAGCACCCCTGAGTCAGACTCTTAGCACAGTTTAAACTCAAAATACTCAGATTCTTTTTCTTGCTAGCGCATTTCAGGGGAAGAGTAAAATATGTAACACATACAACTCAAAGAAATGGCTTGTTAACATGGGCGGAAGCAAGAAAAGGCTTTTACAAGTGATATAAAGCAGCTGTTTATCATCGGACCAGTCAAAATATATCAGGATGGATCTCTTTTCTTCTCTCTTTCGCTCTCTGTAGCCTCAGTCTGCATGTCATTAACGGCGTGAGTTGTGAATGTAAAAGCCTTATATACACAAGATGTAGTGCAACTCATGTAGTAACCCACTTATTTAGTGAGTAACAGATGGCCCAATTAAAGTGGGGGTCTAGTCTGTGATGAGAGACTGTGGCCAATCAGGTAATTTCAGAGAGAGCGCTCCTATTGGCTGTTCATTCAACGATGGCAGCTGTCAGTCACTCACAAACTCAAATTAAATGGTCAAACTAGGCAGTGCTGATAAATGCTGAGAAATATGAATTGATATTCAGTTACTTTAATGCCTATTACTTATGTAAAATGTCTTCAGAAACATCTTGTTACTGTAAAATGAGGAAGTTTGATCTGGCTGGTGGCTGGCTTGGTATTTCCTCACCTGATCTCAACATCGCTGCTCAATCACAAACTTTCTCATTTTACAACAGTACAGTACACAGTACACTACAAAATGTTTCTAAAAACATTTTACGTGATAAATGGGCATTACTGTAACAGAATACTGATTCATATTTGATCAGCGCTGCCTAGTTTGACCATTTGATCAGAGTTTGTGAGTGACTGACAGCTGCTCAGAGACGGCAGGCTTCAGATCAGCTCTGATTGGTTGTTTATCTCCAGTCTGTGAAATCTTGCAGATGCCATTATGAGCACCGGAGGACATAGAGGCACATAATTTTTTTTTCAGATTGCCTGTTTCATGCACTACTGTCAGGATATAGTGAATGTTTTATAAAAATAAATTTTAAAATCATATTTGCTCTAATCTCGCCTATTGCTGCTTAAAGTTTACTGAAATATGATACGCAAAATGGGGACAAGTATATATGTACAACTGTTCCCATAGCACATGCACAGGACAACAAAGACTTCACACCAAATCCAACAGTGCATACAAAGACACTTTTGCTTGACACTGGGTAATGAATGAGCTGCAAAGGGAGCCTGGTTGAAACACATCCGTGGGCCCATTCAGATCAGCCGCAAATGCAGGTTCATCTTGTCACTGTTGTTGTAGAGACAAGCGTGAAATAGCAGACTAGTGTAAGCCCATTCTAGGTGTCATCAACCTATGGCAGCAGACTGTGGGGACACCTTGCCAACAGACAGAAATGACATTTCCCAGATAAAGGACTGACTGCAAACTGCCTCCAGAAGTGACACATGTAGCACCTAATGGTGATGTATTTGTCCTGAACAGAAACATTAGTCTTGATTCCTGCATCACCTCAAACCATTCAAAATTGATGGTACACCAGCTGCTCAGACTATGAAAGTGTAGCCATCCCTCAATGTTTACTCACTGCTTGTGCCAGCTAATCCAAAACATAGTGACATGCCAAGTATGAAGTTCCTTAACAAGCTTGGGTGAGATTTGTTCTGCTGCTCTGAAAGTAAGAGTACTATAAATCACCATAAATGCTTAAAAAATGCAGTGGGGAAATGCCTTAAATGTGAAAGTGCCTTAAACTTGCATTCTTTCTAATAACCAGCAGGGGGCGACTCTGGCAACTGGTTGCAAAAAGAAGTCAGATTATATAGAAGTCTATGAGAAAATGAGCCTACTTCTCACTTTTCTTATTTATTATATCAGTAAACATGACTTTATGGTTTCAATCGTTAGTTTCAAGTCCTCTTCAATTCGGGATTTTTAGTAAGTTATGATCCCATTTAGAATCAAATAGACAATAAAGCAGGTGATGCTTTAGGGCGTACCACGGTAATCTGGGAGTTGTACGGGTTTTTGTACGCGTTTTCGTACGTGTTTTGTTTGGGGGCGGCAGTAGCTCAGTCCGTAAGGACTTGGGTTAGGACGCGGAGGTCACCGGTTCAAGTCCCCCATGGACCAAGACCAACTGGTTGCTGGAGAGGTGCCAGTTTACCTCTTGGGCACTGCCGAGGTGCCCCTGAGCAAGGCACCGAACCCCCAACTGCTCTGGGCGCTTGTCAGGAGCAGCCCCCTCATTCTGACATCTCTCCATTGACGCATGTATATGTACTGTGCGAACAACAGAGTGTAAAACTGAATTTCCCCACTGTGGGACTAATAAAGGAATTTCTTTCTTTCTTTCTTTCTTTCATCTTAGAGCTTTAATCCTTTCCCAGTTTGTTTTAAAATATCTTATTCAGCGTTCGGTTGTACTCAGCTCAACCCTTTCATGTCACTTCCGGTTGCAAAAAAATAAATTGGCGAGGGCCGAAAAAAACAAGATGGCGATGGCCAAAATGTCGAACTGGAAACTTCAAAATGGCAGTCCACAAACCAATGGGTTTGACGTCTTATATACGTCTATGAAAAAATCTTATTGAAGTACTCACAGTCCATGTGACCTGCACTGAAGTGGAGCTGAGGACCACGGGGTTATGCATGCTGACCACCACATCTCCCAGCTCCTTCTGCACACGACGATGGTCCACTCCCTGTGCTGTGGGACTAATGTCTGCGAGAAAGAAAGAAATACAGGCATGTAGAGCAGAATATTGATGCGTATCTCTGAGAATCCATTACAATACTATCTTATTTGTGTACCTTGAGTGCGGACAGGCTCAGACATGGGGCTGGGGTCCCCGAGCCCTTGAGCATTGACTGCCCTGATGATGAACAGGTAAACAGTATTGGGTCGCAGGTCCTTGACTGTGAACTCGGTGGTCTTCACATGGTCTGCCACTGTCTGCCAGCTGTTACTCACTGACTGACTGCAGGGAGAGCAAGATTAAATAGAACAAATTAGGAGGAATCTCTTCATTACTACAGAAGTAATCTAGATAGTTTATTTGGGGCGACACTGATAAACCGTGTTCCTACAGACTGGAAGCAAAAACAACATGTCATACAGTAATGACATGCCACACTCAATTATGAAATACTTCCTGTCATTGTCAAAAAGAGTAATCATGACATATGCTTAGCATTTGTAGTCCTTTAACTAATTGCTCAGGGAAAAAAAAAAGCTAATTCTCGTATGTCAATCATTTTCTGCTTAAAAAGAGCTTTTATTTGCCAAATAATTACCATTCAAATTCAAATACCAGGATATTTTTCACATAAATTGTAAGCCATTCAGAATATCCTGCTTGAAAGTGCCCTGTCTTGATTGAATGCCCACAGAAACACCCACTGCCATGAAAGTTTGGGGTCACTAAATGTAACCTGAGGCCATAGGTCACAGACATACCCAAAGGCCTCGATGACATAGGAGGACACTGGGGATCCCGCCTCTGACCCAGGTTCCCATGACAACGAGATACTGCTCTTGGTAACATCGGTGACCTCTGGCTTGGAGGGCGGCCCTGGGAGGGCCGTCGCGTTGTGAGACATGAAGTCTAAGAGGTCAGTGGAGTCTGACAGAGGGGGAAATACAGAGAGAGACAAAATGAATACCTGCAACGGCAAAGCATATCGAGCAACATTATGCTTGATATGCATAAAACTGTGTTAATTTTAAATATAAATCAGCAGACCTCTGACATCCAAGTAGGCACTCCATGACGTTTCCCCACTGGAGCTGGTGGCAACACAGGTGTACAACCCCAAATCAGACAGCTAAGGAAGACAGATTACATTATCAATAATACTCGAACAACGCTCCCATTTAATCTGCAGCATGAAAACTTGATAAACCAAATTCAACACTAAAAACTAAGGCTGTCTATCAACTAGAATATTTAATTGTGACTAATTGCATGATTGTCCATAGTTATTTGTAATTAATCGCAAATTAATCACACATTTTTTAGAATGTACCTTAAAGGGAAATTTGCATTAATAGTATTATTGAATACTTTTTATAATAGAAGTATTGAATACTCCTATCAGCATGGGAGTGGACAAATATGCTTGTTTTATGCAAATGTATGTATAAAGTTATACTGGAAATCAATTTACAACTCAAAACAATGACAAGTATTGTCCAGAAACCCTACTAGGTACCTACGTAAATGCAACACATAACATGGCAAACTCATGCCCAACAGGTAACAAAAGCTGTCAGTGTGCTGACCTGACGATGATTTGCCCAAAGCTGCACAATTATCATAAAGTGGGCATGTCTGTAAAGGTCATATCCATGGGTATCCATAGAACCTATTTCAATTCACATATGTTGAGCTCAAAGGTCATGGGACCCCTTTGAAAATGGCCATGAGGGTATTTCCTTGCCAAAATTTAACATAGGTTTGGAGTGTTATTTAGTCTCGTTTGCAATTTTTTAGTTTCATATGGCGCCAGTAGCTTCACTCAAGCTTTAAAACTGAGCCCATTCAAACGTAAAAAATGCAAGTTGTGTTAATGCGTTAAAGAAATTAGCAGCGTTAAAACAAATCTGCATTAACATGCTATTATCACTTTAATTCTGACTGCCCTACTAAAAACCAAAGAGCTCTGTAATACAGATAATACAGATTTTCAAGGCTGTGCTCTGTTGCTGTGTCCCAGTGAATCCAATAGTCTTAGCGAGTCTGATCCCAGATGGTTTCTACAAGCGCTTTACGTCACTCTGGGCTTTTGAAGGAGGTTCGCAGCTAGTAGTACAGTAAAAATGCATTAACCTCCACTGGCCTGCATTTGGCTCGAGAAAAGCCAGAGAGTGGATGTGGAAACTTTAACGCTGGCCAGTGAAAAAAAAAAAAGAGCCCAGTAAGAGCTGACATTAATTTTCTTAATTGATTTCCTCCAATAATAGTCACCCACCCTATTCCCAGAGCCATCAACATTATCATCATCAGTGCTGACACAGGGAATTAGAGATATGACAATCTATTTTATATTGGCAATGCCTGAGGAGCAACTCACAACTGTGCTATCTCTCAAGAGGGAGTGGAAGGGAGAGTGACGCAGGAAGAGCACTTTGACACTGTGACAGGACACTGTATATTGCACTTCCGCCATTATATTACCCCCTTTATACTCCACTCACTTGTCCCTGTCCTTGAGTCCTTGAGTCTAACTGCTGCCTCAGAGATTCAGACTAAATAGCAGGCGTTTAACAACTTATAAAAATCAATACTCGCTATTCATCTTTTAAAGGGGCCCTGACTGTGCTTGTCCATTTAAATTACATTCAGCTGACATCAGCTGGCAGATGGGAGATTTTCTCTTTTGTCTTTAAAATGCAATGGAAAAAACAATTTTGTGTGTGCATCTGTGTTTGTACAATACATGTAGATCCCTTTTGCGGCTGTTTTCCTTGACAACGCAGTGAAAGGAAGGTCATCAAAATAATGAAACACAGACAGAAATAGAGTGCTACAGGAACGGGTACTAAAACCAAAAAATGAGTTAGCATTTTAACACTTCTGGTTCCCTCATCTGGAAGTCAATGGATTTTTTGAACGGGTTTTTAGTCAGATGCCCAAAATAATGTCTGTGGTTAACACAAGCTTAGAAGATTTTAAAATTTTGTTCTACAATATAAAATATGTTAATAAATATCCCACTCATGTATTTTGAAACCTTTATGTGTCTTTTAAAAGGCGGTTGCTAACAAGTGGCTAAATGAGACGACTAAACGACACTGTGCCGACTCGTTTGCCTTTACAGCCTTGTTGTGTATGCTCGCGCTCATGCAACTGCGGTGTAGTTTGTTTATAGCGTTAACGTTAACTTTATACTTTGCGATTGCATTTGCACTTCAAACATCATAAAAGTGGTGTTCATTTGTAAAGATTATCTTGCTGAAGAAAACGTGTCAGTATCATAAATGTTTGTTTGCCACAGAGCTTGTTTTCTACAATAATCTGAATCTAATGGAAAAATCCAATTTGCTTTTTGTTGAGAACAACTCAGGGTAACGACTTCCTGGTTTGCCAACAAAAATACGTCATCCCCGGAGCACTCTATAGGAGTCCTTCCTGCTGAAGAGGAAAAATTACACTGCATGCATGCACCACTTGTAGGTAAGCAGAATGTGAAATGTGTGCACAGTGTGATTATTTGCAGCGACACAGCTACAAGAGATTCAGCTGATATGGAGCTGAGTAGAAAACTCATTTCAGGGTAAAACATTCTGTCAAGGACTAATTAGCAATCCTTTGTTTTTATTAATTAATCCTCAGGTCCAGATAGAACCATTACCAATGAAACGTGATTGCTTGGACTGCTTCAGGTACAGCAAACAACATCAGTGTTTCCACATCTCAGCAATTACTTTGGTGATCTTATCATTTACAATAGAGTTTATGGTCAAAAATTACAAAAACAACTCAAGGTCTTGGTGTCTTACTGCAGTATTTTGGAGGGATTTTTGATCAATTTGATCAATTCTCAAACGCTAAAAATTGGTAAATTCTTCATATACAGTACTTGTATGATATATGTTCAAAGCCCTGATACACTTTCACTTTTTTATTTTGATTAATCAATTCAATTATTAATTAACTGTTATGTCTTATTAATGACTAGAATAACTTGACACAGTACTGAGCTGCACCTCAAGTTAATCTTCAAGTCCCCAGCTTTTGGCATGATGTACACCACTTCTATGTGACATATACTGTTGACTTTTTATCTGCCCCTGAACATCTCGTCCCCACCCTACCCCCCTACAAATATGGTAAGGGCTAATTCTCTACAGTATGTAAAACTAATAAGCCATTGTGCTATGTACTGTAATGCTGCATGAACAATATGCTTTTCTCTGTAATCCAGTGTAACCCACCCTGGTGCTCTGGATCTGAAGGCTACCGTGCTCCAGCAGGGAAAACCTTGGGTCCTTTCCAAGCAGACTGGCGCCATTCTTCCGCCAGGTGACTGTGGGCTCCGGGTCCCCTGACGCCTGACACCTGAGTAGGGAAACGCCTCCCAAGGCCTGCGTTTGGTTGGACGGGCCTTGTCGGATAATGGGTGGAGGACGGTCCTTCAGGGCTAAGGGTAATAATCAAGGAACAGGTGTTATTTTTTTTTTTTTTTGAACGCACATTCCCACTGCTGTAATTTTTATGTCATGGCCTTGGCATGTAGCAATGACTCTAGTTAGATTTTACCTGATTTGTGGGTTAAAAAAAACACATGACCTTATCACAAGGTGTTAATTTGTGATTGCAGTAATTGCATTAGTGACTGCAGGCCCAAGATGTTAGGGTTCAATCTGGTGGATTTGTTGTGAGTGGAAGTGACTGTTTTGTGAGCCTTTTTCCACAGTAAGGCAGTGTGCTTGTGGCACTGCATCACACCTTTGAGCTTTAATTACTAGGTGAGGATTAACGATGCTTCACCCATGGTGCTAATTACCATACCTTCTTTATAACACCTTTCAACACATTCATGCCTGTCCTCTCTCTTCTTGCTCTGACTCATGGCTGCACCTCCTCCCTCTCGGCAACTTCACCACCCCAACACACACTCAAAACTAAACTCTGAATTAGCATACCGGGCAGAACAACAATACATCTCTTTTAAAGCTTTTTAAAGCATGTTATATCATCCAGAAAACAGCCCCTGCACTCTGCAACAGCAATTTCTGGAGTATTGAAGCTCTCTAGGTCTTGTAACTACGCCCCGCTTCCAATTTCCTCACTGCTGCTCTCCACTGTTATCGGGTCTGTCTTCGTACGTACAAGTGTTTACAGCAGGTTCCCCCTGCCTTATCTACCATCAACACCTCCTTCAGCACAATGAGGAACATGGCAACTCAAGCAGAATGGCAGAGAAAATCAAAAACTAGGTGCAGGTAGAGTACAGTAACAGCATGTAATAGTCCAGCTATTATGGAGGCTGAATCACTTGCATTTATGTGGCAATATAAACATCCTCTACAGTGTGTTGTTGACATGCATTTATTGGGATTTCAACGATATGTGACAGTGCTATGAACATGAAATAAATGCCTCAATAATCAGCTTTTCACTGGGAACGTCAGTAGAGCATCAGTCTTTATATTGGCTTAAGTCAGACAGTCTAGCATTGCATTTTCAGGAAACATCTACCGTATAGCAAGCTATCATTACCCCCCAAGCGACTGAGAGCCAACAACAACAAAATCATATTGCTGTTCCTAATTTAGCTGTAGTCTTGTAAGAAATGCAATCATACACTCCAGGCTTTAGTGACAAAGGTAATAATAAAATGTTGCTTTTGGAGATAGTTTATCATCTATCAGTACCACAGGCTGCTCAGGCTGCAAAATAAACTGAACTGTTTTACCGTGGGTTTGCAGATAAAGGGATGTGAACTTAACTACTGGTTGTATGCCTGCCACTGAGTGAATGTTGGTTATTAATACACTTCTCACAAACAACCACATCGAAATCTGTGACCTACAAGGTCACCATTTCTAATGGCTGTCATCAGAAAATGTAAGCCCACTGTACCTGTGTAATAAATGAGGGAAATATGTGACAGAAGCTAAATTGTTTAAAAAAACATTGTATTTTAATATTATTACTTTTAGGATATATTCACAAAACATTTTCTGATGGCCACTGTCAAAGAGGTGACCTCATATGTTGCTGGCTCTCTGTGGTCATAGATTTTGGTGTAACACCGGTACTCTTCTCTGGCCTTTCCATATCAGGTTCGCTGGCAGGATTTTGCCTACCATTATAAGGCACAGTGTGTGCCGTCTCTCATATGCCATATGAATATAAAAAACAATGTGGAGAGCATCTGGATGAGCCGACAGTGCGCGATGCAGGGGGGGGTAAGAACAAGGGTGCTGTAACTTATCAATACAAATACAATGTCTCTGTTTCAGTCCTCACACACAGCCGTCCTAAGCTTGCAAGCCTGTGTATGCAGTGGTGTGTGTACATTAGATTGCATGAAAGCTGTTCTTGTAATGGTCAGGAAAACTGCCCTGTACTCGCCAATTCATGCTGTCACTATAGCACGTACCATTCTCTCAAGTCTGACTGGATAAGTAATAAACTTGTCATTCACACATCTGACGCAACAGGGTGGATCACTAGTCCACATGAAAGTTTACATCCAGTACCATCTTGGACACCCCTAATCTTTAGTAACGCTAATAAAATCCCGTCAGGCTTCTAAAACTCCATATAGTATCACAGGAAGTCTCAATTTACAGCCATCAATCAACCTCACTTCTCCCTTCCCTCGTGCTTGGCACCAAACATTTTGATATCGATCCATCTCCTCCGAGTGACAGAACAAGAGTCATTTCCTCTCCAAAAACACTTCAACAGATGTTAATTTAATAATGTGTGGAAAAGAAGAAAAAGCCAAGAAATAAATGGAAAGAAGGGCATAAACAGCTCCCAGCTGGCAGCGGCTCAGCACTTAATGTTGACATTAAAGCTTTGTCTCTCTCACACACACACACACACACACACACACACACACACACACACACACACACACACACACACACACACACTAAATAAAAAAAAAGTTAAAATGTCTCTCCATCAAGAAGACAGTTTTATTTTCTACAGTTTCAGTCTTTTCAGACCATTCACATTTACCACAGAGAGGTGATAATTAAAACAGATTATTGTGGGTGACTGGCTCCTAGAACATACTGTATAGATTCATCTTCGCAATGTGAACGTGGGTAGACAAATAGGCTTTGATTTAGTCACAGTTTTATTAGATCTGAACAGTGATGCAAGGTTATGTGGGGTTTTTTTGGGGGGATAATTTTAAAGCCCAGTATGCACCACAATAAAAATGCATCAAATAAAAATACAGAATACTTGTGACAAGGCTATTAACGTTTGTTGCTCGTACGCTGCACAGACAACAGTGCTAAAACAAACCTGTGACTTCAGGAATAATGTCATGATAGGAACATGAACATGTTGAGAGCAGTTGTAATGACAAACTAATGTCATGGCAAGTTCATACTTTCTCCATAATTTTTCTAAATCATTCCCACACTGTAGCACTGTGTGTTACTCTATCAAAATATAAGCACAACTATAAGCCAAATATACCTTTCTGTAGACCTATAAGGCATGAATACTTAATAGTTTTAAGTTCATCTCGATCAAAAGATTAAGTACAAGTAGGTTTGACTTTTCTGTATACTTGTCAGGATGAGCCAAGCATACTTAGACATTTGTGTATACTTGTCAGTATAAGCAAAGTCCTATATACTTAGACTTTTGTGTACACTCGTCAGTATAAGCCAAGTACACTCTGACTTTCTGTGTACTTGTCAGAATAAGGCAAGTGTACATAGACTTGGCTGTATACGTGTCAGTATGAGGCGAGTGTACTTATGCATACATTTGTTAAGTATATCATAAGTGCATAAAAAGTAAACGGAAAGTACACTCTATTTTAAGTTTAAAAGAAGTGTACTCATAGTACACTTGAATGAACTTCTTGTTGGTGAGGGATACAGTAAAGCAGTGGTGATTCTGTCACCTACCAGCAGAGATAGGTTACTTTAAAAATGTAATCCTATACAATTAATAATTACCAGTTAAAAATGTAATAAGCAACCTATTCTAAGTATCACATTATTAAAGTAATGTAATTAGATTACTTCCAGTTACTTTTGGATTACCTCAAATAAAAAATATGCAAATAAAGACAAGAGAAAAGAAAAATGCTAAATTTCCCTTATATTTTTCCCATTATTTATATGTAAAGCAGAAAAGAGGAACAACATCACGGTATATTGCAAGTTCTGCTTTCCAAAATACCATAATCATCCAAGTACTCAAATCACTAGCACATTAGTTACCGGATTTAAACTTGGAGCAGCAGAAGTATGTATAGAAATTAAATTTAATTAACCCACATGCAAATTTCTAGGGCTTTTTCAAGTGTTATTTTGGTTAGAGAAATGTAATTTACGGTGCTGTTAGATTGCTGCTATAGCTGATAAATTACTGCTAAAGCATCTCTGACAATTACAGAGACTCCTGAGCGTCATGTCGCTCGCTCTGTAAGAGAGACAGAAGGAGGAAAAGGTAGACTTTCCATGAAATGCTTGTGGAGGTTGCTAATTATAATAATTTTACTGTCAACATTATGACTGAAGCTTTGAATTATTCGGTGCAGCCTTATAAATTTCCCAGTTTATCTAACATAATGTGGAATATGAAGTGGTTCGATAATATCCTACGAACCGTCGTTTTCACGCTGGGATGCCTCAGTAAAAACAATAATCCTGATGAACTGGAATGTGTGCAAACCATCCTGCTTTGTGATAGCTTCCCCTGTACTGTGATGCTATTCCCCTTTTCTGCTTTACATACAAAATATAAGTATGTATTTTAAAATCGTAATCCTGCTAGTAATCCTCATTTTTACCAAATGTATCTTACTGTAACTGCAATGGATTACAGTTTACAATTGCAGTTAGCTTCTTCTTTGTTTCCCATTTACGTATTTCTGGTGAAATGACCTGTGTATAATGCATTGCAATCATGCAATAGTGTTTTGTATTCATAAACACTGTGCAGTCGCTTTCCTAATGCACACAGTAATTAACCAAACAGGGTGTAACAAAAGAATCTAGGTTCATAACACAATTGCTATTAGCACATGTTGGTGCTGTTAAATCACATAGTGTACCGTAATTGAAAAAAAAAAAAAAAAAGAAAGTTGCTCTCATATTTTGTGTGTCCAGCCTTACCGTCTGCTACCTCAAGCTGAGCCTTGGCCAGTATGCTGCCTGCTACGGTGAGGGCCTGGCAGATATAGTACCCGGCATCAGAGCGTTGCACAGATGAAATGGTCAACTCGCCATTCACGGACACAGAGACGCGGCTATCTCCCTGCGTCGGCTGGCTGGGAAACAGAAGATCCTACAAGGAGTGAAAATGGGAAGCAAATAAAATGGGATGGCATACTTGCTTGGTAGCCCAAAGGTATAAAATCTAGGAACTGGAACCTTCTGCAAAGACAAAGTATGTTTTTTTTTTTCTTTTCTTTCTTACTGACAAGCATATTTACTGGAAAAAAACAGCATTGAGTTGTCTTGAGGAAGATACTCTATACTCACAAATCCTCATAAAGAAACTTCTCCAATGCTTTGAATTTGGGCTGTCCATCGATTTAAATATTTAATCGCAATTAATTGCATAATAAAAATGGTTAATTGTGATTAATCACAAACTATCACACATTTTTATCAGTTAAATGACTTATCTGTATCTTAAAGGGAAACTTGTCAAGTAATCAATACTCTTATCAACATGGGATTTTGGGCTTGTTTTATGTAAATATACAGTATGTATAAATTTATTGCTAAACAATGACAAATATTGTCCAGAAACCATCACAGGTACTGCATTTAGCACAAAAAAATTGCTCAAATTATAACATAAGCTGTAAGTATGACTTGCCCTAAATTGCATGTGATTGTCATAAAGTGGGCATGTCTGCGAAAGGGAGACTGGTGGGTCCCCATAGAACCCATTGTCATTCACATATCTTGAGGTCAGAAGTCAAGGGATGCCTTTGAAAATGGCCATAAGGGTTTTTCCTTGCCAAAATTTTGCACAAGTTTGTAATATAACATGGTTGGTGGATTATTTTGATTCTCTAGTTTCATATGATGCCAGAGTCTTCACTCTACCTGCTACAGTCCAAAAAATATTTGCATTGCATTAATACCTTACAAAATTTAGTAGCGTTAAAACAAATTTGTATTAATGTGTTATTATCAAGTTAACTTTGACAGTCCTAATTTAAATATATTATCTGGACTATTATTGAAAATATCCCTCACATTATTGAGCAGTTTAAATCATATCTAATCTGACTAGGTTCTGCTAAACTCATCTGTGTTGTACCCCAAGGGTCAATTTTAAGACCCATGTTTTTCTTAAATTACATGTTCACCCTTGGTCACTTCATTAACAGGCGCAAATATATTTGCTTTTATGCAGATGCCATTTATATCTTCCTGTCACAGATAGTAACAAACTATTTTAAAGATTATCCCATGTTTTGTGCCCAAGTCCCACTCAAGAAGTCTCACTGTGAAGTCGTTGTGAAAAACAGGTGAATTCAAAGACCTCATCCATGTTGTCGAAATCACCTAAATATTAAACCATGACATTGACAGTCTTCTAGGCAACACTAAGCTACACTTTATGTACTCCAACACAACAAACTGGCTGGATGTATTCCACCATTGTCTTCCAGCAACACGCCACCTTGTGAAATTTCAGAATGAGACTTCTCCTTGATTGAGGCTCTTTCCATAATGTCTGACACTTATAATAACAATCAGAGCCTGTCGTGGCAAAATCGAGCGCTTTTAGTAGACATAAATGACAGTGACAGCTTGCCCCAATAGCATTGTATTGCAACCTTTGAGCTGCTGCAGTCTACAGCGCTCTCCCTCAGCGCTGGACCAATTTCAGAAATAGTTGTTACTATTAGTCAGTCAGACACAAAAACACAGTAAAAGATGATCCAGGTTCTAAAATACAGAAGTTACCCTTTAACCTTTTGCCAATCGGGAAAGAGTTTAAGAGTTTCATGTATTTTAATTTCACATCTTTGGCCAACACAACTGACTTTAAAGCAATCACTGCTGTGTTCAAGACACGTCTTCAATTTGCTTACACACTGCAACAAATATGTACAATGCAGTTGGAAAAGTGGGTCAATGTCTCATCCCTACTAGGTCTGAATGGCAGTTTACCCCCAGAGTGAAAATCCTGCTATAATAACCTGCAGCTATGGTTGTAAAATTGAGGCATCAGCGTTGTCCTGATGTTTCTGCACCCCGAGCAGACAAGCTGATGGGCAGGAAAGGACATTAGCCTGCTTTCATTATGTCTAATGACTCTAATGCTGCACATGACATTGGTTCTTGCTAAGTGAATTGGCCGGTCAGACTGGTGCAGATTGATGATAAATGAGCACTTCATTATCTGTATGTGGAACGGAACCACATTGTGCTGTCCCCTGGTTTGATCATTTTAGTCAGATCCTTGCCCATTTTTTCTAATATTTAAGATACTTTAGTCTGGACGCTACTGCAGAATTTATGTCTGTATTAGCAAGGCGGGCCTAAATCATTAATTCCCCATCATGCACATATACATACAGATATATATAAATCAGGGCTGTCAAAGTCAACGCGAGTGAAGATAGTGGCATCATATAAAACTACAAAACCTAAGAAATCTGCTGGTACCAACCATGTCATACTACCTTGTCAAGAAAGATGTTAAATTATGCTAAATTTTGGTGAGGAAAAACTCACATGGCCATGTTCAAAGGGGTCCCTTGACTTCTGACCTCAAGATATGTGAATGAAAATGGGTTCTCTGGGTACCCAGGAGTCTCCCCTTTACATACGTGCCCACTTTATGATAATCACATGCAGTTTGGGGCAAGTCATAGTCAAGTCAGCACACTGACACACTGATGTTGTTGCCTGTTGGGCTGTAGTTTGCTATGATTTGAGCATATTTCATTATGCTAAATGCAGTACCTGTGAGGGTTTCTGGACAATATTTGTCATTGTTTTGTGTTGTTGATTGATTTTCAACTGCATAAAGCAGCATAGTTGCCCACTCCCATGTTGATAAGAGTATTAAATGCTTGACCAATCTCTCTTTAAGGTACATTCTGAACAGATAAAAAATGTGCGATTAATTGTAATTAAATATTCTAACCGATTTACAGCCCTAATGTAAATTCAACAAAATCAGTATCCTCACCTGACTTCCCTCTCGCTGCCAGAAGACAGTGGGCTGAGGTTTGCCCCGGGTCTCGCAAGGAAAGGTAGCTGTTCGTCCTTGTGCCACGATCTGGTCACGGGGTCGCACCACAAACTGGGGCGCCTCTGAGGTTAAAGGTGAAATAAACCATAACACAACAGCAACACACTTGCACTTCCAAAGCGGATATTATGGGACCAGTTTAAAAGAAAAAAGCTGTGACTAAAGGTCCAACTGCAAAGCTAAAAGATTCATGCACTAGACTAGGTCTTTGTTATTTCTTTCAGAACTATTTCTTTAGCTATGCCAGTCACACAAGCCATTCATCCAGCTGCCAGAACATCAGAATGAATGATATCAACTAATTACGAGGATGCCTTAACGTCCTTCTCAATTTGAGCTTTGGAATCAGGGTATATCAATCATACTGTATATGGACCCCTTGGAAAAAAGTGAGGTGGTAAATCCAAACTGCCTGGTGAAGTCAAGGGCTAATAGTCACACCGTAGATACGCATGTCCAATATTAATTCCATGAATGCGTTTGTGGGATGCCACAACAGTCCATGCATACAATGTGCGTGTGATCAAAAACAGAGAGAGAGCAACGCATGCACAATGGGATCAGCTCTTACTTACCAACGGGGCGAGCTGATGACACAACAATGGTGTGGGTGAGATTAACGCACAACACACAGAGAGAGAAGGAGAGCAGAGGAGGAGTAGAACAGAGGGACAGAAAAATAAGAATGCAAATCAGAAATGAATGAGATGGAGTTGGGTTTCCATCCATGAAGTTTAGGGGGGTGGGGGAGGAGGGTGGAGCTCAGTCACCAAAAGCAGGTGATGGCACGGGCTTCAAGGGAACGGCACCTTGGCAACGTTAGAGGGGAAGGGTAAGCATTGCCCAGAACCACGGGCTGGACAATTTATCTGTAACGCTTGTGTCACAATAATAGCACATTCACACAATTAACAGATCTGTTTGCACAGTATCAGATGTCTCATGGACAAGGGCAGGCTTTATTAAAATCATTAAATAGAAAATTATAATTATTACTGTCATGTACTGTATTACTTTTGTTGCACCATCAGCCCAGTGAGAACTTTAACCAGCTAATAAAAGCCCAAACAGCTAGTGCTAATATAACAACATGAACACTGAAAGTGAAACATTTAGTTATGGTCTATTTTTTTTCCTGATCATTCGTAATTTCTTCGGAAAAATGTTCATGTCTTTGTCCAGTGTTTACTGCCTTAGCGTAGATAATGTATCAGTGATCTGTGTTAACTCACTATACATGTCCTATTTTATTTAACTCTGACACCAATCAATAATATCTAATAATATATATAAGGTAATAAAGAAGAAATGTTATGAGAGCTGTAATGTACAGTGTGTATGATGTATTTATCCCAGTGTTAAGAACATGTTATGGGTTGGTTCAAAATGAAGTGTAACTTATCTTAAATGGATAGTTCAGGTGTTTTGAAGTGGGGTTGTGTGAGTTACTTACCCATAGTGAGTGTATTACCTATAGTAGATGGCGGTCGGCACACCGCGCAGAACTAAAGCAATGTACTGCTGTGGACAGGGCCGGAGGCGAAACTTATTTTAGCCACCTAAAAAAAGGCCCATCTATAATAAGACCCATCTAAAAAAATCAATGCCAGTTCAAGTGTATGCCGTATTTAGAATATTTTCGGCACTCCGCCATTATGCTCTCGCCAGAGCAACCAGACTGCATTGAAAAAGTCAGTAATTTTACCTTGCAGATGGTGGGGATAGTGATTGTTTACCGCTGCCTCGATCTGTTAGTTTGTTTGTGTTATTATAGCATATACAATTTGACCAACTGAGGTGGCAGTAGACCAGCAATCAGACCAGCAAGAGATCTGTGAGGTAAAATTACAGGGTTTTTCAATGAAGTCTGGTGATGCTAGCAAGAGCATAGATGACCAGCCAGAAAGGACTGTCTCACAGCAAGGTAAACCAGTGAAAATACCCTGAATATAGCATACACTTAAACTGATATAGATTTTTTTTGGGTGGGCCTTTCTTTTAGGTGGCTAAAATCCATTTTGCTGCTGGCCCTGTCCATAGCAGTACATTGATTTGTTTCTGGGTGGTAACTCCTTTCAGCTTCTCCAAACTGGGGGTGCGTTGACCGTCATCTACTGTAGGTAACATACTGACTATGGCTAAGTATCTCATACATACCCTTCTTCAAAAAACCCAAACTATCCCTTTAAAGTGTAGGAACAATGCTTTCACGCTGTTGAGTTATAATGCCAGTGGGGTCTGATTTGCCAAATAGCAATATTATTTTTATTGTTACGATGTCAACCTTTACACTGAAGTAGCTTCCTCACTTTGATATGGTGTAAATATGGAGCGAGTGGGCTGGTATGGAGAATGAGCCCCCCAGGAGAAGTCATAACAGTTCACTTAGAGCTGGTTAGATTGTTCATATCTGGAGCCTGGCTGGAGATCTGGAGCAATCAACTACATCAGCCCTGCTATATGAAAAGAAAAGCTGAGGCCAGGCCCAGCCTTTCAGCAGGGGGGCAATAACACTCGTAAAGTGGGCAATAAAGGACTGATTGTCCTGCGGCCTGCTTTGGGAGACACAACAAAATATCAGGGATGGGTTATGAGCTTTGCTACGAGCGAGTCCACACGAGCGGTTACCCACCTCTTATCGTCAGGTAGGCAGAGGCCTCCAGTTTCCCCACACGGTTCTCTGCTAGGCAGGTGAAGGTTCCCTGATCACTGACTGATGCTTTCTTTATCCTCAGCAGGAAGTCCTCTTTTTCATATCTGATGTCATATCTAGAGACAAAGACATGCAGTCAAGTGGCATTTCACAAAAACGGGAAGCTCAATAACAACTACGCACATCAAAATGTTCATTTAAATAAAGTAAACACAAACACTGAAATTGAATTGAGTAAACTTGTGTGATATTTTAGATGCAGGCTTTTAATGTAGGTTGTGTCATTTTTTGATAGACTAAAGACAGACCGT
The DNA here is from genome assembly GCA_947000775.1 of Pterois miles. NCBI lineage: Eukaryota > Metazoa > Chordata > Actinopteri > Perciformes > Scorpaenidae > Pterois > Pterois miles. The sequence goes on along the minus strand of CAMQGK010000052.1, from coordinate 15,104,974 downwards.
CTAAGACAATTAAAGACTCCCTGCTGCACACACTGCCGCCACAGAAGCAGGGAAAAAAAAAGGGAGCAATTATGCTGAGATGAAGGCACGGCAAAATGAAAGGTGCTTTCAGCTGGAACCCTGACTGTTCCACTATTTCAATATTTATAAAGACGAGCCACCCACTGTGGCGTGGGCTGTGCAGTATGCTATACTACTGTATAAGTATGTCTGCGTATGTGAGTGCATCTGTGTGGGAGAGAGCAAGCAAAAAGGGAGGAAAGACGGAGACAGAGGGAGAGACAGACAAACAGTCTGAGAGGAAGGGAGTGGCACAGTCTGACAAACTGGATTTGATGAATGAGCCGAGCAGTAAGAAATGACTAATTCATAAGATACGTTCCATGCATCAGTGCAGCGTACTGCAAGGCAGCAGCGGTGCAGTTAGAGTGAGAGAAACATCTCAGCGACCAGAGTTTAGATAAGCGCCTCAGAGGGGCTACAGACAGAAAGAGGAGAAGAGCAAAGGAGTCAGGCTCTCCCTCTCTGGGGTCCCTTTTGGCATGAGAGATCCTGTGAAATTGTCTAGCCAGCCATACTGATTCCGAGATGGGAGACAAGTCAGGCAGAGAAATGGCACAAGGGGTGAGAAAAAGTCACATTTGAAATAGATGTTCCTAAAGGGTGTGGGCAGAATATCGACGGAGGGGGTGGTGGTTGCAGGGGTCTCGTCCAGAGTCTGCTGAGGACTCCATTCACAGCACATCTCTGACCCAGATACAGCCTTCCCAGGAGGCTGACGGGTTTACGGAAAAGAATGAAAGGAGCGGAAGGAGGGAAGTGAGGCGAAGCAGGTCTGAAAGTAGGACATGTTTCTAGAGTCAAGGGGTACTGAGACGGGGGGCACCACACAGGTGGGCAGACAGACTGCCAGACAGACACAGGCAGATACTACAGTCCGCCTCACGATATGTCCTGACACACCAGAGAGCCATTTGGGTGTTATATAATAAGAATGGCTTGTAACAGGTGTTAAACTTGTAGCAGAAGCAACGTTACATTACATTTTTTTAGTAGTCCTTTAACAGAAATAATCAATTTAACATTGTTGACCTCTAGGTTTTCAGCATCACACTCTATATTTACTTACTCAATGATATCTGTTTCATTACTGTTGTATTTGATTTACTTGATAGCAATTCCAGCAGAAATTGAATACATATAAAACAACATATTAGTTAATTATTACGGCTATAAATCGACTAAAATATTTAATCCTGATTAATCGCATGCTTGTCCATAGTGAATCATGACTGCAACGGCAAATTTATCACACATTTTTTGTCAGTTAAATGACTTATCCGTACCTTAAAGGGAGACTTGTCAAGTATTCAACACTCTTATCAACATGGGAGTGAGCTTGTTTTATGTAAATATGCAGGATGTATAAATGTATTGTTGGAAATCAATTAACATTCAAAACAATTACAAATATTGTCCAGCAACCCTCACAGGTACTGCATTTAGCACAAAAATATGCTCAAATCACAACATGGCAAACTACATGTGATTATCATAAAGTGGGCATGTCTGTAAAGGGGAGACTCGTTGGTACCCATAGAACCCATTTTCATTCACACATCTGGAGGTCAGAGGTCAAGGGACCCCTTTACAAACTTTTGCCTAACATTTAGCTTGACTAACAAGCTAGTACGACATGGTATCAGTGGATATCATATGATCAGTATCTTCACTCTAGCTTTAAAATTGAGCCCTAAACAACCAAAAAACCTCAAGTTGTCTTAATGCATTAAAAAAAATAAGTGGCGTTAAAATAAATTTGCCAGCCCTATTAATTATGTATATGCAGTTACATAATTAATTATATATACAGTACATACATAATTAGTTTCACAACAGTTCAGAGCTATGAATAAACCAGTCAAACAGATTATAAGACGATATGGAAATGCGCTGCTACAGTATAGTACCCAGTACTGTGCCAAGACTGATTTAATACAAAATTAAGCTATGCATCTTAATCAGGTTTTTCACAATTAGACAAGATTTATCCAGGTTTACTCAGGTTATTTTAAATGTTACACAGTAGCAGTGGTTCCCAACGTGGGGTCCAAGGAACCCCAGGGGTCCTTGAGCATTATAGGATTTGCATGCATCAATGCAACAGTTGCGATAAGCTACCAGGTGAACAACAAAGGTCGCCACTGGCATTTGTTTGTTTTTGTAATTTCTCATGATGAGTCTGAAATTGCCATGGAAATACGTAAGTAGCTCAGATAGAGTGCTTATCTGTGTTTTATGTTTAAATGAGTGTTTGTTACAAACAAACGTATTACATAAATTGGACCTATTGCTCAATTAGTCGTAAAAACATTTAAAATCCAGCTGACATTATATTTTGTCATCCCTTTATGCAGTCCAATTAGGACCTATTGTGCTTTTGTGCTTTTTCCCTTTCCTTTAGAAACGCCTTGCTAGAAATCCGTAATGTGGTGATCACCGGGTCACACATTTATGTAATAATACCACGCCCTAAAACAAAGCTAGTTATAGCGGAGCTGGAGCAGAGTCTGAAGAGTGTGGTTAGATTGACCAATCATAACAGTGGGCCAGCTGACCAATCAGAGCAGACCGGGGGCAGGAGCTTAACCAATGTTTCAGACAGAGGATGAAAAGAGTTGCTACAGCAATGAATGCATGAGAAAAATAAAGCATTTTCTGAACATTAAACATGTAAACACGTTCTAGTAGAAACCCAACACATAAGTATGCACCCAAATATAAGCATAATAGGTCCTCTGTTAATAGTTTTATATTATTAAAAGGAAGAATAATGGTCTTCAACTTATACTCAAATCTAGCTAAGGAATTAAAAGGCTTTGATGGATGGCCAGATTGCATAATGAGGCACACTGTAATTAAAAATATAAAGCGCTGAGCAGTAACTATTAAGGCCTTCATGACAGGCTGATAATGACTTAAAAAAATAAGTGCTCTAATGGGATTGCGAGGCAATTAACATGCGCTTATGATGTGTGGGTACACAAGGGTGAACCAAACCGCAGGAACACCTTCAAAAACCGTATAATACCACTACAACAGCTTCACAAACTACCACAGAAATGACCGCAGAAATCAATCAACACTGACTGGACATTGTACGCCTCATATAGGTATAACTCCTTGCAGGGCTAATGTATTGTATTGCTTTATATTATACACATACTTCATCTCTGGGCCTTTTAGTGCTTTGTGTACACAAATAAAGTACAGAGATATTTGATTAGTCAAAAGCAGCCATTGGACATGCTTTTATCTGTGGTTCAAATAGCAAATAATGACATTTTCTGCTACTAATAAATGATTTTTACCACACTGATGAAAGTCTTCTATGAGTAATATGTTGATTTTTTTTTCCTCAAGTGGGACTCATTAGGTGTGCTTCAGCATTCAGCATTCAAACAAGCATGCATCCCTCACCTGCCACGGGGAATGTCCACGTCCTCCTTTTTCCAGCGCAGTGTAGGAGGCGGGTCGCCATGAACCTGACACCTGAACTCGACAGTCTCGTCCACTAAGGCCACCTGGTTCACAGGCCGTTGCACAAACACTGGCCTTTCTGGATGTGGGCAGCACACATGACATGGATGCTAAATATACTTTTGACAGGGTGGTAAATGCTGTATTTGCTAGAGCGCAGTGAATACCTAAGAAAAACAAAATGCTTTATTCCTTTTTATGAGACAGGCAAAGAGTGTATGTCAGACTGCTTACCAAACACAGAGAGCTGAGCTTTTTCACTCTCTCTCTCCCCAACCATGTTGGCTGCTACACACACATATATCCCCACATCACTCTTCTTGGTATTTGCAATGGTTAGCTTTCCTCCACGAACCTGACAAAAAAATATGTTACAAAGAACCAGGTCAATACAAAGTGCTTCACAGCTCCAGGTAAATATGAACAGGTGAATCATTCAGCGTGCGCTTCAGAGTACAAGGGTCATGTAAAAGGTTGAGGAGTGCACCCCGAAGAGTAACCCACCGTGATCCTGTCATCTTTGAGGTCAAGGCGAGCTTTGTCTTTCCTCCAGAAGGTGGTGGGTTCAGGATGCCCGCGTGGAGGCTGACACTCGAGACTAGCAGTCTCCCCGACCGCCACCACCACATCTTGCGGGTTCTGCCTGAAGTCGTCGCGTAACACTACGAGATGAAAATAAAGGAAGCAGTGGTTGTTACTCCAGCTGTAACGGTGGCTCGTTCAGTTGATTAGTTTGAAGTTTCATCGCTCTGAGACTGAGCCGTCTTGGGCTGACTGACCCCTACCACCTTTTCCTAATGCGAAAGTCCAAAGATAATTCTATCTATTCAAGTAAACCGCCTCACGGGACCCTCAGCAATCTCTCGGTCTTTAATAATACAGCTATCCCCCCCGAGGGTGATAGAGTTTGATCTCGCTAGCTCAATGTAAGAGCGTGTAAAGCCAGGTAGGATTAATGGTACAATATACATGGGGAAGACATCTAGCAGAAGAGCAAGAAACATGAAAGGAAAGTAAAACTTTAAGGGAGGTCTAGAAGTCAAAGGTCATACATTAAAAATTCAAACATTACATTCCTACAGCCCTATAGTAGCTTCCTGACACAAATCTCCTTACATCCCACATAGGGAGAGTGCTGACAAAACAAAAAAAACAACTTCTTACATTCAAAACACATTAAATTATTGTGTACTAGTACAGTATTAGAAGAGGTGTGGACTCGAGTCACATGACTTAGACTTGAATCAGACTCGAGACGCGTCATAAACATGTCGTATCTTTGGCGGTACAACACATGCGTAGTAAAATCTGGTCCGCCCTCGCCGAAATTGAGCCAATAACAACTCACGACCGCAGCTTCAGTTACACTGCGCATGTGTGATACCTCATATTCCTGTCCGCCGTGTCCCAGTCTCTTTCCATAGGCCTTGATTTCTAGTGTGACAATAAATCGGATGAAAAACATACACAATTGGCCTCATAACCTATTTCAAACGAACGGTACATACGCAAACCCAACCGTGACTAGCAAACTGAACGCTTCAGTTTTTTACCCAAACTGTGCCCACCCCTACTTGACTTACTTGTGACTTGCAAAACAATGACTTGGTCCTTGGAGTATTAGTATTAATACATGCAACTATTGGCCTAATGATTATGCCAGAAGGACAAAAATTATGAAAATTTATCCTCTGGAAACCTGAAATAGCCACAAATACAATGATCAATACAATCTAAGTATCAAAGGCTGCACCACAGGCTTTAAAAGATCCAATTTTCAAAGTTCTTATTTTGATTAATAAAATGTACCAGTTTGGCAGAGACAGATTTTTCTTTTCTGAAACCCTGGATGAAAACAGCAGTTTGTACTTTGCAGCAGGCACACAGGGTCAGACCTTGGTACTTGAAAAGAGGCTGCACCACCGTGTGAACAAATTGGAAGCAGCACCGGTGGCCAGGGATATTGACTGAATCACTGCTTTATGAAGCTTTATGAAATGACTAGGGAACAGGTGCAAGGTCTCATTTAGGACCAGGGGTAAAATGGTTTCAAAATATCTCATTAAGAGTAGCAACTGTTACTGAGATGTTCCTGTTAGAGGGTTATACTGTTTCTTTTGAAAAATATACTGAAAGTCCACCATGCTTTTCTGTAGAGGAATAAATAGTCCAGCTAGAAGAGAGGCAACAACTCAGAAAAAAACAGCCTGGAATCATGACAGCTACTTGAAATGCAGTTGGTAAAATATGCCAAAATTGCTTTTTTCAATATCTCAAACGTACACACCCATAGTTCATTAGTATTCCATTTATGGGAAGTTATTTCTGCATTCTTCCACTGTCGGACAAGCGTTTGAATTTATCAATGGCAGGGATGTCTGTACTTGTGTGTTCAAAGGAGCGGGAACATCAAGACCTGTCAACCAAGCAATGCCTGTAGGAGCCATACTCATGCATTTTGAGTTAAAAGGTTACAGCTTCAAAACTCCCTAATTCTGTCACAACTGTTATCCCAAAGATCAATTCAAAAGCTACTGCTTTAAGCAGGAATGACTGTGCTGTAAGCCATCACTGGAATTACGGTTAAAAATAGAGGTTGTGATTTGGATCCTGCAATGAGCTGTGCAAGCTTTGCATTAATACCTTGTGACATGTTGTTTTTGTGAGAAGCCTTACTGTGGGCCAATTTTTAATAATAAAGCATCTTGTGTGACAACAGTTGAAATTAAGTGTGAAAATAATAGAAAATGGGTGGAAGGAATTAAAACATTTTGTGTGTCAAAGAAAAGCTTGTGGATAACCAGCTGCTAAGTGTCATTGTTGATTTTAGATACAATGAACGACTAGCGAACCAAAATATTATTCACACTTACTGGATGTAGATAAGAAAGAAAGAAAGAAAGAAAGATATTCCTTTATTAGTCCCACAGTGGGGAAATTCAGTTTTACACTCTTTTTTTCACACACAGTACATATACATGCGTCAATGGAGAGATGTCAGAGTGATGGGGCTGCTCCTGACAAGCGCCCAGAGCAGTTGGGGGTTTGGTGCCTTGCTCAGGGGCACCTCGGCAGTGCCCAAGAGGTAAACTGGCACCTCTCCAGCAACCAGTTGGTCTTGGTCCATGGTCTTGGTCCATGGGGGTCTTGAACCCGTGACGTCCGCATCCTAACCCAAGTCCTTACAGACTGAGCTACTGCCGCCCAGCTGATGTCAAGCCAATTTCCTCTTTTCAATCATTCCATTTCGGTAGTCAGTGTTGTGACTGCTTTTTCAAGACATGTCTAATGTAAATCAAATGCGTGGTGCATGACTAAAACTAAGTTTGTAAAACTCACAGCAGCGCAGAACGGAAACACTGGCTTGGTTGCTTTTCATCCTCATTACAGCCATAAGCTCTCCTGCTGATATACTGTAGCAGGAGCTCCAGGTCCCAGAGGACACCTCTAGTGGAAAAGACAATCAGAAAGGAGCCAAAGGCCCTTCGGCCCGGCTGTCAATCACATCCAGTCTGGGTGGGAATAAATGAGTCTCAGTTGCAGACACTAATTTGGCACAGACGTACACATGGTACGCTTACTGACCCAGTCCATACTGAAAACACTCATCCAGTCACACACAACTACCTTCCTGTTCCTGTGTTGTCACATCACAGATGGTTCTGTAAAGGCAACGCTCATCTCAAGAGACTGTGAAACCCAGACACACAGGAGAAACTGTATAATTCAAGACAAGAGAAAACCCAATTACCCAAAAAGTAAGGCATTGTGTCATATTAAACTGCGTGATAGTTTACTGGAGCAATAGAGTTATGTACACACTGTGACATAGATCTAAAATTATTATTTTATTATTTTCATTGTCAATTAATCTGATCCGATTATTGCCTAGATTAACTGATTAGATGTTTGGTTTATAAAATGTCATAAAATGGTGAAAAATGTCAATCAGTGTTCAGTGTTCGATAAGTGGGAACCCAAGATGACGTCCTCAAATATCTTGTTTGGTCCACAACTCAAAGATCTTAATTTTACTGTCATAGAGGTGTAAAGAAACCAGAAAATATTCACATTTAAGAAGCTGCAATCAGAGAATTTTAAGTTGTTTTTTTTTTCTTAAAAATTACTCAAACTAGTTAATCCATTATCAACATAGTTGGCGATTAATTTGGGGCTGACACCTAATTGATTAATCATTGCAGGTCTCTTAAAGGGTTTGCTAAAAGAGACAAATCATATTATGTTGTCTGCTACAGGTACTAGTGTTCAAGGTCTCAGCAGTTTGCAAATATATCTACATGGGCTGTCAGTCCATTAAAATATTTAATTGTGGTTAATCACAATTGTTCATTACTGTGAATAATCACAAAATAATCATAATCGCACATTTTTTTATTAGTTCAAAATGTAATTTAAAAGGAGATTTTTTCCAAGTCTTTAATACTCTTATCAACAACGGGGTGGGAAAATATGCTGCTTTATGCAAATGTGTGTATATATTTATTATTGGAAATCAATTAACAACAAAAAGATGACAAATATTGTCCAGAAACCCTCACAGGTACTGTATTTAGCATAACAAATATGCTCAAATTGTAACATGGCAAACTGAAGCCCAACAGGCAACAACAGCTGTCAGTGTGTCAGTGTGCTGACTTGACTATGACTTGCCCCAAACTGCATGTGATTATCATAAAGTGGGCATGTCTGTAAAGGGGAGACTTGTGGGTACCCACAGAACCCATTTACATTCACATATCTTCGGGTCAGATCAGGAAATCGTTTTCTCCTCATCAAAATTTACTGCAAATTTGGAGCGTTATTTAGCCTCCTTCCCAACAACCTAGTATATAATATTTCATATAATACCAGTATATTTACTCTAGCTTTAAAACTAAGCCTGCTACAACCTCAAAACTGCAAGTTGCTTTAATGTGCTAAAAAAATTGTGCCATTAAAATGAAACTGCTTTAATGCGTTTATGGAGATAACTCTGACAGCCCTAATATCAACATCATTTAAAAGTCCCCAAATAATTCATTTCTCCTGTATATTTTGCTTATTGTTTCAATTTCAGGGATATTTCCAATTTGCACAGCTCAAAGATTACAACAAAAAAAAATAGTTTTTCATTTGTTTCATGATTGATGGAGTATATCATAAATCATGTCTAAATAAATTGGAAGTGACTAACTAATTATATACAATCTCTTGGTAACGGATTTGAAAGGGTATGGGGGTGGGGTCTTTGCCCAAATACATAGTGTCGGTTCTGTGGTTGTGATTTATTCAACCCCGACGGTATGCATTACCCCACTGCAGTGACAGCTATCCTACACCCCCAACACTGCTGTGGGTGTTTCCTTTCCTGTTCTCACTGCAGGTTTCTACACTGTAGGTGGTGTTTGTCCAAGCATGTGAGATATGGGGGTGGACTCAAAAGTGGAGCCCCTGTGGAGGCAGCACCCATGTGTAGTCTGTTGCCATGTGGTAATTATTTCCGATGGCGGGCCCGCCACCGCTGCCTAATGTTGTCTGATTGAGTACTGCTCAATTATTCAAACAAGCCGTTCGGGGGGCTCACTCATTCGCCAGTTTCATTTATCAAATCAGAAGGAGAATGATTTGTAAATGGGCTTCATTTCATGGCACAATGGGTGGTAAAATAATGTGACAAGGTGGAAGTATCTGAATACAAATAACTATACAGGGACTCATTATATGATTAATACGAGTGCGTGGTGGCAAATTTTTAGATATTCCATTTTAGCATCCTGATTTCTTGAAACCCTCTTCAGCTACAGCAGCACTGTGTTTCATTTCACCATTTTTACCATCAGATCTTGACGCACGTCGCTAAGCGCCAAAGCTCCCCAAATCATTCAAATGTAAAACTCCATTTGGTAACAAACGCATTTTGATTTGGAGCAGCCTGTTTATTTCTACACAGTGGGTGAGGCTTCAAAACATTGCAGTACATTCACCAGACAATGCATTTATTATCTTGTCTGGTACACTTAATAGCTTGTGTATCCATTAAGCTTGCATACATTTACTGCGGCGTCTCTCTTCAAGGATGCATGTCTGAGTTGCTGAGTGTTATGACATCACACTACCATAACAAGAAAAGTAAGTAAGAGGGTTTTGTTGTGTTTGCATATCAGCCGTCCTGTCATGGCTGAGGGATGGCAATGTTGGTTTGTCAATCGGCCTGCGGCTCCACCACTGTGGCCTACAGTGTAATAACATGCCATGAAAGTCAGTCCAGACATTGACGGCCATGACGGGACCTTGACCTCTCCCTCAGTCCGTCACCCACAATATCTTTGTTTTAAGCCGAGCTGGTGGCATGGCTCTAGGGGTGTCAATGTCAGTCTGTCGGTCGGAGCACCACTTAAGTCCAGACTGAATATTTCTTCAAATATCGCCCCTAGAGGTCAAATGTTGTTTTTTTTTGTTTGTTTTTTTAGTGACATGTCTTGGCGACTATTGGATGGATTGTCATTACAATCCTCTGCAGGATGAACAGCAGTAACATTGGTGATCCACAAGTTTTTCCTTTTGCACCATCATCTGGTCAAAACTTAAAATTTGTGCAATACACACCAAATAATAAAACTACATTCCTATAATCCTCAGCTGCATTCTGTGGTCAGTGCTAATTAGCGAATGTTGGCATACACACTCTAAACTAGATGTGATAGCCAAAGTGCAGCCTTGCAGAGCCGCTAGCACGGTAGTAGACTCTTAATCTTGTTTTAATGCAATTCATATTAAGTAGCAAGCAGCTAAAGTGGGCTGTTTGGAGTTCACTGACATCACGATTAGGGCTGGGCTTTCATCACGATATAGGTGATTTCATCTCTCAACACAGTATATATATATATATATATATATATATATATATATATATATATATATATATATATATATATATATGCACACAATAGTTTTAATAACTGAGTTTGATCAAATTTTCTGAGATACTTGAATTAGTATGTGCTTGTTATTAGATGTGATTGTGTATCACGATATCTTGATATATGATTTCATCACAATATGAGTCCGTTGAAAGATAACATTCATCCAGCCCTAATCAAGGGGAAGTTTAATGATGACCAAGTGTATTACAACCCTTATTGTAATTTCTTCTGGCAATTTATCTGGTGTATAATGTACACGGCAGCCTCACAGGAATGTAAGTGGTACTGTATCAATGTATTGATTTTGAAAGTTAAAGAATATATTAAGTCAAACCAAGTTGGCCAAATAGGCCCAGACAGTCAATTTCACCTATAAAATGTGAAGAATAATAGAATAGTTGAGTGTAATGTAACCAAAATACAAAATTAGACAAGTAGTCATTCCCCTGTTTATCCATATATTTTCATGCATCTGTGAAAGAAACAGGAGACACTGAGATGCAAACTGATGTAATTAAGAAGTTGCATTTTCTAATCATTTTTGACCTATTAATTTAGCAACTAATTGAGTCAGTTCAGAGCATTACTGAATAGAAAAAGACATTCATTCACTTCATAATACAAAATGGTAAATAAACAAGGTGTGACAGACAGATGGTGATGGGTGAAAAATTTACAACCCAATTAACTCATGCAGCATTTTGTTTACTTTGTAGCGATCTGCTTGTTTGCTTGTGCATGCTTGTGTGTGTCTCCGTGTGTGTGTCCGCATGCAAGCAGGCTGGTGTTCCAGCAGGGGAATATATAACCCCACCCAAAAAAATCTGTTGTGGTAGAGTACTGTGAAGCAACACTGCAGAGGCAAAAACAAACAGAATTGTATATGAGGAGAGATGAAGATACTAACACCTTGTGAGTTGCTGCATGTAACAGATGGCTGTATTTCCCTTCGGGAATGAAGAATTGATGTGCTGCATTTGGACAAAGCTAGCCACATAGCAGGTTCAAACAGCGATCAGGTAGTATTCTTCTACATACACTACTCAAAAAAATGAAGGGAACACTTAATCATCACAGTATAACACCAAGTCAGTTAATCTTCAGGGATATCAATCTGTCCATTTAGGAAGTGCAAGTGATTGTGTGTCACCTGCTTTGGTGCAAATGAAAGTGACAACAGGTGCAATGGAGAAGCAACAGCAAGACAACTCCCAAAAAGGGAATGATTTTACATGTGATGGCCACAGACAATTGCTCTTCTTATCCCTCCTGACTGATTCTTCAATGAGGTTGCACAGCTAGTCCAGCTCCTCTAGGAGGGCACATTGTGTCTCCTAGCACAGTCTCAAGAGCATGGAGGAGATACCAGGAGACCGGACGTTATATGAGGAGGGCTGGACAGGGCCGCAGCAGCAGGACCGTTATCTGCTCCTTTGTGCGAGGAGGAACAGGAGGAGCCCCACAAAATGACCTCCAGCAGGCTACTGGTGTGCATGTTTCTGACCAAACTGTCAAAAACAGACTCCATGAGGGTGGCATGAGGGCCTGATGTGCTCAATTGGGACCTGTGCTCACAGTCCAGGACTTTGCAGCTGGATTGGCATTCGCCAGAGAACGGCCATTGGTGCCCCGTTCTCTTCACAGATGAGAGCAGGGTCACACTGAGCACATGTGACAGGCGTGAAAGAGTCTGGAGACGCTGTAGTAAACGGTTTGCTGCCTGTAACATCATCCAGCACGAACGGTTTGGCGGTGGGTCAGTGATGGTCTGGGGAGGCATATCCTTGGAGAGTCAAGATATTTCAACTTGAATATTTCATTCATCATGATCTCATATGTGATTTAAGTGTTAATTTTTTGAGTAGTGTACTGTATATTAATTAGGGCTGTCAAACGATTAAAATATTTAATTTTGATTAATCGCTTGATTGTGCGTTGATCATAAATTAGTCATTCATTTTTTTAGCTGTTCAAAATGTACCTTGAAGGGAGATTTTAGTGGAAGTATTTAATACTCAACAGTAGATGTCACATAGAAGTGGTGAACATCATTTGAAGGCTGGAAACCTGAAGACTGAGATGCAGCTCAGCACTATGTGGCAAGTTGCTCTAGTCATTAATTACAAATTAACACAAAGTAAATAATGAATTAATCAATTAATTAAAATGAATTGTAAAATTATATAAGGGTTTAGAACATTATGATCAAATCATTCCCACACTCATCATGTCTCATGAGTTGTTTTTGGTTGATACGTCAGTCGGGGTCTCTTCGGTGTATGTACTGTATATATTTACTGTTGGAAATCAGTTAACAGCACAAAACAATGACAAATATTGTCCATAAACCTTCACAGGTACTGCATTTAGCATAAAAAAGATATGTTCAAATCATAACATGGCAAACTGCAGCCCAACATGCAACAACAGCTGTCAGTGTGTCAGTGTGCTGACTTGACTATGACTTGTCCCAAACTGCATGTCATTATCATAAAGTGGACATGTCTGTAAAGGGGAGACTCGTGGGTACCCAGAGAACCCATTTTCATTCACATATCTTGAGGTCAGAGTTCATACCATTGGACCCCATTGACCCCACTGAAAACGGCCATGCCAGTTTTTTCTTGATAAAATATAGCATATGTTTGGAGCGTTATTTAATCTTCCCAACAAACTAGTATGACTGTTGCTATCTATTGATTACTTGGGCTTTCTAGTTTCATATGATACCAGTACCTTCACTCTAACTTTTAATCTGAGCCCGCTACAACCTCTGAAAGATCGAATAGTGTCCGGGCCAGTTGCATTTATGTGTTAAAGAAGGCACTGAAACAAATTTGCGTTCACATGTTATTTTTGCATTATTTTTGATAGCCCTAATTTGTTTATATTTATTTTATATTCAATGTGCCTGAGCAACAATGTCAGGCATTGCGATGCTAAACTAACCATAATACTGTTGTGAAGCTTTATACAGTTAGTGATCCGGCATCCAGAAAATGCTGTGATTTCTTATGACAGTGGTCTGCTAAATTGTGGTTTGGAGTCTGCTGAAGAGTCTTTTTGAACGCCATAGCCTGTAGGGGTGTGTCACTTTCTCAAGGATGTCCCATATCTGTCACATGCATACAACACACACAAATACATACACACACATGCACAAACAAACAAAAAAGCTGCCCTGTCCTTATATCACAAACTTTGCTGATGACCACAACATATCATCGCTGCTCAGACAGACAGAAAAAAGCAAGACAGCTATAAGGGAGGGGGGAGGATAAAGCTAGAGTGGAGAGGGCTATTTACATCGGGGGGATTTTTTGAATAAATAAACAACTTAACATGTCGGTGCCCTAAAAAAGTCATCAGCAATCAGTCACGACTGCGATCAGCGAGGAGATGGGGAGCGTTTACACAGTGTCCCCCGAGGCTACGAGCCCAGCACAGACATACATTACCTATTATAATCCTGCCTTCCCGACAGCAAATCAAAGGCCATTTTCACAGAAAGAACGTGCATGTAGACGACATTTCAATTGTTGGCATGTATTTAGTGTCCAGACAATATGCTTAAGGAGAAAAACAAAAGGGTACAAAAGGTAAATCAATATTGGTTTAGAATGAGGGGTAAATTGAATTCTTACAGTGGCTAAAGTCTCATTATAAAAGCTTATTGGTTGCTGCATAATTTCCAACTCTAATTTGCATTATTGAGCATTGCTTGAGTGTGTGTATGGGTAGATTTTTTTCTTATTTTCTCCAAACAAATTTATCAAGGATTGGTATCAAATATGGACCAGATATGACCCCAGTTCATTTCCATTATTGATACCCAACATAAATAATCCAAGGCAGTGTGAGATCAGAAGTTGCATGGCAACCAAAGTCAGCAGTCTCCAAATTTATAAGCAGGCAGCTAGAAAACCTAAGCACTGCTTCACTTTGCTTTTTTGGCATCATTAGTGTCGAGTCCAATTAGCATCAATATGAAGGTTGGAAATAGATGTGCAGAGAAAAGTGGGCACGCCTCTGGCAACACAAAATTTAGCAAAATTTAGTTTTAGATGCAATTTAGTTTCATAAAACTGGGGATGGCTATTCCTAACAGAGGCAGAATTTAGTTTTTGTTTGTGCATGCAAGGAAAAGTAATGTGTATATGGACAATGTTCCTGTTGAGTGTTTGTATTGGCTGTGCCCCAGCTGGTGGGCGGTGCTTGGTATTTCCTCAACTGATCTCAACTTGGCTGCCAGGTCACAAACTTTCTCATTTTACAGCTAAACAGTAACTACAAGATGTTTCTTTTGAGATGAGAAATAGGCATTACAGTAACAGAATATTGATTCATATTTGATCAGCGCTGCCCAGTTTGACCAATAGGTTGACAGCAAGGCTCCAGCTCAACTCTGATTGGTTGTTTTCCTCTGGTCTGTGAAATCTTGCAGATGCCATTAGAAGCACTGGAGGACACAGAGACACGTGGTTTTTTTCAGATTACCATTCTATTCCATTACCATGCACTACTGTCAGGATATAGTGACCAATATATAAAAATAACTTTTTTTTTTTAATCATATTTGCTCCATTTCTATCCACTGTTGCTTTAAACATGCCAATTGCTTTTACTTTTTTCCCCTTTCACCCAAATTTGTACCACACGCAACCATAGGGCCCATTTTAGGCTCTTTCCATGAGATATTTGAATATAAATTTACACTTTGGGGTTACGCTAAAACATATTTTTTATGCATTCTTTGGCCTTTGAGTTAGGAACCAGTCAACCACTATGCGGGGTTAACAATACACGCCCCACCATTGTCATGTTTAATTAACCTCCATTCTCCTCTCATGTAATGTAAATTGAAGTTGTGGAAGCTATAGGAGGAGGAGGAGGGTCTCTTCCCCCACCCCCCAACTTCCACCATATCTCCATTCCCTCATCTCTCACTTTCCATGCCTCCAGTTACAGCAACAGCATTCCCTCAGACCACATTTCCACATCTATAATTAATTACTCCTGTCTCTGTGCATTTCTTCACTACAACACATTCCTCTATCTCTCAGACTAACCTTTATTGTAAATCTGCCCTGCTCCCCTCGACTATCTCTCGTCTACTTACAACTGTAAACCTGGGTGCACCGTTGTGTGCACGGCATTATGCAAACATCTGACCTTAGTTCATTTTGCATTTAATGATTCCTCATTAATTGTAATGTTCTATCTCCTTGAGTATACAAAGGAACCTTTCCCACATCTGATTGGCCTGGGAGGCCCGTACGACCTGTGTTCATAAACCTTGACACTGCTCTGGCTCTTACTGGATGAAGAGTAACCAGAGAAAAAGAAATGGAAAGAAAAAGACAGAAAAACGTAGAAAACAAAAGGCACAATCACATTATTTCTCCTCAAAGACCATGGATATCATAAACCCTTACAGCAATATTGCGAGGATGTACAACATGAGCTGGAAAAATGAGTCAGGGATCAGAATCTAGCCTTTTATCCGCCTTGTTTCACTAAAGCAGCGGTCACCCAGAGAGAGGGAGCTTTCTTACATGCGTTCATCTTCTCTAGCTGAAAATATGCAAGCTGCTGTTTCACAGTCAGCGCCGTCTTCACCATCACAATGGTATGAGCTAGATAAAAAAACAAAGCTAAATGCCTTCTCTCACAGACCTTTAAATGTTAAAAAGGTGTAACCTGCTTTTCTGCACCTTTCCTATAAGTCTCTATAGGCTACATCCTATTTCCCTTGACTTTTGTGGGATCTAATGGAAGAAAGTGATGTTGGAGAATAATCTGCGCATCTGCACCACCCTGCATGATCAAACACATCTCATGACAGCCACCAGAGATGGCGGTACTAAGCTGTGTTTACCACAACATTCTGGTTATATCCTTCCTTGCATGGGTACATACAGATGGGCCACAATATGTGCATGTTTGGATAGTATATATCTATGTGTGAATGCATTTGAATAAATGCTTGGAGCTATGAAGCACTGCACCCCCACTAGTGCTGGCATTCAACACAAAAGAAAACTAATTAATATGGTAATGTCACGCTACCACATGACTGATAATACATGGCATGCTTTATTTACACTGATTTGACCTTTGATCCCTAAATGAGAAAATGAACTGAAATGATCAAATGTGAGTGTAGTACACAAGGTTCGAGTGACCTGGAGGTGACGCTATTCAGAGGCATATAATCGCCTACCCCCCCAGACCTGTCCGCCATGTTACACACAGGTCTGACAGACTGGTATCAGGGGGATCAATACAAAATCTGACCAATTCTGGATTTGCAAGGACACTGATGTCGATATTTGAGTTTTTAAATTTTGTTTTGACAATGTCTGACATTGTACAGTTGAAAAATGGACAGGACCCTGGTGCACACACTATGTAGTGGCAACAAACCAGAAACTTGAATTTCTGTGCTGTAATGTCTTGTTACAGCTGGGTATTGGTACTACATATTGACAGAAATAACCCAGATCTAAGTAATATTGAAATTTCTCATGTCAGACAATGCAAGCAATCAATCCTTTTTGCACACAGATCTAGAAAAAAATGTCTCTTTGTGAGGTTTTGTTTGATCCAATCACCACAAGCATTCTTAGATAATAATAATAAAATGTGTGACTGGCCCACTACCACAGCAGCTACAACCCATACAGCCAGGACTGCCTCCACACAGCTCTCAACATGGAGATGTCTGAGCCGGTGGCTAGTAAGGCCGGGTTATGTGGAGAAAATATCAAGATATTTTTGACCAATACCTTGATATCACAATGATATTGTAAGGCTGACCATTTCTGCTTTTACAAACTATATAAACAATAAGATTTTTGATTAAAAAGACAACACCAATGCCATATTATGATATCAGAAATGGCTAACAGCACTAACAACGGTAACAATAACTGACAGTGCTAACAGCGTTAACCTTGGCGGGAACCAGAGGGTGCCCGTTACACTTCTGCCACAATACGGTCCGCCACTGTGGGTCAAGGGACGGCCTTATCGGCGATTATCGCTGCACGAGCTCTATGCTGCACGGCTACGATGAGCCATGGACACATGGTATTGGTATTACTTCGAGGGAACTGGTATTGGTACTGGCTTAGTATTTTTAGTAGTAGCATTTTTATTTAATATTTTTCAATGTGATATTGTGTGTTTTACAAACAAAAGAGCAGAATAAGATGAAAAATTATTAAATGACTGGCAATGGATTAAAACACACACAATGAGAAATGAATGAATAGAGTAAAATAATACAATTAAATAATAACGGGGGAGTTCAAGTTGCTTACAAATTCAACATGAAATTTCACTGATGCTGTGTATTAAAACATAATGACAGTAACTGGATTTTTCTTAAACATTATTCAGCCCCACTAATTGACATACGGTATATCTGAGTGCTACAGATTGGCCATCGATGATGCTGATGTACTGGTGGGATCCTAGTCGAGCCCTCAAAAGTCCAGGAGGAGCAGGTCCAGGTATAAGTCTAAGTAGCCCTAAGCTCCTCCCATCCCCCCCAGCCCCCATTACCAATGCTCCTCTGAGCTGCTTAGAAGATTATTCACCCCAAATCTCTGTTAATCACATTTATGCACCCCCCCCCCCCCCGCCTGCCCGCCCCCCGATAAACCCAAGGCCACCCAGCACAGATCCTGTACGTACATACATACATAGGGAGCAGCTGCTCGCGGCTGCTGCTGACCTGCTGCTCTCTCCAACACCTTCCCTGGATCTCTCCCTACCTCTTCCATCACTTAAAGTGTCTAAGGAGATTAAAATGTGCTATCTATCAGAAGAAAGACTGCGGTGCCACTTCAGAAAATGGGATGCATTTCTTATATATGACATTTCCATAGACAGTATGGAAAATCAGTCCAATTTTCCGGTGATCGCCCATGATGGGGTGATCGCTCTCTGCAGAGGGAGCACGTCGCTCCCCGTGTGAACACACACATGCATATTCATGTGTGGTGAAAGGTGCACGCTGACAGACACAGAGGAAGGTACGTGTGCAAACACAATCGCACGCCACATCTCTTTCTCTGTCACACACACACACAGAAGGTAAAACTGCTCAATCCATCAACATCTTTATGCAGCAGACGTTCACATTTCAAGTTAATCATCTATCTCTTCATCCTCTGTCAGTCTTCCTCTCTATTTTTTTTACCCGCATTCTGTGAAACAAAGGAGGTGCCTCCTTCCAACTCTGTTCATCCACAGTATTAGTCCCCAACCATCGTTCTCCTCAGTAACAATCTACCCTGTCTATCTCCACCACGTCACATCTCTCCCTACAGACAAAAATGCATGCGGTGCCTTTCAGAGCTAATCTAAAGCCAAGGTCCAAGTAAAAGAAAAAAAACATCAATTCAAATATAGCAGTTCATTATTTGAGCAGCGCATTCGGTGCAGTGTTTGACAAAATAACTGTAAACACTGACATGGCTAATCTCAGCACAGCTGTTAGCATTAGGTCCTTTAATCCCAGTCCAGATCGGTGATGTGCTCACACTAGCTTGGGGACAGATGAGCAACAACCACCAGGCTGCCAAGTAGGCTAAAGGCAGCAGACTGGCCCCGACGCTCACTTTTCGACATGATAAGCTGTGAATCTGTGGGTCCTGGAGAGCGGCTCCAAACAGCTCAGTCTTTGTGTTGTACCATACAGCCTTTTTGACTAAATGTGACAGACTGAATCTGCCGGAGTCTCACACCAAAACTCAGGAAGCCCAGAAATGAAGACAAATAGTGGTGGCTGACAAAAGCACCACGCACTCTTGTAAAGGAGACAATTTTATTCATTTGGTCTTTGTTGGAACAAGCAATAAAAGGCAATGATTTAGCAGAACTACACATGAGATTAAAATAAAATGGATAATATTGTTAAACTAAAAAGTCACTATTTTTTTTATGATAATGTTTTTTGAAAACCACATATTTTCTTAAATTAGCTTATATTGTATGCAGCAGTTTGATCAAACTTCATTACATGTTTAAAGTCAAGTTGAACTAAACATCCATACACCTGCATCAGTACACCTGAGTGCACAACTCAGCTGTTGCTGTTGCGTAAGTAAACTATTGCTAAGATTTATCCAGCCAGGTCTCCCAGAAATTACATTTCCATTAGGGTTATCAAAGTTAACTCGATAATAAGGCATTTGTAAATTTGTTTAAACACCTCTAATTTCTGGGCTGCACGGTGGTGTAGTGGTTAGCGCTGTCGCCTCACAGCAAGAGGGTCGCAGGTTCGATTCCAGCTTGCGGCTCTTCTGTGTGGAGTTTGCATGTTCTCCCCGTGTAAGCGTGGGTTTTCTCCGGGTACTCCGGCTTCCTCCCACCATCCAAAGACATGCTGTTTAGGTTAATTGATGACTCTAAATTGCCCGTAGGTGTGGATGTGAGCGTGAATGGTTGTCTGTCTATATGTTGTCTGTCTCTATGTGCCCTGCGATGGACTGGCAACCTGTCCAGGGTGTACCCTGCCTTCGCCCTATGCCAGCTGGGATCGGCTCCAGCCCCCCCGCGACCCCTAACGGGATAAGCGGTTGACGATGGATGGATGGATGGACCTCTAATTTCTCTAACACATTAATGCAACTTGCGATTGAGCTTGCAGGCTCAGTTTTAAAGCTGGAGTGAAGATACTGGCATCAATATGAAACTAGAACCCGATGAATCTGTTGGTACCAACCTTTTTGTACTAGCTTGTTGTGACTAATGCTAAATAATGCTCCAAACTTTGACTGATTTGAGCATATTTTTTATGCTAAATGCAGTACTTGTGAGGGTTTCTGGGCAATATTTGTCAATGTTTTGTGTTGTTAATTGATTTCCAATAATAAATATATATGTGTAGTAAATTTGCATAAAGCAGCATATTTGCCCACTCATGTTGATAAGAGTGTTAAACACTTATACAATACAGATCTCTTTTAAAGGTACATTTTGAACAGATAAAAAATAGGTGTGATTAATTAATTCATTCATTCATTCATCTTGATTAATTCTGGATCTTACAATTAATCACCATTAAAAATCTTGATTTATTGACAACACTAGTTCCAATACAACCAAACTGCACTGTAAATTACATTTTGAGGGAAACATATTTTCTCCTGGATTATGTTTGTTTCTGACGTATCACAAGTACATATCATAGGCCACATAAGTTCGTGTTGGGAGGAGGCTGGTGTGGGCGGGTGGGTTAACACCAACCAGGAGGCCGCTGTCTGTGTCCCATGTGTAATCTGGGAGAAAATACCTCAAAATTGAGAATGAAGTTTGGTGTATGAAAATGTAATTTTGTAGGAGACAGGGTGGGATTTATCAGCTGCTTTTCTTTGTCTCTCTCTTTCTCTCTTTATATTGGGGCTACTTTGTTTAAAGACCAACAGAAACAGCTCCCAGCTCTTCAAGCAAACACACATGCATCAATGCAGTTTGCTCAGATGTTCTCTATATAAAGAAGGATCTGTCCCATTTGATTTCCTAGCCCCACGTTTTATCTGATGTTATCAGAATCAAATCATATTTGTTGATGCTTTCATAACCTGTCAATCAGAGTTCTAACTGACATGCTATCACTCATCACAGAGAGCTCCCCCTGATGAAATACACTGCGCAACACAGGGATGGCAGCAGTTTAATAACCCTTTAAATCACGGTAAAAATGACTGCTGTGAGAGGCTGACTCTGCAGTATGAAATGCTGCACTTGTCTGTTGCTGACACACTGGAGCCAGTCTGCCTTTACTGCCTTTACTGTCTGATCTGCATACGACGCTATGTGCCAAACCCGATCCCAGTCTGTGGTCAGATGAACAAGAGAGGAAACATCTGTGTCACGTATCAGAAAGAAGAAAGGTCAGAGTAGTAAGACATGTAATAAATGACTGACAGATGCAAGTGCGAACATGGATGCCAACACGTATTCTCTAGGTACAAGGCGTAAGGAAACTGACAATCCCGTTTTAATCTTCTGGATGAGGAAAATCAACCAACTCTCCCTAAGCATGCAAACAGACAGTGCAAACGAAATACACCCAGTTGGCTTCCACAGTCTGTCCTCTTTCAGCTCACTGTGGAAATTCAAAGATTACTTGTTAAACTGAAACTATTTAATAAAACGATGGCATCAAAAGTGGAAAAAAAGGAAATTCCTACAAGGTGTATTTACCTTGAGTTAGTTTCAATGCATTGAGCAGAGATCATTTAGGTTATTCTGCAGTTCTGAGCTGGGATGACATTGACTAACTCATTGCCGGTCTTCGTCAGACTTCCATTGGTATGTGCAGGCAGCAAAACACCTAAATGATTCAGACTATTTACTTAAAACTACAGAATATTTTTGTATTTTACATGAGAAATAAGCAGTACAGTAACGGGATATTAATTCATATTTGATCAGCGCTGCCTAGTTTGCGAGTGGCAGCTGCTTAGAGACGGCAGGCTCCAGCTCAGCTCTGATTGGTTGTTTTCCTCTGGTCTGTGAAATCTTGCAGATGCCATTACGAGCGTCAGATGACATGGGGGCCCCATGATTTTTTTTTTTTTTTTTTTCAGATTACCTGTCTCTTGCACTACTGTCAGGATGTAGTGACCATTTTATAAAAATAACTTTTTTTTCAACTTTAATTGGCTTTTTTTTTAGAGAACAAAAAGTTTTAGAAATGCCAAAACAAATTAACAGGTTGTTTTCCTTTCCCTGCTAATTATTAAATCTTCTAATCTTCTTGGTAAGCACCCAGATGCTTTCAAATAAGAAGGGACTAAAATTGGAGGATATTTTCTACTCATTATACAGTAATGCCCTTCTAAGATGGTCGGTGGTGTTTTTCAGCAGGAAGTACAACAAACAAGAAGCTCTGAGATGTGAAAAGGAGGAAGACGCCGAGAACTGAAGAAGGGGTCAATCAATAAAAGTTGGCTTTTCATAGTTAATAAAGCTGTATTCAGCCTGTGCTCCCGACACTACAAAGACTGCACTTATGATTGTTAAGTTGCTCCAATTACTGGCTGGCAGAGGCATTCGAGAAAAGCACCATTAACCCCGGCATCCGAAGAAAACAGAAAACAGCCGGGTGTTTTCTCGAAGGGAATGTAATTGATGAGACACCGTGGAACAACACACCCACTGGAGCATCCAGTCCCACGGCAAATTATTGCTTGGCTTACAGTATGTGTGGAGTCTACCTGGTTGCTGTGTTCCTGATATTTTGGTGCCTGACTACAGTAATAACATACTATGAAACAGAGTCAAATAAACGCTGTGCAATCTACTTACACAAAATAAAACCTTTCTTTTCCTTTTTTATAAAAGCATCAAATTGTGCATAATTTCACTCTAAGAGTAACAATTAATATTTCCAGACTGGAGATTAACATGTAAAAAGTGTATGAGCGTTCCAGTGTTTCACATTTCCTGGCAGCAGTAATGTGCGTAAACACAGCTGCATTCAAAGTGTTTTCAGTAGACAGCCTAATCCACACTGCAGCAGAGGAATCATCCGTCAGACTGACACATCCAGTCTTCAGCCCCCACACATCATTTAGCTTTTCTTCCTCCAAATTCTCTGAATCCAAGGCTGCATGTAAATAAACTATTTCTGTATTAAATATGTATATTGAAGTCTATGTTAGAATGAAATTCAAAGGGTGAGCAATGTGGAAAAAGACTTATTCGGGGTGGCACAAACACTAAGTGGTAAGTCATCAAACAGCAAGAAGGTCCTGAGTTTATATGTTCACCCTGTATCTCTGGGTATCCTCTGTTTTTCCCTAATAGCCCAAACTCATGTACGTTAGGTGAATTGGAAATTGCCAGTAGGTGCGATTGTGCTCGTCAGTCCATATGCATGACAGACCTGTGAAAGACTGACACGTTGTCTTAAGTGAACCCGGCTTCTTACCCAACATGTGCTGGGATAGACTCCATCCTTTTTAACCTATCCAGTGAAACATCAACACTCACGTTACCCAGCGGATGGATCCTATTCATGCTGGTGATATTTGGTGTTAAAGGAATAGTTTGGGTGTTTTGAAGTGGGGCTGTGTGAGGTACTTATCCATAGTGGATTACCTATAGTAAATGACGTCAGCACGCCTCCAGTTTGGAGAAGTTACCCACACGGTAACTGCTCCAGTTCCCGCACGAAGGCAAAGCAATGTACTGCTGTGGACAGGGCCAGCAACAAAATATATTTCAGCCACCTAAAATAGGCTCACCTATAAAAACATTAATATCCACTCACCTTTATACTTTAATGATTTTAGCATTTTGTTGAGCCAGAAGTGGTGCAGCAAAGCCACACGGGGGTGAATGCTCCCATAGGATTCAGTCCATTAAGCCAAAGGGGGCAGCAAATATGTGATTCCAGATATTGGAGACTTTTAAACTCTACACAGTAATCCCTCTTGCTGAACCCCAGCATATGCATGAATAGTTGACTTTTACTGATAAAATTACTTCACACGCTGTCACTCATAGAAAGTAGAGTAGACTGGACATTGAACTGTTCGCTGTGGTCATTTGTCTAAGTACGAAGAAAATGATGATTGTTGGACGGGGTCGGCCGCAAAACATACTTCATCAACCTAAAATAAAGGTTAACGTAAAAAAAAAAAAACAACAACTCAATATCAGTTTAAGTGTACGCTACATTTGGAATATTTTCATCAGTTTACCTTGCTGCGGGACAGCTATACAGTTATACAGTTTATGTGTCTGCTGGGAAACTGATGCCATAACTTATGCTCTCACCAAAGATACCAGACTCCACTCAAAAAACAGTAATTTTACATGGCAGAGCACAGGAGTTGCTGGTCTACTGCTGCCTTGATTGGTTTGTGCTATTGTGTGATTCTAACTACAAACTATCAAACTAAGATTAGCATAGATGTGCTGGTTACTGTCAACATAGGCCAAAGTGGAGCTCTTTAAGTTTTTTTTTTTAGCTCTCAAACTAGTGAGCATGGCACGGCCCCACTAACATGTGTTGTCACGACAACAACTAACAACAATCATTCATTCCTATGAGTGACAGCATGTGACGTGTCCTTTTGGAAACTGAGGACATTTTATCAGTAAAAGTCAGGTGCGAACTATTCATGTATATGCTGGGGTTCAGCAAGATGGATTACTGTGTAGAGCTTAAAAGTCTCCAATATCTGGAATCACATCTCTGCTGCCCCCTTTGGCTTAATGGACTGGATCCTATGGGAGCATTCACCCCCCCGTGCGGCTTTGCTGCACCACTTCTGGCTCAACAAAAAGCTAAAAATATTAAAGTATAAAGGTGAGTGGACTCTACAGTCCCTTCAAAAAATTTCAAAAGGCTATGATTTATCCTGTGAGTGGGAGAATCTTCTTTCAGAGCATGCTTAAGAGCTCGCGGACTCTCAGTATCATCCACCTTGTCAGCCATTTGGTATACGTATTAACCCCCCCCCGGCACACACACACACGCATGCACACACGCACGCACACACACACACTCCATAATCTCTATGCTGGGAGATAGGAGCAAAACATAATCAGCTCAGATAACTAGGCTATCACAGAGGTGTATAGGCTTCCATATCCATCATTTCTGTGTTACACTATTTTAAAACACTTTTTTCCACCAGAACATTTTCACTTAGCTCATTTGTCTTCATCCTATGGAGGCCGAGTTATTGCCGAGCAAAATTTCTTTGTTTCCTTATCAGTTAATTGATCAGCAGAACGATCTGTAATAATGAATTGTTTCCGAGCAAATTCCTAAATTACAGCGCGCAGCGTGTAGTAACAACTTCATTAGACTGGGCTCGAGGTTTTATCAGAGTGAAACGTTCATTATAGCGTTAGTGTGCACTCCCATTTCTATGTGCGATAGAAATATCTAAATTAGAGCAGAAAAATCAACATATTCCTTTATAAGCAAATACAGCCGGATACCCTAGACTGTTTTTACTGGTCTTTGTTTGAGGAGTGTGTATGAATTAGTGATAAGACCGGTGATCCCCTTGCTGCTAAATAGGTTAGAGGAAAGAATATATAATTATGTGGTGTATAAGGGAAGATGGGGGTTGTGAGGGACAGCTTTACAGATGGAAAAACAGAATGCCAGATAGCAAGATGTGGAGGGGGATAAAAAGTAGAGAGAGTGAAGAGAGAGAGTGTTTATTCTGGATGGGTAGCTGTATAGTTTCAACCTTGGTGGGTGTGCTGTTGTCGAGCACTGCATGGCTGAGTTGAGCTGCAGTGCAACTCGCTGCGGCTCACTCTCCAAACCCTCACCCACAGAGAGTTCCCCAACTGTCACATGCCACTGAACCACGGTAAACAGTGCGCACACACACACACACACACACACACACACACACACACACACACACACACACACACACACACACACACACACACACACACACACACACACACACACACACACACACACCAGAGCCATTTTCATTAACAGAACCACTGGCACACTCAGCCCAGCTGGTCCCTGAGTCGACACTGGAACTGCACATCTGGTGTCATTGCTCCGTTAGAGGGAAGCCATCTGGTTGGATGGATGGATGGATGGAGGGTGGAAGGGGGAGGAGACAGGAACAGAGACCGGGGGAGTCAAAAGAGATCGGGGAGATCGGGGAGACGCCGAAAACAGGATTCTCATCGATACTGTGCCATTCAATGTTTCACATAAAAAATGGCTCTGTATGTCGGATGCGGCCTGTATACTCTGCGTGCATTAGTCCTCTTCCGAGTAAGAGGATTAGATGTCAAAGTCTGGTTTGCACTCGGAGCATTTGGAGCTAATGGCAATGAACAGATAGCATGTTTAATGGCTCTCAGCAACGTCTTCTGAAACATGAATAATGCTCCCTCTGCATTGTCCTTTGGCTTCCACGGGGGAACTTAATATTACATAATGCACAAGAAACATTAATAATTGTAAGATGTTTCGATGCGAGGACGCTTGAGCTTCCCTGTTCTTCGTGCTGTAATGTGTTATGTTATTCAGTGCCTACCAGTCTGTTTGTATGAGAACACTGGGTGTCGAAGGCACGCCCGTACAGGATCCATGAGACGCTCCAATTAACTCTGCGCCTATACTTCACTGGAAACTATACATGCAGAGCTGCACCGCGGTTGATTGTGCATGGTGTCGCGGAGACGCTCCATCTACAGCTGCGAGCATGAAGATGATGCGTAGACACAAGAGCGAGCCATGACAAAACTGTCTTAGTCACCGACTGATGCAATGGCGCAAAATGAGAAGCGAGGGCTCTCTGCAGAGGTATGCAGGTGCATATTAGGGCAGAAACAATTAATAAAACATTACTTGCAATCACAACTTTGGCTTCCCACGATTAAATGAACATGATCGCCTGGGACATTGACATTTAAAATGAATGTTCTGCTCATGAAAAACTCTGCATCATATCAAATCACGCGCTTCCTATACAAACGGCTAGCCACCAGCCGGTGATCCAGATGTTTTGTCTTCACTTTTGGGGATAGACATTATCTTTACAAGGCATGTGTTTATGATTAAACTGACAGCATTGTTTATCTAGTGTCTCAATGTTGTTGATTTTGCACTCACCAGATTAAGCAAAGGGTAGAGTGAACATTCCTGTATTTTCTTAATAAAGGAGAAAAAAAATATTGCAATATCATTTTTGTCCAACGTTGTGCTGTCCTAATTTGTCCTAGCTGGAATGTAGCACAGCACAGAAGTCAACGCAGTACTAAAAATATGTTGCTTAAAATCAATCAATAATCATGATAAATAATCGTGGTCTCAATACTTAATCAAAACAATCGTGATTATCAGTTTGGCCCTACAGCCCTAGTGCTTTTCAGTGGAAAACTGCATCTGCCTTCTTGATTTCATTATTAATGACTCATGATATCCTCTTGTTAATTTTTACTGACCACAGTTTGACCCTGACGCCGATGGAGACGTGACGCACATTCAGGTCCAGCATTGTAAGGCAAAAGGTTAGAAACTCTCGAATGCACCCGCAGTAATGCAGTTATATTTTACGCTAAGGCGCGCGCACACACGCACACACGCACACACACACACACACACACACACACACACACACACACACACACACACACACACACACACACACACAAAGTGCCTCCTGCCGCCAGTGGCCGACTGAATCATGCTCTTATTAAACCTTGATCGGAATTCGAGCTAGAGCATTATCCACTTACAGTTATTAATGCTGCAGCTCTCCTGGGAGGGCAGAGCAGGCAGTGAGGGAGGGACGCACGCCACACATACAGATGCTGGCATAAAAGCTCCATGACTGGAGGTGGGATTGTTTACATTACATGCATGGATGAGATCTGCATTGTTTCAATGACTAGAAAAATGCTGACCCTGTTAGGTAAAGAATGCACAGGATCCACTGTGAAAAGGGAAACAAAAAGCACTGCAAAAATGTAATCCTTTAACAGACGCATTATCATCAAACCAATCAGGAAAGTGGCGAGCAGATACGATAACCCTGCGCTAGATGCTTGATGAGACATAACAAAAAATTGCTCCTAAAATCCTTGCCTCTAGGGAGACAAAGAAATAGAGATTCTCGTTTTACTTTTCCGGTACACTTAAAAACTCAGCCCCTGTTAATTAGAAATCCACAGACATTCCTTCTTTTGACAAAGTTAATTAAAAATGTGCACACTTTACCGCTGCTAGAGAGAAACGTAAGAGTAAGAGGAGAGAGAAAAGGAAGGGAAATTAATGGAGAGTTCACTTTGCACGTACAGGAAGGCAATTAGAAGATGTTAAGTGGTTGGCTGATTGAAGGTCTTGTTAGTTCTGTGAAAGAAGATGGAGAGGTATAAAAGAGAAAAAAAAAAAAAAAACAAGATTTATGCAACATTCATGTACGTTGCCATGTTACGGAACTACTGAGATGAATTTGCATTGCTTCCAGGCGTGTGAGCTAAGAGCTGTGTGTCCACAAAACAGAGCAGGTGCACAGGGAAAATATTAGTAGCCTAACTGTGTGAATACATTCAGTCTGTGCTTGTGTGTAGACTGCTGACTTGTTTGCGGTGAGTCTATTTGGATCTCTAGTTTGACGCCATGGCTGCAGCGATCAGTCGATTAATCGTCTGCAGAGAATCCGCAAAAATTTTGATGATCGATTAGTCGTTTATGTCATTTTCAAGAACAAGATGCAAAAGAGTTTCTGGTTTCATGTGCTTGTGTTCTAAGTAGTTCTGTCAGTCGATTAACACATTGAATCATGATTAATCACGATTGTCCATAGTTAATCAAGATTAATCACAAATTAATTACACATATCTTAGTTGTAATGTACCTTAAAGGGAGAGTTGTCAAGTATGTAATACTCTTATCAACATGGCAAATATGATTGCTTGATGCAAATGTATGTGTATATTTATTATTGGAACTCAATTCACATGACCAAAACTGCATGTGATTATCATAAAGTGGGCATGTCTGTGGAGGGAAGACTTGTGGATACCCACAGAACCCATTTCCATTCACATATTTTGAGGTCAGAGGTCAAAGGACCGCTTTTAAAAAGGCCACGCCAGTTTTTCCTCGCTACATTTTTGTTTAAGTTTGGAGCGTTATTTAGCCTCCTTCGCAACATGCTAGCATACCAATGGATTCCTTAGGTTTTCTAGTTCTATGATACCAGTATATTCACTCTATCTTTAAAGCTGAGCCTGCTACAACCTAAAATGTGCTTTAACATGTTATTGCTTTACCTTTGACAGCTCTGGAGAGCAGAACTGGAGAGTAATTCTTCATTGAAATAACAAGCTTTTGTTCGTTTAATTGTCTGATGGTTCATCCAGTCACCTGCCAAGTATTTTTTGAAAGTGTCTGCCCTTTTCCAAACAGTTTCCAGTGACGGCTTCTCAGATGGTTCTGTGAAACAAACCATATGATAGGTCAGGTTATGCTGGTCGACCAAAAGAAGCAATGTGAAGACGTCAGCTTGGAGCGCTAGAAAATTGTGATGGGCATTTTCCACTATTTTTATACATTTTATAGGCCAGATCGCATATAGAGTAAATAAGCATTAGTTACGGCCCTATAAACACAGCTGCACATGCCAAAGTCACCTTATACACTAAAACCAGAACTCCTGCATTGGCTGTTAGAGGAGATTTAAAGAAACACACTTACATACTATATCTTTAGATGCATTTTTGCCATTTACCTGCTGAGACGATTTTCTTCCCTTAGTTGTTCTGCTTTAGATGTGTGGTTTTAATTAAAGTTCCTCTAAACTGTATTGCTGTTTATGAGGGAAATCTGTTTACAATGGAGGGCTGGAAACCAATTTAAATTGTTGCCACCTACGCAGATGCCATTTAATTGGATGGGACTGATAATGGCAGTGTTTTTGCTGTGGTTTAGGGGAAAAAACACATTTCAGAAACATACTGTAATCTGCACATGGGTCATTAGTGTTCACACAATCACAATGGTAAGACGGCTGGGTATAGGTAGAACTCATTGTGAGGCCTTAGCAGGTGAATGGGGGCAAAATGCTATCCTTCTATGTATTATTACTTCAGTAAGTGTTTGTAGGAGGTATTGCACAGTAGAAAAACAAATAAATGTGATTTGCACCTGTAGTTTACAGTAAAATGTCCTTCCCCTGGTGCTAACTAACTTTAGGATTTGTGCTTTTACCAGTTCGTAGTCCTTTCAAGTCCTTAATAGTTCTTCCAAGAGCTGGAGCACCTGTACATACATACGCCAAATCGCGTGGATTCTCCACCTGGGGATGGTATGATAGGCCTTACTGCCTGGAAAACACAGTCATACAAGGGGAGTGGTGGCTGCTGAACGCGAGCCATACCAGCTAGACGTGGGGGAGGGGGGAACGCATGCTGGGAAAGGGAAGCGACAACTATGGCTGGATCTGGCTTTGATGAGGAGGCATGAGAAGAGGGGTGGCTCAGTCTTCTTCGTGGGGAGCAGGTGTGTGAGGAGGTGATAAGGACGCTGTGGCAGGCACTACACACACACACGCATGCAAACAAATAAAAATACTCCAGCAAATAACACTTGCTGAAACCGTTCAACACTAAATTTGAATGGCATCCCTTCAAATAACTGAGCTTGCACACTGGTGCAAAGCCTAACTCTCCCTGTTTGCTCGCATCATAAAAAAGACAGACAGAGTTATGTGAGGTAGAAAGGAAAAATTAAAGAGCGAGATGAAGGTGACGAGAAAGGGAAAAAGTGGGGCTGATTTAAGGCGCTAATATTGTGGTAAACACTTCCTTTCTGGAGCAGAATATGTGTGTGTGTTAGTTGCCTATACTGTAAGTGCTTGCACACATTATACCACATGCGTATACATTAATGTGCGAGAGTTAAAGCGTCCCCCGGGAGTGCTTTGTGGCAATGTGTAGTACGGAACAGCGAAAAGTAATTTATGGATACAATTTTTTTTTTTTTGGCTGGCTTATTTCAGAATCCATTAAGATTAATTAAGTGCTGCTAAATGTGGTGCTATAGAGTTCAGATTTCAGATGCATTCTAATCATTAGCTCACAGTTTATTCAGCCAGCTTAACAGCTGCTAATAGCCTGAGTGAAGCCAGTCCAGAGTGTTCTAATGGTCGGGGAACAGGGAGTATGGCTGTTGGACTGGTGGACAGCGAATTAGTGATTGAGAACGTCTATCGTGGCGTTAATGTATAAACTATGGTGCATCGACATTGTATGCACCTGTCCATCCTTGTTAATCAAAGGCAGGGGGGGGGGAGTAAGGGAGACAGAAAGGAAGCAATTAGACACTCTGTCATCAAATATTTGATTTCTTTGGCAGGAAGACTGCATTAAACAGTGAAAGGAGACACAGCCAAGCACGCCTCAGCCTACTTCATATCCACTGTTGTTTCAGATAGACTTTCCGCAAGCAATTAGCTCCAATCAGGGATTAATTGAGCTGACACAGAAGGAGAAAGGGTGGTTTTGGAAATGTTCTGCTTTAGCATTCGCCCCAAAGTCCAATTAAAACGTCATTTCATTGATTGCCTGTCTGTTCGCTACAACTGCGCGTGCATTTGTCAGCACACGTGTGTATATTTGTTTGTCTTTCCATGTATGCATTAATCTCTATAAGCAATCTGTTTAAGCAATCTGTTAGTAGGCAATGGGACAAGATTTTGGTATCTGAAGTGCTCTGGTTTCCATTCGTTGTCCGACTATAACTGACCAATCACGTTCAAGCAGGCTTTAGTTTGGAAAGCAAAAGCAGCGGAACACTGTGGCTGAAATGCGATCTTGGAGCCCACCTGTTATCATCTGGCAATGATCTGACAATGATTTACCTTTTTACTGGTTTAGCTTGCAAACTGGCTACTTGTGAAACAATCTGGTTGTAAATGTTGTCTCTGAGCTCCCATCTCTAGTTAATAATCAGACTGTAAATAGTGAGCAGTGACAGGAAAAGGAAACGTTGGCGAAGATATCCGCTGGCTACACCGGAACCCCAGAAATATAGCTCCTGGCCTCCAGAGGCTTATCTGTCATCCGACCGATAGCCGACGGGCTCCAAGGTTGTGTGTGCATATATGCCTTAAATCTCTATCATCAGTCTACAGCTCCATGGAAACTGAAAAACACAAACTGCCAGTGAGGACTGTAGGGATGTCACAGTACAAGAAATGTAGTAGTAGAAACCGATCCTAGTGAAATACCGCGATTCTTGATTACCAATTCGATACCACTGTAAAAAAAATCCATGTACTTCAATATACTTTCCGTTTGCGCTGTTTTTTTGCGAATTTATTATAAATCCTTTAAGATCCGCCTCAAGTTTCTCACAAAAAACTCAGGATTACATTTGAACTCATCACAATAACGACAGACGTTGCCACTGCCCAGTACTCGTTTTTACTAATTAGACCCTGAATGCACCACAATGTAACTCAAGGAAACCTGAGTATGTTAGCTGTTAGTTATTTAGCCAAGCAGCACTGCGCTGCCCACTGACGTTACTAGCCTTCCTGTTCATAAGCATTATCAGGCAAATTTTGTAATGTCCTTGAACACCATTCTCGAGCCCCTGATGGTACCCACGGTACCTGTAGTACTATAGAAAAAGCCTTTTCCAGGGTCAAGAAGTGTAATGACTGTCATGTTTACCATTTTAAATACAGTAGTGTTTTCACTGTTCATTCAATGTATTATGTGAGGTGTTATAGTACTGACATGTTATTGTACTGACTGACATTTAGACGGAGTAACATACAAACAAAGCTACTTTCCAACATATGAAAAAAAAGGCTAAGTTTCCTCAGGCATTCCTTGAAGGATACTGATGGCAAAGACCTGATCACCTCTGATCTTTAAACCAGACTTCAAAATGTACAAGACAGCTGTGCCTGACAATATAAGAGTGCTTTGATATACTGAGAAATAGCTAGTAGTCTGAACATAAGAGCCTAAACATAAGAAAATCAGGTCAGGCATTTCACCACACAATGAACAATGACATAAATTATCTTAATAAACCACTCTTCTGCATAGTAGTTAATGAATTCAAGCACGCCTACTCAAGAATTAAACTAAATTTGTCAAGCGATAAGAATTATTTGGGTTATTTATAATAGTCCCTTGTACTGAGCTTGGGCAAAATTATAAATGAATCCATTTTAAGAACAGAACTAAATATTTACAAACTTTTCTCTATTGTGTGCCACTCGAATAACTATAGTCTTGTGATAAAAAAGCTAATATTGTAAATACTTAATGAAAACATGAATTAATTCCATAAAATATGCAAAACAGACAAGATAAATGTCCATATTTGATGGTGAAAAACATCCCGTGTGGATGGCTGCACAGGGATAGACTTGTGTTGAACAGAAGCTGGTTATCTGAGGCAATCTGAACCAACCTGGGAAAGAAAGTGCACTCACAAAAACTTGTACCCTGAACTGCAAATTATCCGAAATTAGTACTGTCTGTACCACTTAAGCCAGCCTTTCTTTCCTGGACATGCTGAGCTTTTATACTAGTCATGTCAATTCATCAGTGGGCTATAATTGTGGTATGTTAATGCTGATAATGGAGATCCGGGCGTCATGATCATCTGTCGTGTCATCTTTGTTTTGGACAGAAGAGTGGGCAAAGCGAGGAATCAGGCTGGCTGGGGGATGTTTAATCAGTAAAACAAAGGGACTTTAAAGAGGACCTTTTATGCTTTTTTTTTTCTTTCCTTTAATGAGTTATAGTTTTTTTGTTCATGTAAAAGGTCTGCAAAGTTACAAAGCCCAAAGTTCACACCAAAGGGAATTACTCCCTCCAACAGAAACACTGCTCCTGAACTGCCTGAAATGCCTTGCATGAAGTCCCGCCTTTTCTTCTGTCACATGGTGATGTCACCAAGTAACACATTTGCATAATACCTACCAGAAGCTTGTTTGGTACGCTCTCAAAGAAAGCTAGTTTGAGCAGAGCGTCTAAGAGTCCAAACAGTTTGGTTTGGTTGACCGAACAGAGTGGCCCAGCTGACCAATCACAGACAGAGGGTGAAAAGACGTGCTGCAGCATGGCCAGTATGAGAAAAATTAAGTGTTTTTTGAACATTAAAGCAGGTAAACATTCTAGTAGAAACCCAAAATACACTTATGCACCTGGGAATTGGCACAGTAGGTCCCCTTTAAATTGACACTTTCAATTGTATCTTAAAATAAAGTGACCATTACATGACATTGATAAATAGTCAGATCAGATTACATCAGCACTATCTGGAGCTTGATTGGATTGTGACTGAAACGTACTTTCTTTTTTTTTTTTTTTTTTTTAACATGATTAGAAGTTACAAAACATGACAGCATGCCTGCTGTGACTAACATGAGTAAGAGAACTCTACACTTATCAAGATTATGGCTTGCGGAGGATTTCACCAATTACACAAAAACACACTAAGCTGCAAATATGTGGAAATGTTGCCACATGTGCAACTGACTGAACAGAAAAGTTTAGAGATCCACACCCCATTTCTAAATAACAAAATACAGAGATAGTGTCAATTCGATTGACTATGTAAATCAAAAGCAGAAAAAAAAAAATCACCATCATCTTCAACCTATCTATTTTCCTCCCCTTCCTTCCCCTTTAGCTACTGGCATTTTCACCACATACAATGAGCAAACAGGTTACTAAACGGCATCACTTCAATCCACACAAACAGTGCATTTTGGCTTAGCAAATTACACGAATGGAGTCATTTGTTAATCTTCTCATCCATTTTCCACTCAATAAGTGGTACACCTTACAATACAAATTAATTATGTTAAAAGCCTCCCAAAAAACAGTGTGCCTGTGTGCTTTCTGTGTCACAGCATGGACAAAACTGCTTCTACATGGATGGTAAATTAGATTCTTCATTTAAAAACAAAATACTAAAAAGCCACAGCACTAAACACTGACTGTAAAATGAATTAAAGGTACAATGTTAAGGATGTGGTGGCATCTAGTGGTGTGGTGGCATATTGCATTCAACTGAATACCCCTCAATTCCCTTTCCACGACTGCGGTAATATGAGCCACCGGGTGCAAACCTGTGGTAATGCTGTTCGCCTCTCTCAGAGGCTATCCATACCATAATAACACTATTTAGGAGCAATTACAAGAACCAGACAGCAGCAGGCAGTACCACGGTTTTACACTCTGCGGCTCACGTTACCGAGTTTCACAAGCACTCCAAGAACTACGGTGGCCTTCTGGTAACGTAAAACATGAAGCTCTTTCTAGAGCCAGTGTTTCGTTTGTCCCTTCTGGGCTACTGTAGTAACATAGAAGAGGACTCGCTCCTTACGTAGGTACGAAAGGCTCATTCTCAGGTAAAAACAATACAATGATTCTTAATTTCAGGTGATTATACACTAATGAAAACACAGTTATCAATATTATTATTCTGCAAATAGAGCCCCCAAAATGTTACACACTGTGGTTTTAAGCAAGCATGAGCAGACTGTCTGGGTTTAGGAAGTATAACTGCAAAAACTTCAGCTGAGACAGTTAACTGAAAATAAACAGAACAAGTAGGTCAAGTGTTAATACCTCGTCTTGTTTAGTTGTCCTTGAGCAAGCTCCTACTCATAAGAGCACATGGTCCAGTTTCTCAGAACCACCATGAAAAGATTGGCACATTTAATTCATTTATTCATCCTTTACTTTATCACAATTCAAATCACAAGAGTTCAATCATGCTAAGAATAAGACACATTGTTACCAGTAGCTAAATTGCTTTTACACGTTATATAAAAAACATAAGAACATCAAGCCAGGAAATAGCCGCCACTTCTTTAAGGCATTAACGTGACATGTGGTTTTGAGGTTGTAGTGGGCTCGCTAGAGTGACAATACTGGTATCATATGAAGCTTAAGGAGTCTGTTGGTCCCAATCACCAGTCATACTAGTTTGTTGGGAAGGAGGCTAAATAACGCTCCAAACTTGCACTACATTTGGGTGAGGAAAAATGGCAGGGCCATTTCCAAGGGGGTCCCTTGAGCTGAAAATGGGTTCAATGGGTACCAACGAGTCTCCCCTTTACAGACATGCCCACTTTATGATAATCACATGTAGTTTGGGGCAAATCATAGTCAAGTCAGCACACTGGCTGCTGCCTGTTGGGCTGCAGTTTGGTGTGAGGTTTTCTGAACATTTTTATGACCATATTCACAATAATGTCTGTTCAGTGTTGTTAATTGATTTCCAGTAATACATACAGTCATACATTTGCATAAAGCAAGTATTTTGCCCACTCCCATGTTGATAGGAGTATTAAATATTTGAGAAATCTCCATTTAAGGTACATTTTCAGCAGATAAAAAATGTGATTAATGTGCAATAAATCAGGATTAACTATGGACAATCAGCGATTAACTACAATTCAATGTTTTAATTGATTGACAGACCTAATATTTCGATAAGCAACAACGCATAATCCATCGTTGTGATTGGTGGGTCAAATTTGTCATGACATATTGCTGCAAAGAGTGGTTTTGCAATTACCAACCACAATTATTTCACACACTGTGTAGGAGTCGGTCTATCAAGGCAACCGAGAGCTGTAGAAATGGTGCATGCTTGCAAAAGCTATTTGAGCATATTGTTTGGCACGTTTGAATAAAGCCAGGTGAGTCTGGTGGATTTGAGATAAGTTTGGGCTGTTCTTCACAACAGCTTTCACAAACAGCTGGTCAAAATTCACTCCATTAGATATTTCCAGGAGAATTGTTCTAGCAATAACAGAGTGAAAGATAAAAATGACCCTTTTGTCATTGGTATTGGTGTAAGATCTTGATCACAGTGAAAGCCGAGGGCAAGGCTAAAGGAATACGACATAAATTGCTTTTAGTTCCGAAACTGTCTGCTACCCAACAGGCAGACGATGCGGGCAGACAATACAAGCCAACAACCTGATTGTTTCAGGGGTTTTCATGACCCCTCGTGACAACTGCTTCCACACAAAACATCCATCGCGGGAAATGATGAGGTGCGTGTTTGTCTCTCCCTCTGCTCTATATGCATTTCTGCGCACACTGACAGAAAGCTGTCAGCTGTGGGGGCTGGAGTGATTTTCCACTGGCATCCATGGAGAAAATCCTGGTTGGATTCAGAAGCTGCCTGGCTTTTTCTGATGTGTTAAGAGTGCTGGAGACAGGCCTAGCGGGTTTAAGCAGATTAATTAGGGTGTAGCAAAGACTGTGAAGAAATCTCTCTTCCATAGATGCTATATCCACTGACACAGCTTTGCATATACCGGCAAGTCCCCTGAAATGTGCACACTACCCCCCGCATCTCGCTCAAAAACTCTCTCATGGACACGCACAAATATACTGCACACACCGCAGACACTGTTGGAGGGCAAAAAGTCTGCCACGGCCCCACACTCATCCTCCCTCTCCGCGGGGTTGGTCCAGTAATCATCCCTCTTTCCCTGAATGTGTTTACCCTCCCTGTTTCCCTCTAACTCTGTTGTTGCTTGGAACACATTTCCCCTTGTTAGCGCACTTGCAAGGAAAATTGTATTCTATTAGGGCTGATTTTCACTTCCCGTCTCTCCGTTGGAACCTGGTGTTCATGTAAACAGAGTTGTCCACGACGTGAGCAAAAGAAATAAGAGAAAGACACAGATGAGCAAGGGATTAGCAGAGGTGAAGGTGGTCCAGTTTAAAAAAAAAATCAAAACTGATGCACACTGCCGATAATCATGGTTCTTTGTGAGCAGAGTGGGTGTTGCTCAAGAGATAACGAAAGTGACCCAAACTGAAACCAAAACTTGTTATTCCTTCTCGGCTTTCCATGAACACCCATTATCTTCCATCTTATCTCCCCACACTGATTGATATTGAAGAAAAGACAAGGGCAGAAAATAGAAGCGCTCCCCCCGTCCCTCCCCGAATCCTCATCACCATCATCATTTTCATCATTACATGAAATATGACCGAGAGCATAATCCCACACTGCCGTGCAAACGTCGACGTGAGTTAGCGTCAAGAAGACACAAGAGATATGCATGCATCATCTGGCCAGGAGAACATCACTTGTGGGGAGACAGCCAGAGGCCCTACGGAGGAGAAGTGGAGAGGAGGAGGGTGGGGGTGAAGAGGGGAGAGTGAAAGAGGATAGTAGAGATGGAATAAAGGGTGCAGAACAACAGAAAAGGGAAAAGAGAGGGAAGTGAAAAGAAAATGATGTTCAATATTATGGAGGGAAAAAGAGGATGAAATGAGTGGGATATTCACCACAGCACAGAGAGGGAAATAATACAGAGGCAATCAGAGAAAATGGAGGCATAATATCCCGGCGCTGCATAATCTCCACAGATTCAAGCATAATGCATAATCTCCACAGGTTCAACAATACACCATGTGCCCTAATTCTGCAGCCAATTACAAAGTGGGTGCCGTTTGGTCGGTTCGCATGTGGGTATGGATTTGACTTGGATGTGGATTTGAGGTGGGTGCCTTCTGAAGGGTGCAGCAGCCAGCTGGGGTCCCCATGCATGCGTCGTCCCACCCTTTTGCACTCCTCTAATGCCCTTCACTGACCAGATTAAAGCCCAAATGACAAACGCACAAAGGCTGGAAACATCTGTTCTGGAACACACTGTCCATCCACTCCCCCGTGCTGAGCTGTTGGTCAGTCCTCAGTTCCTGTCCCCACGCGGACAACATCTGCAGCGATGGACTAGTGCACATTAACTACTGGAGCATGAGACCAAGCTAACCCAGTAACCATGAGAGCATCATTCTTCTACACAGGAACACAAGTGCTTTAGAAAAAAAACTGCTTTCCACATTGTTGCCTTCTGTATAGTTAATCCAATGTTATATGTATTCTTTACACTAAAATGTCTATTTTGACAACCATTTAGGTAACGTGACGATACTTGGTTTTTTACACAAAAAATTAGCTTCAGTACCAGGGATCAAGGCTCAAAGCTAATGTCGTCCCGATAAAAATGTCCCTGACAACGGTACATTTAACAACAGATCTGTGTTGAAATTGGCAGGAGAGCTAGTAACGTTACCTGTTAACAGCACAGTCCTGTTTGGCTAAATAACGGAGCCAACAGCTAACAAAGGTTACACTCAGTTACATTATGATGTGTTCAAGCTCTATTCAGTATTCGGATACTGGATCGGATATTAGGCTGATACTGATTCAGATAGCTGGATCAGATAATGAGGACAATGCGGCTGATATATTTATATTTATATACTCTATACATTATTCACTGCAACTGTAATTCCTGTGCAACTTTTGACCAATTTGTTGCTGCATTAAAAAGGTTTACATTTGAATTGTAATTCCCATTAACTCTGAAGATTTTCCACCAAGTCACTGGTGTATGATTTATAACTTAAATATTAAAGAGTTAAATACATGTATATCTATGCATTTATTGGTCGCATTTTGCTTAACAAAGTTAGGAAAGCAAAGTTTAAGTCAAGGATGATGTTGTTAGCACACATAAATGAATGATCCCAGTCACTTCCATATAGTGAGGTATACAGCTTATTAATTAAACACTGGTGTAGGATCGGTACTCTGTATCGGCCAAAATCCAGGTATCGCAATCGGTATCGAGACTGAAAAAGTATGATCAGGGCATCCCTACTATTCAGTAAAAATGAGGCAAATTGGGTGAAGGTAAATTCTAACATTATTGCGATGAGTTCAAATGTAATCATAAAAAAAATGGTTTTGGTGAGAAACTTAAGGTGGATCATCAGGTATTAATTACAAATTTGCAAAAAAACAGTATGCACTCAGTAATAAAGGAGTGTATGTTGAAGTAAATGGGATTTATTATTATTTTTCTTTTACAGCGGAAACAAATAAGGTATCGAGAATCATGAAATTTCACAGACTACTAAACTTCTTGTATCGTAACAGTCCTACATTTACGACAGCCTGGTTCGATAGCAGCGACTCATTCTCAAGTGTTATTATGGTTTCCCTTGTGATGCACATGAATTTGGTCTCAGTAATGGTGTTGTGTCGTGCCATCTATCTCTCCAAGGGTACTCAGCTTGGGGTATAAAGGGTTGCTGCGAGGAAAAAAAGTGTTGCAGCTCCTACGATCTACCACATGCTGATATTGTTCAACATCTATTCGCCTTGTTGTGTCTGCTTCACATTTACACCCCATAACCCTTTTCCTGCTGTAAACTGCAGCCACGCCAGTCTCTTACGAAAGAAACAGCCTTTGAGTCTCTGCCAAAAAATAGGTTTCACTTCTACAACAAATGCAATTACACGGCGTGCCATCATTCATTGTAAACTAGTGTAAAGTGTCTTCAAGTATGAAGTTAAGCCAATATGGGCCCTG
This sequence comes from Pterois miles, assembly GCA_947000775.1. Lineage (NCBI taxonomy): Eukaryota > Metazoa > Chordata > Actinopteri > Perciformes > Scorpaenidae > Pterois > Pterois miles. The sequence goes on along the minus strand of CAMQGK010000052.1, from coordinate 15,064,596 downwards.
CAGCTCACGACATGTACTTCCTGTCACTTTTAATTCAGATAAGGGATTTTTACAGCTGTGGCAAAGGACTCAAGAGTCCTCACAGCATAGAGTAAATGGAGAATATTAGTAGCAGTGCACAAAATTCCTAAAGGTGGAAAGCACCGGATCCACACCGACAACCTAGAAACTAAATGGGTTTGTAAACTTTACAAATACTGAGTAAATATCTAAGCTATGAGGGTCACCAAATCTGTAGGACATGAAATGACGTGTTGTTTTGAATGTTGGAGATGAGCAGTAATCTCGGGAGTGGAGAGGTAAGGTGGTTATTGGGCAGATTGAGAAGTCAGAAAAGGCAGGACTATGTACGTGAATAAAGGACAGAAAGTAAAGACCAGTCCAGGGTGGTAAGCAAGCACTTACACCCCTGGTACACTGACTCTGAATCGCCCATCAAGTCCATTGTTCTGCCTTCGCAATACACCAACAGTAACTATTGCATGCTTTACACAAATACACATCAGGTGTGGATGGGACCTTATTTGCTGCCTTGTTGCAATTACATCCTGCACAACAGTGGAGAATGAACTGACACACTGGGGTGCAGCACTCATTGGAATAAAAGGCAGCCACATACCATAGAGCATTTATTTATGAAATAACCTAACCCTGGTAAAAAGCATGCAGAAACACATGCTTGAGTGTGCGGCCTCGTATAAAAGAAAGACACTGCGTTCGGTGGAGTTCATGAATAAATCACGCTTGTGGATATTCCCTTTGCTTTTTACTCACTGAGGTGTATAAAAGTGATGTCATCTTTTTCATTGCCCTGGCACTCTCCACTTCTTGTGAATCAGAGGACACGATGAATGGAGTTGTTGACCATTTCCTGGCAAACCGATGCGATGGAGGTGAATGAACGGGCGAAAAGGAAGTTTGGAAGGTGACACTTAGCAGATATAACAGCGCTTTGGCCTAGTTCGGTGGGATGTTGGGTGGGCCACATGAATAATAAACCAACTACACAGTCCCACTTGCTGGCTGTCTTCCCTCTCATCACCCCCCGCCAGACTGGAGACCACTGAAGGGAGCGGATATAAGCTCACTCAAATTAGTGCCATGCAAAGACAAAGATATTTCAACACAATGACTAGCTTCCAGTTCAGCTTAATACACCAGAAAACAACGAATATACTACATTACAATATTTTTTTTTTTTTCATTAGTAGCAAATGTGCCTGAAGGTGCCTTCTTACTCATGTACCAAATCAAGTCTTTATACAGTGATTGCACATCAATCGCTGCACAGCTACAATTATGAGCCATTATCATTTTATTGAGAGACACATGACTTAGTTCAGGCTATTCTCATACACAATTTGCAGCCATACCTACAAAAGGTAACGCCCTGTAATTCATATTATATCCCACTAAATCAATTTGTAGTAACCCACGTAATCGTGAACCAGGCAGTATAAAGAGCGGCAAAACCTGGACTTTCACCCAGGAGACCGTTCGCTTGTTGATTTATTTACAGTCGTGGAAGAAGTACTCAGATCACTGAATTATGTAAACGCAGATATATCATGGCCTAAAGATACTCCACTACAGGTAAAAGTCCTGAATTTTATGTTACCTAAGTACAAGTACAGAAGTATTGCCAGCAAAATCTACTTATCAAAAGTAAAAGTTCTCATATACAAAGTGGCTCCTATCACAGTGTTATAGCATTAGATAATATTTCAATATTTTTTTTATTTGTTTATCAGTAATGAATACATTTAATGTCATAGTCTGTCAATGTGGAGCTGCTTTGAGATACTGTATCTGTATACTACTGGGTAGATTAGTAGTATTTTATTGTACCATATCATATCAGCATATCATATGTTGTTTAAGTAAAAAAATAAGTAGTAACTACAGCTATTAAATAAATGTAGTGGAGTAAAAAGAACAATCTTCCCCTCTGAGATATAGTGGAGTAGACTAGTATGACAAAACTGTACTTAAGTACAATACTTGAATACTTCGCTTTTTTTTCTCATAACTTCCGTATTTAAGTAATGCCAATTCTATAGTTATTTTAACCGAAATCTTCATCTTTTCCTAAACCTAAAGTAGTTTTGTTGCCCAAGCATAGTAATTTTAACACAAACCTCGACTTATTTGTCATGTAACTTCCATATTTCAGTAATGCCACTTCCTTGGAAGTGGCAGGAGGAGGAAAATCAGGGAGGGGAAGAACAGCTACAGGAGGAAGATGGAGGAACAGCTGCAGCAGAACAATATCAGTGGAGTCTGGAAAGGCCTAAAAACCATCTCAGGCCACAAGAAACCAGACTCCAAGGCTGTGGGAGACCTAAAGTGGGTGAATGATTTGAACCACTACTTTAACAGGTTCAATGAGTCACCTACACCTACCCCTCCCCCGGCCCAGTCCACCCTGCTGCAGTCCCCTCCATCTCCCACTTCAAGACAGTGCCCCCCTCCTCCTCCTCCTTCACCACCTTCAGCACAACAATAGCCCCCCCACTGACATCGACACCTACAGCTCTACCTATGGCTCCAGCAGACCCGTCACACAGACAACCCCCCTCTGCTCCACTACTCAGCCCTGACCCCCCACCAACCCCCTCCTCTGCCTCTGACACACAGCCCCCCTGCTCCAGTTTGTCCTTCACAACACTTCAGGTGAAGAACCAGTTCATGAAGATGAACGTGAGGAAGGCTACGGGTCCAGATGGCATCAGCTCCAGGCTCCTGAAGTCCTGCGCAGATCAGCTGTGTGGGACTTTTGGACACCTATTCAACCTGAGCCTGAAGCTGAGGAAGGTACCACAACTGTGGAAGACATCCTGCGTGGTACCTGTGCCCAAGACCCCACACCCCAAGGACCCCAGCAGCTTCAGGCCGGTGGCATTAACATCCCACCTGATGAAGGCCCTGGAGCGCCTGGTCCTCCAACATCTCCGCCCTGTGGTGAGTCCATCCATGGACCCACTACAGTTTGCCTATCAACCTGGCATTGGGGTGGATGATGCCGTCATCTTCCTTGTGGACCGAGCTCTGTCTCACCTGGAGAAACCTGGCAGCACTGTGAGGATCATGTTCTTTGATTTCTCCAGTGCTTTCAACACCATCCAGCCGACACTTCTGGGGGACAAACTGGAGACTGCAGGGGTAGATCACCATCTAACATCCTGGATACTGGACTACCTCACAAACCGCCCACAGTTTGTGAGGACACAGGACTTCATTTCAGACACGGTGGTCTGCAGTGTGGGGGCCCCGCAGGGAACGGTTCTGGCTCCGTTCCTCTTCACGCTCTACACTGCAGACTTCACTTACAACTCACCAACCTGTCACCTGCAGAAGTTCTCTGATGACTCTGCTATCGTCGGCCTCATCACTGATGGGGACGACGCGGAGTACAGAGAACTTTCCCAGGACTTTGTGAACTGGTGCCTGCGGAACCACCTCCAGATCAACGCAGGGAAAACGAAAGAGCTGGTGGTGGATTTCCGCAGGCAAACTCATCCCCCTCCAACACCGGTGAACATCCAGGGATCAGACATTGAGATGGTGACATCTTATAAATACCTGGGTGTTCACCTGAACAATAAACTGGACTGGACAACAAACTCCTCTGCACTCCATAAAAAAGGCCAGAGCAGGCTGTATCTGCTCAGGAGACTGAGGTCTTTTGGAGTGCAGGGGACACTACTGAAAACATTTTATGACACCGTTGTGGCATCAGCCATATTTTATGGAGTGGTTTGCTGGGGCAGCAGCATCACAGCTGCAGACAGGAAGAGGCTGGATAAGATTATCAAAAGGGCCAGCTCTGTCCTGGGATGCTCTCTGGACTCAGTGCAGGTGGTGGGAGAGAGGAGGATGACGGCTAAGCTGTCATCCATGATGGAGAAGGACTCCCACCCCATGAGAGACACCATCAGAGCTCTGGAGAGCTCCTTCAGTGACAGGCTGCTACACCCTAAGTGTACGAAGGAGCGTTACAGAAGGTCCTTCCTGCCTGCAGCTGTTAGACTCCACAACCAGCACTGCTCCCAGTAGACCACAATCACAGTCACATTCACAACAAACTCACCGGACATAAGTGCAATAATGCAATAATGACTTTATGTACAATTATATCATTGATATGATGGACACATTTTTTCTGTCTTTACTTTTTTCTTCTATTTTCTATTATGTATATACTAATTTATTTTATTGTATTGCTGCTGTAACGTGTAAATTTCCCCACTGTGGGACTAATAAAGGAATATCTTATCTCTTATCTTATCTTAGTTATTTTAACCAAACCATGATATTTTCCTAAACCTAACTAAGTAGTTTTGTTGCCGTAACCTAACCAAGTTGTTTCCTGTGAAGACAGACGTTTACTTGAAAAGACTGTATGTATGTAACAAACAGAAACTGACATGTTACTGGAAATTCAGAGGAAAATGAAAGATCGTAAGATATGAACCGTTGTATGAGGACACGTTGCTCGGCTTTGTCATACTCGCATGCACACACAAGTACAAGTATGATAAAAGTATGACACACATACATGCATGTTAGGGGTCAGTTTGAGTATTACTAATGTGACTTTACTTTCTTTTTTCTACCACAATCCATTCTGTTCAGCCTAACGCTGATACCTGACTTTATATAATGCTTATGAAACATGGCTGGATGTAGCTTTCAGAAAAAAAAAAAAAAAAACAGAAGGCTAACATCCAGCAGCAGCGTTCATAGACGACAGCAGCAATAAGTTACAGCTGTATCTGTAATAGTGTGAAGGCCTCATTCAAGGTCTGCTAATGGAGTAGCTTAAGCCAGCGCCAACTCATTTAAAAGGAGATGTATGGACATATTTCAAATTCAAATGTCGAAACACGACTGCATTAAATTATAGCCGATAATGTACTACTGTGTACGGCATCACAATATACTACCTTGAAAGGTAGACAGCGGCGTGTAATGAATCATTTTATGATCCATCATATCGGAAATGGATTCTGCGGTGCGGTACATACAAAATAAAATGATCAAATGTTTCTGTATGTAGTGAATATAAATCTATCAGTTTTGCTTCAGTCAGAGAGGGTAATGAAAATTAGTTTACTGGCTGTATTTAAAATAAATATCTGGATGATTTTTTACCACATGGTTGTCTCTCGGACTAGCATAACTTAAGCATTAAAACTCAAGGCTACTCAGGAAAGTGATTTTTTTTCTCACTGTACGAGAAGCGCTGTCTGTCGGATAGGGACGGAGGAGCAGGCAGCTGAACCCTTCCACCACTGTTTTGCTGGAGGATTTTCAATCAGTGTGCAAGACACCTCAGGCACACTGGAGTATTTGGTTTATTCATAACAGGGATCCTTAGTCACAGGCTATGACAGGTGCAAGGGAGCAGTTTGACCCAATGTGACCTTCAGCAGAGTTTTGCCAATCACTTCCTGAACACAACCGCTGTTATACTAATGGATGGCACTGACTGCTGCTGTCATTAGACTGAACTTATCAATCAATGCAGCCATCTCTGAACTGACATTGTCAAGTCATACCATTTCCTGAACCCTTTACATACCTTTCTTCAGGCAACAAGATGCTATAGTTATGTCTTTCTTTCCAAGGAACTCCAACAATAGCCCTAAACTCGATGATGCATTTAATAAAACTGCATATCCAGGAGGATTAAATGATTTATATAAAGACAAATAGTGAAAAATCTAATCAACTAAGCACAACATTAAGCCAAACAATATAATTTAATCATACTTTTTTTGCTTCAATAGACTATTTTCTATTTGGTCAGCACTATTTTTTTGTCACGGAAAAATGCTGATTAGCAAATATCCTTTGTCATACTAATTTCCCTTGTAAAAGCTATCATTGCTGCTTGATGGAGGAGGAGATGTAATGGTGAGTTAGTGTATTGAAATAAAATGTATCATGCACATTACGTTGATTAAGTAGAGTTATTATAGAGAAGTGGTGGTGCCACACGGAGATGATTTACATTAGAGCCAAATTCAAATTACAGTCAAGTTGCCTAGCTTGTCAAAGCATAACCACACATTTTAATTGAAGTCAGATAAGATTCAAGGGAATGACATGACCACTTCAAAGCATTTACCAGGGTATGATAAACACTTTAAAGTTGACATTTTATTAGGTACACCTGTCAATTTAATGTTATACAATACAATACAGCAGCCCCGCCATAACATCTGTCTTTCCAATACTCATAATGTTCTGCTTTTGCTGATATTGTCAGAAATGTGCAAATTCAATCATATGTTTATTATTGAGGTCATAGTTAAAGGTGATGTTGTACTGAACTGCATCACACTGAGAGGTGTTTCAAATCTGCCCGTCTCATCTACTGTATATAAATGTGTGGGCTAGAATATTAGCAATATGCATTATGCAGTCCATTCATCATCCACCCACCATCACTGACTACCACCTCAATGCTAAAACATATAATTTAACACATTTCTGACAGTGTTAACAATCGTTGTATTGCTTTGCATAAGACTATGGCTGCAGACACTGTTTTCATTTTCACTATTTTCATTGTTGAGTAAACTGTTGATTATTTTCTTGATTAATTGATTTCGTTGTTTGGTTTATAAAATGTGAGAAAATGGTGAAAAATGATGATCAGTTTCCCAAAGCCCAAGGTGACGTCCTGAAATGTCTAGTTTTGTCTATAACTCAAAACAATTCAATTTACCATCAGAGAATAAAAAAGAAACCAGACAATTTTAATACTTAAGAAGCTGAAATCTAGAGAATATTTCAATTTATCTTTATCTATATATATATATATATATATACACACACACACACACACACACACACACACACACACACATTGAATTAAATCTTGAATATATAGCTGTTTCTTCAGAGAATTGGTGAGCTACAACTAGATGCAACACAGTAGTGTGCCTCCTCACACCAGGCATATGTTTCTTCCAACCAACTGTAAGAAAGTGCACCAGAGCTCTTAAAGGTGTTTGCATGGCCCAATTAACACCAGATGCTAGCCCTTAGCTAACTTACCGAACCTCGCAATGCACAGACCTCCGAGGAGTGAGCATGGTCCAGTTAGCACCAGATGCTAGCCCCTTATCTCTCTGTCCTCAGCCAAAAGATATGCATAAATTAGTTCCACTTGGCTGCTCTGGCCACCTCAACATTTGCACTATTGTAAGCATAAGACCACCTTTAAAAGAGGAAAATACATCTCCTATATGCTGATATTATTTTATTATTGTCTTACACTTACACAAAGACCAAATGACAAATAATGAGGCATGCTGGGCTATTCAAACGGTTGTATGGTCATTTCATCAGCCATATTACAGGCAAATATGCTATTATAATCAACCACTGCACTGGACAGCAATTATGCACTGTATGTAAATAGTCCAATGGGATTCTACTACACTACTCTAACTGGATGAGAACACAGATGGTAATCAGCTGTACGTTATCATTATGTACATTTTACTTCATGTGTGACCTCACTGAAAGCAACAACCCATTGTCCTAGAACCAGACAACTAACATTTTCCTCATCCTGGCAGATGAATCAGAGTGAAGACACAGGCAGCAAACAGCTCACAAAATTGCCATCAGGCATGATAATATTCAATCCAATACACTACATCAGTGGTTCCCAACCTGGGGTCCAGGCCCAGGTTGGGTCGTCTGCTCTGTGGCTGTCAAAACTAGGTTTGCACACATATAACCAAAATCCCTTACTGGATAATTTACACAAAAGTATGTATATAAAACAATTTAAAAATATTTTTGCTACTGTTCTGATATTTGTGTACAGTGTAAAGATTAGGCTACACTAATATTGTGGATATTATACTATTATTTGTAGAATTAGATTCCATAAGTGGCAACATAGGGTTGTTCCTGACTCGTGATCAAAACATTTCCCGTGTTGGAAAGTCAAAATGTCAACAGATATTGAAAAAAGACAGAATTCATTTATCTAACAAAATATTCTGCTTCAGTCCGTATTTTTTGCCATTCAGCCTTCCAAAAACAACACGCGGTCAAAAAACTGTTGTCTCTCCTGCCTGCCGCACTCACAGCAGCAATCTAACAACACCATTAATTACATTTACTTAACCACAATCTAGCACAAAAATCTAGTTTGGCTCTAACCCTATTATAGTAAATTATCTGAGTTACAAAAACAATATATTATCTATCTGCTATCACATGGTCAAGGTGTCTGTTAAAAAACTGATGAGTTATACTGTATTCATTAAAGAAAGTTGATTTAACACACACATACACTAAAGCACGTTATTCAAACAGGATTTTTGTTTGAGTATTTGACAATTAGAGGGGGTTTCAAGGAAAATAAGTTGGGAACCACTGAACTACATTATAGCAGGATACTGCAAATACAACATGCTAACCTGTGAAAACTCATATCAAATCATTTTTTTGTCAAATCATGGAGTTTTTAGCACTGCACGGTGCATTTTTCTAGTTGATTTCAACGCGTTTAATGCGTTTAAAGCATTCTGTGGGTTTCTCGTGTGTTGTGTGAGACTGAACGAGGGCTCTAAGTGCTCCGATCTGGAAAAAGTTCAACTCTGAACACATAAATGCTCTTAAGCTTTTTCTCTGCCGCCTAATCGGAAGAGCTCAGGGGGTGTCCTTCTCTACTGCACTGTCAACAACAGTAATGGAGAAAAAAATATATAGTAGTGCTTATTACTGACCACCCGGAGCTACAGTATCTGATTAAACGGACAGAACTCGCCACGACGTAAACAACCCACATCAAACCAAGTGGAACATTAGAGGGGCATTTGAACCTTCGGGTACATTTTTAGATTTGTGTTTTGGTTACTGCTGTGTTTTCGATTGCCTTAGCTGTAAATAGTTATGTGTGGCTCGCTGGCAAACAAGACACTGATAGCGGATTATGTGCTGCCCAGCAACAGCAAGATGCCACCACGGCAAGAAAAAAAATGCCTCAACCTGATTGGGATCCGAGATTTAGGGTAGAAAAGGATTTTTTTCCAGTGTGCTAAGGCTTTTACAGAATCATACTCTTGTAGGTATATTGACAGCTTTACACATCTTAGTTCTGGGTTGAATGGTAGCTCTTTTGCCACAAATCCAACTACATAAATGTCACTCAGAGCATAGAACATGATACCTGATATATTTTTCCATTTGTATGAAGGGTGAAGCTCCCTTAGTGTGTATGTTCGCATACACTATATCAGAAACCTCTGATTCAGTCACCATGAATCTAGGAAGAAAGACACATCGCAGTATTTTATTGCAACATCTAAAATTTCAATGATTTGGCTCAAGTGAACAGTATCAGCGTTATTCAGCTTTTTTTCCCCACAATGTATCTGATTGATCAGAATACACTGACCAGAGCAGAACACAACAGAGGACATTTTTTTTTCTGTCAAAATTATGAGGCAACTGAGATATGCAACTTAAAGCTAGGTTGGTTATTTTCTTGTCCAATCTTTTCACTTAATTCAATCTGCCTGTCTACGTACCTGCCTGCTAAATTACGAATCCTACTTGCGTACACATCACCAGAATCTTGATGCTAGCTTGACAGCTGTGAGTACTAACAATTGCCATATTTATTATTTTCCGTCCATTATGATCATTTTAGAGGACTGGCTTTGGAGGGTGGAATGAAGGGATGGACGTCAGTGTTGGCGACTTGGCGATTTTCTTGGCGACTGTCTAGAGTTAGGGACTTTTGGAGCTAGTGCTGCTACAGTAGCTTCTTTCATTAAAAAAGATTTGGTAACACTGGGTTGGGCCTTTTCCGATTATTTGTAACCCTTTGAACTCTGTTCTGTCCGCCCACATTGGTATTTGCTTGTTGTAACATGATTTCTTGGAGTACCTTCAAATGCTTCATATCCCTAAACTCCGTACAACCTAATCTAGGTTATGTCAATCAACGAACTATAATAATTGATTAAAATAATTCAAAATGTGCCATAAATTTAAAAAATATATACCTTTTTTTGTATTTAACCAAATTCTTCAAAATAAACACACAAAACATGCTGATCTAAATATTTCTAAATGTAGAAACATGAACAAAATATTTCTTAAGACTCCTTAAGTTATTTGAACTCTGCACTTTTTTTTTGAGATATGCAAAATTTTAGGGGCACATCGATTGCAAAGGCATTTTAAAAGTTTCGTTACATTCAGCATGTAACGTAATGATGTCATCAGGAGCATATATAATGATTCAAAAGGCAGACGGGTTAGCTTTCTGTTTTTATTTTAGATAAATTTAAACAGGATAATGCAAAAAATGATTTCCTTTGGCCGCCTGTAGGAGTTCCATTTTTAAAGGGTTAATATCTTGCAAACTCTTGCTAGTTTCTCAACATTACCAACCCTAACTTTAAGTCTATCATTTATATATGTCATTTTATAATACGAAGACACTACTAATATTTATGGATAAGGCAGAAAGAAAATAATGACAATACAAACTTATCCTCACTACCTCGACAGCTGAGAAAGATCAGTCCTGATCATCTGGGTTCACAAAAGTCCGTACTCTGTACCGGCTTAACGAGAGCAAGGCAGAGGAAGGCAAACAGGGGATAAGTACACAGGGGGGCTGTTGGACTGGCAACAGATGGTGCAGTGTGGCCAACCTATCTACTCACAGAAAACATTGACAATCTGCCTGGGAACACACAGGGTTGGCAGGCAGCAACTTTGGATGCTGTCAATGGGTAAGAGTGAAATGCATGATTGATGGCAACTTGCCACTTTCCAGAACACCCATCCAATAGAAACCTTATTGAACCTACTGTAAGTGGTGTGTGCTTCATTTTCAGAATCTCACCACTAGTGCTAACGAGGTGCTTAATAATATTAATGGCAGACCACAACCTCATTTCTGGTATCACATCAAAAACCCAGACCAGAGCCCAGGCCTGACCAAACACAAACACTGCCTAATCCCAGTACGCACATGGTGTGTGCCAGTTTTAAAGCACAAATATGGAGGTGGGAAATGATTCCTTCCATGTGATGCACTTTGGGAGAGAAAGCTATTTCATGCCTGGAGAAAACAAGGCTTTGACTCTCAAATTATGCCAATTAGGCTAATGTTGTTTACTGTGTAGTCTGGGGCGGCGAGTGACTCAAAGGAATGCCCATCACTGAAGGGAGCACAGTGACAAGGAAGCAGGGAATGAGGACACAGATGATTTCTCAACAGGGACAAGACACAACACAAGCTGAGGTCAAATTTTGGTCATTTAAATAACCTCATGGGTATTTTTTGCATGTGGTGAGTAGAAGTGTTGACCAGCAGTATACAAAATACATATATCTTGCTTAAGAGTTGATGTGTTCTTCCTAAAGTAACTTAAAGCAGTAGTAGGTAAGATAGGAGCATATGTGCTTAAAAAAAAGATATTTTTATAAAACGGTCACTATATCCTGACAGTAGCGCATGAGACTGGTAATCTGAAATTAAAAAAAAAAAAAAAAAATCACGTTCCTCTGTGTTCTCCTGTGCTCCTAATGGAATCTGCAAAATGTCACAGCCCAGAGGAAAACAACCAATCAGAGCTGAGCTGGAGCCTGCCGTTTCTGAGCAGCTGTCAATCACTCGCAAACTCCGATCAAACGGTCAAACTAGAAACATCTTTTATTGTACTGTTTAGCTGTAAAAGGAGAGTTTGTGACTCAGCAGCCATGTTGAGATCAATTTAGGAAATACCAAGCACCGCCCACAAGCAGGAGCAAACTTTCTCATTTTACAGCTAAACAGTAACTATAAGATGTTTCTGAAAACATTTGAGGTGAGAAATAGTTATTACAGTAACAGAATATCAATTCATATTTGATCAGCGCTAGTTTGACCGTTTGATCGGAGTTAGCAAGTGATTGACAGCTGCCTCTGTTGAATTAACAGCAAATAGGAATGCTTTCTCTCTGAAATGACCTGTGACCTCTCCAGTCACAGGCTAGATGTTTTGAATGCCTGAAAAATAGAGCCATGAGGAGGTGCAGAAGCTTAGTTATTGCTCAGAACACTTGATGAAAGGTTATCATGAAATTATTACTCAATGGCGCCAAAAATATTATGCCTACTGCCTCTTTAAGCGCTAAAGTTTCCTCACACATTTCAAAAGACATGGAATGGTGACTCTAAGACGCTCATAATGGGCATGAGTGATCAGCTGTTGGTTCCCCGGCCCGTTTTGCAAAAGGGATTTGAGAGCACTGCTTCCCAAAGATCGTAGTCTTTCAAATTACAGATAAATTTGAGAGTGCTACAGGACTCTCACATGCTCATGCATAGGCCATAATTATGCTGTTTGTTTTGATTAGTGAAACGTGAAAATGAGAGAGGAAACAATACCATGTTGCCAATCACTGCTTGAATATTGCAAATTTGGTGAAACAAGCTCTTGGTATTTGGTCTTGCTAACTTGCTAGCTAATCAAATTAGTTCACTAACTAATTGTGTATTTCTGCTTGTGCTGTTTTATAAGCAAAGAGGAATGCCGAAAATATTCAGGTAACAGACTTTCATTTTTAGCTGGAGGTGACCTTTGAAAATTGAAGTGAGAAATGTTGCCTGTGGTTGTAGCTAAATAACATTAATTTTGTTGGTAACTTGGCCAAAGGTCAAAATGAAACTCTTGGAAAGCTGGCAAAATATTCCTTGTATGGAGGGAAAAAAACACCACTCTATCATTTTAATATGTTGGAAAGTGTTTTTGCAGTTCAGAGGGATCAGAGTGGTGTGCGATGAGTCGTCTCTGGTGAAACAATCTAGCTGATCGCATCATATCAATTTCAGTAGCCAGAACCCTGTTAGGGCGTGTGTCCATATAACGTTGTTCTCTGGGAGGAAAGCACCCGCAGGGCGCTCGGGGAGCGTTCCGTCCCAGTGCTTCATCAAAAAAGCGGTCCTGCTGCGCGTGGGTTTTGTTTCTATGACAACCATATCTGTATCACCGCTCTAACTCGAACTTCATTATCTATTTGGGCTACTATCTGTTGTTTGGCATTGCTTCTTCACCATGGGCACCAACCGGAGGATTGCTTGAAAAGGAGTTTCCGTGACAACACCAGCGTCTTTCTGAACAGTTCAGAGATTTTCGACTAGAAGTGCTCTAATCGGTTGGAGCACTCTAAAAACTGGGTGCATATACTATGTATATTTAGTCTTAAAAGGTTAGTTCCTCCTAATTACAAAAGCCAAAACAAAAACATATTTCATTATCTATTCATTCATCTAATGAGTTTCCCATCAGCCTCAGCTGTACTTTGTGTTAGGGTTGGGCGATTTGGTCAAAATCAAGCTAGTATAACATGTTTGGTACCAATGGATTCCATAGGTTTTCTAGGTTTGTATGATACCATCTTCACTCTAGCTTTACAACTGAGTCCACTACAACCTAAAAATCCAAAGATGCATTATTGTGTTAAAGAAATTAATGGCGTTAAAACAAGTTTGCGCTAATGTGTGATTATGGTGTTAGCTTCGACAGCCCTATCAATGTATTGAATTACCAGAAAACACGCAATATTGTGATATACTGTATATTGTTATTGAGATATTAAATTATCTATATCAAGCAAGACGATTTTTGCCACAGGCCTATTGCCCAGCCGTAGAGTCCACAACTGTACCTCAAAGAGCGAATCTCAAGCATTAATTCTACTCCTTCTCCTAAAACGTCAAATAAATGTCCAGCGTGTTTAATCACTTATCAAAATAATCACCACAGTGCAGTAGAAAACACAATGGCAGCAGTAGATTTATCTAGCATTGTGGCTGCTCAGTTTGTTGGCCACCTATAACTAGGAGGATTTAATTGATGACTGTGGCTGAGTGACTATTCTAATTCACTTAGCACAGTCAAACAGAGGGGAACTCGTCTTGCTCTTGAGTTTTGTGCTAATGAACACCCTCGCATCCGCCGCCCTTCCACCCACACCTCCCTTCAACACATCGCCGTTTATGTCTTTCTGTCCCCTTCTTAATAGTTTGCGGGAGCTGCTCTAATTCCATCAACAGCCACTCACTCTGATGATTAGTGCCAGTCCACTGGTGGCCTGGAGGTCGCACAGTTGTTTGTTGACAGCGCTCTGAAGTAGCGCTCAGCTGCAGCATCTGAATAAAACAAGACGGAAGATGTGAAAAGCTGCCTCGGTGGTGGGCCATGTGTGATTGTACACACTGACAGCAGGTGACGGTTGATTATTAAAATTACACACTGCTGCAACAGTACGAGAAACACGAGTCGTGTTTATCAAGCAAAAAAAAAATACAAGACCGTCTAATAATAAATAGACGTGGCCTCATTTTTGCTGTGAAATGGCTGATGTTATCATTTGTGTCAAATATGCACCCAACAGCACAGGAAATAGAATTTCAACATGGGTGAGAAGACTTCAGGTTTGTGCCGAGGGATGGTTTATCGGCTGAAGCAGTGCATGTTCCTTTACTGGCCTTGGATCAAATATGCCACTTTCCAAGGTCTGATTTTGGGCTTTCATATATATCCAGCCGGCTAAAAAACAGAGTTGAGAATTCAGGGTTAGTTCTGTCATTTTCAACTGAAGCAAGATACGTGTTTAATGTGCAAAGCACTTCCCCTGTAAATCCACCATTCTGGAAAATTAGTGACAGTATGCAACAATGTTTAGCAAAGATGAAATAACTATGGAGTATGTTCATATTGTCTCAAAGAGGAACTATTATGCTTTCCTTTAATGTGTTATATAGTTTTTTTGGGCATGTAAAAAGTCTGCAAAGCCCAGAGTCCACACCAAAGAGAGCTACTCTCCCCCGCAGAAACACTGCTCCTAAACACAGACTGTATATAAAAAGTAAACTTAGTCACCGTGACATCACCTACTGTTGTTTGAACTGCCATTGTGAAGCCTCAAGTTCGGCACTTTGTCCATTGTCCACATGGCTTTTGGCCGTCGCCATCTTGATATTGTGCAACTCGAAGTGACTTGAGAGAGTGGAGCTAAGTACAGTTAAAAGCTGAATAAGACATTTTAAGGCCACCAACTCCCACACTGGACAACACTGTGGTAGCGTCCTGTCAATTACAAGGTAGCCATGCCCTGAAGCATCCCCTGCATTATCGTTTACTTCATTCTAAATGGTACCATAATTTACTAAATGAAGATCATGCTGTAATGAAGAAGACTTGAAACTAGTGATTGGGAACTCATGTTTACTGAGGTAATAAATTAAGTGAGAAGTAAGGTAATTTTCTCTTAGACTTCTATACAATCAGACTACTTTTTGCAACCAGAGGAGTCGCCCCCTGCTGGATATTAGAAATAACGTAGGTTTATGACACTTTTATTTTTTTATTTTTTTTTTTACGACTTAGTCCAAGAGGTTGCCCACTGAACTGCCTGAAGCTCCTTGCTTGAAGTCCCGCCTTTTCTTCCGTAATGTGATGCCACCAAACAACCTCAATCAAAGCTGGTTAGAGCAGGGTGGAGTCTGAAGAGTTTGGGTTGGATGGCCAATCACAACAGAGTGGGCCAGCTGACCAATCAGAGCTGACGGGGGCGGGGGCTCAAACAGAGCGTTTTTTTTTTTTTTTGTTGTTGTTTTTTTTAACCATTAAATCATGTAAACATGATCTAGTAGAAACCCAAAATACAAGTATGCACCTGAAAATAAGCATAATAGGTCACCTTTAATGAGCATCACAGTTGTATTGAAATGAGCCTGAAGCCAGAGGCACAAGAGGAACAAGCATAACTGTAAGAAACGAGCTTCAAAGGGCAAACATTTTAAAATGTGTTAATGGACGATAAAGCAAACAAAAGAGGGAGTAAATACATGGTGAGGAAAACATAAATTGTTTCTTCCATTTTATGGAAAACTAACATGTTGCTTTTTTGCTTGTTTTCCGCTTTTGCCATTTTAGTCACGGTCCATTTAAAAGATCAATACTACACAAGACGTACAATGTGATTTTGCTAGCTCACTGTCTATTGATTACTTGTCATGAGCTCTACTGTGCAACATGTAAAGAAAAACAACTGTTTAAAAATAAAAGTTGTTGTTTTTTATAGCAAAGTTTGGTTAATTTATAAGATAAACCGCTGTTCTGAGGTATATAATTTGTTTTGGCCAGGTTGCTGCCAGATGTAGATTTCTGGAATATCTACATAATTTACATATTTCAAGCTTTGCTACCATCTTATACAGCTGAAATGTTTTGCATCACATAGAATGAATAATGCCCCTTCAAATTTCATGTCAGACTGAAGCTCATAAAATGCATGACGAACTTCCAAAATTGAGCTTGTACAGCACAAATGTGCCCAGGGGAGCAGCAACCCCCTCAAGTTAAGCTACATTTTCTAAGCCACTGGTTGAGATACAATGCTACAGCCCATTAGAAAATTTCAGGATGTGTGTGAACGCTAAGGAAGCAGACCATTTTGAGCCAGGCTCGCTGTCAGAGCACCCCCTCAGCACTTTCATCCACCCGCTCACTCCCACCCACAGCATTGCATGACAACTTTGGCTGCAGCAACACTGGCAGGATCCTGCAGCCCCTGAAGAAGTCATGCCAGTATGCATCCCTATAGCCATGTTGCTCTGAATTACACAAAGAGGACTAGAGGCTGCCTTGGACATACTGTTTTTGTTGTTTTTTTATGTAAGAGACGCTAAAAAAAAAAACTAAAATAAAAAAAACCTACTGACATTGTCTGCACAAGAGGAGACAACAAAATAGGTTAGTGTCTGTTATTTCAACTGGCAAACACGACTGAAACACCTTCATTTGTGGATAAAGTTGTGAGCATGTAGCGTCTGCAACTAGGAAGTGAACATCTAAATATACGGGGTGAGGAAACAACCTCAGGCAAGTGGTATTTAAATTTGACTACTAAATTGCAAAGCCTACACAGTCATTATCTTGCCACCCAGCTTTAAAGGAGACCTCACAATCAGGCGACTGAAAATCCCACAGAAGAAGTGGGAATCACCAGAGACCCCACGACAAGAAATTATCACGATATTTGAGTCACAGTACCATCTTATTGTGATTTTAAACATTTTTTGATAAGATATATTGCAATTTATTACTTTTTCTCTACTGCAAAGTTCTGTTTGTCAACATATGTTTTATCTAATAAGATACAGATTTTACTCATTCATTCACATATCTTGAGGTGTGAAGTCAAGGGACCCCTTTAAAAATGGCCATGCCAGTTTTTAATCGCCAAAATTTAGTGTAATGTCAGAGCACTATTTAGCATTCTTTTCGACAAGGTGAGTTGACATGGTTCTAGTTTCATATGATAACAGTATCTTCACTCTAGTTATAAGACTGAGCCTGATTCAACCTCTGAAACCAGAGAGGTCCCAGGCAAGAGTTTAATAGTAGAGCTATCAAAGTTAACACGATAATAATGAATTGGCTCAAATTCATTTCATCACCACTAACTTCTTTAATGCATTAATGCAATGTGCGATTTTTCGGTTGTAGCAGGTGAAGATACTGCAATCATGAAGCTAGCATGATGCGAAGGAGGTTAAATAACGCTCCAAACTTACACTAAATTTCAGCAAGCAAAAACTGGCATGTCGATTTTCAGAGGGGTCGCTTGACCTCTGACCTCAAGATATGTGAATGTAAATGGGTTCGTGGTACCCACGAGTCTCCCCTTTACAGACATGCCCACTTTATGATAATCACATGCAGTTTGGATCAAGTCATAGTCAAGTCAGCACACTGACACACTGACAGCTGTTGTTGTCTGTTGGGCTGCAGTTTGCCATGTTATGATTTGAGCATATTTTTTATGTTAAATGCAGTACCTGTGAGGGTTTCTGGAGAATATTTGTCATTGTTTTCTGTTGTTAACTGATTTCCAATAATAAATATATACACACGTTTGCATAAATCAGCATATTTGCCCACTCCTATGTTAATAAGAGTATTAAATACCTGACAAATCTCCCTTTAAGGTACATTTTGAACACAAGAAAATATGTCCAATTAATTTGCAATTACTCATGATTTTCTATAGATAATCATGCAATTAATGATTGACAGCCCTGATAAATAGCATATATGAAATAATAGTATTTTCTCATTCAATTAAAAGCTTCAGTGCAAAGTCACATCTTCTGAGGAATTTCATGTGCTTATTATGACATAGTTGTGTATCACGATATCTCGACATGTTATTTCATCATGATACAAATCCATTGAAAGGTTATAAATTATCATATCAGATTATCATCGAGCTCTGGAGGACTCAGGAGTCAAGATCTACAGAAAGGAGCACGTAAAACACAACATGAGAATTATTAAGGTACATTTTGAACAGATAAAAAATGCCATTAATTAATCATGATTAGCTATGGACAATCATGATAAATTGTGCTTAAATATTTTAATCGATTGTCAGTACTAATAAAAAAGCTCAATACTTGACGGCTGTATATCGATACAATATTGCCACACAAAATATAGCTATGTTATAATATGCTATGTTTCATAGATTTTAACTCCACCCCTTGTAGTCAAATAGCAGGTAGCCAACTTGAAACTGAACGTACATTGGTGATGTATGATGAAAGCATTTAGGTCCCGCAGTTGGTCGGCATGGTCATATATAGCAGCCAGGGAATACTTATGAAAGAGTGAGAGCACTCCGCTGGGCAAGCACTAAAATGGTACTACTCCCCTCATATACAAATTTCAAAATACATACAAATTCATGAAGAAATCTAAACAAGGCTTCAAGGATTTAATATTCTACAATACATCATTCAGGAGTCATATGAAAGCTGCAGTGGAGAGAAAATGTAAGCCATATTCCTCATATTTAGATTCAGCTCCTGTTTGGTACTTGTTATTTGCAACAATACATCGTGTTTGTTATTTCACCCTCCATATGTGTAGCTGATACATAAGTAGTACCTCTCTCCAACTCCAACAATAGGGGGGTAAAAAAAAACGATTTGTCAATAATAATTGCAGCTCCTACACTTACAATGGATGTGAAAATTAACTCGGAAAATGAATTCAAAATGCCCGTTTGAGCTGCAAAAATACAAATGAGCTTTATTGTATTTAAGGGAAAACCAGAAAATCCCCACAAAATCACTCTGACACAGTCATTGTGTTCATAAAGTCGGCCTCTATTCAGTCAAGAGAATCAGTGGAGCGGCTGTAACATTTGTCTCCTGACACTATAACGACAGTTTTGGGTCTCTGGTTTCTTTATGAGGGAGAGTTAGTCACTGTCTTAAAATACAACAGTGCTGTTCAAGATGTAAAGACGGGGATACTGTTATAGCAGCTTATAGATAGTAGAAAATCAAGCACCACTATTTCTCATGTTATGCGTATGAGCCGTATCCTGACACACACACATTCCTGTTTACCCAGCATCTCCTTAAGCATTAGTATTTCCAGGACCACTATTGATTTGAGAGAAAGGAGAGGAAACAGCACCGGTAAAGGAAGACAATAGGAGTACAAGTGTCTAATGTGGAAAAAGGCTATAAGACAAAGGGAGGATGTGGCGCACAAAACGACACAAAGATCTCAGATAATGTCTCTGACTGAGTCGCTATTAGGTTCAGGGCTCTTATCTCAGTTTTTTCTTCTTTCTTTTTCCCCCCGTCCTATTCCATGATTTCCCCGTAAAGCCAAGTGGGAGACAAATCCACACAAGCCACAACAGCGCCACAAAGACCATAACTCTGATGGGAAGAGTCCCTTCCAGTTCTTATTACAACCAACTACAGGATACATCAGAGTCAAGTCATTACGTCCAACAGCTCCCATGTGTTAGGATTCAAAACAATCATGAGTGCAAGGTCTGAAATGAACTCTTCTCTCTGTAGTGAGTATTTCTTTTATCTGCCACTCAGAAATTTTAACTGCCACTTTTTTGATGTATGCTCGAAATGAAGGACTAACATTTTAGATCTGATGTCATTCAATGTTTGATCCACAAAAAACATCTTATATATCGTAAATCTAGAGTTCGAATCACACAGTAACATCAGGGAAGCCCTATTTTAGGTGGGGCGGCAGGGTACTGTACATAGTACTGTACATAGTACTGTATTGTACTTTGCTATTGTCATTTATAGTGGTTATTTGCATCCACACAATTCAAATGTTTAGGAAATACATTTCCTAAACACAATTAAAGGATGCTTAAAGCTAGTATTAATGTTAGGAAGTTAAAGTGGCCATAATTCCCTCTAATATCTTATGTTGCTCATTCAAACAACTGAATTTATTAAAGTTTCGTTCCAAAAACTTATTTTTTTACAAGATTACATTTAAAAACATTGTGATACAATTAGAGCTTAACTTCCCCCAATGCTATTTGAACTGAACAGTTTGAACACAGCATAGTGTACTCAGTGGACCCTCTGTTAACATTAGCAGCTTCGTAATTTAACAGCTCCTAACAGGTAAAGTTTCTAGCTCTCCTCCTGTTGATTTCAACACAGATTTGTTGTCCACGGTGTCACATTATCAGGGGAAAATAGGATGCACCCATCAGGGTTAGTAATGTCATGCTTTTGAGTCCCAGAAAAACTGAATGATAGAGTGTGAGTATGCATCATTGTGCATGCATAAGGAATCAATAGTCATAGAGGCATGGGATGCTAAAGAATCGGACAACTAGGAATCAGATTCTCCATTTCCATCCCTCGCGTTTTCCCTGAATGCCAAATTGGTGGATGGCCTGATGATTTTAACTGCCATTGCCAACAATTTATCCGCATTTGGTGGGTGCTAATTTCCGACTCTGCATGAGTATAGAAATGATTGGGTGGGAACATGTTGTGCAAATCAAACTGCATTATAACTAGAGCTGCAACAGTTAATCGATTAGTTGTCAACCACTAAATTAATCGCCACCTATTTTGATCGATTAATTGGTGAGTATTTTTTTAAGAAAAAAAACTATAAATGATCTGATTCCAGCTTCTTAAATATGAATATTTTGTGGTTTCTTTACTTCTCTATGACAGTAAACTGAATATCTTTGAGTTGTAGATAAAACAAAACACTTGAGGACGTCATCTTTGGCTTTAAGAAACACTGATCACTGTTTTCTGACAGTTAGACCAAACAACAATCCGACTAATCAAGAAAATAATTGTTAGATTAATTGACAATGAACATAATCACTAGTTGGAGCCCTAAAGATAATCTTTCCCTGGACTCCCTGTTTCCTGCTTGTGTGCTACCACCTCGAGAAACAGAGAGCAGTGTGTGTGCACGATGCGTGTATATCTGTGTGTGCGTCCGAGCGTGTGTGCATCTCGTTCATGGCAAGAAATCAGCTCAGTTTAGCACATAATGGAAATGTGAATAGCCCCGAGCGTCCTCTCTCTCTCCCACACAGGGAGAGAACTGGCTGGGAGCAGGCTGCATCTTTCCAAATCCAAACAGGGAGAGAGAGTTAGCTCGGTTAAAATCCTGCCTCCCTCTTCCTCTCCCTCCCTGGAGCGATTCACAGCTCTGCCCATACATTACCCAAACAGGTCATCCAAACAGGTCTCACTAGCAGTCTGAAAACATTTTAGCACACATATGCGCACACATCTTATGCACACGGACACACACACTTGTAGGTGGAAAGGTGATGTTGCTCATATTATGACAGATGGCAAGCTCGTATATGGATCTCTCAGCACCAAAATGTTATGCTTAATTTAACATAAACTCTACCTTTTTGAGATTCACCATTAACACTTTTCACATTTCCACAAAAGGTTGTAACCTCAATACACACAGCAAATTTTCCATTTTCTTGCCATGCAACACTGAGGTTTCCATTGACCAGGACAGTACCTTTGTGCCCAGAGGGATAGGATGAAAACTCAAGACTTACATGCTACTTCTAGAGATGCGTTCCGGCTTACGGCCTCTCCCAGATAGTTCCGGGCCACGCACACGTAGCTGCCGTCGTCGGGTTTGCTCCTTCGGCCGTGGATGATGCGCAGGAAGAAGAGGGACCCGCTGGGCAGCAGCATGCGATGGGAGCGGGGGTTGTCGCGATCCGTCTCGACGCGCTCCCCGTCTTTGTACCATTCCACCGTGGGGGTCGGTCGGCCCTCGGCCTTGCAGTTGAGAGTGGCTGGTTCCCCTTTGGACACAATGAGGTCAGAAGGGTGCTCCACGATGCGGGGAGGGAAGTCTTCCTGGCGAAGACGAGACCCTGGAGGGAGAAAGGAGAGAGTAGAAAGTTACCATTAGAAAGAAATAGTCTCAGTAAATACATACACATAATAATGCATTTTAATTTTGCTGCAGCAAATGCAGTGCTTGGCAATTGCTGATTTTTATATATATATATGTATATATATATATATATGTGTGTGTGTGTGTGTGTGTGTGTGTGTGTGTGTGTGTGTGTGTGTGTGTGTCTTTGACCAAAGACATTCTTAGTCGACTGAATGTTGAATAAACACATGTTGTTGCCACAAACTAAAAAGTTGGTCCTCCACTTCTGAGGTCCATCTTACTACTACTTTACGGTTCACGCTTTGCATTAGCTCATGCATTAGCCGCGGCCGCCATGACGGCAGCGGTTGTCCGTTTTCAGTCAGCTTGGTTCTCAATTGGCTATTATTCTTTCCCATGTGACTGCGTCATCGGCTGTCCTCGGGGTTCCCTGCACACACCAGGGTATCCAATCGAAAATACTGAAAATGTTCATTTATCATTTTTGGATTGCTGCAATCAGGGGATGTAAAAAAACACTCTTTTCATTTCATTGATTTAATTGACAGATCGGTAAACTGAGATTCTTCACAAAGAATCGCAGAAAAAGCACAATTTTAAAGAGACGTGCTCATAAGTTCCTTAGAAATAAATCAAATGATTAATCAGTGAGAGAAATATTAGTCGACTAAGACCATAACAACAGATTAGTCGATCAAGGGGGCAGCCCTAATAAATGGTCTATACAGTTCTAGCTCTCACTAACATCATATCTTCACTGCTTTTTAAACAGGAAACACTAGATGTGTACAAACATTTGTAAATGTGATTCGTAGACTAAAACCAAGCATAATTTCATTACAGTCCTTGGAAGGAAAGTTGATTAGTGTTACTACAGTCAGGCTCGCATATTTACTTTCACAAACAGGAGCTGAGGAGTCATTACATCTCATTAGCTTTTTCATTAACACGTTCCATCAAACACTGACATCATCAAACATGTTGTCTCAGTGGGTGTAGAACAGCAGCTGCTTCACTGGATTTTGATTCACTTTGTAATGTAACAGCAAGGATACGCAAAATATATAGTTCCTCCTTTAAGGCTACATTATTACACTGTATGAACATGCATCAATATTTGGAAGTGTTTGATAGCCGATCCTCAACAAATGTCATGAGAATGATCCTGATGAGAATAGCACCCTCATTTGTGTAACCGCAACCCAGTTAACAACCCTTGCTCTCTATTTATTTGGCCGTGTGAACACCTTTCTGAAATTCTACCTCTAAATGTCACAGAGAAATTGTAGTGGCACTACTGTGTTTGTTTACAGCCACGACAGCATCCTAGCTCTCATCTGTTTCATGGTGTATGAGCACATTAGCATATCTGTGTTAAAAGGTCTCCCTTTTCCGTCGCGTACATGCAAAACAAACCTAGAAAGTGATTTTTGAGCCACTAAAACAGACTTTTCGGACTGTCAAGAGGCAAAAAAAATAAGTAAAATATAAATAAATGAAAAGGATGTTACACGGTCTCTTGTCTTTTTGCCTTTCATGGTGACAAATCCTACAAATTGCGATGGCAAGCATAATGACTGGCTGCTGTACAGCGACTGAAATAAAGTTGAGGATGTGAGTAAAACTGATGTGACTGTAGGTCTGGGCGATATGGAGAAAAATCAAATATCACAATATTTTTGACCAAAAACCTTTGGTATTTAAGTAAGTTCAGAAAATTACATCACTTTATTGTATGTAGCCTTTAAAACCAGGAAAAGACAACACCTATGCCCTATCACGATATAACAATATCTAAAATCTATGACAGTATCTAGTCTCATATCAAGATATCAATATCATATCAATACTTCCCAACCCTAAGACTGTCTATAATGTTAAGAGGTTTGTTGACAGAAAGCAAAGTAAACATTATGATTTTAACATGCTCTCAAAAACCTATACATCATGCCTTTTGGGTAAGCAACATTTGTGTGGATCCACGAACAAACACGGTCCCCAGGGTGCTGACGTCTTCTAATTGGTTGTCCCATTACCCAGCATTCACTGTGGCTAATGTACAGTTTGACTTGTGCTGTCAAACAACAGAATTGAAATTAGACGATATGAGTTGTGGGTGGCTCAGTGTCTCAGTGGTTAGAATACTGTCAGCTAGCAGCAATAAGGTCCAGCGGGGTCCTGTCAGTGTTTGCCCTGTGATGGACTGGCAACCCATCCAGGGGGTTTGCCTGCTTCCTCCTCAATGCATGCTCCAGTACCCCATGACCCTGAATATAAATAAGTGAGGACAGGAAATGTTTGTTTTGGGTTTTTTTCTATACTTGATTGGCATTTTAAGAGCTGAATATTCTTGTGTTGCAGCCCAGTTGTACTGCAGTTCTTGAAAGTCAGGAAATTGAATGTATTGATTCATGAACATAACATATACAGGAATTTCACTTTTTTTTTGTGATGGTCAGCATCAATTTGTCTGCAATCTATGTAATTGTGAACTGGGAAGTATAGAGAGCAGCTGAACGGCATGAAGAAAGAAGGTTGGGGTGGATGGGAGGATCAAAACAGATCAGTGTTTATATCCGCTGTGAAACCACAAAACAAAGTTGATGTATTTGTCACATAACTTCTGTAATTAAGCACGTCCAGTGTTATTTTAACCCAAACCGTGATTTTTTCCTAAACCTATGTATTTTGTTGCCTCAGCCTAACCAAGTCTATCTATTCCTAAACCTTATTTAGTAGTTTTGTTGCCTAAACCTAACCAAGTCTATCTATTCCTAAACCAAACTGACTAGTTTTGCTGCCTAAACCTAACTAAGTCTATCTATGCCTAAACCAAACTGACTAGTTTTGCTGCCTAAACCTAACTAAGTCTATCTATGCCTAAACCAAACTGACTAGTTTTGCTGCCTAACTACCAATCGAACTATTCCTAAACCAAACTGACTAGTTTTGTTGCCTAAACCTAACCAAGTCAATCTTTTCTTAGAGCAGAAATTGACACGTGTATCACATGTTGCTAGAAATTCAAAACACAAAAAATACACTGCTAACAGTGTATTTTTGTGTTATGCTGAGCATCCCAAAAAAATGGAAATTTGTGTCTATGACATGAACCATATACTGTAGATTAAATTTCATGACTATTTCATTTATGAGACTGTGTTGTATGTTCACAAATGCTCAGATTATAAATCCAATGTTGTCTTGAAACAATGAGTTTTTGGAATGGATACTTATTTAAAAATGACCAAAATGTGTCTTGTCTTTTAGCCTAGGACTGCCTAAAGCTGTTCAGCATCAAGCTTTGTGTGCAGCCTTTTTTCTCTCCAGCAGCGGGTCTGTTTATGAGGATCTGTCCATGGTACTGAAGCTGAAACTCGAGGTCTGGCATGGCAGAACAAGCTGGTCTGGAGGAACAAGTTAGGGCTTGTAAGCAAGGACCACTTTAACAAAAGTCTCTCTGAGGTGACGTCTGTCTACAATACGAGCTCAGAGGAACTCAATTTTGATCTTTTTATCTTATAACCAAAAAATTAGTTTGACTGTCAGGAGATGAGCGCTTGTCTTTTAGGTTCTTTTATCATTTGAAAATTAAGTTTGCCGTGTTACAACCACAAAGTCAAGCCGAGCCCTCCAAATTCAAAATCAGTGATATTTATACAAGACTGTCAAAATGAGCACACATTAATGTAAATTATACTGTGCACAATCTGCTGCATTATCTCCTCTAATAGATCACAGATTACCTACAGTATCGCCCCAGGCATACTCAGTCAGACACCAACAGCTGGGATACTTGTACCTCCTTCTCACAGATGTTTGAATTTTAACTAGTAAACTGAAAAGGCAGAAATGTACACAGAGTCACCCGTTGATTACAATATCTGCAGAATCTATCACAAGCTGCAACTAATGCTATTTTAGTGGAGCTTGCAATGGATTTGTTGAGACAGTTTCAGATGTGCTGATTAATGTATGTAAAATGGGGTGGTCAAAACATTAAAAATCCTTTCAGCGGCAGTCCAGTACAAATCAAAGCCTCCAAAATGACCAACGCTTCCCGGGAATTATGTCAACAAAAATGGTCACTATAAGCTTTTCACATGGATAGAGCAGCATCAACTGCAGTGCCATTGTATTGCTTTTGCTTGACACTGCACATGTACCAAATAAACTGGCGACACAGCAACTCCAGTGTCCTGGAACCACCCAAATCCACACCTGCTCATGATTTACCCCACTGACACAGATTTATGTTACATGAGCTATACAGGGGACAGCGTAGGAAAAAAAGACAACGCCTCCTGTCAAGAAGCTTAGATATGTCTCTGCAGATGTACACATGTACAGTAGATCCATGGTTTGTACACACAGACAGTCGGGTGTGAATTCCCACTATATGACCAAGCATCTTTTCTATATATGGCACATTTCAGCTACAGAACATACAG
Organism: Pterois miles; assembly: GCA_947000775.1. NCBI lineage: Eukaryota > Metazoa > Chordata > Actinopteri > Perciformes > Scorpaenidae > Pterois > Pterois miles. Next base: position 15,037,850 of record CAMQGK010000052.1, on the reverse strand, counting down.
TTATCTCCATCATCTGCCTGAGCTACCTTTTGCATTATAGGCCGCACACAATGTGAGCCAAGATAAGTCCAGTACGTACAGCAAACTGTGAGCACAGTCTAAGAAATAATAGGTTTGCAACACTTTTGAAGGTTTATACAAGTACAATACAATAAAAACTATGACATCTAGAGAGGTAAATTGATTAAAACAATTGAAAAGATCTCTCTTTTGATTCAGTAATACAGAAAGTTTAGTATGGACTGCACACACATTTCAAAGATAATACAGGTACATTTAAATCTGCCAAAGATTGCACTCCAGTGACAAATGTGTTCAATTAGGGCAGCCCTTATGAATAAATGAGCAACTTTTGTCTACCTTCTGTACAGTAAGCCATAAAGCAATTGGTCTGGCACAATATTTTACATCTAGACTGAATGAGCCTAGCAGGATATGGCGCATTGGCATGGCATATTCATAATTTTAAACGCGAATTTAAGAGGAATAACAGATATGGGTTTATTTTCTTGATGCACTTGAACTGACCATGGCATGGGTCGAATACGCTCCAGGTCACAGCCCAGTGTGTTTTTCTGGAGATAAATACATCATTCCAGCTATAACATTTACTAAAAGACGTGTGCGTAAACTTACCGTCGGTTTGGGTGTAGAGGAGTCCACAGAGAAATAAATACTGTAGAGGAGCCATTCTGGCATATTGGCCCCGCGAGCTATCGGCGCATGAATTCCTCCTCAAGCGAAATAAACAATTAATCAATTAATCAATCCGGTTTCCACTTGAGCGACTTTGTGACAATTTACTATTTCAAGTTAAAAGAGCCGAATCAGTTATTTGAGAGAAATCATTCACGCGTCCATTCTTCCTCTCCAAGAGCGCACCAGTCTGTCGATTCGCCGACACGTTGGGAAATTTCTGCAGTCACCCAATCGCGAACATCACCGACGCCCAGAGACACTGACGGTTCCCCCGTCCGACCGCATTCTTCTGACACTTCTTCTCTACCGGGTCCGACCGCGGGAGGACGCGTCCATCCTCACGCGGGACAAGTTGGAGATGAAAAGGTGGAGACGGGATTCAGTCAGAGGTGAGAAGCTGCTCGGTGCAGCACAGCAGCGCAGCAGCAGCAGCAGCAGCCCCTCCTCTCCTCCACAAACCACTCTAGCCTCCGCTGCCCTGGGAGAAACTAACATACACAATAGATCCCAACTCAGCAACACTTTGCATTCTGCACAATTAAACTCCGATAATGGCGCTAATTAGTGTTTTCTCCACTTTTTCCCTCAGCTGAGAAATTACGCATCCAGCATGATCAATATGTATTTAAATGAAAGTATATGGCCAGTTTATTGGTCAGGTTTTGTTTGGTTTTATTCACTTATTTCTTGAAGTGATGAGATGCCTGTATCTTTGGTGGATTTCTGCAGTCATTTAATTGCATTTAATTTAGGGCTGTCAATCGATTCACATATTTAATCGTGATTAATTGAAAATTAATGGCACATTTTTTATCTGTTCAAAATGTACTTTATATAGGGAGATATGTCATGGGAGAGGGCAAGTATGCTTTCTTTGTGCAAATGTATGTATATATGTATTACTGGAAATCAATTAACAACACAAAACAATGACAAAAAATATGCTGAAATCAAAACATGGAAAACTCAAGCCAAGCAAGGCAGACAGGCAACAACACCTGTCAGTGTGGCAGTGTGCTCACTTTACTATGACTCGCCCCAAACTGCATGTGATTATCATAAAGTGGGCATGTCTGCAAAGGGGAGACTCCTGGGTACCCAGAGAACCCATTTTCATTCACATATCTTGAGGTCAGAGGTCAAGAGACTTCTTTGAAAATGGCCATGACAGTTTTTACTCACCAAAAGGTTGGAGGCTTATTTACGCTCCTTCCCCACAAGCTAGTAGTACATGCTAGTTTCAAATGATGACAGCATCTTCTCTAGCTTTAAAACTGAGCCTGGTACATCCTCTGGAAGATTGATTGAATTCATGCATTAAACAAATTTGCATTAATACATTATTATCAGGTTAACTTTGACAACCCTGCTTTTTGATATATCTAGTTATTATGGACAGTATGAACTGCTCTAATTGTTTGTCATCACTTTAATGTAGTCATATTATTTATGTATATTTATTTCTCTATAACATGGTGACATTTTAACACTATTTACGTGGATGCTTCAAATAAACCCAGTGGGGATTTTTTTTGTCTCTTCCTGCACCCTATATTGTTCATTTTTGCTATGTTTGTGTTGTCTTCATATGTGCAAAATAATTAAACAGAAAAATAAATAAATGAAAGCTGTTGCTGTCGTGGCCATTTTGTTGTTACGGGTTTGTTTTGTTCTTTCTTGGAAAGATTAGAATACATACTTTAACTACTTTGGTGGATTTTTGATTTATTTGATTGAATTTAATTGTATGGCTGCCCACAAACACATGAAATGTCATTTTTTTCATACAGAAGCTCTTCTTCTTCTTCCCGCCTTACATTTTATTAACATGAGACATCAGAACACTGCTCTGTGTTCACACACTCATAATAAAGTGTTGTCCAACAAACAAACAAACATGCCTCCTCTGCTGTGCGGATCTGATCTCACAGAAACGATGCTTTATTCTAGTGCTGTTCTTCCTATTAACCCCTAAAGCTTGTGTGCCACCATTCTGCCAAAAAAAACAATAAAAAACCACTTCAAGTCAAATAAGTTCATTTAATTTTACCGGGTGTCATTTTATTTTCATGTCTATGGTTGAAAAAGCTTTTTACAAAGAAGTGGCACTTCATTCCCGCCCACTGCTCGAGGTGCTTATCCCGCCTTCATCGTCAATACTGCTCAATATCGTCAATGGCATAATAAATGCAGCGCCTCACAGTGAGACGAGAATGAGATGGCCTGTATCAGGTGTTATTGATCCAGAGGGTGAAATTAAACCATTTCTGACATTGTGTTCGCGGCAGTAGATTGACTAGTAATTGTGGATGATGGCTAAATCGAGGGTGCAAAGTGAACACAATCATTTTAATTGGATAGATCTCATCCATCAGGGAATTATGTCTTCAGCAGAATTGTTCTTATGGCAGCTCAGCTCTGTTTATGGTATTGTGAGGACCTCTTGCCTCTCAAAAGGTTTTTGGTTATGTGTCAATAATGCAAGAAAACTGAAATACTTACTGGAATATTTAAGTGCCAGTTTTGAAAAAAAAAAAAAAAAAAAGGGGGGGGGGGGTACTGAATTGAGGATATGACTCATCGCTGACTGTTTTTCAGATTTTATACAAAGGGTGACCTTAACCCCATAGCACATCCTGTCTTTCAGAAGAACAACGAGGTAATAAATAGGCTTTTGAGGAAATTAATAATCTCACAAAATCCATCAAGGTGAACTTTAATGATCTGAGAAGGAAACTTCAAGAACACGTTAGTACTAATTGTACCAAATGACTTAATACGAAGTGATGCTGCTATTCATCAGGAGCACTTATGGTTGAAAAAAAAAAATATATTGGTATCAGTCTCACATCTCTTTCCAGAGAGAACTGGAGGAGTAAGTAATAGATGTAGAGACTGTAACAGAGCTAAAGCCAAAATGGTAATGTCAGTGTTAAAATGCAAGAGAGGTATTTAAAAAATCCAGTCTAGACACTGACTGAGAAATGTGATGATTAATAAGCATTATCCAATGACAGAGTTAAGAGTTATAGACATGAAGTTAGAGACAGTATGAAGATTATGGTGTATGATGAAGAACGTGCTGTCAGATGAAACCACTGAAACTCATATATGTAATACAGATAGCAACTATACAGACACTCATATCATATCTACACATGTCCACCAAATGTTGTTGCAATAGCACAAAGTCAGTAATCCACAAATTGCAATATCTGATCTGAGATCTGCAAACCAAAACCATTCATTCAATGCCTAACCCGAACCATCTCACAGAGTTTCCCCAATTTGCTGGCTCCGTTCTAGACAACCAGATTTATCTGGACCCTTGGAATCTAAAACTTTGTTTCGGAGACTCACGGTTCAAAAATTACAAGCTAAAACGTAAAGTTCATTGTTAAAGCGCCACATCAATCTGGCCAAGCTGCACCACATTCGATACTGCAGTCCCTTGGGTCCTCAGCAATACATGCAGCAAGTGTGAACTAGATCGGATGAGTGGTTCTCGTGATATGCAAAGGACACAAAGAGGGGTGGACAGACAGATTCCTCCTTTTATGGTTAGAGGAGACCTCGAATTTAAGACTTGGCACTCCTTTAAGATCTGTACAACAACGTGCTGCGGCATATCACTGATGTTATTTTTATGTTCTCCTGCTGACAATACCCAGAATATTTCTCATTAAGTAAGATGTTAGAAAAAGTAAATAAAATATGAGACAAATTTTCATTTGTTTATTCCTCGCTGCACTTACATTGCATGATATCAGACAAAACTATGGCTAATCAGATTGAATTGTATATTTTGTAATTCATAATAATCGGAATAAATACCACATATTACAGAAACTACACTCTGAGAAGCCGATCATCTTCGACTGGCACCCTCTGAAAATATCTATATCTGGGAAAAACATCCTCATACATATGGTTGGGAGATTGAAATAGCATTAAAATGGAGAAATCCAGGAGAAAATGGCATGTGAGTAATTGCGTAATGGCATTTTGTGTCTAGCATGTCAAAAGAGAGAGAATGTACGTTTACTGAGCGAGTTGATTTGATGTTTATCTTTGAAGTTGAATAAGATAAGAGAGGCAGAGGAAGACTCCATCTCTCATCACATGCCGAGGCAGACATGTTTCCAGGCAACGTGGGACTCTGCTGCCTCTCTCACACAAAACCAAAATCAAAAGGGCCACTGACTCCCATCAATCTACCTCTCTCTCTGTTGATCACACATAGGAGACAGTGTCAAGGTCACAAGTTTTGTCCGCACCATTACCTACTCATAACTGTGTTTGTCCAAGCCAGGAGTGCTGGAGGTAACAGATGGTGTGTGTGACAAGTGTGTTCGACACCAGGCATGCTCAGCCTTAGTGAGAGCAAACAGAGTAGACATGTGTCCTGACCACAAAGTCCAAACCTGTATACAAGTGACAACGCTCTGTCTAACAGGATGCCTGAAACGGTGCCTTGAAATGTACACCCATGATTTGTGTATCTTAATGTTGTGTACAAATGAGAAATTTAAAAAGCCACAGTGGTTTTTTTTTGTTTTTTGTCACAGCCACACTGTAATCGCACAGCATTTTAAATTGTGGCATCAAATATTTAAACGCTGTGGTTGCAGTTGGGTTTATTCCCAAACATGGCCTTTACACAGCTCGAGCTGAGGGGTAATATTGTGAGAAAGACTTTTTTTTACTAGGGCTGTCAAAGTTAACACAATACTAATGTGTTCACACAATTTCATTATAACACCACAAATTTCTTTAACGCATTAAAGCAATCGATTGATCGAGGCTCAATTTTTAAGCTAGAATGAAGATGCTGCCATATAAAGCTAGACGACGTAAGGGATCCATTAGTACCAATCTTGTCATACTAACTTCTCGGGAAGGAGGTTAAATAACGCTCCAAACTTATGCAACACGTTGGTAATTCTGGCAACAATTGAATCAAAGGCAACTGGACTTAGATTTGTCTCTGAAGATGTTTCGCCCCTTATCCAAGTGGCTTCATCAGTTTGAATGCTACAGTCTGACTAGTCCCCACTAGTCTGAGTCCTTGGATAAGGGGCGAAACGACTTCAGAGACAAATCTAAGTCCAGTTGCCTTTGATTCAATTGTTGCCAGAATGAATATGACCTGGATGAATGAGAACATTCACGAACACGTTGGTAAGGAAAATCTGGCATGTCCATTTTCAAAGGGGTCCCTTGACCTCTGACCTTTAAATACGTGAATGAAAATGGGTTCTCTGGGTACCCACGAGTCTCCCCTTTACAGACATGCCCACTTTATGATAATCACATGCAGTGCAAGGCAAGTTATAGCCAACTGTTGGGCTTGAGTTTTCCGTGTTATGATTTGAGCATTTTTTTATGCTAAACACAGTGCCTGTGTGGGTTTCTGGACAATACTTGTCATTGTTTTGATTTCTTAATTCTTTTCCAATAATAAATATATACATACATTTGCATAAAGCACCATATTTGTCCACTCCCATGTTAATAAGAGTATTACATACTTGACAAATCTCCCTCATGGGTACATTTGGAACAGATAAAAAGTGTGATTAATTTACAATTACTTGCGACAAAATATTTTAATCAACTGACAGCCTAGTTGTTACATTTTAGATTAAAGTCATAAATTTATGAAAACAAACTTGGATATTCTCTGACATTAAAGTTAAATATTGTAGTGGACTCTCCATTCATCCATTCTCATCTGTTTAGTTTTGGGTCGCGGGCGCAGCAGGCTGAGCAGGGTATTCCAGATGTCCCGCTCCCCAGCAAACTAAGGACATAATTCACCATAATCTGTGGTTCAACACTAGCAGTTATGTTACGTACTTTTTCAGTGTTGTTTTTACCTTCACGCTGACACAGTGACAGTTAAAAGCGTCAGTGTGCAACTATGGTAATACAGTGTGTTCTGAGTAAATATCCTCTCAGGGGTTGGTTTCTAGTGTTCAGTGTTAACTTTGTGTATTCAAAGACAGAAGTTTTTCATCTTTACTAACTTCTATAATAGTGTGTATGTATCTTTCAGGACCTTCATCTCACAATTTTTTTCTTGTAAATTAAGGAATTTATTAATCTCTGAAATTCTGAGTATTTTCTTGGAATATTACTACCCGCCCCTGGCTCCGTAATTATTATTTTTTTTCCTATAATGGCCCTAATACATCGCTGTACAAGTGTACAGCTTATTTTGCTGGAAGATTTGCTGAACCAGTTTGAGTTTCAGTGACAAGCGTGTTTATATACAGTGTAAAATTTTCCATCATGAAATTCAAGATAAGACATCCAATAAAGCCATATATCTTCGAAGTCAGCTGCCCTTTTCCCTTTCTGCCAGGAAAAAGCTGATTTTTATACTTTTTTTAATATATAACTGCTCCCAAAACTGCTTTTCTTGTGCTCCAATATCTTGTTTCACTGAACAAAAACACAAGGCCGAGTAAAAACTGTATATTGTTCCACTGTGACCAAAAGCACCATTGAGTTGCAACTCTCACATAAACATTAAAGCATAAAAACAGTTAATTAAAGGATTTATAGTACTACTAGTCCTACTCAGGCTACGGGTTTCAGCTTATCAGCTTGGATTGCAGATCACTGAGTGACTCTGAAATTGCTCCATATGATGAATAAAGTTGTACTGTATTGAAATGTAAATTGCTCCATATGAGATAATGTACTGTACAATCCATCAGTTGCAGTGACTTGGGTCCATTGGTGGCTGACTGTGGCTCGTTTCTGTCTTGAGCACCCCTCCCCCCCCATTGTTCATATTGGCTCAGTTCCACAACTTATTAGAGTAATGTGTGGGGGTGTTATCATGGCTGTCAGGGAAAACTATGCTTCCTCACGAATGTAACATGAGGTAGTCGGGAGGCTGAGGAAAGAACGACAGTAGTACAAGCTGACTGTAGAGGTGTGGAAGGTCCAGCTTACTGTTTAAGGAGCAAATCCCAATCGGGGATTTCCTGTGTGAACAGTCCGAACACAAACACCCCACGTTGGAGTCTGAACCAAGTCATGACAACTGATGGTCACATGGCAGAACACTGTACCTGGGACAGTATCACTGTGATGCTGTAAAGCCTTACAGAGTAGCAAAGACACAAGTTGGCTCCAATGGCTGGTCATCTGGTGTAAGAGAAGATGCTGAATCAGTTGATGGACCAATTATAATATTAACATCCAACAGATGCCTCTAGGTTGTGTATTACAGCTTGGTCAGTGGCCCTACGGTTCAAACTATGACCCTCTAGTACTCCTCTAGTGTCAGGTTTGAACTCAGGGAAGGCGTAATAGTTTCCACTCATTATATGCACAGTCTCTTTACAAAATAAACTTCTAATGAATGGTGTAGCCACAGGTGCGCCACCCAGAGAGGCAGCTGGCAAATCCAAAAGCCAGATGCAGCATGAATTTTTAGTTATAGCCTTCCTAAAACCAGGATCATGTGGCACACTCACGTTTTCTGATGCACACCACATCTATTTTTTTCTGGCAATGCTAGTGCTTCTGCTGCAACAAAACTACATGGTTAGTTTTAAGCAACAAAAGTACTTGGTTAGGTTTAGAAAAACAGTGGTTTGGGTTGAAATAAGAATGTTTGTTGTGTAAAATAGGTATGCATTTTACATAAATGGTGTTAAATAGGCTACGTAAGTTACATAACAAAACTATGGTAAATAAGTCAATGTTTACTTGGTTTCAAATGGGACATGAACATCAGTCTCTTGGGTGTCACTTTGACCACCACATGTACTAATTAACTGGTTTTTGATCATACACATGCGACACGATTTAGATGTCTTGGCTACTCTAGAGATTTCTTATTGATTATAAAAAATTAAATTAATTTGAGTTGTAAATATTGGGTATGAAGAAGTGCCATGGTTTTCTGTATCCAGGCTTTGCTTTCAATCTCAAACTGTGCCATGCCTCTCGGGACACTTTTGAAGTAACGTACAGAGGACTCTTGAAATCAAAGCTAGACATCACAAGATGTCTCTTCTCAAGAGATGCAGTTTTCTTTCTTGGGAGACGAGTGGTGTTGTCAATGCATTACTATCACTTTATTCCCTTGCAGTGGACACAATGCTTTCCCTGTATACCTTCACGCTCCACAAACCACCATTGAACTCCTGACACACCTTGCTAGAGTGGAAAGAGAAGGACCCGATCCTACCATCTCCATTTAAATGCTTTCAAGGTGAAAAGGCCCCATTCAGCTTCGTCAAGTGGAAGCAGTACTTTGGGGGACACTAGTAGCGAGGTATGTCTCTCGTGATAGAAACGTGTAGGAGAAAGAAAGGGCTTCTGTTTAATCAGGCGCAAGGACATTTACACCATTTGTTTTTCCTCTGGATGAGCACAGGAAACAAAAATAGAAGAAAAAACACAAGGAAAACGCTGAGAGCAATATGAGGGAGAAACCCAAGGAAGCACTGTGGTCTTAACATTTTCAAAATGGCAGATAATAGTCTTCTCCCATGCGTGTAAACATTGCATTTCCATAGAAATGGCCTCTTTCTGTGCCTCAAACGGGTAGTCATGGGTGAGAGAGTTACGTAGCACTCACCTCTTAATCATGTTAGATGTTTCTTAAACAGCACTGGGTCTCTGGTTTAAAAAAGAAAAACATGCAGTGAGACGGAGACTAAAGGACAGCACAGTCAGTGTTGGCAGTGTGAATACCGCTTCAAAAAGTATGGTTCTTTCAATCAATCACATTGATCTGACAGGAGTCTACACTACTGTTTAAATTACCTCCTTTGATTTCATTATGTTTACTAGTGTTCCATTTAAGAAATTGGCTTAAGTCACGTACAGTATGAAGTCACTTGTATTGCGTTTGACCTTAATACATATTCATAGTTCAGATCCAACATTTAAAATGTACATCATCTCTTCTAACAAATGAGTTGCCAAATTTGATAGTTGCCAACCAACTTTCTTCTGATTATCATTTTGAAAAAACAACTTCTTTGAGTCCTCACCAGTCAATAAATAGTAATATTTAATCGAAGATTATTTGTAGAATCCATAATGCCACAATATTAAATAAATAAATAAAATAAATTATAACAACACTCCATGTCACAAGGAACGCATTTTAGGCTTTTTGTGTGTCATTTCTATACCATGCAACAAAACTACGGTAATGTATGCAGTTAGGTTTAGGCAACAAAACCACTTGGTTAGGTTTAGGCAACAAAACCACTTGATTAGGTTTAGATTGAGAAAAAAAAAAAAAACACTTGGTTAGGTTTTTCTTTTAGGAGGCAACAAAACCACTTGATTAGGTTTAGATTGAGAACAAAAAACACTTGGTTAGGTTTAGGCAACAAAACCACTTGGTTAGGTTTAGATTGAGAAAAAAACCACTGGTAGAGAACAACCACTTTTATTTTTTTTTGGAGAAAAAAAAAACACTTGGTTAGGTTTAGGCAACAAAACCACTTAGTTAGGTTAAGATTGAGAACAAAAATCATAAGTTGGCCTTAAAACAACTTGGTTAGTAGCTAACAAAACCACTTAGTTAGGTTAAAGAAAAAAATCATAATTGGCCTAAAACAATAGACTAAGAGAATCTAATGTAAACAAAATAAAAAATCTATGGAAACAACATCACAAACATCACTAAAACAAAGTTATAAAACAAAACACTGGCTTCCTGGTTGAAAGTTTGGTATTGAGGTTGGCATACCAAAAGCTAAAACAACCGTCTTGTTGCATGCAAATTACCTTGCGAATTATCGTGTCATTCAAACGCCCTTTCATGCGACCAGGCTGGTTCAGCAGAAGCTTGTCCTACCTTTTTTATGAAACAATACGAATGGATCATTTTAATGCATTTAATGCTAAGTATGGCTATTTTCAAATTGAAATTGCATTTTGTAATCAGATAATGTTTCGATGTTACTTAGCACATCGCCCAAACCTACATCCTCCAACTGAGGCTGAGGGATTATTATCTTTCGATCATAAAGTTTTACAGTTTTCAGTTGTTTTCATGTTGAGAGAAAAAAAGATAAGTATATTGGATTGCAATGAAGATTATTTCATCATCCATTTTCCGCATTTAGACAAAACTAATTTATATGATGATTACTGAAGTGAGTGATGGCAATTGCAATTTGTAGATTCTTATTTGTACAGCGAGCCGTTTCAAGTTGGTGTTTTTCATCGAATCCTCACAGTACAGTTCTGATCATTTACATGCTTTATTAATAAATACAGCCCACTGATTCCAATTCATAAGAAAAAAAAAAAGAGCGAAACATAATGAAAGACGTCTTTCATTTTATAGTGGAGTGGGACATTATGTGGCATCTGTCTGTGTAGGCACAGTCTTGAGAACATAATAACTCAAGAACAATACATGCCAGAAACCTAATACTCCTTTTCTCCCCTTGAAACCTGTCATGCACTCCTCCACAGTAGATGATCTGATTAGATTTTGGAGAGCTTTTGTCGCATAAATTTGCATTTCTGTGAGGATAAAATGCATTCATTTTAGACTCCCGTCAGGCTCAAGCAGCACCTCCATCTCTGAGGACGTGGTTCTCTCCTGGATAAATGACGGGCTGCTCCATTAATGGGGTCCTATGATCCCGAGCAGAAGAGTTCAGGTGTCAGGGAGTGGGAGGAAGACAGGGACAGTGAGTTTGACCCACGATTTTGCACATCACTTCCAACTCTATGTTTTCTGGTCAGTCTTCCGTGTGTCCCTGACCTATGGTCATGAGGTTTCTGGGCAGTGACCGAAAAACATGAGACTGTGGATACGAGTGACCGTGAGTTTGCCTGCCTTCTGCGTGACAGGGTGAGGGATTTAGTGATCCAAAAGGACCTTGGTATCATTGCTGCTCCTTCACATCGGCAGAAACTGCTAAGGTAGTTCAGGGTGCACCCAGGGGCCACGCAAATCCAGCAGGGATTTTTTTTACTGGGGTAAAAACTTTCTCATTCATTGTCCACTGTTCTTATTCAATGTGATTTACTTTCTTAAATTCTGAAAAATACACAATTAGATGCAATACACTTCCAAACCAGAGTACCAAGAGTCTCAACTCATCTATTAGGGTTTAGCCTAATAATCAAATTTTTAATTGATTTTAATAATTGTATATCTATAAGCTGTAACACATGATTTGAGAGAACATTTGATAACGGATAAATAAAAGTGTGTAGGATCTGGCAGCATCAGCATAGCAGTGAGACTGCAGACTGCAACCAAGTGAAACTTCTCCCATATGCCAAACATGCAGAACTTAGGAGGCCAACGCCAAAATGTGAATCATCCTCTCTAGAGCCAGTGCTTGGTTAGTCTCTTCTGAGCTAAAGAAAACATACTAATGGATATCATATTCCATTTCAGTCAAAAGATCCTCTAAATGCTACACATTTCCAATGTGTTCCAATATTACAAATTACAGACAAATTAAATGGCAGTTTTATACGGAGCCTATTGAATAGTTTGAAGCTTCATTCATAATGTTGACATTCAAATTATTAGTATGAATATCTTTGGCTGAGTTTCCATGTAGCATTTCCAATGCCAACGTCTTTTTTCAGCGTGGGGGGGGGCTACTAGTTGAAAATATTGAACACAGCAAGCACTGCGGCACGTCCTTGTCTCTTTAATTGTCTAAAGCTTTGATCCAAAAGTCAAAATTTATTGAAAAAAAAGAAGCTCTAATCACTTCCAAAAGTTAAAACATGTTTTTATCAAGTGAAATAGTCCACATCAATCCACATTTGTTGCCATTTAGCCTTTCAATGACATTTTTCACTCTTTCAGTACAGCCCTTGTTTTATAAATAGCATAGCTTTCTCACACATTGTCTCTGTTTCCATCTTAGTGGGAGGAATGGTGCTGCTTATCCTGAGACATCAGCGAAGCAATGTCTGGCTGAGTTTTAGTCTCATGACAGGGTCGACATTGATCTGGTTGCGCTTCTTTGTTTTCAGACCAAGTGTGGAAAATAGGTTACTAACTGTAGGGTTAGTAACCCTGTATAGGTTACGCTTTATTCCATATTACTTTATTCCATATAGTAAATTGAAGCGGTGTCACAAAATGGTCAGCTTCATTGCTAAAGTCTAACAGCAAAACAGTCAATTTACATAAAGTTAATTTAGCATTAACAATGCAGTTATGCTACTTGCTGCTCGGCTCGTAGACAATTTTGGCATGTTACCACCAAGCCGTCCAGTTCAATTGAGTTCAGTTTGTTACACATTCGAAGGCTTATTTTTGAATTTCCATTAGCAAAAGTTGTGGATGGTACCAATAAAAAGCATTTTTGGTATCACCTTGGTCGAAGTCCCAAGCAAGCTGAGCCGAGAAGGTGGAGTTAAATCACTGCAGACCGCTGATTCAGCGAATGTCCCAGAAGGTGATGTCACAGCAGTTTCACGTGTCGCCGCTACGGCGCTAAGCAGAAAATCTCGCCTACACTGAGGGGGTACAATCCACAGTGGGAAAGGAAGGGACCTCATACCAAAAGTGAGTCAAGTCAAGTCGAGCAGACTTGTACCATGTAGTGGTAACACAGCTTTTGAGGAACACTGTATTCAAATTTTAAATTATAAACAGGCTACTCAGTGGTTCACGGGCAACCCTCTTTGAGAAATCTGTATAAGAGCAAATAAGTGACAAAAGGGGAACTGTAATATGAATTCATCTCCAATGACCTTTCAGTGGTTTCTCTCTTTTTATGTTTTTTTTTTTTTTGTAAATAGCATCTTAGTGCAATGAATACAGTAAGCTCTGACATAACTGTAGTTAAAGCATGCCATTATTAATTATCATATCATATATCCCCAGTGATGGCAGGAACATAGAAATGAGATGGAGCAAGCTTAGAGGTGACTCAGACCTGGTGTGAAAAATCTCAATACTCTACTTTCAACCTTGGAAAACATTGTGTACTACACAGCCAAGGACATTGCACTGTAGGCAACAGTGTTGATGTAAGCGAGACAAATAGCGGCAGAGCAATACCCGCATGAAGCCTTCAGCATCTACACATCTACCCTAATATGACTCAGACACTTGAATCACCACAACATTGAACCCAGTCATTTCTGATCTCAGCATCAATCTTGACAAAATGGATTGATGGTGTTCCAACAGAGGTGGAGATGATATATGACTCATCATCACAGCCATTGTTTCATATACATAATGATTCATAACCTGCGAAACAGGCCCAGTGGTACAATTCAGCTGCTGGATATTGAAATTTAAATTGAGCGATGAGGCAGATATGAGCTTGAGGAACACAAAGCACAACTCTAGAGCACTTTTTTTTTGTCCATTTGAAAGCGTTTGCAGAAGGAAAGGGTTCTGCTGTCGCTAAATGATGTGATGTAGAAGTCGATTATGAATGTCACTTTGCAGGGGTTACAGTTCTGCAAGGAGAGGATACAGTGGCAATAACGGCATATGACAGCAAGGGCGATTCACCTTCACAATATTTGTAAAAAGTTTTCAATTTCAATGGCAAAGTAAGAGATCAGGCTGTTTTCCTACATCGTTCATAACTATACCTACAAAAAGCAATGCACTGTAATTCAAAATTAGTGCGTATGTGATCTATGTAATGTATGAAGTTCAACAAACGCTGCATACGGAAGAGGTCGGGGTGGACGGATGGGTCAAAAAACAGTGGATTTTCGCTCAGGAGACCACTGTCTATCATATGAAACCAGAAGTCAACATTGATTTATTTGCCAAGTAACTTCCATACCTAAGTTACGACACTTCTGGAGTTATTTGAACCTAAACCACAATCTTTTCCGAAAACTAAGTCATTTGTTACCTGAACATAACCAAGTATTTCAAGCGTAGTTATTTTAACCCAAACCACAATCTTTCCCTTAACCTAACCAAGTAATTTTTGCTGCCTAAACCTAACCAAGCTGCTTCCTGTGACAGCAAAAGTTTATTTTGAAAAAAACTGCATGTAACAAGCAAAAATTGTCATATATTGCTCGACCGGTTTTGGGCTACTGTAGAAACATGGCAGAACAGCATGGCGGACTCTATGAGAAGGACCTGCTCCCTATGTAGCTAAGAAGGGCTCGTTCTCAGCTAAAGCTTTTTAGTTTCAGGTGATTATACACCTTATCTCTAAGGGAGAGGCCAGCCACCCTCCTGAGAAAACCCATTTCGGCCGCTTGTACTCGCGATCTAGTTCTTTCGGTCATGACCCAGCCCTCATGACCATAGATGAGAGTAGGCACGAAGATTGACCGGTAGATAGAGAGCTTTGCCTTCCGGCTCAACTCTCTTCGTCACAACGGTGCGGTACAGCGATTGCAATACCGCCCCCGCTGCTCCGATTCTCCAGCCAATCTCACGTTCCATTGTTCCCTCACTCGTGAACAAGACCCCGAGGTACTTGAACTCCTTCACTTGGGGTAAAGACTCCCTTAGAGATAAGGTGAGAAGCTCAGTCATCCGTGAGGGACTCGGAGTAGAGCCGCTGCTCCTTTGCGTTGAAAGGAGCCAGTTGAGGTGGTTCGGGCATCTGGTAAGGATGCCTCCTGGGCTCCTCCCTAGGGAGGTGTTCCAGACACGACCAGCTGGGAGGAAACCCCGGGAACGACCCAGGACTAGATGGAGAGATTATATCTCCACACTGGCCTGGGAACGCCTCGGGATCCCCCAGTCAGAGCTGGTTAATGTGGCCCGGGAAAGGGAAGTTTGGGGTCCCCTGCTAGAGCTGTTGCCCCTGCGACCCAACCCCGGATAAGCTGTTGAAGATGAAGATGAAGATGAAAGAAAGAAAGAAAGGAAAGATATTCCTTTATTAGTCCCACAGTGGGGAAATTCAGTTTTACACTCTGTTGTTCACACAGTACATATATGTCAATGGAGAGATGTCAGAATGAGGGGGCTGCTCCTGACAAGCGCCCAGAGCAGTTGGGGGTTCGGTGCCTTGCTCAGGGGCACCTCGGCAGTGCCCAAGAGGTAAACTGGCATCTCTCCAGCAACCAGTTGGTCTTGGTCCATGGGGGTCTTGAACCAGCGTCCTCCGTGTCCTAACCCAAGTCCTTACGGACTGAGCTACCGCCGCCCCCCGGCACAAGTGGAAGAAGTGATTATACACTAATAAAACCATAGTTATGAATAATAAATTCCATTTCAGTTTATAGATCCCCAAAATATTACACACTGTTCCTTTAAAGTGCATCACCCTACCTTACAATAAGGCTTCATATTGGTTTACTTCCCCTCGCTATGGGGTTTTCCCGCGTGAGGGAATGTGTAGGCTACCGACGGAGTTCGACCGGGAAGGCTGTGATGCACCTGGGGTGGTGGACAGCTGGACAGAATTAGACAGGTCGTGGTAGATCTTGATTAAAGAGATCAATGTCCAAGGAGAAGCTCATTATGTGTGGCTAAAACAGGTAATAAACTCAGATTGACAGATGAGCGATTAGGTGTAGAAAGACAGGGACTTGTGAATGGGACACATTCAAACAGAGCAGATATGGGCTATGCATGTCTCTGTTAATATGGGAAACTGAATGTGCGATGTGTGTCTTTGTTCTTGAACTTAGCTAATGTTATAACTTCATTTGTCATCTCTAATAGTAGACTTAGCTACAGTGATGCCCTCAGGTGTCACAGTAGTAAATCAGCCAAACTACAGTATCCACTGATGCCAGAGGAAGCATGAAGTGAATGGCAGAGCGTTAGTGATAGAGAACGTTGTCAAGTATTGTTAATGTAACATGCCATCCCTAATACTGTAGATAAGATTAAATATTGTCTGAGTGAAGTCCTTTAGTAAATGAGAGCCCATTACTATTTTTTTTTCTTAACACAGGACTGTTGATTTGTATGATGAGTGATATTTTTGGAGGCTGTTTGTGAGAGATGATGATAATATGAGCAGGCGGCTGGATTATTCCTGTCTTATGTCGTCATTAGGCCTCATTTTGTTTTGCTGTGATAAGCTACCTGAGAAGCAAAGCGATCTCAGTGCTTGGCATAAATGTCATTGTCTCACTGTTTTAAAACATGAGAAATATTTACACTTTAATTACATCCTAAAACAGTGATTGATGACATACTTGGCAGCAATAGCTTTATGGCTGGCATTTATGTGGTTAACACAGTAAGTAGATGATGTAAAATATATTATACTTTATATTCCTTAGTCCTCCGTTTGAAACATCATCATGTAGTTTTGTCCACATGATTTTGTATATTGGCTGCAAATTTGCCTCCCTACCCTTCATCTATCTTTTCATCAACACTACGTATTGAATGTATACTAGGGCTGGCAAAGGTAGCACGATAATAATGCGTTAACGCAAATTTGCTTTAATTTCACTACTTTAACACATTAATGCAACTGCATTTTTAGGTTATAGCATGCCCAGTTTCAAAGCTAGAATCAAGATAGTATCATATAAATCGAGATTGAAACATGACTAAAATATGTGCACGATTAAAAGAACTTATAAGCTATACTTGAAAGTAACTTTTTAAAACATTGTTGATCGTGTGGTTTTCTGTGCGGCAGATTTGCCTCCCTTTCCTTCATCTATCTTTTCATCAACACTATGTATTGAATACATACAGTACTATTTATAGTATATTGTTATGTAAATGTGAATCTAGGTCAATATCAATATTAGCTTGAAGAGTAACATATCAAAAAGCTAGCAAGGGAAAGAATATGCAACTGTTTTGAAGCATGTATGCATTGTGAATAAGCCTTATAGGCAGATTTATCATTTCAGTCAGCACTCGAGAGAAAAGTGAACCATCTTTTCATCTATTGTTTTGAAAATTGTTTTGCGACCCATAATGACTGCACATCCTATACATACCTGCCTTGTATACTTAAATATAGAGAGAGCGCCTCATTATCACCTGTTGTTGTAAGCCATATTTCAGATTTTTTTTTTTCTCAAAACAAGCAATCATCCCATTATCCAATCAAAACATTCCCTGTATAGTTTGACACCGCCCTCTTCTGTATGGATGGTATTCTGGCTCGGTGCAGTCTTCATGGATGTCAGTGGATTTATATGTTTTTCCTATTTGTGTAGCTGATCAATTCATACACCGGAGGTTATTACTGCAGGACGGCCGCATTACGCCCGTGTCTGTGCACTGGTTGTAATAAAGAGGCTGCTTCGTTGGAGCAAGGTTGACTTTGTGGATGAAAAAGTGGCAGAGGATTTATTTTACCCTGTAGGTTTTACCTTATGGGCAACCTCCTGGTCTGAGAAGTAAAACCAATGCGGAAGTGCTTTAAACCTGCATTCTTTCTAACAGCCAGCAGGGGGCGACTCCTCTGGTTGCAGAGAAGAAGCTAGATTGTATAGAAGTCTATGAAAAAATGAGCTATGAAAAACTATCACTTGATTTATTAAGTGGTAAACATTGTAAATATGATTTTATTGTCTCAATTGCTAGTTTCACGTCTTCTTCACTAAAACTTGATATTCATTTAGTAAATTATGATCCCATTTAGAGTCAAATCGACAATAAATCAGGCTATGCTTTAGGGCATCACTACCTTATGAGTAACATTTTGCTACCACAGCATTGTCTGGTTTGGGTGTTGTCATGTTTTTGTCTTAGAACTGTTTTCAGCTCATGACATTAAATTTCAACATTTTGGCTGCCTGAAAATATCGTCTTTGCAATTCGGTTGTACTTACCTCCACCCTCTTGTGTCACTTCTGGTTGCAAATAAGATGGCGATGGCCAAAATGCCAAAGTCAAGGTTTTGTCTCGAAGGTCACCCGCAAGTTGAGAAAACATGCGAAAACTGACTTGTCCTAACCTTAACCTTCAAGGTCAATGTCTAACCTTAACCTTCTTGTGAGAGTTTCATAACTTTGGGACTTTCAAGTCTTTAATACAGCATGATGTTTATAGTAAATTGCGGTTCCAGTTAGAGTAAAATAGACTATAATCAGGGTAGGCTTTAGGGTGTGGCTACCTTGTGATTGACAGTTTGCTTGTCTAGTTGTTGTCCATGTTTTCATCTTAGAACTTTAACCCTTTCATAGCGTGTTTTCAGTTCATGAAAATTAATCATAACCATGGTCCCCTGAAAATGCCTTACTCAGTATACGGTTGTACTTAGCTGCACCCTCTTGTGTCGCTTCTGGTTGCAAATAAACAAGACAGCAACAGAAAAAAGTGCCAAACTTAAGGTCAACCGCAAATTGAGAAAAGTTGAAAAAAGTTTCACACCTTGGGGACGTTCGAGACACAACCCAATCTCGAGGCGTCAAAACAACAGTCTACAAACCAATAGGTGACCTCATCACGGTGACTGGGTCCATTTTTTAGTCGATGCTTTTACGACATATTAAGCGCTCAGCTTAAGCTGTGGGCAGCAGAGGATGCATTTCTGCAGAGCTGGATTTCCTCTCAATCTGTCTGGCACACACAGTATATGTGAAGACATTACTAAGCCCTACTGTATGTTTATGGCACTGGAAGCATGTTTGTGTGAAGCACAGGAGGTAATCAAAGCGACTGTGCCACAGCTGTGGGGGCTGAGCAGCTGTTGAAGAAGTACTTATTTTAAATATGTGTTCACCACTCGCTTACTGTTCTTTTCTTTTTTTTTTTTTACAGCTTTGTGCTCAGAGGAAATCATTATTTCCTACCAGTCTAGTGTCTAGATTTCTAAAGTGGCGTATATTTATATCAAAGCTCAACGTTTTCCCTGTAGGCCAGTTTTGTATATGACGTTAAGTCAGTTGGCGGACGATTTACACTTTTCAGTTGCAGAATAGCACGCATTACAGTATGTTTATCCAACCTCTGCCACAAGCATCTGCCTTGTCTGCCACTGCTGTTTTTATCGCCTTTCCAATTAACAACAGCACCTAACTGTCTGTACTGCACTGCTGCCCCCTGCTTATGGCTTGTGGTAAACAAACCATATAGGCTGATATTTGAAAGAAGTACGTGAGAAAGACATCTCTTTATGAAAAGCAACACATTTGCTGCCTCTACCGCCCCAACGTTCACTAAGTTGAACAAAATAGTTTGTCGACTTTGTTTGCGCTTTTCAAATATGCAAAACTTCAGACATATCTTGCCATTTGCATAAAAATCGTCCTTTCTGTTACAACGTACAAAAGTAGGAATGACAGAAGCCGTCTCTGGCAGCCTCCAGACACTTGTTCATTCGGTGCTGTTGTTTTGAGTGTCAAACAGACAGATGCATAATATACAATGGATAGCACTCTCAAGACTGCAAAAATACAAAGGAATATATCCAAAGCATTTGCATTCAGTCCCAGGAGAGGTGCTGCACATCTAGCTGGAAAATCAGCCTATTCTTAGATCGTTCAGAAAAAAACATGACGTGCTTCTCACATACATAAAATGGTTTGTCCTCTGCAACAAGACGCACTCTCACCTAGTACTTTCACCTCCAACGGTGAAATATTCTATGGACAAAATCTGCAATTATTCGCACTTGAGCAGGCAGCTCAAATAGTTTTCATTCAGGTAGACTTTGAGATGGAAAAACAGTGTTTGAAGAGAATACATGCCCGACAATCAATAAGATCCACTTGCATAAAAACCACCACGCTCTGGTGTTAAAGCGCAAACTCAAAAAGGGGGGGGCTTAAAGGGTCTGCTTGAAATGATCAATGCACATCGTTGCATCAAAGGTAAATAGATGGGTGGCAAATAGAGGGAAAGGGGGGTAGTGTGCTGAATCTACACAGCAGCCAATACTAATAAGGAAAAGCTAAGCCGTTAGTGAGGCATAAAGCAGCTTACAGATGAAGAGAGTCTCAATTTGGCTGCAGTATTTTTTTTTTTTTTTTGCTCCAAACACTAAAATCTTGTGCAGCTTAGTAATTTCTTCACATATACTGTATGTGTCAGACAGAATGAAAGAAAATCCAGCTCCGCTGAAATGCATCCACTGCCGCCTGCAGCTTAAGTTGAGCACTTAATATGTGGTAAAGGGAGCTTAATTGGAAAGGATTTGTAGACACTTTCATTCCCGGCTGGATGTGATTTTAAACAATGTTAACATTAATGCGAGTGTACCATCCATATCCAGCCACGTCTCAGTGAGATTTAATTTTCTCTAGGTGAGACATATATTTGAATTCAGACTGAAGTTGGCGCTGAATAACACACAGCCATCTACTTGCAGAAAAATCCAATCACAGCGTCAGGAAATGAACTGAGGATGTGAAGTCATGTGAAGTTATGAGGGCTTTCAATCAATTAAAATATTTAATCATGATTAACTGCATGATTGTCCATAGTTAATTGTGATTATATGCACATTTTTTATTTGTTCAAATGTACTTTAAAGGGAGATTTGTCAAGTATTTAACACTATGCAGCTTTATGCAAATGTATGTATTTTTTTTTATTTATTTATTTTTCTATATTTATATTTGCGAATTTCCCCACTGTGGGACTAATAAAGGAATGTCTTATCTTATCTTATATGGGAAATCAAATAAAAACACAAAACAATGACTAATGTTGTCCAGAAACCACCACAGGTACTGCATTTAACATTAAAATATGCTCAAATCATAACATGGCAAACTCAACAGCTGTCAGTTTGTTGACTTGACTACTACTTCACTACATTTTCATTCACATAGCTTGGGGTCAGAGGTCAAGGGATCCCTTTGAAAATGGCCATGACAGCCAAAAGTTAGCACAAGTTTGAAGTGAGACTTAACCCTGTTTGTGAAAAGCTGGTGTGACACGGTAGGCACCAATGGATTCCTTAGGTTGTCTGGTTTCATATGATATCAGTATCTTAACTTTTGCTGAGCCCGGTACAACCTGCACAAGACCAATTGTGTCAATGCAACAAAATTAGCAGCGTTAAAATTAATTTGTGTTAACACGTTATTGTCACCTTAACTCTGACAGTTAATAAGTGGACGTAGTCACCGTGACATTACCCACTGGTTTGTGGACCCTTCTGAAGCCACAAGTTTGGCATCTCGGCTGTCGCCATCTTGAGTTTTTGGAACCACAAGTGACTCAAGAGGGTGGCGCTAAGTAAAACCAAATGCTGGACATTTTTGGGCCACCAAAATATTACATTAAATTTCTTGAACTAAAGCTCAAGTTATTAAAGTTGTAAGACAAAAACACAGACAACATCCAGACCGGTCAATACCATGGTAGTGACCTATCAATCACAAGGTAGCCACGCCCTGAAGCATAGCCTACTTTATGGTCTACTTGGCTCTAAATGGGACCATCATTCACTAAATGAACATCATGCTGTATTGAAGAAGACTTGAAACTAACGACGGAGATGATGAACTTGTGTTTACAATGTTTACTAATGTATTAAATCACATGAGAAGTGAGTTATTTTCTCATATGCTTCTATACAAACAAATACAATATGCAACCAGTGGAGGCTCCCCCTGCTGGCTATTGGAATGAATGCAAGTTTAAGGCACTTCATCATTGGCTTCACTTTTTAGACCCAGAGTTTGCCAGCGTTGTGTCTAGAGGGGAACCTTCGAGTTGGGGAAACTCTCTCAAGATGGTTAAGGTTAGGGGCTGATCGTGAACAGTTAAGGTAAGGATAGGTAGTTGGGCAGCAAACATAAGGTTTTTGCCGATCTCAGATTAGATTTTGAAATTTGCGGGTTACCTTCCTAGATGACCATTGCCCACTGGATCAATGGCATATTGTGTCCTATGCAGGATATCTCTGTGACATTGCCTTCAATTGCTCCCCTTGGTTTATTCGGTAGTCACACAGCTGTTAGTCATCATGTTGCAAACATTACCGCGTCTAAAAACATTCATACCCAAATTTAAA
Organism: Pterois miles; assembly: GCA_947000775.1. Lineage (NCBI taxonomy): Eukaryota > Metazoa > Chordata > Actinopteri > Perciformes > Scorpaenidae > Pterois > Pterois miles. Next base: position 15,015,291 of record CAMQGK010000052.1, on the reverse strand, counting down.
AATGGGCCGTGCATATTCAGCTTAATCCTGTACTGGAATGAGGCCATATAAATGAACCATGCAACGCAAAAGGCAAATAAGCACATTTTTAATCTTCTCATTCTGACCCAAAGCAAGACAAAAATAATAATATTTGTAGTTAAATTCATAGTACCCATAAATTTGATATTTAGTTTCAGTCTCATGTTTGTAATATTTGCATCACATCTGGCTGTGTCTTAATTGGCACTGCTTTATCCAGAACCAGCTGTTTATATCTTCCTTATCAGCGAAGTCTGCAGCATTTTGTCACGTCCTCAGAGCCGAATGAATCTGCATTTCTAAGCAGCACAAACAGATTTAAGACCTGTCAGCTTAACCAAACTGCTCGTCATTTCTCTTAGTTTCTCTGGGGTAAACCAGGTGTCTCTCTTCTATCCTCTTTTTTCTGTGATCACCACAACTGTACAAACAAATGTAGCCCTGTCCACGCCGCGCACACCGAAAACATATAAACATACTCAAATTATTTAAATTAGAATCAATTAAACAATAAAAATAGACCAATCTATGTAGCATGGCTAAAGGAAGAAATTAAAAGGAATACTAAATTATATTTATGTATTTCTGTTTTGCATACAAACAATATATACTTTTGTTTATAGTGGGAATGAAGGTACTGCAAAAAGGTAGTAGTATAGTGCAAACCAGCATAACAGAAAGCTCCATGTTATTCATTTATGTCAGACATAGCCTGCACTCACCGCCATGTGCAATATCAAGATTCTACAATCTATGCAATATCAATATTTCATACTTCATATGTGCAATAACGTGAACCCAACTATTCAGTCAGTCTGTCAGTTATTTTTTTTTACTAAATCTTATATCTTGTTTTTTGGTGTTTACTTATCTATTATATCGTTATTGATTATATACTATTATGTTTTATTTTTTACTGATGCCTCTTGTTTGCATCTTGTCACCTTTGCTGCTGTAATCCTGCTAACTTTCCCCACTGTGGGACTAGTAAAGGATTATCGTATCGTATCATGTCGTAATATAACATATTTTACTGTATCTTATGGTGGAGTTGAGGAGTCTCACAGCGTAGTGAGACTATGGTTTACTGGGAATGAGGAAAGTACAAAAGGTCAGCTTGTCAACATTGTCATTGTGTGAGCTCAAAGCATCGCTGTGCCGAGCTACTGTACAGCCTCACAGAGCTGCTAGCGTGGCTGCAGACTCCGAGTGTTGTTTGGACACATTTTACTTTGGATATCTCAAAGGCAAACCTGTGTCTTGAGAAAACGTTAATTAAATGGATAGTTATGGTGTTCTGAAGTGAGGTTGTATGAGGTACTTACCCAGTGTCAGTTTATTAGCTACAGTAGACGACGGTCAGCATGCCTCCAGTTTGAAGAAACCGGCAGCAGCAGAGCACCTACAAGAAAGGCTCACCTAAAAAAAAACTCAGTTTAAGTGCATGTTTTATTTAGAATATATACCACCATCTACTGTAAGTAATACACTGACTTATATTTACGTACCTCATACAACCCCACTTCAAAACACCTGAACTATTCCTTTAAGGGTTTTTGGGTACTCCTTCAAATCTTTGATTTTGCGTTAGCTCATTTGGGGGCTTTAGCACACACTGTTCTTAAAAGTCAAAATACTGTACAGAGTGAAAAAAGGGGCTTCCAAAAGGCCTGGGGAGACACGACAAAGAACACTAGAAGGACCTAAAAGTAAGCTTTTTTTAAACTTGTGATGAGCAGAAATCACACAGAGGAAAAGACAAACATAAGCGGCTGTAATGTAATAGACAGGCAAAGCATATCTCAGTCAGCATTACAGGGACCTAGAAATAAGAAAGGGAGGGATAACAGGGGAAATGACTTCAGCTCTCCTGGGACAGACCACATGATATCAAGACACTACACAGAGAGAACTCAATATATTAAACATTAAGTAATAGGAAAACGGTGAGGGGGATTGCGCTATTAATAAAAACCAGCAACCTCCTCCTGAGTACGTCCCTTGTTCCACACCCTGCCAATTTGAGTCTCCCATCAAGCGTGACAAGCTGCTGGATATATGCCATCAAAGAACTGAACTCATGTGACCTGCTACCCCGAAGGATGAAGTAGCACCCTCATAAGCTCACTTAGGAGCACAAGATAAAGCACAACACGCACCCTTCACGGCAGGACGCACCACAATGCTCCCGCTCCCCACAGCAACAGCCCCGCTGCTTAATCTAATCAGTTCGAATTAACCTTAATACACGCTGTGCCCCCGGGCTTTTGACTCTACTGTATCTCGCTGACACACCTTGTACAACTTCACCACGCTCCCCGCCGAATGACTGCCACCGGGCCTAACTTGGCCTGACACAAGGGGCTTGAGAAAAGTTCATTTGCAGATAACTTTGACACAACTCAAATCAGAGATCTCAAGGAAGCACCGGAGTATAAAATGATGAAATATTTTGATTTGCAAAAGTATCAAAAGACCATTTGGGGAGGATCGTTAACGCTTAGTCCTCATTTAGTTGTTTAACATATGCTAATAAAAATCAGGCTGAAATTGCAAGTATTCTGGCTAAGGCTTAATGCGTAAACACAAATTAGTTTGCCACAATTTTTTTCAAGAGTTTTTAATCTAGAGTGAAGATACTGGCATCATACTAAACAAGATAAACTAAGGGATCCATTGGTACCAACCATGTTACACAAGCTTGTCGAGAGGAGGTTAAATAATGCTCCATACTGGCATGGCCATTTTCAAAGGGGTCCCTTGACCTCTGACCTCAAGATATGAATGAATGTAAATGGTTCTTTGGGTACCCACGAGTCTCCCCTTTACAGACACTTTATGATAATCACATGCAGTTTGGGGCAAGTCATAGTCCAGTCAGCACACTGACACACTGACAGCTGTTGTTGCCTGTTGGGCTTGAATTTGACATATTATGATTTGAGCAGATTTTTTTATACTAAATGCAGTACCTGAGAGGGTTTCTAGACAATATGTGTCATTGTTTTGTGTTGTTAATTGATTTCCCATAATAAATATACACATATATTTGCATAAAAGAAACCTATTTGCCCACTCCATGGTGATAAGTGTATAAAATTCTTGACAAATCTCCCTTCAAGGTACATTTTGAACAGATAAAAAATGAATGATTATTTTGTGATTAATCACGATTAGCTATAGACAAGCATAAAATTAATCGCGATTAAATATTTTAATCAATTGACAGCTCAGAGTCAAGAGGAAAAAAGTTGATGGCCTTAAAAAGCGGTATCAACCGCTAAAAGCATCCACTGGCTAGAACACTAGGTACATAATTACATTATAGTACAATCATCTTGCACCAGACTGGACTCCCCATTGACCCCAGAGCAGCCTGACATCTTCAGGGCAGAGATTCATCTAATTATCCCTGCCAAAGCACTGCACAGATAGTAGCGGGACACTGGTCATTTTATACAGTGCCGGGGTCATTGCGCTGCATGCTGATGACATATTCATAATGAAATATTCATCTTAGCGCGGTACACAGCGCTCTGTTTAACATTAAAACTTGGCCAGCGGGCTGCCTCTGGTCTTCATCACGCTGATGTTGACTGTCTCACAAAATGCTGTTTACCATTTCAAACAGTGCTGCCTGCTGGACTTCTCTTGCTCTACTGAATAAGGAAGAGACACTCCAGACTGAATACACCACGGTGTCACAAGTGCTTGACCAGAGAGAAATGTTCATGATGTAGCTTCTCTTTTTGTCTGATTTGCTATGAAATAAGCAATGAATACTTGGCACACACATCCAGTGGCAACCATACACAGATAGACTGTTTTTCTCTTTAATATTTGTTTTTGGATTCACTGAGCAGCACATACAGGCCTCCTGAGGTGCTCTTAGACCCTCTTTTGTCATTTCCTCATTTATCTATCATTCTTATGAGATGATGTCTGCGTGGTTTTATCTTATCTGTACAGTGCATTAAGTGTGTATGTGTCCCACTTTATATGACATGTAACATGGGTGACATTTTCCACAGCAACACAGGTTTGCTTTGATCATTTAGACAAATGCAGATGTCCACAGTTACACTGCCATCAAGTGGTGGAAAAGCAATAATCTGGTGTTTAAGATGTGTGTCACTCCACGTGACTCAGTACATGGTCTTTCCACCCGGCGCATCATCCTTCCAGTAGACACAGCTGACAAATAACATCAAGCCTTTAGCTTGAACCTGCATCGAACTGGTTAAGTTGGATAACTATTCCACCAAGATGGTGGAGGAAATCTATTATGATTTGCCTGAATACTACTCCATTTGTATCTTTATTGCGTATTTGGTAGGAAGAGATAATTCATGACCACATAAATACAGTGGAGGAAGGCTTGAGTACAGTTCAAGGAATGAAAGCTGACACTTTCAGAGTTTTACTGCTTTCGTGGAAATTTTAAATTCAAATGTAAATCCATCTATATTTGCATAACAACCTAACATGTTTTGTGTGTGTACCGTCTACAAGTCTGTGTTGTGACATTTGACTTGAAATATACAGCGATGGATAAACAACGGGGAGAAGATTAATCTGTCATCACACACCCACACAAGTCAGAAGAAGGGAGGAGGAATGATTTTGTCACTGAAACTGAGTTTTGCTGCCATCTCCTGGTAACAAGGTCTCATTACATTACATACAACAAATCTACCACAGTTACAGTAACACAACTTGCAATAAATCAACTATTTTCTAGTGTTTTCAATGATCTGTTCATATCAGCTGTTTCAATATAGTTTTTGAGGTGTTGTTGTAGTAGTAGAAGCCATATAGTCTGTTTAAGGTAGGGATGCACTCATCCAACTTTTTCAGTCTTATAACCAATAGAGATACCAGATACCGAGCACCAACCCGATACCAGTGTTATAGTAACAAGCTGTATGCCTCACTGTGTGGACGTGACTGGGCTCATTCTTTTATGTGTACAACCAACACCAGGCCTGACTTAAACGTTGCTTTCCTAACTTTGAAATATAACAAACAAATATATAGATAACATAAATTTAGTAAATTCTTATCTATCATCACAATAATAAATCACACACCAACAACTTAGCAAAAAAATCTTCAGAAGTAACAGAAATTACAGTTCAGGTGTAAAGCTTTTTAATGCAGCAACAAGTCAATTAAAATTCTAGTATATAATGTATATACTGTAGTATATAAACATAGAACTGAATGGAGAAAGTATCGGCCGGATATCAGATCTGGTATCTGTCCATCTTCATTTTGAATTTTAGGTTTTCATTTCTGACTTGCTGTGTGTGTGTGAGCATTTGTAAATAAGACAAGAAAGATCCAGATTTTTTGGTATTGGGTGAGCTTGTATGTGTAAATCAGAGCGTTTAAGAAATGTGTTAATTTACCACATATTCTGTGAAAACAACATGAACTGTGTTAATGGTACGGTGGTCCACAACAGACAGATGTTGTGCTGACTGTGTTTAGAGTTTTGAAAGTTTGACCACAGATTGGACAGAAGGATGTTAGCAGTTGTAAAACGACAAAATAATTCACTGTGCTTTGAAAAATAAGGAATTTATTTGTACCAAACCGTCCAAATCCGTACTCTAATGCTCTAGCTTTGAAAATGAAAGCTTTTTTCCCTCGATGTCACAATTCACTTAGTCAGTCCTGTGCTCTGGTGGCTGTAATGAGTTACTATAAAAACACCAGACTGTGTCTGGCTTCATTTTTAGGGTTACGCTGAGGTAAAGGTTACATCATGAATGCACAAACAACCTTTGCCGAACACCTACACTCCTTCACCTGTTCATTATCAGCACTTGAATATTCAAATCCAGTTTAGGCTCCCCCCGTCTCATCCTCACTACAAACCACAGCACAGCTTCAAACCTTATTATTTTCAGTAGCACTTACAGAAAGGCTCTGAGGCAGTCTACACAAGATCAGTAGCAGAATCGATGTGCAGCAGCTCGAGCCATTGTTTAACTCTGAAGAGCGCTACCCTATGCCAAACCTTGCAGCGCTGCTTCACTGAGCACTGCGCACATCTTTGATTTAACACTTCTGCTGCCCACAGAATTAAAATAATTTGAACTTTAACTCTTCTCACTGTGCACTGACCTGGCAAAGTGTGTCCATTGAGATTAAAGCTGACCAAGAGGCCTAGCTAACATGAAGAGAATATCTGAGTTTCTAGAGATATACAGTATAAGCTCAAAATAAGTGTATATTGTTTTTCTTGAGCATAAATTTAACAATGCACTGCAGATAAGTCAATGCTTTCTGCCATTCAATGTGCATTATCACTCTAAGCTATAAGCATCAGAGATGTGGGTCAGCAGGGGTCTGCTTCGCCTGTTGTAAAAGTGAAAGCAAAACTTAAAAGCAACATGTTCTAACATGTAAAACTGCCTGAAACTTCATTCTTGTAAAAACAGCGACAGCTACATGGAATTTGCATGGCTGATGCAAATCCTGGTCTCCTGGGTGAAAGGCCTGGTGTTTTGTGTCCTATCCATCGGCCCAGACTTTCACCCCAACAGTGACTTACTTACGCTTTTACTGCTACCGTGACTACTACAATCGCTAGAGGTCGGTGTCGTATTCTTTTTTTTTCCTTATTTTGGTGATCAACCATGTAAATAGATGATAAAACCTACCACGGGGTGTAGCACAGCCCTACTAACCCACTTTGTCGGTATCAATTTCATTGACGAAAACTACAGTGAAATATGTTCGGGAACGACCTTTATTTCCATGACTAAGATGAGATGGTGACGAGACGGGACCGAGGTCATTAAACACTTACGTTGACGATATCACACATGCAATATTGTTGACAAAAAAAGACCAGACTAAAAAAATTTGCCAAAATCTGTCTATTTTTGTCACCTTCTACCTTCTTTTCCCCTGTCTCTGTCACTCAAACACACACACACACACACACACACACACACACACACACACACACACACACACACACACACACACACACACACACACACACACACACACACACACACACACACACACACACACACACACACACACAAGCGATGCAGCTGCTCTCAGTCCATCTCTGTCTGTCTTGTCTCACACCTTAAGCCTGACAGTTGTGCCACTATAATGCATAAAGCTGCCGGTTTCCGGGTCGAGTCGGGTTCAGGTGCGACTGAACCGCACATCATTTCTGAGCACAGCCAGAAGGACTCTAGGCATTCTTACTCATTCAACCTGTGGCTTTCATCAGATGAAATCTTCTGTAAAATAAGTTTGACTAAAATGACAGAAATGAATGTCTGAAATGACAGAAATCTGATGACTTAACAGGACAAATTGCTTTTCGGTGACTAAAATTGGGCTAAAACATTTTGAGTTATCATCGACTAAAACTAGACTGAAACCATGAAGGATAAAAATACTAAAATAAATATAAACTATTAAGGATTTCCCTGTTATGATGAAGACTAAAACTAACATAGCTGCCAAAATGAACACTGCTCTTTGCTCAAATCAACTGCCACACACCCTTTAATCATTTGTAGACAGGAATGCAGAAAATAATCAAAATCAAGTTGTTGGCTCCATCCAAATCCTTGATTTGGACTTTAGATTTTGGCTCAGATCTTTTCATAGCCTTTACAGCTGTGTCAAGTTTGCAGATACAAGTTTGATAAAGGCTGTTGACAAGCAGGGATGAATCCTGGAGGGAGGGGGGTTTCGCTTCAGGGCAGCGTTCATAACTAGGAGGATGATTGTTGTTTTGTGTACATTTGTTGACGTTTAATTGCCTTTAAACCCATGAGGGACACAGAAGGTAATTGGTTTGGATGTAAGGACAAGGGGATGGAGGGAGAAAGCAATTGGAACTGACAACTGAAAATACTGCCCTATTAAAAAATGTTAGCCCAATAATATACAGTTAGACAAAATAATGTAAATACTTCAAGAGAGCACCACAGGTGGACCAATACTTCTGCATATGGCCACTGATGATTTGGCCTTTTTGGGAGGCTCTTTCTGTTGTAAATCATGTAAATCAAAGTGCTATCACCTGACAAGATCCACCTTTGCTGCAGTGTTCAGTACAAGTTATTGTTACTTTACAATTGAAGGCCGTGTCCTTGAGGTTTCAATGTGACGTCTGATCCCTGTACATCCACCCGATTAGGCTGAAATCAGCTCATTAAATGTGCATCATTGCTTGCTATAAGCATCAGGAGGGCCCCGCTTTACCTGCTACAGTGTAAAAGTGAAAGCAAAACTTAAAAACAAAACGTTCTAACTAATGCTGTCAATCGATTCAAGTAGTTATTCGTGATTAATCACAAATGAAACACATTTTTTATCTATTCAAAATGTACCTTAAAGGGAGATTTATCAAGTACTTAATACTCTCATCAACGTGGGAGAGGGCAATTATGCTCGCTGTATGCAAATGTATGTATATAGCTAGTATTGGAAATCAATTAACAACACAAAACAATGACAAATCCCGAAACCCTCGCTAAGTAGCTCATGCATTTAAAAATAAGCTCAAATCATAACAACAGCTGTCAGTGTGTCAGTGTGCTGACTTGACTATGACTTGCCCAAAACTGCATGTGATTATCATAAAGTGGGCATGTCTGTAAAGGGGAGACTGGTAGGTACCCATAGAGCCCATTTACATTCACATATCTTGAGGTCAGAGGTCAAGGGACCCCTTTGAAAATGGCCATGACAGTTTTTCCTCACCACAGCACGTCTGGAGCATTATTTAGCCTCCTTTACGAAAAGCTGGTGTAGTGAATGGCACATTTATTGTGTTAACTTTAACAGCCCTAAATATTACACGTTGTGAAATTGCATAAATAATTACATTTGAACACAAACAAAACAGATTCTTTAGGTTTAGGCAAAAAAAAAAAACACTACATTTCAATAGTGACACTTAAAGCTTGTGAACACAAAGACAAATAACGCCCATGTTGCTGGTGTGGGATGGGATGCAAACCCCAGTCTCCTGGGTGAAAGCCAGCACAACACCAGCCAACAACACCCAATATGGACTTTCACGCTTTCTATACTGCAGCACCTCATTTACACTTTTGCTTCTGTCAAAATAACCATGTTTGCAAGAGGTCGCTGTTGTCCTCTTTTATTCCGTCTTTGGGTGATCGGCCATATGAATAGAAGACAAAACCTTTTAGCGGGTGTAGCAGGGCCCTACTGACCCACATCTATGAGACCCATAACCACTGATAACACCACATGTAATGACATGAAACAATTGCTTATCCTAGATTCTCTAATGTAATTGAAAACAATTAAAGAAAGTGTTTAATTGAATATTTGCATCCCAAAATAATAACAATAACATGCTTCAAAGCAAACCATTATCTGAACAATCAGCTATTAAAACTGAAGACATGCACAGCTGGCTGCCATTAAGTCCCACAGCCCACTCAGTGTGATTCATTTACCATATTGGTTCACAAGCAACAAGCAAATTAAGAAATGTGCTAGAACATTGACGACACCAATGTGAAGTTGTCAGTTGAATGAACATTTCCTCGATAACATGTTTTTACAGAAGAAATAAAGATAGTAATCATGACACATTTTTGCAATTGTTATCTGTGTACACTTCCTTCTCTGTTGTGAGCAATGTTAAGAAAAAGATGGCTTGCACACTCTTCACTCAGAAATAACTATTCAATGCCTCAGTGTACCAAAACAGCATGTTTCTATCACACTTTCCCTCCATTCTGCAGTTAGGACTCACTTCTTATAATTAGTAACTCCAGAAATATACCCCTGCACCTACTGTAGATGCAATGATTTATTGGACAGGCAGCTTTAGGTTTCTGTGAATCGTGCTGACATGCTATTATGTTATACTGTAAGTGTCTGGCTATGTGTGATGTTGCTGACACTGAGCTGAACCTAATTAACATGCTGTTGCAAAAATTCTTTCTTCCAACTCTGGTCCAAGAAAAGTGAAGTGACCACAAGGCACAGTTATAGCATTAAAGGTACATACCAACACATTCTCACTTCTAATTTGTCCAACACCAGCGCCTGGTCAGTAACCCTTGGCATCGGAGGCCATTACACAGGGTACCAGGGATGATGTGTCAATATATGCTTATTACATGCACAGTTTCCTTTCAAAATAAACTTCCATTTTCATAGGAAGTTAGGTTTAGGCAACACAACCACTTAGTGTTACAAACATGGTTGTGTTTAACGTTAATTTCACTGGCTGACTCACATGACTGCGACACACGTTACTCATATGGCTCACAGGACTGACAATACTAACTCGCTTGACCAGCGACTTGTGTTTCACGGGACTGACAATACTAGCAACTCACATGAGTAACAACACTAATGTCTCACGTGACTGATGATACTAATGACTCACCTGACTAACGACTCACGGGACTGACAATACCGAAGAGTCTTGTGACTAACAACTGGCACTACTAACAACTCACATGCCAAGCGACTCATGTGACTCACAGGACTGACGATACTAACGACTCACGTAACTCACAGGACTGACAATACTAACGACTCACTTAACTAGCGACTCACGGGACTCACGATGCTGATGAGTCACGTGACTACCGACTGACATGACAAAATAAGTCAACACTACTTTTAGTTTCACACGGGACACGAATACCAGTCTCCCTGTTGAAAGTCCTGTGTTTTTTGACCCAATCCACCACCCCTCTCACCGACCCTGAACAGACTCTCATGCTATTAATACTATGTCACTCGCTCCAATGTTCCGATAACGCCACCGGTGGATTTACATTGGAGTTAGCTAAAAGCCTGGTTCACCACATATTGTTGCTTAAGGGTGCCTCCATGCGTCTATTTTCAGTACCAAGTGGCACTGCCCAATTGCCGATATATGACTAGCTGGGAGTGAGACCGGGTCGTACATACATACAGAGGTTGGGAACAAGTGTTCACAATCAGAAATATAATACAAAACTGGAAAAGTCCTTCCTATAGAGCCACCAGTGCACAAATAATGTCCATGTAGATTAAAAAAAGCATTTCAAAATCTACACGCAGCTGTTGACAATATCTATTGATACCCAGGTAAGTCTTTACATTCCCTGTTATTCAGGTTTGAGAGGCTTGACTCTGGCATAATGTACCTTTGTCAACAAAGAACATAATAAAAAGCTATTTATCTCTCAAGCCATTGGCTTGCTCAGTTCAACTTCAATGTCACTGTGTAATGTATGACTGTCTACACATATGTCTAATCAAAGTCATTTGCATGGAGGATATGATTTGAAAGAGCACATGTGAATGGCTCTTCACATGACCATTGCAGTTGACTGAATGGTGTATCTGATTTCATGTCGAATGATGTCATACATTCAGCTATTATTTAGTTGTAGAGGTTGGAAAGACAGGCTCATCTGCAGGTGGATGGTGAATTTTCTTCTTATCTTCACTCGCCAATTAATTTATCCTCATTCTTAATTATACCAACTTCAAATAATATGTCCAACATTTAATTTGCTTGTGAACTTTAAAGACATGCTTAAGCACATTCAAATACAGGGATAATCATGATTCGTGGTCATGCATGTTACAGCGTACAGCCTCACACTGCTTCGTAAACAGTGCTCTCTTTTTTCTTTTCTAGGTCACGAGCCATTTGACAAACTGTGACATTTTCATGTCTTTGTGCTCGTTCATATCACAACTGCCTATAAATCCCAAACTCTGTTACCCGGCCTACTGTAAACAGGCAGCGTTGGAGGGGAAGAGATGCTATTGTGCCATCTCAGCATTTACCAAAGGACAGTTCTACCCTTAGGTCTTCTACTTTAATGTCATACTGTAAGTTAGTGTCTCTGGAATAAAGAAAAATGCTCCTGTTGTTATCTTGATAAAAAAAAAAAAAAAAAACAATACCAACCTTTATCTTGTGATGGTTTCTTTAAATGACATTTTCACAGTTTCCTTAATTGTATTTTACCATATTTGCACAGATGTCACAGTGCAAATGAAGAAGAACAGTTTCAAAGTCTTGAAAAACGTCTTTTCTTTCTTAAATTATCTATTTAAACGTTTAAGAAAGATTACTGTATCTATTGAGGATTGTTTCTTTAAAAATGTGAGTGTGGGCTGGCACTGCTGATAAACATGTCCCATTAATTTATGGTGGGGCTGTCGAATGGCTTTTAAGGGTTGTAAATATCAGGCTGGTATCATTTTGGAGACAGCTCCGTGGTGCAGGTGAAGAAAAGGGGCAAGAAGACAGGAAGGACTCATTTATTGAGATGAGGATTTTTTTAGTCCGGTCATTAGGTTTAGATTCTAACTGGTTCAGGTTTGCTGTAATAATTGAGCTCATATTGTCTGATACCACACCAAACCACACCGCTGTTTTACTTGTGGTCACAACCACTGTGATAGTTGTGGACTGCGGTTGTGCAGTTGTGTATTGTCAGGGCAAGCAGGAGTTTGTAGCCTCATATAGATAAAATGTGTATTGAAAAAAAATAATAAATAAATAAGCCAAAAACACATCTTTAAAATGTGTAATTTGTAAGATCTGGTCTCATGCTACAAATAAATGGTTGGTAGCTTTCGCCCATTGGGCTACCTCGGGGTCTGAAAAGTGAAGCCAACGCTGAAGTGCCTTAAACTTGTATTTTTTTCTAACCGCCAGCAGGGGGCGACTCCTCTGGTTGCAAAAAGAAGTCTGATTGTATAGAAGTCTATGAGAAAGTGAGCCTACTTCTCACTTGATTTATTACCTCAGTAAACATTATAAACATGAGCTAACAGTCTCAATCACAAGTTTCAGGTCGTCTTCAGTACAACATGATGTTCATTTAGTAAATTATGGTCCTATTTAGGGTCAAATAGACCATAAAGCAGAGTATGCCATGACATCGTCTGGTCTGGAAGTTGTCCATGTTTTTGTCTTACAACTTTAACCCTTTCACAGTATGTTTTCAGTTCATGAAAGTTAATTTAACATTTTGGTCACCTAAAAATGTCTTATTCAGCATTCACTTGCACTTAGCGCCACCCTTTCCTGTCACTTGTGGTTGCAAAATGCTAGATAGTGACGGACAAAATGTCAAACTCGAGGTTTCAAAATGGCGGTCCATAAATCAACGAGTGTTGTCACGGTGACCACCTCCACTATGGTTTCACCTCCATACTAGGTTCATGAAATCTAAATCTACAGTCATCAGTTGTTTTTTTAAAAAAAAAGCCAAATACTAACTAACAGCTGGGCAAGAATATGACAAAATAACACTGCTGTTGTATAATCTTGCATTGCGTCAGCTATTTTTTAGTTTTTAGTGTACTGTGCCACTAACTGGGGGCTGTGTAGTCTGTGTACGTTTGAGAGTTTGTTTATTGGATTACATCCAAAATGACAGAAACAACACAACTCATATTTTTATTTTGTCGTCTCTGTCACCAGAAGACTGTTTTACTGACAGGAGGCGGGAGCAGCTCTGGGATATGGACCTTCAGTTAGCAGAGCTAACACAATTTAGCTGATGAGGACTGACCCAAGTCAGCAAAGGTTCTGTTGCATCTGTTACACAGCGCCGCCACTGGCCACAGCCCCCTGTGACTCCCGGTGCTGGGGTTTGTACTGGCTGAATCCTAGTGGCTACAGCTAACCGCTGACTGAAGGCACATTTCCCGGCGCCACCGCCCACCTTCGTCCTGGAGAAGTGGTCTGCTGGCAGCGACGACAAAAAATATACAAGTCAATCTCAATTTCTGCCACTTTGGAGTTAATCCAGTAAAAAAAGTATCAAAACGTACATACCAGTACCTTCAATTAGGGTGTCACGGTGAGGAAATTTTCATGACGGTCAATAAAAATAATAAATAATAATTCATTTTTGACACCGATTACACCAGATATTTTACAAGAAAAGACCAAGAGCACTTACTTTCATCAGGCCTTTCTGGTCAAGCGTTCCCTGCAGGGCCGCAGTAGCTATCTGCAACACAAAACACAGGCGTTAACATGATGGCAACACTATAATCTCTTCACATTCTGTTATGTTCATGTTTTTGAATGTTTTACATTAAAATTTTGGCCAGATATTACACATTTCACCTTTACGTTAAATGCATCAAACATTCAAAAAAGAAAATTTGCTGAACACAAACGTCCGTGTTACCACATAAACTGCAGAAAAAAAAACAGTTTTATGTCCAAATGTTTCCTCGGCTACATGGAAGAAAAAAAAAAGACATAGCCAGTTTTATTATTTGTGTGCAAGGATGAACCTCAGCAACACTAAATGACTGATGTGTAATAAAAGCCTATTATTCAGACCCTGATATAAACAGAGCTGGAAACAGTAGAGTAGCCCTTAATGAGGGGCAGCAAAGCATAAATTCCTTTCACGGTCAAACAAGTGCTGAAATCAGTTTGTTGAAAAACTTAAGCAAAGTGTCATCTGGAGGGGAATAAAACTGCACTGCGAGTGATAGGAAGACACACATGACTACAAATGACAGCGAGAGATTAACCAAAGCACCACATTTTATGGCCAGCTCCCTTACTGGTACACACTCGAGTTAACAGAGGATACTGCCCTGCTGGGGTCTCATTCCAAGCAGCATAAGCAAAACAGAGGCTTCTTCAGGCTCGCTCAAATATCTCTGCTCTCCCAGGCTTCGGCTTCTTTCTCTTCCAATTGTCTTGCGTACAATTGTCTTGTATGAGCTTGTGTGCTGCGAGCAACTCCCACTATCAGCTCTGAATTAATTTTCATAGAAAGACAGGAGGGGTTGACACCTAGAAAGGCAATATTGTAATGGTGGTGTGTAGTAAATAATGGGATTGGAAATTTAAAAAAAGCAAGAGTGACTCATGGTGTTCATGCTAACAATACAGGTATATGGATTAGTTTAGTAGTTCCCAACCTACCGGTTGGAGCCCTGGAAAGGGTTACAAGAACTGTGAGGGGCTGTGAGATGATTAAAGGATAACTTCAGTATTTTTCAACCTGGACCCTATTTTCCCACATTTGTGTGTCTGACTAATAGGAATGACAATTTCTAAAATTTGTCCAATATTGAAGGAGAGTGCAGCAGATGGCAGCCGCTCATGTCCACTAAAAGTGCTTGTTTTTATCATGAAAGGCTCTGATTGTTATTATAAGTGTCTGACATTATGGGAAGAGTCTTGCTCAAGGAGAAGTCTGAAACCTTGAAAGGTGACGTATTGCCGGAAGAAAAGAGTGGGATTATTAGAATATATCAATGGTGGAAATGCGAGTGCCAAACAAGCAGACTTTGTTGTGTGAAAGCGTAGCTTGGTGTTATCTAAAAGATTTTCAATGTCATGGCTGAATATTTAGACGATTTCAACAATGTGGGTGAGGTCTTTGAATTCCACCCGAATTTATTTGAGTCAGAGTATACGGGTATTCTGATCTCACAACAAGAGTTGTCCTCGACTTAGACACAATAAGATAAGATAAGTTAAGATATTCCTTTATTGGTCCCACAGTGGGGAAATTCACAAACAACAGTAAACAGAGCGGATATAGCAAAAGGTATGAAATATTGTTTATTTCTCTGTAGGGGCCTTTCCATAATGTTGTCAGACATTCATAATAACAATCCCAGCCTCTCAGTAGAAAAACAAGAACTAATGTCTCATTGACACTTGACCTCGCAGCTCGTTTCACAGCTGTCGGTTTCAGTATTATCCCTCAATACTGAGCCAATTTCAGAAATTGTTGTCCAAACACGAGAAAATAGAGTCCAGGTTGAAAAAGTCATCTTTTAATGGTAGACGAAAGAACAGAAAACAAAGTCTTCCTACACACATTCATATTCCTTTTTCTGAAAAATGTCTCTGACTTTCTTTTTTTGTGATGTATTGGATGATTTGACCTCTCTGAGCCTTGGACAGTTATTTAAATGAATCCATCTGAAAGGTTTGGGGAACTGCTTGGTGGAACCGCTAACAACCCGTAGTCATCTAAAGCCTGTGACAAGATACCCCAATTAGACAGCTTTGTCGTAAGAGCTCACAGGCAAAAAAAAAAAGATTGGAAACCACTGGTTTCATCTTTAACAATGTGTTGTATTTTACATACTCATATCTCTTTTGTAAAATCTTAATCCAACTAGTAACTACAGCTGTCAAACTACAGTTGAAGGCGGAGTACTAGAATATTACACTCATGAAAAAGTAATGTTATTTTAAGTAAAAGTACTCTACTTGTGTAAAGATACAAGTAAAAGAAGTAAAACATAGGTCAATTAAAATGAGTAAATGTTACTTCGTTATATTTTAAAATGTTAACATACACAAGTGGAACAACATCAGCAATGTGACCCCTTAAATTATGTCTAAAGCAACAGACAAGCACTCTGCAGTCTGTGCATACAGCTGCTTATCAATTATAAATAAACAGCAGCCTTCCCCAGTGTAGTCTCACTACCTAGAATTAACCAGAAAAGAGACAAAACTGGATAATTAAACAAAAATGATCATTAAGAATAAAACAAGCTACGGACACCATGGCGCCTGAAGCTTCGTATAGAATCAATTGTAGAATAAAACATCCCCAAAGCACAAAACGTGGACATGTATAAACAAAATAAACTCCACAGCTGCTGCAGGCGCTAACACACATTATCTATACGCATGAAATGGAAATACTCAAGCGCAAATACAAGTACCTAAAAACTGCAAAGTGCAATAGCAAATGTACTAAGCTACTTTCCACCTCTGCTGTAGAGCTCTATTTCTCAGACTACCCAAGCTAAATGCCATCGCACAAAAAGAGGGGTAGGAGGACAAATAATACCATATATTGTGATTTTTAAAAATATCAACATCATCATTAGGGCTGTCAAAGTTAACATGATGACAATGTGTTTACATAATTTTTTTTTAAAGCCACTACTTTATTTAATGCATTCACGCAACTTGCAATTTTTAGCTTGTAGCGGGCTGAGTTAGAAGCTAGAAGATACAGGCACCACATGAAACGAGAAACTAGAAGAGGAAAACCTGAGGAATCCATTGGTACCAACCTTGACATACTAGCTTGTCCCAAAGGAAACTAAATAACGCTCTGGCATGGCCATTTTCAAACAGTCCCCTTGACCTCTGACTTCAAGATATATGAATGTAAATGGGTTCTCTGGGTACCCACGAGTCTCCCTTTACAGACATGTCCACTTTATGATAATCACATGTAGCTTTGGGGCAAGTCATAGTCAATCAGCACACTGACACACTGACAGCTGTAGTTGGGCTGCAGTTTGCCATGTTATGATCTGAGCATATTTCCTTATGCTAAATGCAGTACCTGAGGGTTTCTGGACAATATTTATCAATGTTTGTGTTGTTAATTGAATTCCAATAATGATTCTATACATACATTTGCATAAAACAAGCATATTTGTCCACTCCCATGTTGATACAAGCATTAAATACTTGACAGGTCTGCCTTTAAGATGCATTTTGTACAGATAAAAATATGTGACAACTAATTGCATTCTCTTTGGGTGCACTGGCTTCAGAAACTGTCCTGAAAAATAAAGAATCATTTTTCAGCATTTGTCCTAAAATGACATGTTTGTTAGTAATCTATCCGGGTGGACGGTTGTGTCAACAAAACGTGAATTTCACACCGATTTTTGTTGTTGTTGTTGTTTGACCCTAATTGTTCCCTAGCCATATTATTGTAACCATGATGATAAAGCTATTTTCACCTAAACACAGCGCTCATTTTAACCCACACCATGATCTTGCCCTAAACCTAATTAAGTTTTTAGCCTAATCTTAAACACAGAGTAATCATAAAACCTATTAATTTTTAAGTTTGTTTTCTTTTTCTTTTAATTACTGCTGTTGTGCTGCCAATTTCAATGTCCTAAAAAACATGGATGAACAACATATTTTATTATTTAATTTGGAGGAATTGTTGGGCATTTAATTTGGTGCCAGAAAATATCTTATAGGGCTGTCTACATTATAATGATAATAATACATTAAGGCAAATTTGTTTTAACGCCACTTATTTCTTTACTGCAATCAGTCTTTCTAAGGTTATAGCAGGCTCAGTTTGAGTGAAGATACCATATTATATGAAACTAGAAAACTAAACAATGCTCCAAACTCACACTGAAACTTAGTGAGGACAAACTGTCGTGGCCATTTTCAAAGGGGTCCCTTGACCTCTGACCTCATGATATGTGAATGAAAATGGGTCCTATAGGTACCCACGAGTCTCCCCTTTACAGACATGCCCACTTTATGATAATCACATGCAGTTTGGGACAAGTCATAGTCAAGTCAGAACACTGACACACTGACAGCTGTTGTTGCCTGTTGGGTTTGAGTTTGCCATGTTATGATTTGAGCATATCGTTTATGCTAAATGCAGTAACTGTGAGGGTTTCTGGACAATATTGTCATTGTTCTGTGTTATTCATTGATTTCTAATAATAAATACATAATTACATTTGCATAAAGCAGCATATCTGTCCACTCCCATGTTTATTAGAGTATTAAATACTTGACAAAGCTCCCATATGGTACCTTTTGAAAAGCTAAAAAGTGTGATTATTTGTGATTCATCACGATTGATCATGGACAATCATGCGATCAAATATTTTTAAATTGACTGACAGCCCTAATATTACATCATGGCAGTTTGAGGAGAACAACATGTCTTGAAACAAGTTTTCCTCCTGTCTAAGAGAATCTGACTCTTAGTACGTTACTTGCACAGACAGAAAGCGAGAGTGCATTGAAAATGCTGGCAGTGTGGCAGCCGACATGGTGAAAATAGTTATTAAAAGTGTTTGAATGCTGCGTGAAGATTTCCAGCTTTCCTCAACATGCAAGTAAATAATGTATACTGAGAAGTTTGGCTCTTATTTGATAATATTTTGACAACATGTGAAATGTTTCTATTATTGTATGCATTCCTGTTTTCAACAATCATAATAATTCATAAATATTGCAGTCACATAAAGTGTGTAAGCCCTCAGTGCCAGCACTGCTGAAGGGAATCACTCCAGTGCAAAAGTTGATGCAGAATAATAATGAGGGCATTTTCATAGTAATAATAATAATAATTTATTTATGTCTTTTATCATCAGTACTTATGTTTGTATAAAGCAGTTTGTTCAAGTTATTTGTTTACGCTGTCATGACACTTCGTTTTCTTGGTTAAGGCATCTCTCACGTTCTTGATGAACACTGAGCAAACAGAGCATCAAAAAATTACAGAGCAGCATTAACACTGACTAACACAGCATGGCGAAAAATGGGAGAAAGAATTGCCTCTCAGCACTTTCACAGCCCTAGGAGATTTAAATAATAAAAAGCACTGGGCCTCTGAACAAACAGGATAATTATGGCCTACAGTCTTCCTGTCGCTCGTCTGGCACGGCCAAGCGGAAAGAAACATGTTATTACCACTCAAAGGTTCTGCAAGGAGAATTAGGAGAAATAAATGTTTCATGTAGAAGGACGGCTTCATGGCGAATCCCTCTGACCAAATCAACAGCCACATTTTACTGCTTTCATGTATTTTAGCAGCGACAAAATCGCACTGTATGGAACACAAGCGCACACACATACACATTAAAAAAAAACATCTGCAGTATTTCAATAAAATCCTCCATTCAGTTTGATTAATCGTGTCATTATAGTAGAGCAAATAATAATGCTCCAGTCGGATTAATATTTGCCTTTGTTACCTCACCTTTGTCAATTCAATGCTATCATCAACACACCGAGCGGAGGATTCACGAGACCTCCACTGATCAGTTTAACAAATTAGATCTTTGTTACAAAATAACTGGCTCCGTCAGGTCGTCTCGGAGCGCAGGGACTCGGACCTTTCTGTCTGGTCTGTTCTGTCTCTCTCCAACATGTGTGCAGCTGCCAGCAGTACTGTTCAGTGGAACAGATGGTGTTGTAATGAAAAGAGCTTGTCTCCATTAGCTGCCCTGCCTTTCTTGTAACACAGTCATTCGAGGCAGCCGTCGCTTTCAGATTGCCACACTTTTCAAAACCTAACGATGGCAGCGCAATGCTATATGACCTTTATGTCTGACGCTACACTGCTTGCCACGTATGAAACGCAACACTTCACCACTGATCCATTCCTTCCTTCTTTCCTCATTCTTTACAATTTCAAAGACTACAGCTGCACAGGGGAAAAATATCTTTGTGTTGATTTATGATTTCAGCATTTAAACCTTGACATTTGTAATGTGAATTAAGAGAATTTGCTTATTCAAGTATGCTTTCAAAGCATCTGTGAACTACAAACAAAAATACTGTCCTCTCTCTACATTCATTGGATCCATCTTTTAATATATTTTTCACATTATATGTATCATTTTTATTTTGTTACACGGGTCGTCTATGTTGCTTTTACCTTATGTTGTTACAGTACACACAATGGCTATTGCACGTGTCCATCCTGGAAGGGGGATCCCTCCTCTGATGCTCTTCCTGACGTTTTTCCCTGTTAAAAGGGTTTTTTAGGTTAAGTTTTTCCTTATAATGAGAGGGTCTACAGAGATAAAAAATAATTTGACACTGTATATAATAATAGTGGACTTAGTCACCATGATGTCACCCATTGGTTTGTGGACTACGGTTTTGAATCCTCAAGTTCCGCATTTTGGCCGTCGCCATCTTGTTTTTTGCAACCAGAAGTAATGTGAGTGTGGCGCTAAGAACCACTGAACGCTGACCAAGACATTTTTTGGCGACCACAATGTTGCAGTTAAAGGTAAAATATGTTACGATTGTAACAGCATTCAAAAGTGGCTCGTCCTACACGGCTCGGCGAGCCGAGACAGTGAGAGAGAGAAGTGGTGGTCGAGTGAGCTATAGAGTGAATGAAGAGAGGGAGCGGTGTTGGTGAGAACAAAGCAGTGAATTAGAGAAAAAAAAATAATTATTTTCTGATTGCTTCCGGCAGTTACATTCTAATGCACAAATAAACACACCTACACCTCCGAACAACCCTATGACAAAGTGCTGCGTTGCCGGATTTTGAAAGACTGCAGCCAAAGAACTGGCTTCGCCCCGACCTCTCTGCTTGATGTGTGCGCCATGGTAAAACTGACACACTGATAACACAGGAGAAAGACACTGAAACATAAAAACATACAGCGATGTAACAACCCATCTCATCTGTCAAATACTGCTGCTTTGCATCATACAGATGCTAAAGGGGGACTTGTCCTCTGTATCGGATGCAGAGGCATATGAGGATCTGAATTGGTTGAATGGACTGCACACTGGACTGTTATTTGTTGGGGATTCCACCCCCATGTTGGGCCCTTTGCCGATACCCAGAAACATCCCAGCATAGATCATTTATTTTTAAGTACTAGGTTTAAACAGTGTTTGGGTTCAGAGTAATTTGCGGTGTGAGACGTCTGGTGTCAGATACTTGACGGGGCGGCAGTAGCTCAGTGGGGGCGGCAGTAGCTCAGTCTGTAGGGAGTTGGCTTGGGAACCGGAGGGTCACCGGTTCAAGTCCCGACATGGACCAAAACTGAGTGGAACTGGTAGCTGGAGAGGTGCCAGTTTACCTCTTGGGCACTGTCGAGGTGCCCCTAGCAAGGCACCAAACCCCCAACCGCTCGGGGCGCTTGTCAGGAGCAGCCCCCTCACTCTACATCTCTCCATAATCATAGTTCAGGTCTGCATGTACCATGTATAGTAAACAGAGGAAATAATTTCCCCATTTGGACAAAAACTACTTCTCTTCTTCTTCTTCTACAGACACTGAGAAAACCTGATGTTTTTAATGAAGTTTTATGATCATCTAAAGGTCTTTCAGTCCTTTACATTAAGTGACAAGGCTGCACACAGAGACATTACGTCTGGCCTCTATACCTTAAATTTAATGAGAGCTGCATGCTCTAATTCAAATGTCATATTCTTGCATGCCAAGTTTACATCTTCTTTTCATATTTAGCCTGGGTAATGCGGGAAGACCTTGCAGTCAAAAAAGCCACCTTCCACCACACTTTGTGTATTAATTATGAATATGCTTTCAGGGCAAGGCCATCCAGATGTCTTGCGGCAATTGGAAAACCTTTTTGCTTCTTTGCTTATTTTTGAATTCAGATCGAGGGAAATCCCCAATGAAGCTCGGGAGGCCGTTTCCACCGTCCAATTAGCATCTTAAGCAATTAGAGTAGAGAAGAAGCCCATGGTAATTTTCAGCACAGACAGTCTGAACCTAGGGTTAGAGCATACTGTGCAGTGTTATGCCTGCATCGAAAGTGCGAAGATGCAGCCAAAAACAGCAATCCCATTTGTGAGAAGCACTGAAAAATAATATTTATGCTTGCACTTTATAAAGCCAAATATACAAGATGAAGCAAATGGCATACAAACATCCTGTATTCTCCATCTTTTGATTTAAGTGTTCATTCTGTATCAACAGCTTTGTCATTTTCTTTGACACTGTTTTCAATGCAAAATTAGGTTTTTAGCGTATACTTTGCCTTCCCCTCAAATCACACCCCACAAATAAGACTATATTAAATTGCGTGTACTGTATGTAATGTGCACTTAAAACGATGCAACAGAAAACAACAAGAGCAGCCCACACTTTCACATTTCACAGCAACACTCAAAAGCTCACCATATTGCATATTTTCATTTATGTTGGAAGGAAGTGCTGAAAAACAAAGTCATGGAGCTGTTTAAAGCAGCGGTAGGCAGAATGATTTTGGCATCACTGGGCACAAATGCCATAATAGCGTTTCAGCATATTAATATTCAATTGTTCTGAGGTCAAACTAGGCAGCGCTGATCAAATATGAATTAATATTACTGGAACGGCTATTTCTCACATAAAATGTCTTCAGAAACATCTTGTAGTGTACTGTTTAGCCGTACAATGAGAAAGGAGCTTGAATTGATGGGCAGTGCTTGGTATTTCCTCAACTGATCTCAACATGGTGGCCGGGTCACAAATTTTAAACAATAGCCTTAAACGTGTTTCCAAAAACATTTTTTGTGAGATATAGGCAACACAGTAGCACAATCTTGATTCATGTTTGATCGGCGCTGCCTAGTTTGATAAGAGTTTGTGAGTGATTGACAGCTGCTCAGAGACGGCAGCTTGGCTCTGATTGGTTGTTTTCCTCTGGTTTGTGAAATCATGAAAATGCCATTAGGAGCAACGGAGGACACCGGTATCCATACACCATCATATCCATTTCTACCCACTGCAGGTTTAAGTCACAGAGGCA
This sequence comes from Pterois miles, assembly GCA_947000775.1. NCBI lineage: Eukaryota > Metazoa > Chordata > Actinopteri > Perciformes > Scorpaenidae > Pterois > Pterois miles. Next base: position 14,991,981 of record CAMQGK010000052.1, on the reverse strand, counting down.
GAACAGGATATAGTGACCTTTTTATAGAAATAACTTAAAAACTTGAAACTTTTTTTTTCATCATACATGCCCCAATATTGCCCACTGCTACTTTAAGTAAAAATAACAAGGACATTTTTACTTATATATAATGGTTACCTACTGTATAACTGCAATGAATGTCTGCATTATAGAGTGACACTGAATGCAGAATGAAGGGCTTAATGAGATATGCATTCAAGTATCCGCACAACTTTACATTCATAAGAGGGACAGATTTCAGTTATGATAATCTCCGAATAATTATAACTTTCTTCATGCACTGCAATCCAAAAATTTCATGTTGTTTCACAATACTGTAATTACTTTTTTGATAGCCTTCCAGTGGCACACAAATAGTCCGTAGCAAAGCAAACCCAAGACATGTTGTAACTAAATGTGTATTTTTGTTGTTGTTTTGATTCAACAAGCAATAACATGACAGAAACACAGATTTCACAAAACCAAGATAGGTACGTGTGAATCGCAGCTGTTTTCTTTAACAGAGCAGATAACACTTGATAAATGACCTAGCTGCTACTACAGCAACACTGTGTTTTCTTAACCAGCTTCAGAAGCCTTGTTAAAATGCCGCTACAGCACCCGTGTCTTGAGCCTAAGGTCATTTGCCACCTAAAATCAGCAGCCTTCCAAGCAACAACTTTCGTCTTCATCATCATCAACACTGCCTCAATGATTAAATCCAATGCTTTAAGGCCAGAGAGAGGGCGCGTAAAGATCTTTAATTCTGCAGTACACAAAGGATACGAGACATCCACTCTGATCAGCTGAGGTCAGCCTGGTCTCCTAAAAATTACATTCCAAATATAAATAATACGTTTCTAATCAAAGTCTGTGGAAGTCTGCGTAGAGAGGAGGTCGGGGTCGATGGGTGGGTCAAACAAACACAGGATTTTCACCCAGGAGGCTGTTGTTCATGTCCTGTGTCAACCTGATCAAATGGGAGGTCATATAAATAAAATAGCACAACAATGCGGGCATATTCAGCGTGTCATGAGAAAACATTTTAGCTTGTTGGCATGTCATTTGTGCACCGCTTTTCATGTGACATTTTTAGTCATCCATTCATCTGCAACCACTTATCCCGTTAGGGGTCACACGGGTTGGGGGGGGAATCCCAGCTGGAATTGGGCGAATTGGGCGAAGGCGGGTTACACCCTGGACAGGCCAGCTGACACACAGAGACAGACAACCATTCACACTCACACCTACGGGCAAGTTAGAATCATCAATTAACCTACATGTCTTTGGACTGTGGGAGGAAGCCACACAACCCAGAGAAAAAACACGCTAACACGGGGACGACATGCAAACTCTAGGCCAGTGCTTGAAGTAGAAAAAAATAATTGCTGTCATATTGTTGTTATATTGTGTCAGTCATAATCAGCTGTGATTTTATTGCCATGTTAATATTATGCTTGGGCTATCCATCTTTTATTGTGGGCCTATAATACTCTGATAATATTCCAACTGAAGTAGTATAGGGTTAAGGTGGTGTGTTTGTATATCTATATAGAGTTAACAGTAGTAATAAACAGCAGCCAGCCAGACAGGCCGGAATGTATAAGATAAGATAAGATAAGATATTCCTGTATTAGTCCCACAGTGGAGAAATTCACAATGCAGAGCTGAGGTGTGTGAGCTGTTCATTCAGGTTTAAGGAGCAGTGTCCCAGACAGGATGCACCTACATATTATACAGCTGGATAAAGACACATGTTCTGAATTTCTACGGTAAATAAAAGATACTAGGAGATGTTGGGGTTCTCCTAACAAAAAAAGTTTTTCACCTAAAACTATGAAATTTTAAACCACAATTATGACTAATTAAATATTTTGTGTTATTTATCACAGCCTTTGTCTGAACATTCAATTCTTCTGGAAATGTTTGCCATGTAAATTATATTCTATAAACCCAAAGAGCAGACTCACAATTCTTTTTAATAATCTTTCATTAATTATATGTATTCACAAATTAAAAAAAAAAAAAAAGGACAGGAACATTGTATTGATAAATCATGGCACTCTCGTCCTCACCCCCCTCCCCGTGCCGTGTCGGCTCGTCCAAATCCACATTTGTTTATGTTCGTGGTGCAGCGCAAATATGCTGACGCTGCACTGTTAAGAATCTCCCACAAAACCTGATATGGAGTACCGGCAATTTGTGAGAACTACCAGTACGCATGAAAACCGGTATGATAAGGAGTAAAATGCAGAAGTGCCGATACTGTGTACCGGTGGGTACCGGCCCACTTGGAGCACTGGTTTAGGCAACAAGATCACTTAGATAGGTTTAGGAAATACTCATTTTTGGGCTTAAAATAAAGTCAAATATGAACAGAAACAACATAACTTAAGTACAAAAAACAAGACACACGTCACATGACTTCAAATAACTCAACACTTTGGGACACAAACACTAGTCTTCTGCTTGAAAGTCCTGTCTGCTGGACACATCCATGAGTGTCCTGACATTATAGTTTATGTCACTAGCTCTAAGCGTAGCATGTTTATCCAGATCCATTTACAATTCAGTCAACACAGACTAAATGACAGAGAAGTGACATGCCAAATGTAAGAACGTTAGTGCTTACTGCATGCAAAATTACCGGCAAATCACTGTCATTCACACGCCACTTGGTGAGACCGGGCTGCCCGTGTGAAACCAAAAGTCAGTGCTGACTTATTTTAATTTACATCCAGAACTTAAATAACGTAACAAACATACTTATTTAAGGCAAAACATGATGTCTTACTAAACTTATCCAGGTAGTTTTATCCGTTGCCTGAATATAACCAAGTAATTTTATTGTGTTTTTGTTTTGTTAACCACATTTTTAAAACTGCAACTGTAACCCGGGAGAAAAAGTTCCCCTTGAAATGCAACTAAGAATGCAGTTTAGTTGTATGGGAACGTAATTTTGTTGGAGGCAGGGTTGCCGAGGCATCACTGGCGGAGACACTTGTGCTGGCTGGAGTATGTTGTCTCTATGTGCCCTATTTAATGCCAATTTAAAGGATTCCTCCTGGATCTGTAAGTGGCTTACATAAAGGACTTGGACCGTTTGGTGCCAAGACTCTCCTGAAGCAATGACAGCATTTTGCCACCAAATGCTATACTGTATCCGGAGGTGTTCCATATGCCACGGAGGTATTTCACATCTCCACACCCAATTACAAGGACGCATAAATGCAAGGCAAGGAATGTTCTGCTCAGTCCCTTGTCGCTACGAGCCTCTCTTTTTTTTTCAGACTATGCTCTTTATGCAGAGGTCTGCACAATCACTTGCAAACACATGAGAGACAGCCACAGTGGACCTAATGGTGGGAAACATCTTAATCATTTTCTTTACATACATGGGCTACAGTGGGGTTTTTATGAGGTTGTTTGATTGGTTAGCTTCTAAAAATCAGGATTAATGGAGATCATGCACTGGAAATGTGTGCTCTATCATAGCCGAGAGCTCTGGGGAGAGCGTTAGACACCGCTTGAAATCCATAACTACAGCACAGGTTGAAACGTACATGGTTGAAACGTCCTTCCAAGAATTCTTAAGAGACAGACTAATCCTTAACAGAAACATTTGTGCAATTAAATATTTGGCTCACATACTCTGCTTTCCCTTGCCACTTTGCACTCAGTGAACATTCTCAAATGCAGGACTTGCTCGTGGAAAACAATCCCCACCTTTTAGACTTATAATACGGACTCAGATCTAAGCTGTAATTTCTAATATATTTTAGAAAATGTACTGTTAAGCTGGCGTGCATTGCACTGGTCAGTCTTTGTGTGAAATCAATAGGAGTGCCACGACTCCAAGATTCGATTTCCCCTTTAAACACAGCATTGTTAGACTATAGAGTCTTGATTCATAAAGATCAACAGATCATTGGTTTTTATGCCCTGACAACTGTGATTTACACTCTCAAATTCTTCTTTAAAAATACAACTGGACTGCATCTTTTCAATATCAGTATCTGTGTGACCCTCCTTAGATAACCATTACAATAATAAAACATACTGTAAATCCTTCTGCATTTGCTCTGTCATTTACAGTCGGTTATTTCTCTCCTCTGATCGTTGTGTATCACTAAGAGCGAAGGCAGAGCTTGTGTCCGCAGAGTAGAGACTGGGCAGCAACACTAGCCTGTTGCTACCAATATCAGCTGCTCTGATTCAACAATGTTGAGCAGAATAAACATGCATATAGGCTGAAATTCAACCGTGGTGTTGTTCTGTCAGGAGATGCAGTGACTTAAACCTGCAGTGGGTAGAGATGGAGCAAATATGGTGGTGTGTGGATATCGGTGCCCGTTGCTCCTGATGGCATTTGCAAGGTTTCACAAACTGGAGGAAAACAGCCAATCACAGCCGGGCTAGAGCCTGCCGTCCAGCTGCCGTCTACGAGCTGGCTGTCAGTCACTCGCTAACGCCGTTCAAACGTAATGCCTAGTTTTCACCTCAAATGTTTTCAGAAACATCTTGTAGTTACTGTTTAGCTGTAAAATGAGAAAGTTTGTAACCCGGCAGCCATGTTGAGATCAGCTGAGGAAATACCAAGCATCGCTCACGAACCACAGCACAGCCAATAGGCACACTCTCTCCCTGAAATGATCTGATTGGTCAAAATCTCCCGTCACAGGCTAGATTTTTTTAAAGCCTGAAAACCGAGCAATGAAGAGGTGCAGAAATCTAGTTTTCTCTAAACACTTGAATTACAATGCGCTGAAAGGTTATTATGGATCTTTTGCTCAATAATGCCTAAAATATTCTGCCTACTGCAGGGGTAAGAGCAAGTAAGAGTAGAAGAGTTATGGGTAAGGATAAGTAACTCACCAACTATAGTCTGCGAGCCACGGGCTAATTCATGCCATGTAAAATGCCATTGTGCATGCAGGAAGTGATCTGATTATTGACAGGGATGACCCAAATTTCCCATCATTCCTGCCTAATCCCAAGTGCTGGACGAAGTAATTTAAGTTTGCTGTTTTATGTTCCAAAATGCAAATGTTACTTCTGTTAGCATTTATAATGTCATGTGTCTGAAGATCATCAGAACATGGAGGCTTATGTTTTGGTTTATAGCTCAAAACATGAGTAAGGTGGCTGTTACATTTCTTGAGGAGAGCTGTGTTTTTCCTCCAGATGCACATACGGTGGTAGGTGGGGGTGAAGAGAAAAAAATAACTGTTGATTTCAATGGCTCATTCAATTCCGAATCAAAATCGTGACACCCCTAGAAATCAATTAGAAATGTCTTCATCCTGTAATGAAAAAAGCCTGCTGCATATTGGATGTAGCAGAACATTGGCTGTGTTTCGTCCTGCTATAAATAGGTAGGGTGTGTGTGATGGGAGTGTGTTCCATCAAATAAAAACAGTTAAATTAAGACAGAGTGCTCAAGTGATGGATGTAAGATGAGTGGCTTAGACGGAGAATGCAGATGGCATACTCCTCTCCACCTCAGTCCCCTCATCCTCCATCCATCCCGCACCATGTTGCTCTCACACTACATTTCCTGCTGCTGTCCCCCCTAAAACCAGCTGTACTATTCAGAGAAAGAAGCTTTTAATTGCATTTTCATGTAGGTGTTTTCAGAGGGTGTCGTTCCCCAGGCAGAGGGAAGAGTGCTCTGAGACGAGCTTTACATGCTCGCCAGTGCAGTCAAGCCCCACCAGGGGAAGTGCGTCAGAGTGGAGAGGTGCTGGAAGTGCAGACAGCCCTGTAGGGACACTTGAAAAAGCCATAACAGCCAGAGTATAAATAAATGCATGGGGAGAACATTTTTCCTCATGGATGAAAAAGCCTTTAACCTTTTGGTCCACATAAGAGCAGAAATCGTTCTGTGACGTTTTACTTGCATGTCCCTCTTTTCTTTCCAGATACATAATTGCTAGCTTTTATAGGTAAATCAGCACCGTCTTATTGGATTCCAGCATCCTATTTTGCATTCTCAATCTAGCTCCGTGCCAGTGAATTTGAATAAATTTGGATGTTCCAGGGGAACACCTGTGAATTTTGAGATGCAGTCCCTTTGCCCAGTTTATTCAGCGTTAGTGAACGCTCACCACTGTCTCCTCCTGTGCAGACGAAAAAGAGACAGAAACGAGTTTGTTTCAGCCAAAAATATGTGCCACACTGATGCATAATTGATTTGGAAAAGGACAGAAAAGGAAACTGTGACATAAGCAGAACAGAGTTTGATGTTTGAGGGTACAACACAAAGATAATACTAAAAGGAAGTTACAGCTTGTAAGAATAGTGTAAAATGTGCCTTAATCCTTGAGCTCAATGGACGCGGTGTTATGTCAAAGTCTGCTCCCCTGTTGAATAGTGTTTCCCACCAGGTCCACTGCTGTAGCATAGGCCTAGTTACAAAAGGTCATGATGGAAGATGGTCTATTTATAGACGATATGAATGTTACATTGCTTTGAAAACATGCTGAAAAGTGCTTCAATATCTGTAAACTAACTGAATGTTGTCCATTATATGCATCCATTACAGTATGTCTTATTACAAATTATTTTATTAGTAAAGTCATACAAATATATCATTTGTAAATATAAGAGCAAGCTGTGTTAAAAGTTGTAAATCAAATGTTCTCATCGGTCTAAAATTACATGTCTGGTATCGCTAGAAACTAGAAATTAAGATCTTTCCAAACAAACCTCAACTTGAATCACCAAGCTTCCACTATTAAAAGGGAAACGTTCAAACTTTTTTTTTTTTTTAACAGCCACACAGACATAAATGTATGTTGTTGCCAAATATTTCACCAAGGCATGCAGTATGTTATTTTTGCCAAAAACGGCAGATATTAGTTACTACAGCAACACTTGGGCCAACAGGAAGTCAAAGTGAGCCTTAGGGAGGAGTCGGCAGCTGTGTTGGTCAAGTTTGACCATACATTGAGACGGAGACTGTCCCATCGGCTAACTAATTGAAAGTTAGGGCAAAAAGATGGGTTTTGAGTTTGGATTTAAATACCTCCACAGAAACAGTCTGTCTGCTGTCTACAGAGAGGTTATTCCAGAGGAAAGGGGCTCGGTAAGAGAGGGCTTTTTGGCCTATTCCTGATTCATTTTGATGATGTTATTTTTAGCTTTTTTCCCTATAGGGTAGGTTGAGTGACAGTTGGACAAGCAGACAACTGTCTGTAAAAACCTTACTGAAAATTTGCTGAAAATACTGAGAGAAATTTATGAAAAAAACTGTCATACAGTACTGCCTTCATCCACACTATAAAATGGTACTTGGTGGATTGACATGTTTGAGGAAAAAATACAGATGGCTGTGTTCAATGTTGCATAACCAACAAGACAACATGACAAGGCACAAAATCGGTTATTTCTGAGTGAGTGAATTTTCTCGATGATTGTGACAGAGGGGTTTGACTATACTGCATAAATATGACAATATAAAGTGCAGTGTTTACAATATTACTGATGCAAACAATCCTCCAATGCTATCACCATGCGTACCAATATGGATTAATAATTCAGATGCAGTCTAGGTTTGGTATTAAAAGACCTGCCAATCTTTCTGACAGCAATATCAGGTTCTGGGGTTCTGACATGTAGCAGTGGGTCAATGCTTTTGCTATAATCGAAATCACAAATTGTCCCTTCAAAAGCGGTAATGAGGTTGACTGATCAATAGTATCACACTACGTTTGTACTAGACAGCCAAGGGAATCGGTGAACAGCAGCATGTGTGCTTATCCAGGTTTCGCTGGATAAATAATGGTTAAAAAATCCACCCAGTCAGTTTCCCATCCATTGAAGTAGAAGAACAGCTTCGGGCTGTACATCAATGTGACATCTCAGATCATAGACGTGGATCTCCGAGGGCTCATTTATAAAGCTTGTATACACTGAAGATACACCCTAAAAACTGTGCACAGCAGCTCCCAATCTCTGGCAGAGATTAAGAGAACAGGACTGTGCCCCTACGTATCTGCAAAGAGGGAATAACACAAACACTGAACATAAAAAAGAGGCAATCTGTAAAAATTATGGAAATTAGGGTAACACTTATCTGCATCATTTAAACTTGTACTAGCCGGAGTGTATTATGATCTACCGCATATGACTCACTCGGATGGCATATAAGGCGCATTTAATTACTGGGTTTTTAATGAGTCGATGAAATGGTCAGTCGGTGTGGTGAAGCGGAATATCAGACACCACAACAACCCTGATGCAGCGTTTCAAAAGCTCAAATCTGTACTGTAACATATAGCGTGCACATTTTTCATTTATGATATGCAAAGCAGTATAAAAAGGGCTGCAGTTATCGCCCTTAACATTCATTTCCTATTATGACCTGAACTAGTCGATCTTTCTTTGTCTTTTTAGACGCACAGGAAATGAGGGTAGAGGGAATACATAGTATGCACCCCTACCTCTTCTCCACCGGGATGCCCCCAATCTCATTTTCAACATGAAGAATCATTTTTAAGCTAATTTAAATGACATTAGTGGTACGTGAACTGGTGTATGAAGATGAATATATAATATTACTGTATATATATGTAAAGAGCAATAATATCTTCATAGTTTATGTTAAGGGTGTGTGCAGCAACAGGCCTAGAAGTGGGTGGAGAATGTAGTTGTCAGGGTTGAGCTACTTCTCTGCAAATATTAGTGAATATTTGTCTGAATGGCTTATTACAGGGGTTCTCAAACATTTTGGGGCCAATTTTCCAAGGACCCTCTCATAGTTGTAACACTGATTAAGCACAATTTTTCATACCATTTGTACTCTAAGATGCTATTTGATCCATTTGTGTTCTTTTTTTCAACCACATACTTCAGATTTTGACAGTGATGAACAGAAACACATTTCCTTTTGAATCATGTTAATACCACTTTGTTTTCACTGATATTTCAGATGCTTTGTAATGGCTTCTTTCATTAGCACCCGAAGACACATGACGCATTTTAATCTACAGTCATCCGATATAACCACTGTCATATTTTCTAAATCTAGCTAATTTGAGCTTTGCATCGTATGGACTGATTCAAATAATTTCCCCATGCTCGCCAGCTAGCTAGCTGGCTGATAAGCTAAACTAAGCAGCAAGAGCAGTTCGTTGCACCCTGAGTGAAGATAAGATAAGATAAGATGAGATGAACCTTTATTAATCCCCGGAGGGAAATTCAGTGACTGAAGTGACTGAGTCATGAGTTTCTATTAGCCTAAAGCTAACATGGGTGGTAGTAATGGACACAGAATGCTTGTTTTATTGGTGCAAATGGTCCCCATCTGTAGTTATGAACTTTTTAATGAAATGGCACAATTTTAAAATTTATAGATAATTACTTCATGGACCCCCTAACAGGGTGCCATTGACTCCTGGGGGTCCCTGAAGCAGCTCTGAGAATCACGGGCATATTACACATTGCATCCAATTACTGCAGCACTACTAGAAAATGGGAGGTATAATTGAGAGGAGTGTAGATGTATTATTAGTATTATTAGATGTATTATTGTATGTCTTAATAGTCCTGATCTGCACCCAGTGTACTAATATTTATTTTGGTTATACTATCAGATAAAAACCATTAATATTTAATGTTTCATTTGACTGTGAACCAAAGGTATTTCAACTTCGCAACTTAATTTGTTTTTGTTGTTGTTGTTGTTTGGTTAAAGAAGTTGTTTTATCTTTTAATGTCTTCTGATGCAAGTTTGAGACATTTTAATTTTCATTAAAGTAATAATGAGACTTGGATTGTGGCTTTTTTACTTGGTGGTGATAAATTAAAGGGTATTTATATTGAACTATTTTATAACCATTGTCCCTCTAAACCAAAGAAAGAAAAATACCAGTTTACACATAAATAATGTTATTAGCCCGTTATGACAAATTGGGCCATACCTGTGGAAACCCTGGTGCCAACCTGCAAATGCAGGGCCCACAAAAAAGTCATCAAAATCAGACTACACAAGGGACAGAGGTTTCATGTGGGACATTATAAAATAATTACATGATATATACCAGTGATTCCCAGAGACTCAGCCACAACCCACTGGCTCGCATGAGATTTTATTAGAGTTGCAAAATAAATTTGCAGAATTTCTTCCATCGTCTTTTATTTAAGATTTATATCTGCAGTCCACCTTCGAGCCACAAACGGGAATCTGAATGTTCGTATTGTTTTGATAATTGTAGCCTATTTATAAAATCAAATCTGAAAGGCTAGCATACACTCTGTTTTACTGATGAGGGGCATAAAATCAGAGCCTGTTAACTGTCTAAATGCATGGATTTGGTCTCATTTACAAACCAGTTAACATGTGTATAAGTTTTTAATAACACATGTATAAAACAAAGTTGCAGTTTTAGAATGAATATCTCTTCGACATTTACCTATTCAAGATAATATCCATACATCTATTCATCCATTTTTAACCTCTTATCCTGTTAGGGGTCGCGGGGGGGCTGGAGCCGATCCCAGCTGGCATTGGGCGAAGGCGGGTTCACCCTGGACAGGTCGCCAGTCCATCGCAGGGCACATAGAGAGACAACCATTCACGGTGGCATTCACACCTACAGGTAATTTACAGTCATCAGTTAACCTCAACTCCACACAGAAGAGCCCCAAGCCGGATTCAAACCTGTGATCCTCTTGCTGTGAGGCGACGGTGTTGACCGCTGCACCACTGTGCAGCCCTCAAGATAATATCAAGATGCTGAAATGTCAATAAAATTGGTCAGGAACGTTCATTTATTTACAAATTCGCTGTTCTCACAAAATATATATATATATAAGGCCTATTGTGAATTGAATCACAATGGTTTGTCATTTTTATAAAGAAGTGGTTTGTAAGAAAAGTAAGCTTAGGAACACTGATATATATATATATATATATATATATATATATATATATATTGTATTGCATACAATACACAGTGTGATGCTTTCTGTCAAAGTAAAACGGCAACTTTACATTAAAAACTAAATTAAATATAATGCAGACTTACAGACACTACATACAGTAAGATGTATAACCTGTAGTCGTGCACATATGGATTGAGTGGATTACGATATGGAGGGCATTAAAAGAGAGAGCATAACATGTGAATATGTTAACAAAATGTACAGCTTATGTGCACGTGGCCTGGAGTCAAATGTGTGTGCAAATGCGTCAACATGTGCAAGAATGAGTGTAAAAAAAGAAGAATTACAGTACAGATAAATGGGACATATATAATTGAATTAAACTGCATATAAATAACACTGCTCCATCGTTCCTGTTTTCATCAAAGTCAAACCAATGCAACTTCACTTCTGATATTTGCAAGGTTTGAAATTTTGACCTTGAAATATTATGTCCCCGCCAGGCACATAAGTGTACGTTATTGCCAGAACTTGGTGCCAAAAATCATCATGCCGTCTGCTTTAATCAAAATCACAAGAGTAGTGTCTGAGTGGTTCAGTTGAAGTTTTGAATCAGTTTTGCCTCAGAGTATTTTTTTAAGATATTTACATTACACTTGTACTGCATTTTCTTTTCAAACTATTTTCATGTACATAATTTACTTTTGATTTATCTTTAATTCTCAGTTATTCAGCTTGATAGCTGTATGACAGTATGAGGTATCCATGTAACTTACGCTATGACTGACATTTTATTCCAACTGCAAGCATTAACATCACTGAATCTTTGAATAATATATGAAACTGGATGGCTCAGCTCGACTGAGCTGAAACTGCAAATAGATCAATGTCCGGTGGTTGTGCTGTAGCCTCCCTCATATAGACTTTAGTGTGCAGACAAGTTCGCTAACACAAACCGAGTGTTCGGGACAAACACAATTATTTTCTGCCTGCCTTTGGGAACGACTTCAATTCTGGCTGGCTGCTCCCTCCACAAAATGTAGTTGATCAGCCGCATTCACCGGAATTAATCATGAATCAAATGAACCGATCCTGAGTGTATTCACTGCGGTTGGACAGCTTGCAAGAATTAAAAGAATCATCTTCCCACTCTAATTCCACTCACTGGGTTCTCAAAGAGAAAGCAACTTTCATCATCATCATCAATCAATACACAAAGTAAAGTGGCTACGCTCAGCAGACTTGTGTCCAATTTCTTCAGACATTCGTTGTTAAATTAAAGTGAAAGTACCTCATTTCCACACTTGGGTAGTGAGATCTCCAAGCTTCTTAAATATATGTGTTTTCTCCTTAAATCAATATATCAGTGTTGCAGGCAGGCAAGGTTTCAACAGTAACTCATTTCACAGTTTAAATTCTGAATCTGGGACTCTTTTAATCAGCGGCCCGTGTGAAAACAGATTCTCATTATAACCAAAGTGTATGACTACCATCCACTTTTATTGATTTGCAAGACTTTAAGGGAGAATTGCAATGTGCAGGCTAGGGCTGCACAATTAATCGAATAATAATCCCGATCACAATCTGGGCTTCCCACGATTAAAAGGAACATGATCCACTGTGATATTGATGTTTAAAATGCTCCACTCATAGAACACTCTTCTGCATAATCAAGTGCTTCCTGAACTAACAGCTACAGATTTGCTGTCAATCAGCAGCCGATCGAAGCCGGATGGTTTTCTGCAGTCTCACATATCCGGTAGATTTTGCCGGTCACACACACACATGCAAAAACGGGATGATTTTATGTTGGCGCACAGCGGCACAGTCAGTAATGTCACACACATGCACACATTACATGTTGCAAGTTGTTGTGAGTAAAGAAGACATTAAGCTCGTAATTTCAAAAATTAATTAAATTAAATTAGTTCAAATTAATGAAAAGTTTTAATCGTGATTAATCACACATTTTGTTATCTGTTCAAAATGTACCTTAAAAGGAGATATGCCAAGTATTTAATAATCAAACTAACATGGGAGTGGGCAAATAAGCTTGCTTTATGTAAATGTACGTATACATTTATTATTGGAGGACAAAACAATGACCAATAACCCTCACAGGTAATGAATTTAATAAGATAAGATAAGATAAGATAAGATGAACCTTTATTAATCCCCGGAGGGAAATTCGGGTGTCTTAGCAGCATCAACAACAGTACAGATAAATACAGTACAGTAAAAAGTAAAAGAGAAGGTGCAGTGAATGAAATAAGGTGCAATGAAGAAAATTGACAATAAAATAAATAACAGTAACGGTAATAAGTAAAGTGCAGCAGGTGGTGGGTATTGTATATGCACAGCATATGTATATGTAATGATATAATTATATGTAATTATATACATTTGGAATAAATACGGAGCAGATGATCAGAGTCACATGGGGGTCAGACCTTGGTTATGGAGCCTGATGGCCACCAAAAGAAAGGACTGACCCAGACGGTTTGTAGTGTGCCGGGGGGGGATCAGTCTGTGGCTGAATGTACTCCTCATCTGGACCAGTTGGTCATAGAGGGGGTGGGAGGGGTTCTTCAGAATAGACTCCAACTTCCTCCTGGTCCTCCCCTCTGCCACCACCTCCAGACTGTCCAGCTCACATCCAGCCACAGACCCAGCCCTCCTCACCAGTTTGTTCAGTTTGGTGGCATCTCTGGTGCTGATGCCAGATGCCAGAACAGAGAGCTGGCTACTACAGACTGGTAAAACAAACTATTCAGTAAACTGGGTAATGGTAATTAATAAATGGTGTTTAGTATAAAAAAATGCTCTAATCATAACATGGTAAACTGCAGCCCAACAGGCAACAACAGCTGTCAGTGTGTTGACTTGACTATGACTTGCCCCAAACTGCATGTGATTATCATAAAGTGGACATGTCTGTAAAGGGAAGACTTGTAGGTACCCATAGAACCCATTTTCATTCACATATCTTGAGATCAGAGGTCAAGGGATCCCTTTGAAAACGTCCATGCCAATTTTTCTTTGCCACAAATTTTGACCAAGTTTGGGGCATTAATTAACCTCCTTTGCCACAAGCTAGTATGACATAAAACTGAATCTACAACCTAAAAAAAAAAAAGTTAATTAATGCCTAAAAAATATTGGTGGTATTAAAATAAATTTGCATCAACACTTTATCTTCTTAACTTTGACAGCCATAGTTCAAATGTGACCATGTAAAATGTAGTGTTCGGTGAGAAACTTGAATAAATCCAGTTGCTTGAAGGAGATGTTTTCACACCAATATAAAATAGATACTAGAGGGAGAAATATGACCTGTTAAACTTATGAGCTCTAAACAGCTTCTAATATATACCTAGAACTGCTAAATGCCAAAATTTTGTTTTTAATCAAAGCAAACATTGAAATAAAAATACAATCATTTACTTCCTAATCGTCTGAATTTTGTGTTTTTATGCATATAACAGCTATAAACGACAATAACAAAGATCATCTTCAAAGCAGCGCTCTCAATTTAAATGTGAAATTGCAATAAAAATATTCTGTCCCTCATATCTATGAAAAATCATGATAAATAATCATGATCTCAGTATTGATCATAATAATTGTGATTATCATTTTGGCCATAGTCATGCAGCCTGAGCACAGACTGCTGGACAAGGTATGGCTTATTCAATACACTTTTTCAAATATGCATCATTTGGAAGTGATGTATATTTGTCATCAGAGTGCATCGCTAACAACACTTTCTGTCACTCTGAATTGAGGGCCCTGGGGGATGAAGTCGCAGAAAATAGTGTTTAAACACCAATGACATGCTCTATTTGATAATATGAGCTACCTGGTCACTCTGTAATGCTCTCTCTCTGTATCCTCCTACGCCTCCCCTGAGACTCCTGCAATGGCAACCTCAATATGATTCTCCGACAATTTATTTTATTGTTTTGATCTCACGCTTGCTATGAATTACCCATGTATGTTGTGGAAAAATGTCAGAGGAGTGCGGTGTATGAAATAACAATGCAGTTCACAGTGTGCAGTCTTAGCTAGTTGTCGTCGCCCGGCTCTCGTTGTGTCTGCTTCTCTCTTTGATGCCTGCACTGAAAAACACTAAGACATAAATTTGCTCTGTTTTTGTGCTTGGAAGGAATGGAGGGAGGGGGGGTTCAGAGAAAGCTCCGGTATGCTTTTTTCCCCCGCCGTGTTGAGAAGAACAACACTTGCTATGTGTCAAACAAATAGTAATAAATTTGTGTCTTATTACTAGATATTGTAAACAAGTCACAGTGCAACAGTAACACTGGGCTTATTCCAGCTTTACTCCTATACACCAATAGGGATGTTTTCCTTTTTTTCCTGCAAATGGCTCGTGGTTGCAGGAGGCCATGTTGGGAGACTGAACAAACATTGCTCGCACAGCCTGTATAGCCAGGAGGTGAATTTGTGTAAAACAATCCCCAAGTACTAATGGCATGCTCATATTCCTCACCTGGTCTTCTCTCCTTCCTCCCTGACTTGCCTGCAGGCTCTCTCATTCTCTTATAACTCCGTTTCACCAGCAGACACGAGAAAACACAAACACGTCTTTATTTGTTAGAAATTCAGCATTAAAGTTGAACATAAATATTGCTTTTTAAATTATGCTAATGGCCTGCTGTGTGCCTACAAGGACAAAATGGGCTGTTTATAGCGCAACAGTAAGCTCTCCGGCTGACAAATGGCTTACCTTTAAAGGTGGGCGGGTGGTGGGCTCCATTAGCAACCGCAAACATACCGTACGTGAAACACTGCAGCACTGTCCATAAGCTTCATTATTACCTGCTTTACTTTACTTTCAGATGCGACATTGCCATTCAAGGGTAAAGTGCAGAATGCAAACCGAGAAAGAAATGATAAAACATGCTCGACGAAATTCAGCAAGAAGAGGCCCGTAATAGACATGTTTAAACAACATCCAGAAAAGCAGCCTCGTAACACACTGTAAACCTTTTATGATCAGATGGCAAGAAATTACCTACAAAGGATAAGTGCAAACGCAGCCTTGAGTAAATCACAACAAATGGTAGTGTTTGCACACAGCTGTACTGTGTATTTTGAAACCGGTCTTTGGCTTGGAGTGCATGCTTGCATTCAACTATATTCTGCTGTAAAAATGTACTGAAATGAAAATATAACAAATTGTTTCCTCTAAACCAAATCTGAAGAATGACAATTAAGAGATAGGTTATATATGTGTTTCTATTCCATAACTCTGCAACCCAGTGTGGATAAACTTCAGGTGGATATATCATGAGAAACTTTCTTCAGTGCTTCTGCTCATCCATTTGGGTATCTGGAGTGCCTTCCAGCCCACAAACTGTGAAATAAGACAGTTTTGGGCTGCCTAGAGCAGAAAACATGTGATTCAACATGCCATTCAGATTTGGCTCCCCTTCCTATGTCACATGCCGGCTCATCAGAATATATCGCCGATGGCTAGAGAACTACCTTTGCAAGGGAGCGCCATATTTATCTCACAAGCCAATCAATCTCACAAGACCAGGCTTTTTTGGGAGGGGAGCTTAAAGGGACAGGCGCTAAAACGGAGCGTTACAGACATACAGTCAATACAGGTATATTCAGAGTCAGTATGTGAAAAATAATGTGCTTTTTCAACATTAAAGCATGTAAACATGTTCTAGAAGAAACCCAAAATACAGTATAACAAATGCATATAATATATACAAATACAAATAAAGTATGAACCTGAACATAAGCCAGTGGGCAACAACCAGGGTCTGAAAAGTGAAGTTAAAGTGCCTTAAACTTGCATTTTTTTTCTAATATCCAGCAGGGGGCGACTCCTCTGGATGCAAAAAGAACACTGATTGTATAGATGTCAATAAGAAAATGAGCCGACTTCTCTTTTGATTTATTACCTCAGTAAACATTGTAAACATGAGTTTATGGTCTCAATCACTAGTCTTCAATACAGCATGATTCATTTAGTAAATTTGGTCCCATTTACAGTCAAATAGACAGTAAAGCAGGGTATGATTTAGGGTGCGGTTACCTTGTGATTGACAGATTGCTACCACGGTTTGGGAGTTGTCTGTTTTCGTATTACAGCTTAAACCCTTTCACAGTGTTTTCTGTTCATGAAAGTTAATTGTAACATTTTTGGTCATACAAAAATGTCTTATTCAGCTGTACTTAGCGCCGCCCTCTTGTGTCACTTCTGGTTGCAAAAAACAACAAAGCCACGGCCAAAAACCAAGATGGTGACGCCCAAAATGGCCAACGCAAAGCTTTAAAGCATCCGCCCAAAACTAATAGGTGACGTCACAGTGACTGTGTTCGTATTTACAGTCTATGAGATGGACATAATATGTCCCCTTTAAGTTGAGGGAATATGAATGATGTTGACTTGTAACAGTTGCAACTTGTAACTATCGAACAGTTTAAAGGCTCTCACAGTAGCTGCCTTTCACAGTCTCGCCGATTGTGGGAGTGTGTAATATCCCTTTACTTTAACACATGCAGCGTGAAGGCAAAATTCAATAATTCTATTAATTCTTGTTTCTTAGCAGAGGAACCACATCCCCACAGCCTCCATAAGCAGCTGACCAGATATTTTCACTCTCCTGACAAAATGAGTGTGCTGCTGGCAGCTCGAGTTAGCAGCCTTTTCTTCACGCATCAGATCAGTCAGTCAACTTCCAGCTCCCGGTCTCACTTTAGAGTTGCTTCAAACAATTAAATTGAACCACCTCCAATAAACCTACCTGGAAGACAATGAACACAGTCAATTATAAACATCTTCATTAGGAATTACAGTACGCTATGCACTGCTCAATTTGTTGAAAGTAGTAATCAAAATAATTACACTCTTCAGCGTCTGTCTTCCTTCTGTGTTGTGACTGTGTAAATGACATATTGACTATGAAGCACAAGCAAACCCTGCCCCCCCCCCCCCCGGGTTCAACTGGAAAGTCAAGCTGCTTTGAGCGCAGCGTTTTTCAATATAATATTCATATACAGTATGGTTGCCATGCTGTAGCTGAATAGTACATGAAGTAAAATGAACTTCCCCATTTGCTTATATCACTGTTCATTGTTTTATACCGTACATATTTTAGTTTATTTTGTTCACACTTTCAGAATCACAGGAAACAAACGATCAGCAGTATGAGCTACAGTATGCTCACTGGGAGAAACGCAAAACACAACGGAGAGTCACTGATGTGTGATATTTTTCTGAAAGTATTACCCTATGGGGGGGGGAGCCTTTTTGGGGGGTGGGGTTGGGACCGGGGGGGACGCTCCAGTCCCCGCCAGAAAAAAAGAGTGTGATTGGGTAGTGGGAGGGGGGCAGGTTCCCCTCCTGCCCCCCCGATGCCCCCCCGCAAGCACCAACCCCCCACCCCCCGGGGGCCTGTCTGGAGCCCCCCCCCCCCCCCTACCTCTCCCCTTTTTTCTTGTGTGTGTGTGTTTGTGTGCATGTACCATGTATAAGTTAAACAGAGTGTAAATTGAATTTCCCCACTGTGGGACTAATAAAGGTAGATCTTCTTCTTCTTCTTCTATTGATATTGTGAAAACACGACTCTAATATGACTCATGTTACTGCCCATAGTGACTCTCTACCTGATGTTCTTCCCCATTATTAGATTTCTCTATTATTCTCATGTTTATTCCCAATTATTACAAAAATAAAACCTTCAAAATTAAATTTCCAATGTATTACCATTGTTGTCACTATTATGATTATCACCATTATTAAGATGATTACCAACATCATCATTATTGCCATCATATCATTTTTATCATCATCATCTTTATTTCATCATTATAAGATAAGATAAGATAAGATATTCCTTTATTGGTCCCACAGTGGAGAAATTCACAATTATTATTATTATCATCATCATAATATAACCTGTAACTACCACTTTATCCTCCCAGTGCTGCATTATTAATGAGCCATAATGTAAAGTGCTATCAATTATTTACCACAATATTTCCTGCTTTATATAATCATTTTTAAAACTACTGTCTGTTCATACTCCTCGTTATGTTTATTCAACAGTAAGGACAGCTGAAATGTTTTCCAAATGTCCTGTGAAAGGGTATTTATGTAAACTGAAGTGTACCAAACATTGCTGGGTTCACTGTAGTTCACTAAACCCAGTAAAAGGAAAAACTAATTAAATATTTGTACCTTTTTATTTTATTTTTTTCAAAAGATTCAAATGTGGTCTTCCAGCAAGATGAATATTTCAAGCAGGAAGGCTTTGATAGAGTGCATTTGAGAGTTGTGTCACTGTACAATGGGTTTGGTGGGCTCCATGCTTGGAGCACTTTGGCTGCAGAGTGGCAGAGAGAGAATGGCCGCCGTCCAGCTGAGATAATGGAATTGGTGTGTTCTCCCAGAGCTGTGCTCCTGGCTGGAGTTAATTCTGTTAATAGCAGGAGCTTCTACAGTCAAACCCTTTCCCTGGCTTGGGCAGCGCTCAGAGAGCAAAAGAGGTGGCTTCTGTAAGACGGGTGATGGATGTATAATGGATTAACTGGAAAGTGGCACATACAGCTTACAATTGTTCTTGAAGCTGCTAATGTGTAATCATAAAAGGACTTGGTGCTCCATATTTAAATCCAAGTGCCATTCATGCAAGGGCAATGGCATCGTGCATTTCTGAATAGAGTGCATATCTCGCGGCCCAGCACCATTAACATCCATCAAGATTATTTGTATATCGTATACAATGTCTCTTCAGGTTTTATAGGCGCATATCAGCAACAGTTAGCTTGGAAAGCTTTTAGAAAATAGGGACAACTCCCAAAAACCCTGAACTCATGCAGACAATGAGGGGAAAAAAGCAATTTAGAAAGAGATTCCCTTCCACAGATGGCTGAGGATGCAATCAGCACTATAGTTAACCCTGTCAAAAACCCCTATTGACGTTTGTTCACCCTGACAGTATAATGGCATTGATTCTTGACAGCTGACTTGAAGGCTTAAGCAAGTTTTCAAATAGGATCTAACTGTGTGGAAATCTTTCTCAGAACCCCAAATGCATGCTGTATGTATGTGTTCATTTATGGCAGCAAAATGGATAAAAATCTTCAACATCAATGAGCCATAACATTATGACCACCTGTCTAATAGGGAGTAGATCCCCATTTTACCACCAAAACAGCCTCGACCCGTCGAGGCTCTGACTCCACTAGACATCTGCAGGTACGCTGTGGTATCTGGCGCCAAGTCATCAGTAGCAGATCCTTTAAGTCATGTAAGTTGCGAGGTGGGGCCTCCATGGATCACACTTGTTTGTCCAGCACATCCCACAGATGCTCGACTGGATTGAGATATGGAGAATTTGGAGGCCAAGTCAACACCTCAAACCCGTTGTGTCCCAACCATTCTTGAACCATTTTTGCAGTGTGGCAGGGCACATTATCTTGCAGAAAGAGGCCACCGCCAGTAGGGAATACCGTTTCCATGATGGCGTGTACTTGGTCAGCAGCAATGTTTAGGTAAGTGGTACTTGTCAAAGTAACATCCACATGAATGGCAGGACCCAAGGTTTCCCAGCAGAGCATTGCCAAAAGCATCACACTGCCTCCACCAGCTTTCCTTCTTCGAGTGCATGCTGGTGCCATGTCTTCTCCAGGTAAGTGACACACACACACCTGGCCATCCACATGCTGTTAAAGAAAACGTGAATTATCAGACCAGGCCACCTCTTCCATCGCTCCGTGATCCAGACCACTGTTGGTAGGTCCTGACCACTGCAGACACGAGGCTGCAGTTTTGGAGATGCTCTGACACAGTTGTCTAGCCATCACAACATGGCCCTTATCAAAGTCATTCATATCTTTAAGCTTGCCCATTTTTTTTCTGCTTCCAACATCTACTTCAAGGACAAAATGTTCACTTGCTGCCTAATACATCCCACCCACTGTGTTATTCAATTCACCTACATAATGATCACTGGGTAATAATGTTATGGCTGATCGGAGTTTGTTATACTGTGTATGAATTGGGCTGGAAATCAATTAAAATATTTAATTGCAATTAATCTGTTCAAAATGTACCTTAAAGGGAGATTTGTCAAGTAATTTAATACTCTTATCAACATGGGAGTGAGTAAATACAGTACGTTTCTCTATGCAATAGTATGTATATATCTGTTATTAGAAATCAATTAACAAAACAAATCAATGACAAATATCGTCCAGAAACACCCAGGTACTGCATTTAGAATAAAAAAAAATGTGCTCAAATCATAACATGTTAAACTCACGCCCATCAGGCGACAACAGCTGCCAGTGAGTCAGTGTGCTGACAAGACTATGACTTAACCAAAACTACATGTGATTATCATAAAGTGGGCATGTCTGTAAAGGGGAGACTGGTGGATACCCATAGAACCCATTTACATTCACATATCTTGAGGTCAGAGGTTAAGGGACCCCTTTGAATATGGCTGTTACAATTATTCCTTGTCAAAATTTAGTGTAAGTTTTGCAGCGTTATTTAACCTCCTTTGCGACATCTAGTATGACACGGTTGGTAATAATGGATTCCTTCACTCTCACTTCAAAACTGAGCCCACTACAACCTCTGAAAGATGGATTTTGTTAATGCATTAAAGAAATGGGTTATTAACACATTAGCAGCTTTAACCTTCATTTTCTGTGTAAATTGGCAAATTAAAATTAAAATGACCTTACATGCCTTTAATGTTTTAGTTTTTGGGCCCCCATCCCCTGATAGTGATGGGACCCCTCCTCTACCATGTGACTCTATAAAACTAGTCAACATATCCTCATTCAACGGTTCCGGTTTGCATGATGCTTGTTACATGCATAGTCTTTTCAAAATAAACTTCCGTGTTCGTAGGAACTTGGGTTAGGTTTAGGCTGCAAAACTACTTGGTTGTTACATATGACTACAGTAGAAGCTACAGGTCAAAGGTCATCCTCCAAGCTTGTCAGGCGCACTCATGGTTGTATGAGTCTGAGCAGCGGCAAACTGATAAATCTGTTTATCTGCCTGTCAGTTTGTCCTTCTAGTTAGTTAGCTAGTTAGGTGGAGTTAGTTAGCCCAACTTGTTGCATCAGATAACTGAGGGTTATCATTTTATTTTTAGTTTCCACCACCTTACTTCAGTGGGTTTATTTCCACCACAGCATTTGTGTGTGCGGTGAACGTGTGCAATCAACTCAGTGAATTACACAAAATCCCACCGGCAGAATTAACACACCACACCGACTGTCTCTCTCACTCGCTCTCTTCTTTACCGTCTCCCGCTGGAGGTAAATTAATGGGAAGCAGCTGATACCGGAGGTTTGTGGGCCTCTAAAAGGTTCAAACGAACGGAGTGCACAACTTTCAACCTAAAAGACAACTGGAGAAAAGCCCTGTTAGAAATAAATGAATCACATTGCAGCCCCATGCGGTGTCAGTGCTGGGAGCTGAGGCGAGAGCGGTCGGTGCTGGTGGATGGTGTGCGTCCAAGACACCTCAAAAACAGTATTACAAACAGCAAACCTCTGCAATATGTCTATATGTCCTCCGGTGCACCTACCTCACCAAGAGGAGACGGTAAGGAACAGAGTGGGTGAGAGAGAGCCGGTGTGTCAGCGTAGTTCTTGTCTCATTTGTGGTCTGATAAACAGTAAATTCATCTAAGCTGGTTTCATCTAAACTGGGTAGAAAAACGATGCAATCTTGTTGACTCACCTCCCTGACTATTAACCACACTCTGTGTACGTAACGAAAAAACAGGAAGTAAAACTGGATGGCGGGGAGCTTTAATAGGTACCATGAGCCTGGTTTACCATATGACATGTAAAATACATGTTTATTTTGTTAAAATTTCTGGGTGTGTTTCACCTACTTTTGTGCCAGTATGACTCAGTTAAACCCTACAAAGACAACGCAATGATAATTTTACAGCTGAGCCAACATGCAGACTCTATGAAGAAATGACCGCCATGACACCATATGTGATTATCTGAATATTGGCAGTTAATATCATGGACTCCTTCTGTCAGCCTGGTTCCTGCACTAACATTGCAAATCTCTCTTTTTGTTCTCTTGCTTATAATGTAAAAGTGCATTAAAATGCATGGTGCGGTTGCCATAAATACATATCAATGACAATGCCAGCCGGGTAGATTAGTGTGCAGTTTTTGATCGCTGTCAAACCTATTGTCTATCAGCTGGAGCAGAAGCTATAAACAAGGCTCATTGTTTCGGGCTTAGGTCAGAATATAAATTCTGCATGACGTGTACACACTAGAGAAGAAATCTCCCATAATCTTCACCTCGAGTTAATTACTGCAGACAAACATTATGGATCGCCAGAGACTCTTATCGCCGACTGCTTGAATACAGAGGAGATTTGCCCCACATCTGATATGATTTGAAACTCTAAGTAATCTCCGCAACAAAACAATCTGTTTGCCCTATTGTCAAATTTATCCCTTTTTTCCATGAGCCGATCTGAAGGAGATGGATGTACATTCTCACTAATTACAGCAATTATTACTCAGTGGTGATATAACAAGCTCTCAAACAATTACCCCCTTCTCCCCTTCCTCTCTGTCTCTTCCTCCCACGCAGTCTCAGCAGAAGTATTTCACTGCACAAATATATGCTCGCCATTTATTCCAGCTCATAAGGAAAAACTACAAGCATATCACTCATTATAGCGCATGCCGACATTGAAACTAAACAAGACCAGCACCAGGGAGCCAACTTGCATCCTGCTGAGCACAAGATGTTGGGATGGTGACACTCTGTTATGCCAAATTTACAGGAGTGCTGACTAAACCTTTTGCTTCTGCCTTACATGCACAGAAAAAAATATATACTGCCTAGAGTGCAGAGAGGCATCCACCTTTAACATACTGTAGGACTTGTACTGTCACTGGCAGAGGCAGTGTTCAATAAACTAGCATTCGTATTGCTGATTTAGCAAGGCATGTTAACTAAAAATACATCCCTATTTACAGCAATGGCTATGGGGGATGTTATAGGCTATGTGTACCCACACGCAGCTGGGAGCTACAGAGTACAAACACTACAGCCGTGTCTTGCTGGCCTCAGAGCAGATCTACTACCGCTGTGCCTTGTTTAATGCCCTGCTCAGGGGCATGTCAGCGATGGTGGATGACAGAGGGAAGATCACTCCTCTATCAGTATCCCTGACCAGATTTGTCGCCGCTGAAGCAGCAGCGTATCTTAGCACGAGCTGGTTCTTTAACCACTGCCGCTCCGCGCATGGCGGGAAGAGCAGCTTTCTTTCCACTGCTGGACACTTTGACACTTCTACATTACACAACTTGTAGTCAATATGCGGCATCATCCGTTCATTCTCGATGCGAACAAAGAGACATCTGAAAAACAATATTGAAGAAGTGATTCCTCTCTAGGAATGTTTGGACTCTCATCAAAGTGCTCTCCTTCAGTTAGTTTTCTGTCTCCAGCCAGCGTTTCAGCGTGCCACATGGCAGAGGCTGTTGAGGGCCTGCGGGGGAGTGAAAAGTGAGTACAATGGACAAAGGCATGTGTGGCACCTCACATCCATTTCTTCTCTTCCTCGCAGCTATTATTGTATGAAAGTGCTGTCGACAGCTTTTGCGCTGTACCATGCATTCTCAAACAAAAGGACACTCACCTGCCTTTGCACATGGAAATGATGCCGGCAGAATAAAAGATCCATATCAGCAAGGATTCGGAGAGAAGGATACCCTTAAATCTTCACTTTTAGCACTCCACAATTTTAGTGCACAATACTGTATAATGACTGATATATCTTTAAGCACTTTGTTTTGCAAGATAATTTTCATAACGGATGTAAATTTTGACCTCAGGATTGTACAACCCTGCATTTGAAGTACTAGGTGTGATTGAAATTATTACCTCCTCATGAAAGGAGTATTTTTGTCAGTCTCGATAAAGACACTAAACATATTCAAATGGACACCTACTGCATGGCAATGTTGGTAATCTGATCATTTTAAATGTCATGATGGTAATTTTAGGGCTGGAACTACTAATTATTTTCATTTCACTTCATTAATATTTTTTTTTAAGTGCTTAAACATCAAGACGATGAAATGTACAAAAAAAAAATGGTGGTAAATGCCCATCACAGCTTACCAGAGCCCAAAACAATATATTTACCTTGCTTGTTTTGTCTTGCCAGCTGTCCAAAACTTAAAGGAACAATGCGTAACATTTTGGAGGATCTATTAGCAGAAATATCATACTTATAACTATGATTTCATTAGTATATACCATATTTTTCACACTATAAAGTGCACTTAAAATCGCCCAACTGTTTAACTCAGACACTGATGATGAAGGATTTGATGGATTTGTGGACGAGGAATGAACTGAAAAGTGAGTGTATTGTTTTGTATTTCATGTGTTTCAACTGAAAAATATTGAAAGTTACTGAAGTTATTAGATGAATTGAATAAAGTTTGACTTGTCTGACCGTTTTGTTTCGCTTAATGCGCCTTATAATCCGGTGTGCCTTATAGTGCGAAAAATACGGTAATCATCTAAAACTAAGAATCGCTGTGTGCAAAATGTGGTACCGCCAGCCGCCGTCTGACTTCGGTTGCTCTTAAAGTAGTGTTATTATGGTAAGGATGGCCTCTAAGCGAGTTGAATGGTGTTTTGCAGTTTTGCACTCTGTGGCTCACATTACCACAGTCTCAGGAAGGAAGGAGTGAGCAAGACGGGTACTCAGTTAGTTGCAATCTGCAACCACACCACTAGATGCCACCATTTCTTACACATTATCTTTAAGTTTATTAGAATGAAATCAAAAAGAGAAGCAGCGAAACATCAGATTTGAGAAATGGGAGCAAATGACTGATTGCCATTTTTGCTTGGTAAATGAAAAATGATTGAATGGATATAATCCTGTATATAATTTCTATCAGATTCTGTTAGCATCTGAAACGTATTTGGGAATAACATCAAACTGGAAATGACTAAAATGGACTAAAACTGACAGGTGGCATGGGTTCACTGAGAAACACAGATTATTCACTTGGTAGTCTGACTCACAGGATGTGGACTCTGCCTATAAAAGCTTTTGCACACCAAGTCTGTATTTTTTTTTTGTCCGAAATTGTTGCACGCTTAAAAATAAATCCCACTTCCGGTTGTGTCAAACACATTTACACGACTCCAAAACTTCCCTCAGTTATTAAAGTTCACCAGACAGGTTCATTTTTCTTTTTTTTTGGGGTTTTTTTTGCATCCATCTGTTTGACCATTGAGATCCACTGTCCATGAAAATGTCATCATCCAAAATGGCATCTGATAGAGTGATTCACATCGTCCAGCATGAAGCACTTCACAATAAAAAGAAAAAAAAATGCAGAGATGGGAAATGTAATGATAGATTGTGGCAGTTAATCACAGAACAGCTTGGAATTATGGATGGTCACGAAACAAAGGATGAACAAAAGCTAAACGATAGCGTTTTGCTATAGCCCAGTTTGGGACTAGCATTATCAACTGCATGGCACTAGAGTTGTACCGATACCAGTACCAGTATCAGAAATGTGTCCGATACTGCCCAGTATTTGAGACTGGGTACCAGCGAGTGCACCAGTCTATGCACTAATCTGATACCGTAATATATTAACCCAGAAAAAAAATCTACTTGTTTAACTGGAACTCAATCAAAACACTAGCCTTCACTGTTGCCATGGGTCAGTAGTAAACAAGCTATATTTTTTGTTATCACCACAAGTTTAGCGTGGAAATCGGTTTTGGAAAGGAAAAAAGTAGTAGTATCAGGACCATCTCTATATGGCAGCCACATACTTCATTCAGTTTGTTCTTCTATTGCAGATTTTCACAAAAAAAGAAAATGCTAAAATGCATCACACTCAGTGTGTAAAGTTTCTGTGCTTTTAAATCAGACGATGGATTAAAAAAAAAAAAAAAAACATACAAAAAAATCTGAACTCAGTGTGAAGTCCAGAAGTCAGCCACTGGCCATATACGTCACACGCCATTCTCCTCTCCTGCTTCCTATTCTGCACGGGCACCTTTGCTGCACCCTATGCTTAGCGACACCCAAGATGATTGTGATTGGTTTAAAGACCCCCCCCCCCATAGCAGAAGAACAATGTGTGGAGCCAGACCTTTCTTTGGCGCTGACACAGCGCTGTGGTCTGGCTATAGCGAGACGCTTCACTTGGTAATGAGGACATACTTGACAATATTCTCTAATTTGACCTGGAGTGGGACTGCTAAATAGGCGATCTGAATCAGTTCAATAAAAACAACATTACCTCCTCTAGTGATACTGAAAAACAAGACAATACAATTTACCTAAGATAAGTTCCTAAAATAAAACACTTATTTTTATTTATTTTATTCCTCTTCGTAATTGTCTCATTCCACTTTCAAAATGTAAAGCACACGTTGTGGATTTAGTAGTTACAGCTGTACTGGATCATTGAACCCAGATGGATGGACAGAGCTTTATTCATCCTCTTGACCCTGGTTTACATCGCAGTCCAGATTGTAGAGGATTAAAAGATTTGCCATGTGGCCTTCTTTCTACTTTCAAGGTTTACGTCTCATGTTGCACACATTCCTGCATTTCTAGTTTAGGCATGAAGATATAATTCCTGATATATTTATTTAATTAGATAATAACTTGCAGCTGGAATGGTGATGTTAATATTAAGCTAGATGCTATAATACATTTTCTATGGCCACTGGATGCCAAGATGTAAACTGCTGAGGCCTTGAGATTCACCTCCAGCCTAATCACACCATCAGTGTTTTCCCTCCTGTGCAAATGTGCCTGTTGATGGGCTGTCTAATGTGAGAGCTGTGGCCAGGCCTGGAAGAAGTCATCCACTCGCCTCATTTGGTCGCTTCATTGCACTCTGGGAAATATTTCATGAGGTCTAAGTGACTAAAACACACAGTGAGCATTTTTTATAAGATCTTTACATTTTAATATGGTTGAGACATTTAAAAGTTTGAAGTTGGGAAAAGAAACTTGAAGCCTTGCATTCTGTGAGGTTTAGATTTCTGGAGGACAACATTGTGGTCATATGTTAAATGACATTATTAAACCTTTGTTAGTGCATATCTGTTTTATTTGAAATCATTGAGTGAACTGGGGTCAATAACTACACTTTTCAACACGATAGCAGCTCATTATGAATGACAGATATTTTATGGTTTTTGTATCGATAGTATTAATTATTATTATCATTAAGAGAAGGCTACGCATTGCACATTTCTGCGGCTGGGGAGTGTGGTTGGCGCTGTCCCTCCAAAGAGGGTCGGAGGTTCGATTCCTGCTTGGGACTCTTCTGTGTGGAGTTTGTATGTTCTCCCCGTGTAAGCGTGGGTTTTCTCCGGGTACTCCGGCTTCCTCCCACAGTCCAAAAACATGCTGTTTAGGTTAATTGATGACTCTAAATGTCCCGTAGGTGTGAATGTGAGCGTGAATGGTTGTCTGTCTCTATGTTGTCTGTCTCTATGTGCCCTGTGATGGACTGGCGACCTGTCCAGGGTGAACCCCGCCTTCGCCTTCGCCCAATGCCAGCTGGAATCGGCTCCAGCCCCCCACAACCCCTAACGTATGAATGAATGAATGATGCACATTTCTGCAAACCTCGGATACGCTGAACTTGGACGTTTTTGCGATCAGTCAGAAAAAGTGACGCAGGACAGCGAGCGAGGCGCAGAGCAAGTGATGGTATGTCGAGTGACTGTTTTTGGAAGTTACATGGTATGAATGTCAGGTGCTATAATACGAGTATGAGCTGGTGGTGGATGGGTCAAACAAACAGTACTTTCTCTCAGAGGACTGTTCGTGTCCATGTGAAACCAAAACTAAAACGTTAAGCTTCTTATCCAGCGTTGTTACGAGACGTTAGATAAGAAAGTCCAGCAAGGGTGGTTGCTGTTTATTTATGGTAGTTACGGTTGTCACGTGATGTTGTTAATAGGGCTGTCAACGTTAACGTGATAACGCATTAATACAAATTCATTTCAACGGCACTAATTTCTTTAGTTCAACTTGAGATTTTGGTGGTTGTAGCGGGCTCAGTTTTAGAGTGAAGATACTGGCATCATATGAAACTAGAAAACCTAACGAATCCAGTGGTACCAACTTATTAATTTTACAGAAACTAAGATGTTTTTTCTAACTTGAACCTTAAATCTTATCGTTTCACAATGTTAACCATCTATCATGTTGGGTTTCTGAGAGTGTGACATTCTCCTGTGGTTTGCAGAAACATATAAAGTCAAAATGTTTTCTGCCGACTGGTTGTCGGACAGTTTCTATTGGCTGTGACTGTACAGTGTACTCACCTAAGTAATCGCTGGGATGCATGAACATGGTTACATCACTAAAACCAAGTCTGATGGAGCGGGTAAGTTCTTGCTTGTGTCTAAACAAGCCAGTAGTTTAGCCAGATTGTTTAAACCACTTGATTTGGTGGCAAAATCAAAAATGAGAGCTCTCCTTTTATTGTCAATAATTCCTTATTGCCAAGGAAATCTATGTGGACACAACCACCAGACTAATCCGGATACAATTTCATGCAGTCTTGATCTTGACACGCTGAAATTATCCGGTTATTGACTTTGTTATGGAAACACATTTGTGTAAGGTCATACTGTAACTTGAACAACTAAACTAAATATTCCTATTGATTGGTGCATAGAGATGTCATAGATTTCATACTGCATGTTTTAAAGTAGTCACTAGACAGTAACCTATTAAAAATAAATACACTTCTAACTAACTGGTGTTATTAATTAACACTGAAGAAATGTGTCTCTTTTTTGAAGGTTTTCAGGATTCTGACTGTGGGAGATGTCTGTGTGCAATGGGGATCTCAACCACATTAAATATAACTCAGCTTGTTTGTACTCCTGTTATTCCAATTGATTTAGCACCTTAAAGGTCCGCTTTTTCCTAATGACTCCTTCAATTTGCTGTTCAGTATGCAACCCTGTCTCCTAACAACCTGAATTTTTCCCTCCAGGGGATCAATAAAGGCTTCTTATCTTAGCAATGATACTGCTACATTTTTGCCTCATACTGTATGTTTTAAGGGAAAAGTAATTGCCTGGATTATGTTAAAGGGCAACGTTTTTTTCAGATGAAGGAAGTGTGAGGTTTCTGTAACGTATAACACAGCGTAGGAAGGATGTTGGAAATGTCGGGGTACAAAACACAAAACTTCGGTACTGGAGACAGGGTTTAGCGAGCCGACTCCTGCATGTGGTTCGGGTTATATACAGTATATATTTCTGATATTTAACAATGATCTTTCCTTAGCTTTGACCAAGTGCTGTGAGTGCCTCAACATAACTATAAAATGCATGCTTTACTTGCTACCAGCGGATACTGTACTGCAGTTCTTCAGTGAACACTTTGTAAATATTAGGGCTGTAATTGGATGATGATGATTAATCGCAAGATTGTCCATGACTAAACACAAATTAATCTCACATTTTTTATCTCTTCAAAATGTACCATAAAGGGAGATTTGTCAAGTATTTAACACTCTTATCATGGCAGTGGACAAATATACTTGCTTTTTGCAAATGTATGTATATATCTATTATTGGAAATCAATTAACAACACTAAAACAATGACAGATATTGTCCAGAAACCCTCACAGGTACTGCATTTAGCATAAAAAACATGCTCGGTTCTTAACATGGCAAACTGCAGCCCAGCTGTCAGTGTGTCAGTGTGCTGACTTGACTATGACTTGCCCCAAACTGCATGTGATTATCATAAAGTGGGCATGTCTGTAAAGGGGAGACTCGTGGGTACCCAGAGAACCCATTTTCATTTGCATCGTCAGAGGTCAAGGGACCCCTTTGAAAATGGTCAATAACAGTTTTTCCACCAATTTCCAAAATTTAGCACGTTTGGAAGATGATTTAACTTCCTTCGCAACAAGCTAGTATGACATGGTTGGTACCAATAGACTCTTTAGGTTCTAGTTTCATATGATGCCAGTATGTTCACTCTAGCTTTAAAACTGAGCCTGGTGCAACCTCCACAAGATGGATTGCGTTAATGCATTTAAGAAATTAGTGGCGTTAAAACTCATCTGCATCATTATCATGTTAACTTTGGCAGCCCTAGTAAACACGTTCTCTATAAATAATTCTGCAACTTGGCTGACACATTCATTAAAACATCTACAACTTCTGTTGATAAAAATTGTAATCCTAGTGTCATTATGGTTCTCTGTTGCATGTAAATAGATTTCTGTGAGGGCTGTTGTTTGCAGCCACCTGGGGGGATATGGCTCAAGGATAGATATCTTATTATTAAGCATGAGGTGTGACATTTAGTAACTCCAAACCTGTGTGCAGTCAACTTTTCCTCACATTAATTCCATCCTCAGGTTATGGGGGTTACTCAGTTAAGCCATGGCTTGATGACCCTATTTGCCTACCTTATCACTTTGGGAGCTGCCCCTGAAAAAAAAAAATGGACTTGCTCCATCATAGACTGCAACAACGGGTGAAGGCCATGTCTGGATCAGACAACAAAGTCTACAAAAATACAGTGCATTACACTGTAGTGCATAGAGCTGTCATAATAACTGCAGTACTGCAAGACCGTGCTATTAATAAGCCAACTGCAGGGGATGGCACAAGCAACCGCCACAACCGCTATGTTCACTTTTTTTTTTTTTTTTCTGAATTCTTTGCAATGGGAGCGTTGCGTATTTTCACGACGCTACAAATGGTAGCAGCGTGTCTATTCTGTGCTGAAAATTGCATGTTTGGTGTTTTTTTTTCTGGTCACAGTTTGAAAAAAATTTTCAAGTTTGGGTAAAACGCTGTGCTTTACTAGGGCTGAGACCAGATCCAATAAAATCACAATATTTGGGTGCATTTGAAAGCGTAGTTAACTTTGCCAAGTCTTCGCTAGCTCTGCCGTCAGCTCCGTTCTCTTTCTGCATCCATTGCCAGCTCCATTAGGGCCGTTTAAATGTATTTAACATACAGTACTGTATATTGCCAAAAGTACTGGCTCACCTGCCTTGACTCACATATTAAGTGACATCCCATTCTTAATCCATAGGGTTTAATATGACGTCGGTCCACTCTTTGCAGCTGTAACAGCTTCAACTCTTCTGGGAAGGCTTTCCACGAGGTTTAAGAGTGTGGTTATGGGGATTTTTGACCATTGCTCCAAAAGCGCATTTGTGAGGTCACACACTGATGGACGAGGAGGCCTCTCAGTCTCCACTCTAATTCATCCCAAAGGTGTTCTATCAAAATATCCCGCTTCACCAAACTTTACACTTGTCACAATGCAATCAGACAAGCACCGTTCTCCTAGCAAACGCCAAACCCCAAACTCATCCATCAGATTGCCAGATAGTGATGCGCGATCCGTCACTCCAGAGAACGCGTCTCCGCTGCTCTAGAGTCCAGCGGCGGCGTGCTCTACGCTTTTATTGCACTTGGTGATGTATGGCTTGGATGCAGCTGCTCAGCCACAGAAACCCATTCCATGAAGCTCTTTCTGCACTGTTCCTGAGCTAATCTGAAGGCCACATGAAGTTTGGAGGACTGTAGCGATTGACTCTGCAGACCACTGACAGTTGAATGTGGAAATTTCATGACTGGACTTGTTGCATAGGTGGCATCCTATTACAGTACCACACTGTAATTCACTGAGCTCCTGTGAGCGACCTATTATTTCACAAATTCACTGATTGGAACACCTGATTTCAATTTATGGGTGCTCTACATTTGTCTCGCCGGCCTTTTTGTGCATGAGGATGATGTGACAGCTGGCTTGACCGCATGTTACTGCATTCAGTAATGTTTCCTGTTCATTACAGAGTTAAAGTGTGAGGGTGCAGGTTGTATCCATATTGACCCTCCCTCATTTTCTACTTTTTCATTTCAGCTCACTGTGGCTGGCTGCCGTATATGGAACAGATAAGACATATGTTATTCAACACAAAAATCTATTTAAAAATCATAAAAGTAAAAGTGCAATGCAGAGGTGAATTGATTTTTTTCCACCCCTACTGTTTATTCAGTCATCAAATCACAATGGAGGAGGGGTGGGACAAAAAGCACAAAGACCAACCATCACATCCTACATGAAGTGCTGAACAACAATGGAGGGGAGATTAATACACAAAGACCAGCAGGTCCCTGCTCTTACTGGATGTGATTCAGCCTTCCCTTCATCCAGAGCAAGTACTCGACCTTGTGTCAACATTTTTACTTCTGTGGATAACCCGTATCATAGCAACCAGTTGCAACCAAAGCTCCTCTGCTAAGAAAAACACTGCACCTCTGCCCGTCTGTGTTCTCCATTTAACAATAAACAAGTATTTAATTAGTTTTACTAATCTTAATCATTTAAAAAGCAACAGTATACCTAATAATTGCCTAACAAAAAAGCTTATTTATACAGCACTAAAATCAGGATAAATGAAGTAATTTGCCAAATTTTTTTTTTTAGAAAGGCAATAATATCACATATCGCATTGTTGAGCCAATCATTATCACCACGGGGGAAATTCACCGCGACAGCCCTTGAAGTGCACAGTATAGCATTGGCACAAAGTCTCCTGTAATGCTATCCACAGTGGGACCCACATGCCAATTCACCCAGCAAATATGGAATGAATTCATGTGCATCAGCAGCTCATCATGCGTTGCTAAATATGGTTGGTATATATGAAATGGAAAAAGTCAGTAAAGCTTTCGGTACCAGAGTGAAAAGGAGGACCCACAGACACTCTACATTTAAGTGGCAATCACACTGCTTGTGAAGCATTAAAGCAAACTACTGATCACTGGCTGATCTCACCCTTGATCTCACCAAATGCCTCTTATAGACCTATTACAGATCTCCTGCCAGGATCGCCGGCTGCGCCTGAATGGAAATGACGAGGACCTCAACTCAGGCCATAATTTGTTTATTGCTAAAGGAACAGCTATGAGAACAGCTGTTCTCTACATGTTTTAACCCAAGACTAACTAGTTCATGAGGATGTCAAGCTCGCATATTGAAATGCACAAAAAAAAGTCTATATGAAGTTTAACAAACTAGAAAAGTGAACAAAAGTCAGCTTTAAGGACTAAATGAAAAGGACACGTTTTGCAAAATAAAGGTAAGTGGAGCTGTGGGAGACCGGTGTAGCTGTAGATGTGGAGCTTTAGAGTGCTCTTTATGTCTGTCAGATGATTTATATTTATTATACTTTCTCTATTTTGTCTTTTTCAATTAAATCTCAAGCTAAAAAGGTCAAGGAAAACGTGCATTTATCCACAGCTGTCTTTTTTTTTTTTAAATTTGCGTCAGACGTCCATGCACCATCACCTTCTTCTATATTTCAGCGACTTGACTACAATGTTCTGTTAAAATCACAGACTTCTTCCCTGAGCCTTGGTAGGCAAAATAATATAGTAATGGCCCGGCATTATGACCCTGTTGGCAGCTTAATTATCTCTAGGCTACAGCTGTGAGGAAGAGAATGTACTATTTCAGATCCCCTTCACTTGTTTCCAGTATTTTTTGGCAGTGACCTGGTCTGTGGCATTATCATTACTATTTTTTTTTTTTTTTTTTCAAGTGAACTTATCATTCTGTTCAATGCTCATACATGTTCACCAATAACCATCAATGTCACTGTAATATCTCGTTCTGTCTCAAGTCCTGTTACATTACTGGTTCTTACGTCTTAGGCTGAAACGGCGAGTAATAGGAATGATTTTTTTGTTTGTTTGTTTTGTGTGGCAGCTGACTCTTCATCTTGCTGTGTTTCTAAACACAGGGTATCATCAAAATTTGTAATCCATCCATCCATTATGTATAATCTCTTATCCTATTTGGGGTCGCGTGGGGGGCTGAAGCCGATCCCAGCTGACACTGGGCGAAGGCCGGGTACACCCTGGACAGGTCCAAATTTTACAATGATTCATTCAAATGGATTTGGATGACAAAGGTTCCAGTCCCAACAACATTAAGCGCTTGCTAGTTTGATACAGTATTTGTTGAATCTAAAAATAAAAAAAAAAACATGGAAGTGAACAAATATGCCGCTTTATGCAAATGTATGTGTATATTTACTATTGGAAATCAAATAACAAAACAAAACAATGGCAGATAGTGTCCAGAAACTGTTGCAAGTACTGCATTTAGCATAAATATATGCTAAAATCATAACATAGCAAACTGAAGCCCAACAGGCAACAACATCTGTCAGTGTGTCAGTATGCTGACTTGACTATGACTATGTTTACGTGGACACAGATAATCAGAATAAAGGCTCGATCAGATTAAAAATGCTTCACGTAAACACGTCAATCGGACGATTCTGATCCGATACGACCCAATTGGAAAGAAATTTGATTCCAAATGAGAGAGGTGGTTTATGCTGAACATTGTTCGGGTTGGCGTCATGTACACACCCATTCGGATAATGTCTTCCTGGTTGGGGTAAAAGTCTCCATGTGTGCTACGTCAGCGTCTGCCTTTGCTGCAGCGTGTCGTTTTTCGGCAAAAGGAAAAGTATGCATTTAAACACCAGATGAAGGTCCATATTACAAAAAAACCCCCTTCATAAACAGACACTGTGCTAGAATAAATAAAATGTGTGGGGCACAAAGAGCGAACAAACTGAGGACGTGCAGACAAGGTGGCGTTTGTTTATAACACAGGTGAAGAACAATGTCTTCTTCTATTTCCGGAAAATTAGACAACTTGGAATATCTGATCAACCAAGGTTTAGATCGGATTGTAGAAATTTAGCGCATGTAATCATAGCTTATGACTTGTCCCAAACTGCATGTGATTATCATAAAGTGGGCATGTCTGTAAAGGGGAGACTCGTGGGTACCCAGAGAACCCATTTACATTCACATATCTTGAGGTCAGAGGTCAAGAGACCCCTCTGAAAATGGCCAGGACAGGTTTTCCATGCCAAAATTTAGTATGACATGGTTGGTATCAATGGAGCCTGCTACAACCTAAAAATCACAAGTTGTGTTAACGCGTTTTAAGAAATTAAAAATTAAACTAAAATGAATTTACATTAACACACTATTATCATGTTAACTTTGACAGCCCTTAAATATCATCAATGTCACATTTTTACAACGTGCTCTATGTACGCACCCTTTATACGAGAGACGTTTGAAGACCTAAAAAGACTCAGCCTGGAATGATATGGGGTTTTCCACAAAAAAAATGCTTTTCCTTACTGTAATATCCAGCATGAATATGCAAATATTGTTCTTTTCAAAAGCTTTGCTTGATGCAAGAAGTCGCCTACTCCACCTCATCTTCATTCTTGTATGTGCACAGGAGGGTTCAAGTTTCCACATCGCATTTCTGTAAGCTGCATATCGGCTTGATTGGCTGCCGGACTAGTTGTGATGTCACAAAATTATCTAGCATGTGAACTTGAAAACTCAGATTTAAGGTAAGCACAGAAACATTTCCCCTTCAACAGTTGATTTGGGAAAGCTCAAACAACTGTTACAAAAAGCAAAACAAATATTTGAGTGGAATGAGACATTAAATGATAAGCCTGGCATTCGTCTATAGTATGTTTTAATATCAACAAAACCCATTAAAAGACCAAAAACAACAATGCATTTGTCCATCTATATCCCTACCCTGTCTGTTGCCTCCTTCCTCAAGTCCACTGGTTCCCATAGAAGACATACATCTTAAACTGGGTACATAGTTACATTTCATAGAGCTAAATAATTTACTAAAGAGCTGGGCACTGTAGTTTTTAGCAAAGATTACTCCAGCAGGAGTAAATAGTGCATTTGCTGGGGACTATTTTCAGCTGCACATTAAATGCTTGGCACACTAAAAACAAAAAAGGTGTGGGTCATTCATTTGTAATAGTTTTTAGACAAAATGAAATAGTACAGCACAGAGGAAGACGCATTGCCAGACATTAGCATGACAGAAATATAGGATCAAAACTGCAGGTTTGACTCCAAGTTGACTCAACTTCAGAACTGGGGAGGAGGGATGGGTAGAGACAACTCTGTCCAATGCTTTGACTTTGGCCTGCACTATCCATCTTAACTGCTAGTTATCAGTGTTACATATTGTTCTTTCAAAAAAAAATAATAATAAAGCACTTAAGCAAGCACTTAAACAAATTAGCAGTAACAAAACTAACTGCTATGCCACTTTAATGCTGGCATTACAGTATCATAATAGTCAAACTATTAGAAACCAGTTGGAATTAGAAAATGAAGAAAAACTTGTGGAAAAAGAAAAATACTTCAATGGGCCATCATCAAATTTAAGCAGCAGGAATGTGGCATTCATTACTGCAGCGCAGTGCTGGCATGTGACTTTGATGTGTATATGATGTGCAAGTAGAAAGGAGAAAAAAGAGCCGACACTGGAATGGTAACTACTCTGATAACTGAGCTGAAATCCTGTTGAAAGAGCCATCGCTTTTCATACACTCCAATTACATGACTCTCCTGCATGGCCATCATGAATCATAGAACAGATCATGATCCTTTAATGGAGACATTGAATCACTGACGAGTTGGGCTTGGCTGTTTCCTGATCCTGTTATTCTGTGCTCAGCGGTGTGAGAAACGGACTGAAAAACGATTTTTATTTTTCACAAATATGGTACACAAAGTGAAGTGAAGCACACAAAATGACGCCTTGATTGAGGACATAATTGAGGGAACGATGAACGATGATGATGGAAAAATCTGGCTGCTAATGACATGGAAACTGCAGCGCATATCAGTATTGTCAAAGGGTCAACCGTGAACTGTTTTGTAAATTTCTTCATGTATGACATACTGATTTTCTGTTTGCCTAATCACTGTACATGTTGATAGATCTGTTAATTATCAGTGACTACCTCTCCATGAGCAAGAGTCTCCTGGTTTTGAGTCTGTTTTTGATCATATTTGGGATATGGCGTTTACATGGAGAAGGAAAAACTTGGTTATGCAGATCCCCTTATACATGATCACAACAGTATTGACGTTTATAAATATATTTCATTATCTCAGTCACTATATTGTGTACCATCCATAGACTGTATATACAAAGTGGACATAATCACCGTGAAGTCACCCATTGGTTTGTGAACTGCTGTTCTGAAGTGTTTTGGCTGTCACCATCTTGGTTTTTGGCCGTCGCCATCTTAATCTTTTTTTGCAACCAGAAATGACACAAGAGGGTGGAGCATAGTACAACCAAACACTGAGTAAGACATTTTTAGGCAACCAAAAATCACAATTAACTTTCATGAACACAAAAACGCTGACAACACCCAGACAGGACAAGATAGCCACACCTTAAAGCATACCCTGCATTTTGGTCTATCTGACTCTAAATCGGACCATAATTTTTAAAAAAATGAGCATCTTACTGTCCTGAAGAAGACTTGAAACTAGCGACCATAAACTCATGTTTTCAATGTTTACTGAGGTAATAAATCAAGTGAGAAGTAGGCTCATTTTCTCATAGACTTCTATACAATCAGACTTCTTTTTGCAACCAGAGGAGTTGCCCCCTGCTGGATATGAAACAGAATGCAAGTGTAAGGCACTTTCACATTGTCTTCATTTTTCATACTTGGGAGGTTGCCCACTGGTACCATCAAATGATGTTCACAAACCTGGATAATATGTTGACATGGGCGAAATATAACTAGGACACTAGTCTGTTATACTGGAGATTGGAAACTGTGCATGTGCGAATACAGCAGAAGTGTCAATAGTTTGGTCTTTATCTATGTTATCTCTCTGATGGATCTGTGATATTCCAGAGTGGATCGGTATTCGAATATCGGGAAGCTGTTCAGCTCAGCTGGTAGAGCAGGCGCCCCATGTGCCGAGGCTGAAGTCTTTGCTACAGCAGCCCTTTGCTGCGTGTCATCCCCCCGATCTCCCCACTTCACTGCTATCACTGTCAATAAAATGAAAAAACCTCCCCAAAAAAATAATATTTTTACTTTCATGTTGTTACATTCGATCCATACGCCTCCTTCGGACTGAAGAGTATTAATACAAGTCATATTTTAAATAGTAATTTTAACATTTTGTGAAGTTGAACACACATCTGCTGCTGCAGACGATGAAAACAATGATATACTGCCAATTACTGTAAAGGAGAGAAGCTTTATCTCTCCTTCCATCTTCTCCTGTACACAAATACAGATGTGAAACACTGTGAGACACGGTAACAAAGCGGAGTGAACGCTGCTGCGCTGGAAGTGATTAATTGAGTTGATTAGCTCGTATTTTCAGAGGACATGATGTGAAAAGCCTTATTCTTCTAATGGTTGTTTGTTGAATATTGTGGAAATGAATATCCATTTAATTGCGGCTGCTGTAATGGAAAAACGCTCTGATCATTGGCAGTTAATTGGTACAAATGCAACAGGCACCTTGACATTGATGTTAAGATACTATTCCTGATTTAACTTTCTACTAGGTTTTTTGTCACGTTTGTTGTCTTTCAACCTAGCACTCATAATTGTAGAAATACATGGACACGAAATGCCATTTTTTCCCCCCGAGGCATTCGCATTCAATCAGAATGGACAAACAGTATGTTGAAGGGGACATATCATGCTAATTTTCGAGTTCATGCTTACTTGCTTGGTTTCTATGAGAACATGTTTACATGCTTTAATGTTCAAAAAATGTGTGAATATACCTGCATTCACGCTATTTCTGAAACAATCCATTTTAGCACCTTTAAGCCCCCTTCCCGAAACAGAAAAACAAAACGGAGTCTGGATGTGACATAGGAAGGACAGCTAATCTGTACGGCTTGTTGATGTTGATTCACATGTTGTGATTGAGGCAGTAGCGATGCGCAGGTCAGGGTTTTTTAACCCGTACCCACCCGACCCGTTATAAGAGCCAAACCACACTGCCCAACCCACAAAAATATGAGCCAATCACAGTGATGACACGGATCCTGTGTTAAAATTAAGTACCGCCACCATCGCTGGTATTTGTGTCTGACTGGGTTGTCTTACCTAACAATGTGTTGCTTGGTAGGCACTCTATATACCCAAATATTTGTTCATAAGCACTAAAAGTTTTTTCACGATATGTCCCCTTTTCGCCTTTATTTGATAAAAGCTTTATCAGCCATCTCACCTGCTATTGCCAGTAACTACTGTATTTACCACTTACCTGTACTGCTGTCGTTCACAATGACAGTCTAAAATCAAGTTCGCTGCATTTTTTTTAAGTTTTCTCAACATCAGAACAGAATGTAAATCAAAAGCATTTTTATCTCCAACCTTTTTGGTAAAGGTCACATATTTCTTATCTAGCTGCATAGAACTCCTTTTACACTATCCTTATCTTCAGCTTAAAGAACATCTTATATCATGGCAGTTCTGGTTAGATCCACAGCCTGCAGGTAATCCTTGCCTTAACTGTAGCCTGCGTGCTCTGTCATCTGACTGACTGATGTGCATTCATGAATCATGTGGTCAGATTTCTAAACAGACACGCTACATTTTGTCATCCTGACATCTCCATCCAAGCATACAAATGCCACGCTGTAGAAAGTTTGCCTCACAGTGAAAATTGGAATTCACAGAAGGACAAAATACGATATTTAGCCGGAGCATCGGTTGGCATGGTGTATGAGAACAAGACCGTCTCCCAGAAATCGCTTCTGTGGTTTGAATTGTCAAATTTCCTTCATTTACATTGACGTGTTCATTTCAGTTGGATGTGAAACAGATGTCTTAGCTTATTCGACTATGGGTTTTTTTTTGGGTATGTGTTGTCGCTCGAGGGCTTTCACATTTTGAGGTCCTTCCAGTGCTGCTTGGCTGCCCTGTTGGAAGAGTCACCCAAATCAAAGATGCACTGTGTTCTTACAAAATGCTCATGCATGATGTCTTACTTTATTATTTATTTTTT
Organism: Pterois miles; assembly: GCA_947000775.1. Lineage (NCBI taxonomy): Eukaryota > Metazoa > Chordata > Actinopteri > Perciformes > Scorpaenidae > Pterois > Pterois miles. The sequence goes on along the minus strand of CAMQGK010000052.1, from coordinate 14,951,116 downwards.
TGTCTAGCACCCATTTTTTTTTAGCCTTTAACTATTTTTGATCTGTCAAAGTAATCACTGGTGATCAGATTGCTGGCATATATTCAATAATAGGGTTGCTCCAGTTCCCATTCAATCGGAAGTTGAATTTGTTTTGTCGGCCGCACAGAGGCGGTAAATGGAAGACTATTCCAGCTCTCTCTCAGCTCCTTGTGGCTACGGATACATGGCAGCTAAATATTCTTGTTATTCCTCTTTGGAGTGCTTCAGTCCCGTAAAGTTCACCCACAGGTCGCTTCTTAAGGAGATGAGGAACTCCTCTGACGGGGAGTCACTCCACCTTACAACAGCCCTCACCACTTTAAAACAGCAGCCACTGACAAGTGAATAACACTGTGAACACGATAAGCCTGCATAGCATGTTCCCCGAGTTGTAGAAGCAGCGAGAACATAAAGTAAATCCAATATTTCCCCACAGGATTTTTGTGAGACTGTGGTGGCTGGACCTTGGACCCTCTAGGGGTGACTGGGGGCATGCTCCCCCGGTCGAAAAAATTTCAAAGTTAAATTCATCAATCTGGTTCACTTTGAGAGCAAAATTAAGAGACTACATCTTTGAAGAACTTTGTGCTCTTGTCAACAGTACATTTAGGCTACTCAAGTACTGTACTTACTACATTATTTTTATAATGGTATTACTTTTACTCAAGAAAAAGATCTGAGTGCTTCTTCCACCACTTTGCTCTAATAAATAATTTAATCATAAACACTTCGGCTGTATAGTTATGAATCGCGATGACAAGGCAAAAAGGTCACACTCACAGAGCATGGTAAACAAGATGGGGCCCGTGTTTGAAGGCGAGTTGAGTGGGTTGCCGACATCGGTACGGACCCGACGCACTAAGGACGGTCCACCCTGGTTGACATTCCCTGTGGGAAGAGAGGGCACGATGATTGTCCATACTTAATTGAGATTAATCACAAATTAATTGCACATCTGTTCAAAATGTACCCTCAAAGGGAGGGAGTGGGCAAATATGCTTGCTTTATGGAAATGCATGTATATATTTATTATTGGAAATCAATTAACAACACAAAACAATGACAAATATTGACCAGAAACCCTCACAGGTACTGTATTTAGCATAAAAAATAGGCTCAAATCATAACATGGCAATCATGTTTGTGCACCAGTGTACTAACTTGACTATGACTTGCCCCAAACTGCATGTGATTATCATAAAGTGGGCATGTCTGTAAAGGGGAGACTCGTGGGTACCCATAGTACCCATTTTCATTCACATATCTTGAGGTTAAAGGTCAATGGATCCATTTGAAAATGGCTATGACAGTTTTTCCTTCCCAAAATTTAGCACAAGTTTGGAGCGGTATTTAGCCTCAAGCTAGTGTGACATGATTGGCACCAATCCTGATACCAGTATTTTCACTCTTGCTTTAAAACTGAGCCTGTTATAACCTAAAAAGCACAAGTTGTGTTAATGCATTAAAGAAATTTGTGGTGTTAAAATTTACATTAACATGCCAATATTGCATTAACTTTGACAGTCTTAACATTACACACACTTGTGTACCTGTGGCTGGAAATGTGAGTGACACTACTTCTAAAACCAGGGCTATTTTCTGTTTTAGCAGGCTGACGTAACTGAATTCATTTTGTTGCCTTGAGTACTTCAATGCTTGTAGTGAACGTAGCAGAGCTGTAATATGAAGCCACACAAAACAAAGCATATTTTGCATATCACCTCAAATTGTTGCCGTTGTCGTCAGTCAATAACAGCGAGGGTAAAAGCACAAAGTCGAGTGTCGACCAATTATCGGTATAACACTAAAAGCAACAAGGAATGAAAAGGCACTAACACATCTTAAAAGTTAAATGTTTCAGCAAAAAGCATATCGCCAAAAGAGTTTTCATTTGTGTGACAACTGCACACTGCATTATTTAGCTACCCGAAGAGCAATAGCATAACACCACAGTGAAAAAAGGCACACTCGCAGCCATGTCTGGAGACATAAATCAGTCAGAAACTACGCCTGTATTCCTGCAACATCGCCCAACCTGATTCATCAGAATGTTTTTCCTGGTGTCATTCCTGCTACCAAACGCTTGTTTCCTGAGCTTGTTTTCCTGCTAGAGGAGAGTGTGTAGACACAGTATGTATTAGCAGTTCTGAATGGGGAAATCAGTTATGCACCACTGACAGTGTGAGACATGCAGTCAGCAAAACTGGCAAATCTTTTAGCGGATGTCATAAAATCTCCCAGACACACTTTCAGGGTCACACAGCCACAGAAACAGTGTGTATGTATTTTCGGGACGACTCAAGCAAGTCTGGATTGGGGGGGGGGGTTCCACTGTGGATTTGATGGATGTGAGACTTGTAATTTGTCACACAATCTAAATGTTTTTTCAAACGTGAATTACTGCCACAAACTGTGCCGGTTCTGAAAGTAATCCTACCCTTTCAAAAGGCACTGAGTGATGCATCTGTAAAAGCTCCGCTGAGAGGAAACAAGATGTTTTTCAGAGACGACACAGTCGACTGTCAGAAGACTGTGGTTGCAGGCACATCTCTGTGCACCATGCTGTCCAAAATCAATGCGTGTTTTTTTATGTGATAATATAATTTGACTCCATCTTTCAGAAATTTATAACATTTCGAACCAAAAAACATCCTCTCTGAATTGAAATGTTGCTTGATCAAATGACTGATTATCGTTAGTTAGTATGCAGGAGTGAGCAGCAATCACGGTGTGTGTAATTCCTCCCCATTCCTTTGAATTTTCCTCAATTTGAAAAGCAAATATGATGCGTGTCGACCTGTCCTCTGCAGCCTGTCTTAAAGGCCTTTTGTATTTACTGTGTTCACCAGAAGTGGAGAGAGGAGGTGGGTATAAGCTGTTTGACAGAACCATGTAATATTTCACAGTTTACCTGTCAGTTCTCAGAGTGTTCGTAGACATCAAGGGCTGCCTGTACACATGCATGTGCCACTTTTAGCCCAGAAACTAGCAAACATTTTATTCAGAGGTTTAATGCTTTTAGCACTAGTCCAACAGAGGTTTCATCGTGTTTGCATGTGTTTTTTTTTTTTTTTTTTTGTTATTTTTGGTTTGCCGTTATTTAGACACATGCACATGTTAACATTCATCACTTAAACTATACCTTTAAAGCTAGGGTTGGCAGTGTTCTTCTAAAATGTTTTTGTTATATCAGTGGAAATTCTCATATAGCGGCAGTCCCGCCCCTTCCGGTGAACCACAATGGGACCTTACTTGGGGAAAAAATATGAACAGTAGTCAACAGCGAGACAAATATTTTTTTAATTGCTCCATGAATCACACGTTTGTCAATTTCAAAGGTAATTTTGTAAATCAATAAAGTCTTGGTTACAGTAGTTGTAAAACTGTTGAAGTAGAAAACCATAAAAATGTGTAACTCGAAAGTCTACACACTCTCTGAAGCTATGACGCCTGTGTGTTTCGTACTGGGATGTACTCACACCAGCATTGGGTCTTACTTGTTCTTTCGCTTCCTGGCTGATAAAAAGACCAGGAGTCGCTGCATAAGCCCTGGAATGGACCGCACGCATGAGGAAGAAGAGGAGGATGCATTAGTCCTGCTATTTGTACCTGTGTTGATTTTCGAATTTCGGCATACCATGTAAAATAAAATGGGTTAGAGCTTCCACCCCGCCCAGACATGCTTCTCCCAAGCGCCTCGAGCTGCATCTCTTCTAGGGGGTTTCGAGATCTCGCCTTTTTTCACGTGAGCCAAGCATGAAAGTGCTCGTTTGACTGTATATTGACATCATCTCAGCTAGCATTACTACACTTTCAATGTCTAGATATCTGTAGAAACTGTCAGTTTAACGTTAAGATGAATTTTTAAATTATGACACTTCCTACTTTCTTTCAAAATAAAACCTCCCTTAAGCATTTTTTTTCTGTGGGCTGCAGAACTCCTTCATTTGCTAACAAAAGGCTTTTATTCTGAAAGGACAGTGTTGTAGAACATAAAGTGACTTGCACGACTCCATGAATGAATATAGGATGGGGTTTTAATTGTGGGTTATTACTATTATTTCCAAATGCAACACATTTCTTGACCTTTCTTTATCTAAAATACATATAAATGACATTTATAATGACATGAAATGGTCATTATGAAAGAGAAATCTGTGCAGAAAGAGCAGCAGCAGCAGAAACGCAGCAGAAACGCAGCTAACACACAGCCGGTGTGAACAACACGCGTGAATCACACAGTCATGCGGTAACGCAGCCGCCATGCGCTTGTCAGGCGTGAGGTCTGTCCGAGACGTAAAACACATCAGGTAAGATAACGTATCATTGGTGCGTGGAACATAGCTAAGTTAGCTAGCTAGTCTTAGTGACCTATATTGTACAAGACAAGAAATGCAGTTCACTGAGTAGATTCACACAAGACTAAAATGATCCGACAAACTGTAACTTTCTTGACTTGCAAAATTATCTTTTAAATTGAAAAACATCATATGTGTTAATCATGGCGCAAATAAAACAGGATAAAAAAAAACAGTCCGTACATATTTTGTCTGGAATAAGGTCCACTGGAAGAGGAGGGACCTCTCCATCATGTCCCAACAACCAATGCATCAAATGCTCTGACAAAAAAAGAGACAAGAAACCCAGTATCTGTGGCTGTTGGAGCCAGTGCTGCTCGCTACTTTCATTGGCAAAAAGTTGGCAACACTGGGCTGGGTTTTTCAATTACAGAAAATTTCAAATCTAACGCCCTCTTGTTAGTTTCTCAACAATACCAACTCTAGCTATAATGTGGGAATAATGCATTTGAAATTTCAGATTGTGTGTCATCAATCGATAGGCTGTTAGGGCTCAAATTACAGAGTGTAATAGCTTTGAATAACAACGCAATACCTACGCTGTGGCAGTGCTACAGGACATATCCAGTGTCAGAACAAGGTCCAGACCGAGGCTTTAACTATGACACCATGTGCTACCTTCTGTTCATGGCAAATTATGTGAATATGCAAAAGGCCCATGTGTTAAAAATTTGAGACTGACTGCTGCAACTGCATATTCTGCTTTATTGCACGCACAAGGTTGTTAAGCCTTGAAACAACAGCATGATGCATCTTGCCCCCGAACTCTATTAAGGCTGGTAAGGATATGATATCATGTGTGGTGGAAATACATGAAAAGGAGAGAAACACATTGCTAACAACATGTGTTTACAGGACATTGAAACTGTAGTCACAGACTACTAATATGAATATTTACTGATCGGCAGGGTTATGTGGAAACAATTTGTCTTTTGTGTAATATACATTTACATATTATGGTCTTTGTTCCAATGAAATGTTCCAATGAAAACAACGATTTGTAACAATTTAGTTTCAGCTCAGATTTGACCTGAATTGGTATTTTAAATTGGACCTGAATTTAATGCGACAGTAGGCAGAATATTTTTAGCATTACTGGGCAAAAAGTCCATAATAACCTTTCAGCTTATTGTAATTCAAGCGTTCTGAGAGAAAACTTAACTTCTGCAACTCCTCTTGGCTCTGTTTTCAGGCTTGAAATAAATCTGTCCTGTGACAGGAGTCTTTCAGAGCGAGTGTTCCTATTGGATGATCATTCAACGGAGGCAGCTGTCAATCACTCGCGAACTCCAATCGAACAGCTGCTGAGTGGTTCTTGGCATTTCCTCAACTGATCTCAACGTAGTTGCAGGGTTACAAACTTTAGCATTTTACAGCTAAACAGAAACTACAAGATGATTCTGAAAACATTTTAAGCTAGAAACAGGCATTACAGTAACAGAATATTGATTCATATATGATCATTGCTGCCTTATTTGACTGTTTCATTGACAGTTGCTCAGATACAGGCTCCAGCTTGGCTCTGATTGGTTGTTTTCCTCCTGTCTGTGAAATCTTGCAGATGCCATTAGGAGCACCGGAAGACACCAAGGCAATTCTTGTTATGTAATATGTAAGGGTTAATGTATAGAGTCACTGTTGTTAAAGAAACCCCGACAGGGTGATATCGTCTCTCATCACCCGCTAGCACTTATTACACGGCTACTTATTTAAGGAATCAACAATTTGACACAAAAACAAACTGGCAGAGTCCGACATCTGAGCTGCGCCCATAGCAACGGTGTGCTATAAATAGCAACGGTTTGCTATAACGAAATAACAGACTGTAGGAGGCCGTGATTGACCAATCAGAATATTATTCAACTATGCTGTACAATAATATTATATAATAACTTATTTTTTTACCATGTATGCTGCCTGCCCCAATCGCTTGCTTACTTTTAATTTCATGTACAAAGTGCTGAATGCTCCAAGGAGGTAATAGAGGGCAACTTTTTGTGCAGCCCTCAAATAGCAAGCCATTGTTTATCTCAGTTCCAAACTGTTGGTATGTCACCCATCTGCACTGTGCATTTTCAACACTATATAAGTTTTTGTAAATAAAAGACCTTATTGCTTCAGCTACTGCAGTCGACTGGGACAAATTACCAACCATGCGCTTTGTTGCCAGCTTGCCTCAGGTTGACTGTTCACGCAGGTAACATTAACTTCAGCCCTCAGTTGCGCTGCAGCGAGCCTCACACCCCCTACAGTAACGCATATTCAAATATACCCACTACCAACACAAGCTATACACAAGCACAGTAATAGTTTGTTATAATTTGAAATACCACTTGTAGTCAATTATTCAGCCCCTCAGAATAGCTTCAAGCTTCACTCGGGAATGCTGCTGATTGGGATTGTTCACATAAAGAAAAAAAAGCAGCAAAAATAGCGGCACAAAAATAGTGCCAAAAGTCACTCAAAGAGACGTATTAAAGCGCAATGTTTCAAGAATTTGTTTTAGAACATCCACAAATTGAACACTTTGAAACACCTGTCAGCGATTCAGAACTTCAGCCTCGGGGAATCAAACTCTCAGTCTGGAGCTGAGTTTCTGACATTAGAGGCACAGTGTTCAACATTGTACACTGGCAGCAGAGGCAGACTAGTGAAGGCGAGGAATAGCACGAGCAACAAACAAAAACAAAAAAAAAAAAAAAGAAAAAGCAGTTGTTGACATATGTACAGCCTCAACCTAAGGCATGTTTATCAGTGGGGGGAAAAAGCGAGCTGTCACGACACGACAAATTAGCATTTTTTGTCATGTTTTTAACTTTAGCATAAAAGCTGACACCCTAAACCCACCATAAACTGTATACCGGTGTTCCAAGTGAAGCATGTACTGCTAAGATGATTATTTTCAGGTGTTATGAACAAGATATTAACTGTTTGGAGTGATGCCTTGCTATATGATTGAGTTTCTCCAGCCCTGTGCATTCTGTGGGGAGCGGAGCATCATGGGGCTGCCTTGACAAGCTCATCCATCAGCACAGCATGTTCAAGTCCCCATCAAATGCCTGCACCGCTCCATAAAGTGGAGGAGGAGAGGTGTCACTCCCTAAACAGAATATATGGTCTCTCACTGAGACACAAATTAGACAGTAAATACATTACGGTGGAAGTAGCCTCTTCCACTGCAACATGTTTGCACTGCCGCTGTGCCAAAATCAACACTGCAGGGCTATTAAAGGAGGCCGCTCACCTGCCAACGAGACGCACACATTTACATCTGATTACCTCAGCAACTCGCCTACGTCGGACTATGGCATTAACATAGTGACTGCTTGATCTTTAAAGGGAAGTTTAATATAAATTCAGTTCATTTCATTTCATACTCAAAGTAAGCACACAAACTTCTGGGCTATTTTTAATTATATTATTATCACCTTGTATTCCTCTTTTTTTTTTAGTTATTCTGGTAGCATAATTGTCTTCACTTTCAGCCTTGACTGACCATTATTCTAAGCGTGTTGTACTGGAGGCACAGGTGGAATGCAGCCCGTCGCAAATTTTGATTTGGCATGCACAGAGTATGAATCTGTGTCCGTTTATTCTGGCTTATCTTGTCGAAATACTTGTCTCACACATATAATGCATAACTGCACAATGCACACACAAAACAGAGCCGTGGCGCTGTCCAACACAATTAATTAACTTCCCCTCCCCCTGTCTTTCCAGCGCTTCCCAGTTTGGTATGGCCAATTCCCAGCAGTGCTCGTCTCTATTCACTCCACTGTTGGCCTGGAGAGGGGTAGACGGCCTCATATCCTCTGATACGCACCCTACCAGTGAGCAGGCGTAACATGCGAGAAAGTTAATATCATCCCTTAGATTGTACTCGCACATGACCAACAGGAAGGACGTGACGCCTCCTTGCTTTCCCATCAATGAACATGGCTGTTTTTGTTATATTTGCTCAACCTAGCCTGAGGTACCATGCCTAGGGACTGAGCCTTAGTTTCTGCAGTGTTTTTCCTCCGTACCACCTATGCACCCCACCCGCTTTTAAATCCTTTATATTATATATATATATATTGAACATTCACAATATCCTGACAGTAGGGATGTGATGGTGAGGCAATTTTCTGCAGCTGTGCCATGCACATGGGCTGTGACTGCTCCGTCTAATTGCCTCATTAACATTATGGTTCTCCTAAAGCATTGGACTTTAATCCAGAATCAAATAGGCGCTTTTCCCTTTTTCTTTGACACCAAATCCTTTGCAATCATCATGTCTGTCAACTCTCTCTTGTCCCATGTGTGAAAACTGAATCCTTCTACTCTGAGCTGAGACTATCTATTGATAACACAGCACTGATACGCAAAAACAAACTAAACGGGTTTTATCTCTACAAAAAAAAAAGAAAACAACGGTGGGGGCGAGTTATGTAGTGTGTGTATGCCACCACCGTGTCACAATGGTAAAATCGACCAACAAGGCAAGCCTACCTGACAGTAGTGCATGAGACAGGTAATCTGATGAAAACCATGTGTCTTTCTGTCCTCTGGTGCTCCTGATGGCATCTGCAAGATTTCACAGACCGGAAGAAAACAACCAATCAGAGCTGATCTGGAGCATATCGTCTCTGAGCAGCTGTCAGTCCCTCACAAACTCAGATCAAATGGTCAAACTAGGCATCAAATATGAATTAATACTCTGTTACTGTAATGCCTTACCCCGCCGTCATGTTGAGATCAGGTGAGGATATACCAAGCACCGCCCACCAGCTGGAGCAAACATTCTCATTTTACAGCTAAACAGTAACTACAAGATGTTTCTGAAAACATTTGAGGCGAGAAATAGTCATAACAGTAACAGAATATTGAAGTATATGTGATCAGCGCTGCCTAGTTAGACCGTTTGACCGGAGTTCGCTAGTGACTGACGGCTACCTCCACTGAACAACAGCCAATAGTAACGCTGTCTCTCTGAAATGACCTGTGATTGGCCAAAGTCTCCCATCACTGGCTAAATTTATTAAGGCCTGACCACAGAGCCATGAGGAGGTGTATAAATCTATTTTTCTCTCAGTGCACTTTAATTACAATACACTTAAAGGTTATTATGGAATTTTTACCAAATAATGCCAAAAGTTTTCTGCCTATTAGATTTTACGAAATCTCGCAATACATCTCAACTAGATGAAGCCAAATAGATTTTTGCTGCTGAGGGACAGCATGGAGAAGTTGTATTTGCTCCGCCACGTCAAGATGCTGCGAGATATGTGAGGAAAATACTAGTTTCATGGGCAGCAAGAGAAATATTATTGTAAATTATGGATCTTGAGGATGAAAACCGAGGTGACTTGTCATTTCTGTGTGATGTAACAGCGTATTTAAATGACCCACATGCCTGAATGTGAAACTGGAAGGACACAAACCAGGCATTCATGAATATGCATGCCGCAGTAAAAGGCAATTCAAACGAATCTGCATTCGCAGGGAGAGCCAAACTGCAACAGGAAAAGTGCAAATTTAGGACGAGGTTTACGAACCTTGATTCCCATAAACAGTTTTCGAAGTTTTACAAATCCATTTGCAGTTGAGTTGCGGTGAGTTTTCCGAAATACTGACACACGGAGCTGAATTAATTGCAGTGGAACAGCCGAGCGAGGGCCAAGTTTGATTCTCTTGAGGCAGAGGAGTTTGCCCCTTTCATCTCAGACACAATGCCACAACTCCGCCTTGAGGCTGCCTGCGCGCCAAGTATGTTTGGAAGCATTTATTTGTGTAAACAAATGCTCTCCGTGATGAGGCTAAACAATCATCTCACAGTGCCCACCTGACAGACAAGAAGAGGTGTCTGCTGTCTGACTACAATGCATTATTTCAGTAACGGCTTTCACATTTTCACGGCTCTCGTTTTCAAATGACTGATCACAGTCTAGCCGGCGCAATCAAACTAGAAGGGCAGCTGCACAATGAGTATCAAAACAATAACAATGAGTGTTTGTATCAAACACAAAGATAGCAGGGAACCGACACAAAAAGCAGACCGTTTTATGGAATTGATACAGATAGGATAATGCAGTGCAGCGGGAGAGGCTTTGTGTGGCTTAATTTGCAAAGGAAGACACAAAACTAACCAAATGAAACTAATTATATTGAATATTGACAGTGCGAGGCTCTGTCAGAATGTGTGAAATGATGGAAAGGTCAGAAACATGATTTGGGTGTACATGTTGGACAAAAGGTTAGTGACTGTGTCAGAATAGTTACTGAATGTCTATAACAAAATAACTGGCCTGTTTGGAAATGTCACAAAGAAGCTTTATTACCCACTGACATTGAAAATGTGCACGCCGTCGATCTTAAATATACGGCACAGTGGATATATACTGTACACTCACATTAAAAAAGTGGGAATCACCACTTTTTGTGGCCCATGATGCAACATTATCACGATACTAAACATTTTGCAATATGCTGAGTATTGTGATAACGTATATTGTGATTTATCACCTTTTTTCAACTGCAAATTATGCAGCTTGTCAACATCTGTTTTACCGAACAAGATAAAGTTTTAATTCGCATATCTTGAGGTCAGAGGTCAAGGGACCCCTCTGAAAATGGCTTCCTCGCCAAAATTTGCCGAGACCTGGGACATTATTTAGCATTCTTCCCGACAAGCTAACACAACGTGGTTGTTACCAATGGATTCCTTAGGTTTTCTAGTTTCATATACCAGTATCTTCACTCTTTGTTACTGGTTCAAGACCCCATATGGACCAACTACTGAGTGTGAACTGGTAGCTGGAGAGGTGCCAGTTTGGGCACTGCCGAGGTGCCCTTGAGCAAGGCCCATAACCCCCAACTGCTTGGGGCGCTTGTCAGAGGCAGCCCCCTCGCTCTGACATGTCTCCTTCAATGCAAGCATATAGGTCCTGTTTGTTGAGTGTACTGTGTAAAAAATAACAACAGAGTGAAAAGACTGAATTTCCCCTCCGGGGATCAATAAAGTGTCTTGTTCTTATTCTTTGTCTTCTTCTTCTTTTAATCGCATCTCTATGAAGTAATTCAAACCACTGTTGCTTCACACTGAAAGTTAAACACACATGGGCTTTAACTGTGAAGCTGTCACAGAAACAAACTTTTTTGTCACCAAGATTAGCAGTGACAGAGTTTTTTTTTTTCATTAAAAATGCTTAGTAACTCTTCATTTTACAGGCCCACAGATTTTATGATAATTAGGTGATAATTAGCCTATTTTAAATTCAAAATTAAAATTTACATCAAAATTGATCAAAAATTACTTTCTTATAAACATTAATAATTAGATTTCACTATTTCCCAATAGCGCCCTGCGATGGACTGGCGACCTGTCCAGGGTGTACCCTGCCTTCACCCAATGTCAGCTGGGATCAGCTCCAGCCCCCCAGTGACCCCGAACGGGATAAACGGTTGCAGATAGATTAATATTTTCCAATACCTGGTAATTTATTTACCATATTTTTCGCACTATAAGGCACACCAGATTATAAGGCGCACTATCAATGAGCTATATTTTCATACATAAGGCGCTCACGTCTCGTGATAGTGGAGTACCTCGCCCGGCGTTTCCTCCCAATGTGTGTTCACCTTCTGTCATCCAGCGCTCCCACACAGCTCGCAGTTTAACTTTGAACAACCTGTTGACACCAATATCTAGCGGTTGGAGTTATTTAGTTGGCAAGCTCCGAATTAGGGCTGCACGGTGGTGCAGTGGTTAGCGCTGTCGCCTCACAGCAACAGGGTCGCAGGTTCGATTCCGGCTTGGGACTCTTTTGTGTGGAGTTTGTATGTTCTCCCCGTGTAAGCGTGGGTTTTCTCCGGGTACTCCGGCTTCCTCCCACCGTCCAAAAACATGCAATTTAGGTTAATTGATGACTCTAAATTGCCCGTAGGTGTGAATGTGAGCATGAATGGTTGTCTGTCTCTATGTGCCCTGCGATGGACTGGCGACCTGTCCAGGGTGAACCCCGCCTTCACCCAATGCTAGCTGGGATCGGCTCCAGCCCCCCACAACCCCTAACGGGATAAGCGGTTGACGATGAATGAATGAAAGCTCTGAATTAGTTTTCTTCACTTTCGTTTTGACAGTGTCGGTGAGTGCCTTGAATGCTCCGACAATCAACCCAGTGGTGCGACGTCGTAGCTTACCCAACTTGTAATAACACATTTTGATTGATTGATCATTTTTGAGCGCCCTGTACCACATAAAATTGGTTCGAGGTCAGTAAGCACAACCAGAATTGATACATAAGGCGCGCCGGATTAAAAGGCGCACTGAAAATTAAAGGATTTTAAGTGCGCCTTATAGGGCAAAAAATACGGTAATACATTTCCAGGAAAATAATACAAAGTTAGTTTTTATACTTTATAGCCATGTCTGCTGGTAAATAGATAATAATTAGCAAATAAAGTCTTTGAAATTTCTTAAAATAATTAAAAAAAAATTTCATTAGCAACCAGGTAACATAGCATATAATTATTCAATAATGTTTATAATAAAGTCATTTTCAATTAATTTTGCTGTAAATATTGGGGTAATTTGGCAGTACTTCCAAAGGAATTTAAAATAGGCTACTTGCTAACAGGGGTGTGACGCTATATCGTGCCGCGATATTTTGTGATATAAAAACATGAAGATATGCATCATCGAGACATCGCCATCAGTGTGCGAATGAGTATTTAGATTAGCTACTGATGGGAAAGTTAGCAGCGCTCTGCCATCAGTGTATGAATGTGTGTGAATGGTCAGAAGACTAGAAAAGCACTGTATAAATACCATAAACTTTTATTGTATTTATATACTGTTTTTCTTCCATTTCCATTCCAGAACGTAGCACTATCAGAATGCTGAACATATTTTTAATTTATGAGCGATTCTCCGCCACAGGGGAGGTGCGTACACACAGCTGTTTGCTGCTTGCCACTCTTACTATCTCTCATTGACTGCTCTGTCTGTGGATTGCTACAATGGAGGGAAGTGAAATCAGAGCTCCAAGTTCTATTTACAACCAAGCAGGATAACCATATTCTGCTTGTCTATCAAGGTCTGCTGTGTTTCAGACACAAGCTCTACACACAGCATACAGCGCTGGCCTGAAACAACAGCTACATGATAGTCATGTGTATCTAGTAAGGGTGGGAGGGTTCATGAAATTCACCATTTAGTTCATATCATGGTTTGGGGTCATGGTTTTCAGTTTGGTTCAGCACAGCGGTAAACGGTATTTATGGTACAGCAAGGAGGCCGAGGGAGAGATAGAGAGAAAGAGGCCAAGGGACGGCATATTATAGTGCGGCTCAAGTACCCTAATCACATGCTTCCATCCAGCGTCCTCCACGACTGCATAATTCTGCATATCTCTCACTATAAACATCCCCAGTGCTTTAGTTATGTTTTTCCTCTGTCTGAGTCTGCATGCAGAGGCTGTTTAAATGCTACTGGGAGAAGGAGTTGCTCTTTCCTCCCCGACTCTCTCCTCCTTGTGCTATCAATGGTCACACCGGAGTAAATGATTCATCATATGGGAAGTATTGCCGCGAGCGTAAGCCACACATTTTGCACAGTGCTTACACACAGTTGACGTTTTAGCCACCACTTTTTTTCCCTGTCACTGTCCTACGTAACACCAAATCCGTAATGCTCCCACACACTCTAATGCTCTACCTGTACTTTACCGTGTCCACTCGCCATTTCCTTAAAGGAATCACAGCTGTACTCATCAATGTCAACTGAGAAGTTTGAGAAGGAAGGGGCTGGGTCATATCTTTGGCGGTACAACACATGCGCAGTAAAATCTGGTCCGCCCTCGCCGAAATTGAGCCAATAACAATGCACAACCACAGCTTCAGTTATACTGCGCATGTGTTATACCTCATATTCCTGTCCACCCGTGTCCTGGCCTCTTTCCATAAAAAAACGGGTTAAAAAAAAATACACAGTCGACCTCATAACCTATTTTAAATGAACCGAACAATACATGCACGACATGAACCGTGACTAGTGAACTGAACGGTTCCCATCCCTAGTATCTAGGTATTCTTCTATGGATACATAAAGCTTAAACAAAGATAAGATAAGATAAGATAAGATATTCCTTTATTAGTCCCACAGTGGGGAAATTTACACGTTACAGCAGCAATACAAATAAAATAAATTAGTATATACATAATAGAAAATAAAAGAAAAAAGTAAAGACAGAAAAAATGTGTCCATCATATCAATGATATAATTGTACATAAAGTCCTTATTGCACGTATGTCACAAACAAAGGGGAATAAATGAGCAAGACTTCTCTGATCAGATGGACTTTCCCTCCTGTAACCTGGGAAGAGGACAGGCTACACAAACAAACACAAAGCCAAACTGAGGCACATCATTCACACAGAGAGGAGAATGAAACAAACAGAGGAAGAGAGAGAGACACAAGAGGAGAGGCTGAGCCTCCTGGAGGACGAAGATCCACATCCAACATGTGGAAGGAGGCACCCAGAGAGAGAGAGGTCCCAGGACGGACGATGGTTCAGTATAGAGAAGCTCATGATTTCAAAATGATTAAATCCACAATCCTGAGCTTAAGAAACAAAGGCCTTACATACTGAGCTACTGTGAACGTACTGATACTGCATTTCGATGTACATGGAGTACAGCGTTCACGTTAAAATGTCCTAATGAAAGTGAAGATTTTACTGATCACGCCTTTTATGGCTTAGCCGGCCTTTGCTACTTGATCTTAACTTTGACAGGCCAGTGGGGAGAATCAGGAAATTAAAGTGACAAGTTGTGTGACAGTCTGATTGAAAAGAGAATAGACTGTAACTTCATTAGTGCCTCCCATCAATCAGTCTGAGCCAAGTTTTACAGGCATCTTTATGAGAGAACAGACATCGTGATCTCCGTTTGATGATTCATCAGAATTATTGGACTAGGCTATGTGCAGCTGGACGTTTTCATACAGGACACTTGGATCTGTCTCATGGCAGCATTTTCCCTGTTAACTAATAAAGATACAAGATGTTCAGTTGACATGTTGCTACTTAGCATTTAGGAGGACTGTGCTGTAGATAAACAGAACACATTTTAAATTGATGGAAGGTAATCAGACCTTAACATAAAATACATGACATCAACCGGTTGAATTGTTTTCGTTTTTTTTAAATTTCAACCAGTTTGATCATGTGGGGTTTTAGCGGTAGCATGGCACATTGTGCTAACAGACTTCCCCCATATTGAGTTGTGAACATAATTATAGCACAAGTATGTATACAATAACACCCCTTTGGTGCTGTGAAATGTTCTGTGTTGGTTTTAATGTCTTGATGGAAACGTGTCAAAAACAAGCGGCAACCTCTGAAAAGTCTGAAAAGTGAAGCCAATGAGGAATTGCCTAAAACTTGCATTCGTTATTAAAGCCAGCAGGGGGCGAAAAGAAGTCTGATTGTATAGAAGTCTATGAGAAAGTCAGCCTACTTCTCACTCGATTAATTACCTCAGTAAACATTGTAAACATGAATTTATGGTCTCAATCGCTAGTTTCAAGTCTTCTTCAACACAACATGATGTTCATTTAGTAAATTATGATCCCATGTAGAGTCAAATAAACTATAAAGCAGGGTATAAATTAGGGCATGATTACCTTGTGATTGACAGGTTTGCTACCACGGCGTTGTCCGGTCTGGGAGTTGTCCCTGTTTTAGAAATTTAACCCTTTCAGTGTTTTCAGTTCATGAAAGTTAATTCTAACATTAACATAAGATATCATACAAATAATTGTATGAGAATATGTTTAAAAGTTATTCCTCCTTTTGTTGCGACAAATGTCCAGCAATGTGTCAATTTACGCTCATTAAATACAAACAGCCTTAGTTTCACCTTCACAGGAAACAACTTCCCAGGATTAGGCAGGAAAACTACTTAGGCTTAGGAAAAGATCACCTTGGTTAGGATTAGGCAACACAACTATACTGATCAAAAATATAAATGCAAAATGTTTGTTTTTGCTCCCATTTTTTATGAGCTGAAGTCAAAAATCTAAGACTTTTTCTATGTACAAAAGGCTTATTTCTCTCAAATATTGTTCACAAATTTGTCTGAATCTGTGTTAGTGAGCACTTCTCCTTTGCTGAAATTCGCCTCACAGATGTGGCATATCAAGATGCTGATTAGACAACATGATTATTGTGCAGGTGTACCTTAGACTGGTCACACTAAGTGCTATGTTTATATTTTTGTTCAGTGTACTTAGGCTTAGGAAAAGATCGCCTTGGTTAGAATTAGGCAACAAAACTACTTAGTTTGGCTTAGGAAAAGACTGCGGTTTGGCTTGAAATAACTCTAGAAGTGGTGTTACTCAAATACGTAACTTGCAAATAAATCAATTCTGACTTCTGATTTCACACAGGACACAAAGGCCAGTCCCCTGCGCAAAAATCCAGCATGTTTTGATCCACCCGTCCACACCAACCTCACCCCCACACTGCATCACAGTGCATCACTTTTCGTAGGTATAGCCACGAAGTGTAAACCAACCTGGACATTATGGTCGCCTAAAGAGATCTTATTCAGCATTTGGTTGTTAGCTCCTCTCACTTCTGGTTGCAAGAAAAACAAGATGGCGACGGCCAAAATGTTGATCTCAAAGCTTCAAAACAGCAGTCCTCAAACCAGTGGATGTCATCTCAGTGACACCGTCCACTTCTTATATCCAGTCTAAGGTCAACAGTGATTTTGATAATACTTTTTTGGTCCCTGCATCTCATCATGTCTCGGTTAAGCTATACAATAATATAATGTTAAAATAACATTGCACTGAGCCTACAAATGTGTTCTGCTCTGGATACCATGTGTTTTCTGTCTTTTTGCACATTCATTTGTCAGCAGCAGCCAAACAGTTTGTGAAATTGTTCTGGCTCATGTTATATTCATGTATAAAAATTTAAAGAGAAGACCACAAAATCTCTTTGTATTGTAAATGGACGTTGGTGATCCAAATCACAAAGCTCTGTGTTGGCTATCAAGGACTTGGCAAGGGTGAGTGTAACAGGCCAAAACATGAACAAAGACTGTGTACTGTTGGCTGTTCTGCACATTATCTCACTTGTTTCAAGACATAAAGAGACCACCTGTTACTTAGTATTCTAGCTTCTGATGTGAAGACACACTTTTATTGCATAAAATGAGGAAAAAGCATGATTAGAAAACTGCTGCAAATATTGCAACACACTTGAAACGTGGTTTAGGTTGTGATTTTGTTCTACTTATTTCCCTTGTATGTGCTATTGATTTTTTTTTTTTCTGTTTGAGCATCTTTGTTGTTATTTCTTTCTTTTTCCACAGTGAGGTCAGTCCCATTGAGACCTGTTACCACCTCCTTTTGTAGAAATATATATTTTTAAAAGTTAAAAGCAAGATGTTAGCAAGTGAAAAAGCAGTACTACGGGATCAAAGCTTCGGTTGCAACTTTCAAATTTGTGGCAGTAAAATTTACACGTCATGTAAGGTCAGCTGCCGTAGACGGCATATTAAAATATATGCATACATTAAGAAATATATGATCTGCAAAGAACAATTTGCCCTTTTATTTGCCACTCAACATGAGAAAAAAAATATCGCATTAATATTTCTACTCTGATGATCATCATGTATTTTGCGCAGATGAGAGCAATTTTCCACCTTTAGAATGCAATTTTATCTTGGGAGCACTTTGACGTAAGTAATTTGTTTGAGACGCAGCTATAATTTTCTTAACTACTCTCACAGAGCCGTGAGAGGCTGTTTGTTACAATGCTGGAAGACACAGACAGATGATATGCAACCTGCTCTGCCTCCTCCGTTCTTTCCCTGCATCCCCTCTGGCTACTTCAGCAACATGCAGGAAAGGGAAAAGGGCCATTTTAACTTTAGCCCTCTGACGGAGTCACAGACCTCGAGGCAGAACATCTCATTATGAAGCTACAAACATCATATTTCTTCTTCAAACTACATGTAAAAATGTAAAATAAATAAATAAGGTGAAAAACACTGCACACAAAACCAGTAACATTCTTCTACTGTGCAGTGTATTCAATCAGCTTTAGTATCACTTAAATATATTATTAAAATTAGGGCTGTCAAAGAGATCACTAGAAAAGCACTCGGAGAGCGCAGACCTCCGTCAAGCACCATAGTTTCCCCCCATATTGTAATTCACTCCAAAATAAAAATCCTACATTTTTTAAAAAGAATTTTATATCAGTGGCAAACATAGAACATATATACAAGACACAACATAAAACTAAAAATTAGGCCAACATGTAAGAGTACCCCCATATATAAATTGCTATAAAATCCGCCATCTGGATCAGATCTGGATCAGCCTTTGGGATTTGATAGAAGTACACATTGTAAATCCCTGAGTCAAATGTCATGAGCTTTAGGCAACAATTACCAGAGATATTGAGAAACAATTTTTTGGGTCCCATTTACCCCAATGTTAACGAAAATTTAACATGATCCAGAATCCAGGATTTCTTCCGGATCACCCCCAAAATTAAATCAGTTCTTCCTTTTCACATTTTCGACACACCCTGAAAATTTCATCACAATCCGTCCATAAGTTTTTGAGTCATCTTGAACACAGACAGACAGATAAACGCTGGCAAAAACATAACCTCCTTGGTGGAGGTAATATTAAAATTGACGTGTAAAAGTAATCATTTTAACGCCACTTATTTCTTTAATGCATTAATGCTAACTAACAATGCAATATTTTAATCAACTGATAGCCCTAATTAAGATAAGATAAGATAAGATAAGATATTCCTTTATTAGTCCCACAGTGGGGAAATTCACTAGTCCTAGTAATACTTTATATTACCGATGGGTTTAAGTTATTTACCTCAAAATGTTAATGACTGGCTTCTAAATTTAAAATGGGTTTAAGTTCATTTTTAACTGTGTTAAATGAGTGGGTGCAGCAATAGGTGACTTTTCCCACATAAATGGAGCATCTTTTTCTCAGTTATTTTCTCTATTTTATTGTGTATTGTAGTTATTTGGCATGAATATATGTTCTTTAACATTTCAGGGGATATTTTTTACTATTCAGCACTGCCTTTTCAGAAAGCAGCTATTCACTCCTGATATGAATCTCATTTTGGCAGAGAGGCAGCACAGCTTTGCATGATTGGCTGTATTGCTGTCCTCTCACACTCCCACAGACATGCATTTGATTTGTCACCAGCATCCAAAGTCTTATCTAAACACTGCGAAGAATCTCTGAGTAAATGTTCCCCCATTGGCACACTTCAGCAGAAACCAGCTACTCTGCAAAAGGGATCTTCTAAGTACCTTTTCTTTTTTATATGCGACAGGAGATTAGAATGCACTGCGAAATAAAGAGAATAAATGATGTGAAGACGACTTGGCACATGAAAACATGCGGGCCGTGGTACATTATTACCATGTGATAAGAGGACTGTAGATTTTCATTCAGTCCTTCCTTGTGAGAGGGAGAATGAAAGAAAACAGGCCAAACTTAAGTAATTGGCTTCAGAAGTTGCAGCTTTCTCGTCCTCCGTTTCCAGGCTGAGAGGGGGAAACCTGCCATGCTTGTCAAATCTTCTTGACTGTTACTGTGATGGCCAAAGAGAGTAAAAATGGCATCCATCTTGTAGGAGTATGAAGGGGGGGATACAGGTTTGGTCATGTGTGAAAGAACGTCTCGTTATGGAAGTGAAATATGTCACATTGGCAGCTACCAAATTGACATTTTTAAAATTCAATTTTTCAATTGACTACACTGTTAAACAATTGTGAACTTTTTAAAATCACTAATCATGGCAAAGAAGAAGGGCTGGACATCAGGATGCGAGTCTGTGCCTTGGCCTTCTGTAAATGTGCCCGGTATGTGCTGGATTTATCCTGTGCGGGTGGCAGGACCACAAGGATATAAATGGGTGCTGGGAATGTGGTGTGGGAATTTAATTTTTTTATTAATTTATTATGTTTTACTATACAATTTTTTTCCATAATGGAAATTTATGCTTTAGCACGATTTATAGAAAATGTGTGTTGGGGAAACTGACATTTTCTTTCTTTCTCTGATTTTGTGGAACTGTATGTTGTGATGGTCATCCATCCATCTTCAACATCTTATCCCGTTGGAGGTCGCATGGGGGGCTGGAGCCGATCCCAGCTAGCATTGGGCGAAGGGGTGGAAAGGTCGCCAGTCCGTCGCAAAGCACATTTACACTTACATTCACACCTACGGGATATTTAGAGTCATCAATTAACCTAAACTGCATGTCTTTGGACTGAGGGAGGAAGCCGCTAACACGGAAGTACATGCAAACGGGGCCCGGATTCAAACCTGTGACCCTCTTGCTGTGAGGCGACAGTTCTAACTGTCTACGATGGTCATATCTGTTGTTATATATCTGTTGTCAAGTGTCTTGTAAGCCCATATGAGCTGGGCACCAAATTGTACAGGACACTCAAATAAAGAAAAAACAAAAAAATCAATCAATCAGAAACCAAGAAAATTTCTTTATTATATATTTTAGTGATAGTAGCAGTAGTAGTAGTAGTAGTACTAAGTGAGGAAGAATGTGCATCTGTGCCGTGGCTGCATCTGGTTTCCTCCATTTCCTGATTTCTGATTATATTTTATGCAACACACACAAAGGCATGACTTACTTTTCCCTCATCTTTTGTTTGGGGGAGTAACCTCTTTAAATGTGCATGTGGTGCCTGTTCACCTCAACTACAAATTCATAAATTTTAATGAATGTATAAACGTAGCATCCCTGACTGATTACTGGTTTAAATCTCCAACTGATGGTTCACAAAAGCCTTATTTGCTCTAAGCAAATATGCCCGCGACTGCATCACAAACACACCGTACAAAACCAAAATACTACCATTTTTATCTTTACACAAATGACAAGCTCTGATAGACATAAGCTAATTTAATTTCATATGAAATTATTAGTCCCAATTTAAACCTTTAATCACACATTTAATTCAGCTCCAGCGCTGAATTCACACCAGACAGGTGAAGCCAACATGGTGTCTTTGCTATCTCACACTCCTTTAATAAGCAAAACTATGAAACTAGATCATAAAGTCATTTCTTTTCAAGTACTGTAAGAAACTAAACACTGACAAAACTTGTGCCCTTATCAGCCATGTGCTAGACAAACAAAAATGTATAATCTTTTCCATCTTTTGGAAGGCACGCCAAACATTTTTACCGATAATCTTATACCTCTTACTGGAATTACCCTTTCAAAATAAAAGCACCAGCCTTTATAATGTAACTAACAGGTCATTTTACTGCAGTCATCCTTTCAAAACTAAGCATTTGACTTTATAGAAACAGGTTATATTACCACCGCTGCCCTTTCAAAATAAAAGCAACCACCTTTACAGTAACTCACAGGATAAAATTACCATTAAAAAAAGAAATTTAACAAAAGCTGTGACCTGCTAATGCAGGTCGTCCACAGTTGGAAGGTCAGTGGTTCCCATGTTACACGTCGAAGTGTCCTTGACACTTCACCCCAGATTGCTCTCAAACGCACAGCCATCGGTGTGTGAATTATTAGTTTAGATACTGATGGCTTGCACGGCAGCCTCTGCCATCAGTGTACGAATGTGTGTGTTAATAGGTGGATGGCTGACACGTAGTGTAAACCGCTCAGAGTGATCGGAAGACTAGAAAAGCACTGTACACTGAAAATGCAAGTGCATTAACCATCTACCATAAACCCCAGGACTTAGCTCATACTGTATGTGTTTCAGCAAGGTTTCTACTTGTTCAAATTTCATTCAAAACATATCCCACATATCTGTGTTCTCTGAGATTACCAGAATAAAGTCGTATTGTTTCAAGAAAAATATCTCCCTGCCCTATAGTCTGCTGTGTATTATGTTATTGCCCTGCTGATATAACAGTATTCCCTTCAGACCGTCTGCAAATGCACGTGTTCTAAATATTGAGGGGGACGGCGACGACCCCATCCGCAACCTACACCTATGATCTGTGCACTCATTTTCTGACTCTCCATCACTGATATTGTAATATAGCAACCTGTCAGGCAACAACAAATATTTGCAATATTGGCTGTCCAACACACCTGCTGCTGCTCTTGATAGTAAT
This sequence comes from Pterois miles, assembly GCA_947000775.1. Classification (NCBI taxonomy): domain Eukaryota; kingdom Metazoa; phylum Chordata; class Actinopteri; order Perciformes; family Scorpaenidae; genus Pterois; species Pterois miles. The sequence goes on along the minus strand of CAMQGK010000052.1, from coordinate 14,928,567 downwards.
CTCATGTCACATGTGGCAAGCATGTAACAGGATGTGATTTATGGTCTGACAACAGATTCACTGTTTGCACAGGTTTGAGATACGATCACAATGGCCTCTGTGGAAAGAATACATGTAGACGGCTAGGCTACATTCATTATTGTTTGCTCCTTAAAAGAATTAAAAAAAAAGAAATCAAAAGTCAAATGTTTCATTTCTCAGTGATCCTAGGAGGGGCAGTGCAAAAACTCAACCTAGCCTACATCAGTACAATATACAAACAGTGGGGGTGTAACAGTACATCAATATATCAAGTAAATGATCAAAGATCCAATATCATTGACCCCCCACCCTCCCCCCTATTATTTTTTGGGGGACCCCGGGGGGAAACTCCAACCAATGATTCCCCTCTTTTTGGGCGCTACCTACCCCCTCAGCCAATATATTATGCAAAGTGAAAATATTGATAAATATTGTCATCTTTGAAACTCGCATGGCAGGTCTGTCTCACCAGTTCAGTCCAAGCGCACCTCCATGACAAATGTGGCACTTTATAGTGAACAACAGGGGGTCTATTTTTACCTTATATTAAAAAGAATGGATTTTTTTCCCTTTTTTGTGAGCTTTTTGTGAGTTGATGTAGATGTAACGGACTGTGTTAAATAGACATATGATATTGTCTCTTATCGATTGCAGGCCCCCGAATTTAATCAAATCAAAATTCTATCGTGGCAGACTTTGTGATATCAGCACATAGCACATCATTGTCCAAAGAATGAATATTATACTGTGTTGTGATGAAACTTGTGATTTACAGTCCTAATATATGGTACACGTGAGCCAACAGGATTCTCTCTAAATGAAGGGTACCTTTTACTTACTATCTTGTGTTGGTGAGCATTCTTGTGTCCTGCCGCGTTTAATACAGTATATAGCAGAAACGGTGAAGCTCAGAGGCCCAGAGATGCATCTGGTGACCTTTGACTAAGAAATGTATTTCTCACAATGACTTATTTTGAGAAAAAAAATGTAATGATCAAATAAAAAGAATCAACTTGAGCAGAAATTGCTTCATACCATAACTAAACGAATAAATGAAAATACAATCCCCAGCAATCTTTGTTGTCATACGGCAGATTAAAACATAGTATATTGCTTTTAAAACCAATTTCTTGGAAGGACAAACATGCAACATTGTATGACTTACAGTATCTGCCCTTCAATAACAAAAAACATGCAATAATAATAATAATAATTTCTACTACATTATCTCGTCATTGGAGCAAAATGTTTTCAGTGCAGAGAGCATGTGTTGGCATTTAAAGACATTTTGCTTGTTTCACTTTAACTCTGAGGCGGGATAAGACAACAAGTGAATCCAAACAGCAAGCTGTAATCCCAGTAAACAATAGCAGGTATTGTGGCAAAATCTCTTTAACTAAACTCACATTTCATCACTGTTTTAAGATGTCCTTAAATACTGTGTAATGAGTTACCGCCATTGGAACGCACCATTGCCAAGCACACACAGCTTCACAATTCTGGTCTGCATTTCCAGAGATACTTGTAATCAACCGAGTCCTGATTTCCCAAAACTGATTAGCTGCTGCCATTCAGCATTTGGCAAGCAGTGTCCTCCAACTGTTCAACTTTCTGTGCTGTGGCTCATATTGCCTGCTTTTTGTGAGTTTGTCTTCAGACGTACAAATGTTTTTTAAGGAAAGTTCTATCACACCGAGTTATTCTCTGTGAGATAGGCAGCACAAATACATGAGCAGGAACTAAGTCCGGCTCATTAGGCAGCACAAAAATCAAGCCGTCTTCCGTGTTCAATAAATCCTTCGGGAGGGTATATGTGAAGTTAAATTCTGCACTTGGCAGCCAGATAGACTACAGCACTTTCCTGAGATAGGCTTCTCGCTGCTCAGTAGGAGATAAACAGCCAGGCTGGAGGACGTGAGCAGGTGCTGCAGCCTAACATTACTTCCTGACTCTTCTAGCCACAGCCACCCCCTGCCATGCCCCCTACACCCCCACAGCATGGAGTACAAACTTCAGGAGATTTATGTCATCTCTCAAACAAACAACTAAAAGTTAAAAAGCCTCAGTGAAGGATTTGTATTGGCTCCAAGGCTTGGTCAAAAATGTGCATCTATTCCAGTGTCACTAAAGACATGCTTTCTTTAAAAAATAGCAAATATTGTCACTTCGCTCCGACAATATTTCTTTGCAAAGAGATGCTCCCTCTCAGTGTATGTGCCCTGTCAAAGTAGTGCTGAGAATTTGATGTTACAGGGACTGTGATCAATGCAAATACAGATACTGTCCTGACTGCATAAAAACGTTTTTACTCTGATTTTATGCATATGGTGGTATTCTCTTTATACTATTACAGTTATCCTAAAATTTGGTTTTAATAACATTTCAAAAATAGTGAATATGGCATTATAAGGTTTTAAGATACTTTTTATTGATTCTCAAAAACACTGTATTGATTTTTAATTAGTAGTTTGCATGCAAAGATTAACTTTGTCAACACTTCATTTGCAAAGAAATATGTGCATAAAAATTGTTCCTAGAAGTTTTCCTAAAATTTTATCTTTAGAATCTAAAAACAACAATCAAAATACTGAATAGTGTGTTTAGCGATACTGTATTGACTTTCAAAAACACTATTGATTTTTAATTTATAGTTTACATGCACAGATTAAGTCAGTCAGTACCTTATCTGCAGAGAGATGCACTGCCATAGTGCATGTGCCCTCTCCAAGTAGTAGCTTTTTTTAATCAGATTTTATGCATATTAGTATGTTACTGTTACTCTGTATTTCTATTTTATTAATGTTTTTGTTATTCTTTGTTTATATGTTATATTTTCTTATATATTTATAGTGTATTCTAATATATTCTTTGAGTATACTATAGATATTTATCTCTAATTTTGATGTATATTTACCGTGTTATCATTTTTCCTGTACATTGCTAATTTGGGATTATACTATGACAGTTTTCCTAAATTAGAAAATAAAATCACAATAAATCATAATATATTGAACCATAAACCCTGCATCATGATATGAATCTTATCACCAGATACTTACCAACACAAAGCCCTAGAAAAAGAGTCAACTCTAAACATCTGACATACGACATGAACCTAATATTAATCTATTGTGTCCTAGTTTGAATCGTGTATGAATTCATAAGATGCAAATGTGGAACAATGGTGCTGCAGTTACAGAAGCTGCAAATCTACAAAAATGACAAGCTGTGCTCATAATATTATATTAAATATATGTTCTTACATAAAGGAGGGCTCTTTTTGTAATAAACCCAAAAGTAAGATATATGAAAGTAGAATCATTAACCTTCATCATGTCTGGTTGTATTTGTAAGTAATTTTGCATGTTTTTTCATAACCTTTTTATAAATGCATAACATGAAAAATGACTTCCTTTATATTTTGTACATGCCGTGCAGACTTTACTATAACAACATTTATGAGAATTGTAAAATAACCCCACTGCCGTGCCCTCTCATGACGTGTTTACAATCACAGAATATCATATACTGTCGGAAGAAAACCGCATTTTGCATTCACTCTGTTGTTGCGCAGGCTGTACAACAGGGGAAAAACTATGGGGAAGATAAAATGTGATGCTTCAGCTTCCCTCGTTGAACAGATTTGCGTCCCATATGTCTAGGGCAACAAAGGAGAGGCTCCTGAGAGGCATCCAGCAACCTTCAGGAGCGATACAGGAAACAGATGAGATGTTTAGATCTTCTAAAACAATGGGCTCCTTTCCAAAACAGAGCTTTAGAGTTGCGGGGAGGAAGTAAACAAGCAAGAAAAGCATATTGGCTGGGAACCGAGGTGAGAGGTGCGCTAGAGGAGCAGATAGAACACTTACAGCCTAAGGAGGCAGACGATGATATTCAATTACCGATTTTCTAATATACTAAAGATGTGAATGCAGGGGGAAAGAAGAGGAAGCGAGTTTATTAGGTTGGGAGAGGAAAGAAAAGGGATAGAGTGAGACCTTTATTTGACGAGTACGAGACACACGAGGTGAGAGGAAGGATGAGAGACTTTTAATTAGACAAGATCGACAGTGAGAGGTTGTGAAGTCTAATTAGGTGCGTTTGAAAAAAAAAAAAAAAAACGCTTTTGAAAGTGAGGTCGCTCGACTGAATGAGAGACTTCATTATAACTGAAAGAAAGCGAGAGGTGGACGATGTATTTTTTAAACACTGTGTAACATTTTAGATAACAAGCGCTTAGTTCTTTTGTCTGTTTCATTAGCGGATGAATTCCCTGTCAATTTAATTTTCACGACACAGAGGGCCCTAATTTTGTAAAAGAGCGGATCAAGACCCGCAACCTTGTTAAGTGACAGTCTCATTGGGCATGAACAGGTATTTTCCTGCCTGCGCCCGCTTGGTAATTTCGTGGCTCTCCTTGGCATCAGCTGGAACAAAATGTGAGGGGGCGCACGCTAAAGGGAAAGGACAATAAAAAACAGGCGATTTGGCATTAAATATTGTGCAGCCTGCTGGTTTCAAATGTCTTAGCATGGCTGCCATTTTGTGCTGTTTCTTTAGAGTTATCAGGGGAGGACACAATATAGAAAAGTAGACATAGTCCCTCTCATGTCACTCATTGGTTTGTGGACTGCCGGTTTGGACGCACGGCTGCATTTCGGCGGCAACCATCTTGTTTTTTTGCAACCAGAAGTGACATGAGAGCATAGAGCTAAGCACAACTGATCCCTGAATAAGACTTTTAGGTGAGTAAATGCTACAACTTTCATGAACTGAAAACACACTGTGAAAGGGTTAAAGTACTAAGACAAAACCAGACAACTCCCAGACCGGACAACACCATGGTAGCAACCCGTTAAATACAAGGTAGCCACGCCCAAAACCATCATTTACTAAATGAACATCATGCTGCATTGAAGAAGACTTGAAACTAGCGACTGAGACCATAAACTTATGTTTATAATGTTTACTAAAGGTAAACATTGTAAGCACTGAAAGCAAGTTTAAGGCTTTTCCCACATCGGCTTTACTTTTCAGACCTGGAGGTTGCTCACAACGTGCTCATTCCATCATGCTTTAAAGCTACAACGGTAGCCGAAAATGAGCCGAACAAAGTTGCCATCTGGCGATAGCAGTATGCGTTCCTACACTGTGGATGGATGAAGCATTAAGTTGTTAAATTTTATTCATTTACCCTGTCTCTCTATGCTTAATAACTACTCCACTGCTCGACTTAGTCGTTACTATAAAACTCACCCTCATTTTTAGCTCTTTTTTGGTCTCCACCAACCCCTGAGGGAAAAACCTGGCTCTTTAGCTTCTAGATGCTTCACTATATCACCGCGAGTAGTCGCTCACTCTGTCTCCTGTTTGCAGCTGCCAATTGTGGACCAAAGTGATGCTGACAGCAGTGAGCGATAACCAAAAAGTGCAGACAAGAAAACCAAAACAATGAGCTGAAATATGTTTCTTAGAGCTGAAGGGAAGTGCAGTCTGGTGATAATTCCCTTTAACATTACACAGTCATAATAAGATCTATTGTTCTTATAAAGATATTGATATTATCCGTGTTAAACTAATGTCCATCTGACCATAAGCGCTGTCTGACCTGTGCCGTCTCCTGGAAACTGAGGGATCGGGTTGCTTAACTCAAACTGGATGAGTATGGATATTTCACACCGACAGTCCTCTCAAACTAATCTCAGATTGTTAACTAAAACCCTTATCAGCGAACTATCAGAGAGAATGAGCCAAAGTGCCTTCCTCGCTTGGGATTCTCTCTCAAATTAAGTCTAAATAGTTTTGGGGGAGTCCAATAGAACTAGCAAATGACTGTAAAGTGAATGTAGTCCTCATCTCCATAAGGAACCATTTGGGAATTATTATAAGCTGAACCAATCATTATCTGTGAATGTAACTGAGGAAAAAAAATTCCCCATAGTGATTTTTAAGCAGAGGGTTTTAATAAACTTGTCTACTAAACGAGAGCAATATCTAGGCACCAGTTGATCAATATTTCTTTTCTCATGCAGGACACTCGCCCCAAATGTATTTTCCACGAGACTGCCTATTAGGTGATACCTCCATCGCTGATTAACCAGCAGTTTGTATTCTTGGCAGAGTTTCTCAAAAGGCCTCAAGGTATCGCTGTCATATACATCTCATATCTTTTTCACCAGAGACATCAACCCCATCTCCAGTCAATATGTACGCTACTACTTACTTCTCTCTCTGCATTTACAGAGCTGACTCATCCTGGCATGCTCCCACTCCACTCCCATGGCTCCATTCAATATTGTGCAGGGTGTCTCCCACTCAGCCTCATTTCACACACACACACACACACACACACACACACACACACACACACACAACTCAGTCACTGCAACAAAACTTCTCTATACATCCTACTTTTCTATTTACATTTCACAGTCCCATCTGGGCAGGGACTTGAAAGGGCTCACACTTTTAAAGGAGCACATGGCACATTTGCTGGCATGAAAGCAATAAAACAGATGTACATTTGCACAAGTTAGAACATCACCCAAATACGTAGGACAAACATTGTTTTTGTTTTTTTTTTTTAGTGTTTGTATCATTCATACTTTCCAACAATATTTCATGTTATTTGGGATTTTATTTTTCTTCCATTCAAATGAATGGACAGAATTAGAGGTTAGATTAGAGGTCAGTTATTAAAATTGTGTCTTTAAAAGAAAAAAAGAAAAAAGAAAGATATTCCTTTATTAGTCCCACAGTGGGGAAATTCAGTTTTACACTCTGTTGTTCACACAGTACAGTTCACACAGTACATATACATGTCAATGGAGAGATGTCAGAGTGATGGGGCTGCTCCTGACAAGCGCCCAGAGCAGTTGGGGTTTTGGTGCCTTGCTCAGGGGCACCTCGGCAGTGCCCAAGAGGTAAACTGCACCTCTCCAGCAACCAGTTGGTCTTGGTCCATGGGGGATTTGAACCCGGGTCCTCCGCATCCTAACCCAAGTTGCCTTTTTTCATCAAAACATAGAAAAAATTGCCCTCTTTCAATCAATGCAATCATCTAAGCAAACAGACACGTTTTTCGTTGCCCCACTGACTTCAGTGTTGTCTGAGGTCACAGTTTTCAGGTGAAAACTAGAAAAGGGGACTTTTTAGTCCTCTCTGTTTCCCGAATTTTTGACACCACAAACACATACTTTGCAGCAACAGGTTATTCAGAGTCCACTCTTAACCACAATATAAAAATATTTATAATATATAATATATCAAAAATTTACTGTCATACAGGAGTAAAGAAACCAGAAAATATTCACATTTAAAAAGCTGAAATAAGAAAATTTTGACTTTTTGTTTCTTAAAAAATTACTCAAACCAATTAATTAATTATCAAAATAGTTTGTGATTAATCTAACAGTTGATGACTAATTGATTAATTGATTTATCGTGCGTCTACACAACTCTCAACATGGCGACAGCTGAACTGGCAGCTAGAAACTAACAGCAAAAGGTATAGAAGCAAAGGGACGAAATTACAGTGTACAGCCACTACCGCCATTTTGGACAGAACATGGTTATTATATCTGTATTATATCTGTATACTTTATTGCTAAACTCAGGCCATTTCGGTAGAGTATGACAATGTAATAGAAACAATTTTGTTTTACTTCTGTAAAACACTTTTTAGGTGGATTTTTTTCTGGTATTCCCTTTCAGTCCAAAATGTGCGGAAGCGTAACTTGGCTGCTGGGTGCTGATGTTGCAATGGAACAAACAATTGACTTTCACTTCTTATCAATAAACGCTCTTTACTAACAATCGCACAAACAATGGCAACAGTGCTGACAGAGCTAACAGTGTTAAGCTGTGGTTGGAACCAGAGGTTGGGCATTACGACACCGCGGGTCGGGACAGCGTTATCAGCTGTAACCGTCGTACGAGCACAGTGCAGAGCGGCGACCATCAGCTAGCCAGTGGGGCACGCTCACAGGGACTCACATGCACTAACACACGCATTCTCAGCTGCTATATTAAAACTATGAATTTCATCTGACCCAGGAGTCGCTCAGCAGTTACCATCACCATGGCAACCTTTACCTGCAGGTGGGGACACAGATTGATTGAGATTTGCTAATTAGACTGGTCTCTGTGGTGTTTACCAACCACTTGACAACACAGGTGCTACAGGAACATTTTCAACTGAAACTACTATTTCAGATCCTCGCACTGCCAAAACTAGTTGGCTGTTAATCTCTATTTTGAGACTATGTGGATTCATAACTGACATGATACATACACACACAGATCACCTCTAAACAAAGAATCCACACATATATCCCTTACAGTTTAGCGGCAACTGCTTCAGCCTCTTGTGTCAGACGGTATAGGGGAAGCCGCAGACAGATTTTCAAAAGAAAACCCCCATTATAAAAAGGAGCTCAGCAGGGGGCTCTGGGGTAGGCCAGATTGTCAAAATAAAAGCCACCACACACAAACAAGAGCTTACTGGGGCTCTGGAATAAGATGGATTTTCAAAATATGAGCCTCAAAAGGTAACACAAGCTTACACACACACTTTTACTTCAACTCCTTCTAGTGTATGGCAGTGCTTACTGGGTTTAGATATCAGCTGATGGTTTATCCTTATTCCATCTAGACATTTAAATGACACCTCAACTCCCTCTCTGTACGCTTAAGCCCTTACATTTTAAGTCTCATTTCATCACTTTAAGGACTACAGTATATTTACTTACTTTCCTGTTATTCCAACTCCTACTCATTCAGCTGCTCCTTCACACAAAGTCGAGCCAACAATGCAGTTTAAGCTCCCAGACATTTATCAAGCAATGCTGTCCCACTCCCAGCCACACATTAAGCAATACAGTCCAGCTTCCCAAACAATGCAATCCCACCACCATTTCCTCCGAAACTGCATTCTCCACTCTCTCTAGGATATACAGTATGCCAAAGCACAATATTTCCACTACATTAAATATATCTAAAGCCAATTAATAAAATGAGGCATAAAGTGGCTGCAGCACTGCACATCTACTGCTGCTATGTCCTTGAAACCAGTCGTAAACCACTGACTGCAGCACCAGAAATAAATTTCTGACTACAGGACCAGAAGTAAACAGCTGACTACACAAGTGGAAACAAAACAAGCCACAACGAGACCAGAAATAAATGACTGACCACGGAGCCGGAACTAAACCGGTGATCACAGGAGAGTAGATAGATGACCAATTATCAAGCGGTGAACGGGCAAAAGCTCGGAGGAGTTTGACATCCGTGAACTGTGTGTGGTGCGTGTACACACACCCCCCCACACACACACACACACACACCCACCCACCCCACAAGCCGGTGCCCTTTCGGCTGCCTTAAAAGACTATGCTGCTGTGAATTTGGTGTCTACACTGACTGTCCCTGAGGAGACGGGCCACCAGTTCCTCCTAAAGGTTACATCCTGTCACTTCAGGGGAGAGGGTCAGCCGTTTGTGATGATTACAATCCACTAGTGGGTGGGTATGTGCGTGTGGGGGGAGTGACAGACCAATAAAAGGTTTGGATAGGGAGCAAAGTGGGAGTACTTACAATACAGTGTAATATGCAGAATGATTTGGAAATAACATCAATATGTTTCTGTGCTGACTGCTCTTCAGGGTAAAAGCGTACTGCAATAAGTACGCAAATATCATCTAAAAGGTTCAGAATAAATTGATGATACTGTACACACTTCACTACTATCTAATATTGATCCCCAGTGAAAGCACATCTCAGCACAGATAGTCGATAAATGTTGGAAAGCAAAATTGCTCGATGCAGAGGCTCCTGGACAGTTTCAGGGTTTTTCGTGGCTTAAAATTAGTCAGAGGTGGAACCTTGCAGAGTTTTATGAGACTGTCTTGGGTGGACCTCGGACCCTCTCGAGGAGTGTCGGAAAATAATTTTGTACATTTTGTAAAATGCATCAATCCGGTGCACTTTGAGAGCAAAATTAAGAGGCTGGATTTTGAACAAAAGAACTTGAGCTCCAGCAGTGCTGGAATGTATATTTAAGCATCTCAGATACTGTCGTTAAGTACACTTGTACTTCACTTGAGTATTCCCATTTTATGTGACTTAACTTCTGTTCCACAATATCTCAGAAGGAAACATTGCACTTTTAACTTCAGTACATTTGACAATACTCTGCAGATTCAGACTGTTAATACAAACTAGAAACCAACTAATAAACTGTGGTTTATTCTGATGTAGCATATAACTGTTATGTATATAAAGTAGTTAAAAGTAACTTCACTTTACCAGCTGCAACATTTAAAGTGATGAACACATTAATGCATCAATAATTAGACTGTACCATATATACATTAGTTTGAAATGGGCAATGGGCAATTTTGATGCTAACAGTTTTGTACTTTTGCTTAAGTAACATTTTGAATGCAGAACTACTTGTAACACATTACTTTTACAGTGGTATTACTTTTAGATTTCTAAACACCAGATGGTGCATAAAACTATATGAAATCAACGCATGGCAGGAGAAAGGACTTTTGTTTTCTTCAGTAATTTCTTTGCTACGGTGGCGAAGACGTTACCAGCGGAAACACGGCTGCATCCGTTTTGCTGGCTATGGTTTGGCGACACCGCTCCCAGTTCACTGTGCAGATTACGATACAGTGCCACCTAGGGCTACACAATTAATTGAATATTGATCGCAATCACGACTTTGGCTTCTCACAATTAAATGAACACGACAATGCGATATTAACATTAAAATGTGTGTTCTGCTCTTAGAAATCTCCAGTGTATAAATCACCGTCTGTCGGCAGCTGATCAAAGACAGACGGTTTCCAGTGGGCTCATATTCATATATCCATTCATAAATTCATATGTAAGTTTTTTACCGGTCACATGCACATGTGCAGCTGCCACATGATGGTTTTACATTGGCACACAGCGGTACAGTGAATCATGTCATTAGTGTGGATGTTTTTCAGTTTGAGATGACATAAAGCTGCAATTTATTACAACTGCAAGTCCAAAATAAGCCATAGGGAACAACCTTAAAAACATCTGGAACAACTAACTTAATCAGAAATGTATTATACTGTATTCATTCCCATGACGCCATTTATCGCTCGTCTGATGACAGCACGGAGCACATTATGGTGGGTTCAAGCTCTACTCAGCTGTGACGCATTCAAATGTAATCTTGTAAAATGTAGTTTTTGTCAAGAAACTTGAATAAATCCAGTTACTTGAGGTACATGTTTACACAGCAGTAGAACAAAGACAAATATAGCATGTTTAACTTCCTAACACTAGCTCTAAACAGCTTATAATATATAATTAAAACTACTAATGCCAAGTTGTTGTTTTTTTAATCAAAGCAAATATTTAAGTAGAAATACAATCATGTATGTGAATTGTGTGTTTTTATGCAAATAACCTCTTATTAGAAATTAACCACTTATTAGAAAAGGGTGTTTTCCCTGAAGACAACCACCAGAGTTTTGCTGAGATCTAGAGGTGGGCCGAAATTTGACAGATATGGCCGCCTCGTAATGCTCTATACAGCAAAAACCCTGATTTTATCCAGCCTAAACGAACCGTAAATGGTATTTAAATATAATGTTAAACTTTCAAACCCATCATTGGATTATGAGGAAAAGTCAGCAGTGTTTAAACAGTTCAGTATGAGATTGGTAAGGACTCGAAAATTAATTCGCCAATAAAACCGCCTGGTGAAATAAAAAGGTGCTGCAACCAAATAACGTAAAAGTCTCACAGAGATGATACAGCATACGGATAATGAGCCAATCAATTATTTGGATCCGCTCAAGTGACAGTTGGCTCTCACCATTCAGGAAAGTCAACTACGTGCCTGCAAAAAAAAAAAAAAAAAAAACAACACATCTCCGAGTGTTTCTATTTCGCACACACCACCACCTAAAACTAAATACCCTCAGAGAGGAGAAGACACATAAAACAAAAAAGGGAAGTACAACAGCTCTCTCCTGAAAGAAAGTGAACCACAACCAATTATTCTATCACCTGGAGGCCTCTATAAAAGGTTGACGGATTGTATGAGACAGGTGATTAGTTTTGAGTGTCAGATGATTGGGCTGTGAACTCTGTGCTTAACTATTACAAGGACTAATGGAAGGAAAGCTAATAATCCTCTGAAAAACTCCCTAACAAGCTTTCTTACTTTTTTAGTTAAAACATAATGAAACCAAATGTTGAAACAGCATTCTCTGGCAAATACCTAGAAACCATTTCAGTCGATGTGCCAGTCATGATGAAGAGAACCACTATTCTTCTTTTACTTCCACAATAAATTAGCGATTTCTACACTTGATTGGCACTAAAACTAGCATTCTGAAGTTACTGAAGGTTACTCCGATGCCATGAATTACTCACCGAGCAAGATTCCGCTAATTAGACTTAATATTTAATTACAATCACGGCCTGTAAATTATAATAAGCCAAGACTATCTTCCGACAACAGACTGTAATGCCCTCAGGCGCTCCACACATAGCTCTTGTTTAACATTTCATTCGCTGTGAGATTTCTTCCGTTCTTACAGATGACTTAGGATGCGTCACGCCATTTCACTCGCCGGTAAATCTTGAATCTTAATGAATGAACACGCTGTGATGCTGTGACCTATTTATGTTCTCTTATGTTGTTTCCTCTGTTTTGAGCAATCATGCTTTCAAATCTTTAGCACATTTATGGATAATATTTGCTTACTCATTAACCTGTTTAGCCTTTATTGGTATCTTGTTTATACCTCTTTTTTGTCTCTTCTTTCAAGAGACACATCCATATTTCATGGCCGCTGTCTGCCCTTCGTCTCAGCCTATTCTGGCCCTTTTTGTGGTTCTTGACAGCAGCTCGTATTACTGAGAGTATTAAGTGCCACACATACCTCTTCCAATCCATCCTCTGATCATTTAAGTTACCTTTCCATTCCAATCTCTACCTGCTTTGAATTGGGGTAACATCCATCTCAAAAATGTTTTTTCCCCTGTAATTGCACTTGACAAACAGCCCGCTGGCCCAAGTAACTGTTTATTGACTTGTCTCTCTACAGAGCGCCGCTGCTCCTCATGGTGCAGTGCCACGATAGTCCTTCAAGAGGCACAAGGTGCTGGCTCGCACCCATCCCCACCCAGGTGCCATGGTGTGTAAATGTAATGATCGATTTCAAATTTGTCCAGAGCAGCAGGGAACGTAAGTAGTTACACAGACTGTCCCAATAACCACGGAATCCCAACTTTTCTCCCTGGAGCTTTTCAATGGGCGAGAGGCTATTTGTTCTCTCGTTGCTCGCTCCCTGGCAGCAGCAGCAGCTAAAAAACAGATGAAGAAAATGGGTATTTATGTTTTGCGTGCATGTACAGTATGTGCCTGCCTATGCCAGATTAGTGCAGTTGCAAAAGGTTGTTACTGGCATGATTATTGTTGTAACTGAATAGTTTTCTTCATTCATTTTTCATTATCTTTATATACTATTAACCTCTTAACAAGCCGCTTTTCTGTCTTTAATGCCACTAATTTCTTTAGTGCATTAAAGCAACTTTAACGTCAGTCGTGAGGCTAGAGTGAAAATACTGGTATCAAATGAAACTAGAAAACTAGGGCTGTCAATCAATTCAAATATTTAATTGTAATTAATTGCACAATTGTCCATAGTTAATTGTGATTAATTGCAAATTAACCACATTTTTTATCTGTTCAAAATGTACCTTAATGGGAGATTTGTCAAGTATTTAATACACTTATCAACATGGAAGTGGACAAATATGCTGCTTTATGCAGATGTATGTTTACATTTATTATTGGATGTCATTTAAAAACACAAAACAATAACAAATATTGTGCAGAAAACCTCACAGGTACTGCATTTAGCATAAAAACAATATGCTCAAAAATTTAACATGGCAAACTCAAACCCATCAGGCAACAGCAGCTGTCAGTGTGCTGACTTGACTTTGACTTGCTTCAAACTGCATGTGATTATCATAAAGTGGGCATGTCTGTAAAGGGGAGACTGGTGGGTACCCAGAGAACCCATTTACATTCACATATCTTGAGGTCAGAGGTCAAGGGATCCCTTTAAAAATGGCCATGCCACTTGCTGGGGTTTGGGTGTTATTTAGCCTCCTCTGACAAGCTATTATGACCAACTGAGCGCATTACAACCATAAAATTGCAGTTGCATTAATATGTTTAAAGAATTTGTGGTGTTAAAACAAATTTGCGTTAATGTGTTATTATTGCGTTAACTCTGACAGCCCTATTTATTATATAAACTATTAACCGCTTAACAATCCAACCGGCCCGGCCACTATTCTGTCTTTCAGAGGTTGTATCGGGCTCAATCTTTAAGCTAGAATGAAGATACTGCTATCATATTATACTAGGAAACCCAAATGATTAGTACCAATCACATCATCCCGAATTTCCCTCCGGGGATTAATAAAGGTTCATCTTATCTTATCTTATCATGCTTGTGAGGGAAATTGCTAAATAATGCTCCAAATTTGTACAAAATTTTGGTGAGGAAAAACTGGCATGTCCATTTTCAGAGGAGTACCCGGAGATGAACGGAGTAAAAACTGTATCTTATTAGATAATAAGATGTTGACAACATATCATTTGCAGTTGAAAACAAGTAATAAAATGCAACTATATGATTGTATTATGACTTAAGTGATCGTGATAGCGTCGTACCGTGGGGCCTCCGGTGATTCCCATCCCTAGAAAATGGTGGCATTAAAGGTTTACATGCATGTAATCTGAATGACATGTAAGCTTTATATGTAATCTTTAAGTAACAGATGTTGTCAGCATTTACAGTATAATGCTGCAACAGCATGAGAAAAGCGGGAATTATATGAGCCGGGGTTATCAGTTCGCCTATGTGTTAGTTTTCCTTTTGTTAGCACCCCTGCTGTGGAGGATGTTGACACCTGACACGGAGATGTGTTTTATGGTTGCCTGTACCACTTCATTATATTGTATGCAACTCATCGCAGGGCGCTCATTCACTAGTATTGTGTTCATTTGGCTGCCCGTTTCTCATCCCTCTAGACAACAAATGATTTTTAAGTTGCCACGACAACAATAAGGGTCTTGATGAAAGACTGAATTTTATGACATTGTGCATGATTGTAATAGATTTGCCTGGAGTTCCAACGTCACGTATTTCACTGAAATTCAAGTGGGCACTTGACAGAAAACGGAAAATCCCATCATGACCTCCAATGTCGAGAGCCTTTATTAGTTATTGCAGAGAGTAGTAGGTATTGTAAATGCCCAGCTTAAGCTGTAGATGGAAATGAGTGTGAGAGAGGGGAGAAACTGCTAATGTACTTTCGACATCTGGAGACATCTATGTATGTATGCTGAATACATCTTAGGCGAACACAAACTGTGTTAATTCCATTTGGCCCTGTACTGGTGGCTTATTAGATTACTGCTTAAATGTCATGTTTGTCAGGTTTAGAGATGTAAATGGAAAGTATTAAATGTATCCTTTAAGGCTACAAAGGGGTACTGAGTGAGCTCTCCCTGGCCAGCAGAGCTGGGAACAGAATTTATGCCTGATTTAATCGAATACGGATCACTACCGCTCCACATGCCTTTGAGTGTGTGGGTGGTTTACATTGAACTAAGTGAATATTTGGCACTACAGTCAGCCTCGAAAGTATTTGGACAGTGAAATGCTGTTTGATATCGTGGCTCCATTGTCTTTCTACTTCAAATGTTTCAATGAGATGATGCTAATGAGGTTAGCTGGTTTTAATTTTAGAGTATCTTCAGATTCATATTAATATGCAATGAAGCGCTTGTTCTGTTCTTTTTTATTCCACTGTTAGAGTCATTATGTGCGTGTGGTGCCTGGAGATACAAGTGGCTCTCAGTGAACAAGGGGCTTATTGTGAACAGAGGCCAGCAGCGCTGAAGCACCGCTCACCTGTTCAGCCCGACGGCCAACTCCGCTGCGCTCTGCCCCTGCCAAGCTACGCCGCAACCGGCTGGTGGCAATCTTCAATTACAACACCTGAGCCGCATTAACTCGTCAGCCCCGGTCCTGAAAGCCAGCAGGTGCGCGAGGGAGAGGTGCAGGAGGCTCGCCGGTGCCCGTGGACACGGCTTGGCTCGTGTCAAAGGAAATAAAAGATGTTTTATTAATTTACCGCAGTGTAGGTTTCTCTTCCCTTTGTGTGGCAATTGCAGATTTCTGGTGAGTAATAGAGCTACAGGTTCCTGTACCTGTCGGGTGCCAATGGAGCATTGGTATCATTTAAAGAAAGATGTATGTGCTGAATACGCTGTTAAAACTGTTGCTTTAATTTCCCATTAAGCCATTCATGTAATAATTTGCAGCTTTGATGCAATAATAATTCCAGCATAATATAGTTCCCATTAATATAACAGATGTTACCTGCATGTGACAACTTCCACCTCGTCAGTGTAGCAAATATCACATTATTGTACGAGTGTGTGTCTGTAGATACATTCTATACATGCATTATAGAGATATATATAAAATATGCATGTGTATGTGTGTATGAAACACATACAGTTTCATACATTTGCACATTTAGTTTTAAAGGTGCTAAATGTGAAATTGGGAGCATTTCTGGGGCCTCGGCACCGCTCTCAGCATGGCGATGGCTGAGCCGGTGGCTCGCAGCTAACGCTGCTAAAAGTGCGATTAGTAAAAATTATGGCAACACTGCTGACCTGAGGGGGCACCGGAGGGTGGGGGCTACGCTTCTGCAACGGCGCCGTCAGTCGGGACGGCGTTATCGGCTGCAGCCACAATATTAGAGCAGCGCAGAGCAGCAACCGTGAGCTAAGAGTTAAGAAGCAAAGAGGCAAAACTCTGGTTAGATGGCGCAGTGGTAGCATTGCTGCCATTTTGGACTGAAAATGCCGATGATTCCATTGCTATGAATTTATAAGGAGAAGTCTGTAATTCAGAAGGTAATTTTTTATTTATTTATTTTTAGGTACATGAACTTCCCAGTACGAACACTAACATAGCCGCCATTTAAATCATTTTGTCCTACAAGTTGTAAAATGAACTCATAGCTGAATCCAGTTTATTACGCTTTTCAGACCCACAGGTGAAAACGATGATCTTATGTATATTTTTAATTATTACCAGAAAGTGTTCGCATTGTGAGAAGTTCATGTTCTTCATATTAGTTTCTTTTATAGACTTTAGTGTCGATGGTATGATATTGTATGGATAAAATCTTGCCAGATGAGCAGCCAAACATTACATAACACCTTCAAGTAACATAGTCACAATCAATAATCATAGTCAAAATTAATTCCCATTAAAATTCTTTTAAAAGCAACACACTTGGGGTTTCACAGCTGACTAATTGCACAAGAAGATTTCTGACTTGTTATCTGACCAATTACTTTTGACATGATTAAATGTAGCCACCGTGTACCGAGGAGATGTTTATTTTTTAGATATTGATATCCTTAATTAAAGTACACCTTCTGTCCTTTCACCTCAAAGTCACCGTCTTTTCCTTGTAAAACAAATCATTACAACAAACTAAAATTCAATCTCACTCAGTGCTGTCGCATCCTAAGCCCTTGATCTTGGTGGCAGCGCGCCTCATTGTGTGAATTAATTCTGAAACACTTGCATCCGCTGACTCTGTTTAGACAAAGTGAAGATATTTAATCAGAAATTTATTTTCTGATATTGTAATAGAAGAAGAGAGTGACCAGTTGTGGGAGTAGATTAGGCAGGAAGTAAATCTGTACTCTGGATTATGATCATAGACTGAAAATAAAACATGGACGTAGTCGCCATGACGTCAGCCACTGGTTTGTGGACTGTTGTTTTGAAGCCTCTTGTTCGGCATTTTGGCCATCGCCATTTTGGTTTCTGCAACCAGAGGTGACAACAGGGTGGAGCTAAGTACAACTGGATGCTGAATAAGACATTTTTTAGGCTATGAAAATGTTACAGTTAACTTTAATGAATTGAAAACGTATTGTGAAAGAGTTAAAGTTGTAAGATGAACAATATGGACATTTTGGTATCGATACTGGTACCAACATGTATTTCAATACTTTTCCAAATAAAAGGAGAACACATCATACATCAGTGAATAAAATAAAATACCACAAAGACAGGCTTTTCTAATACAGCATTTATAATAAATTAAATAAAGAATAAAATATGATTCGAAACACTAACATCTGAACATCTGAAAACACTGCATGTTTTTTGTTATTTTGACCAGTTGTAGTTTTTGGGAGAAATTGTTATCAGTAGTTTATAGAATGAAACAAAAATGTTCATTTTACTCAAACACACATCTGTAAATAGGCTATTAAAACCAGAGAAAGTGGTAATTGCAGTGCAGCTTTAAATTTTTTTCCAGAGCTGCTTTAGTGGGGACTGACAGGGGCCGGCGTTGCTGGCTTTTAGCTCTGAATGTGGCTTTTTTTCCACGGGTATATCAGTTATTACCTGTCGTTCTCTGAACTCCTTGTGCAGGTCTGGCTGCTTGTCCCTCAAATGTTTTGCCAAGTTGGAAGCGTTTCCACTCTTGGCCAGACATGTTTTATAACACCCTTTGCACAGTGGTGCTTAAAGCACAGCTCATTTATTCAGAAGCCGAAGTAACTCCAGATAGCACTTCGCGCTCCTGGTTTCTCTACGAGTTGCAGCGCGTTAAGGGTTGCGGTAGCTGCCATCTTCTCCCTGCTCTCTCGCTTTCTCTCCCTCTGTCGCCAAGCTTTCCTCCTGCTCCGTTTGCTCCTCAATGCTGCCCGCTCGCCTCGGCTCAAATTACAATGCGGTAACGTCACGCGACGCCGTCACCGCTGCCAGCGCTAAGCAAGTACCGGTCTCATCCAATCGCAGTATAGCACCGTTTTAAGTGCATCAGGACCTGCACTGTATAAAGTGAAGAGTGGGATCATTTTCTCATAGACTTCTATGCAGTCTGACTTCTTTGTGCAACAAGAGGAGTCGCCCCCTGTTGGCTATTTGAAACAGTGCAAGCTTAAAGCACATCTGCATTGGCTTCATAGTATATCCACATTATAGCTACGGTTGGGTCAAAGTCTTCAGATCATAAAACTAAGCAAAAAAAATGTAATTATCTTTATGTTCTGATATTGTTGAATCCGCACGTACGTTTAAATTGTTCTGCAATCCCGTTTGACCTGACTGTTTGAGTGCTTGTCGCTCGATTACAAAAGGTCTGTCAATGCAAATGGATAGCTTGTAGGTAATTCAGTAATGACTGCGAGTGTGCTCAGGTGGGAGGTAATAGAGTGTTAAATGAGTGATGCAAAGCCTCACAGTCTCAGCTGAGTGGGGGAGAGGTTGCAGCGAATGCTCTCAGCGCCGGCTGATACGCACATACAGTATGTTCTTTCTTCTTATCCACACTTTTTAGTATGTGCGAGAGCAACTGACGGCCAAGATTAAATTAATGATGATGTTGCATATGAAACATACAAAGTGCACTTCTCAAGAGTACTTATTCACTTAGAGCAAACGTCCTGTAATGATGATTCACTTAAATTTACTTCATCAATTTTAATGCTGCAATAACATCGTCAGTTAATCAAAGTAAAAATGTCGGGGCAGTAATATAAATGGCTGAGTGTGATCAGACTTAAAGACTTGTAGCTGTCATTCGTTCCACTTCTATTTCTGATATCAATCATTTATATAGAAATGGCCTTGAATGGATGAGAAAAAAAACTGCTGTGTTTCTCTCTTCCAGCACTTGAAATTGTAGTGCACACACAAGGATGCAGATTTGGATTGATCACTCAGGCATTTTTCTCCTCCAGTGAAATAACCGTGACAATGTCTGGAACAGTGTTTTTGCCTCTTTCTTTTTTTTTTTTTTTTTTTTTTGAGCGCAGAAGCAAGCTTGAAAAAGCATCAGAGCAACAAGGCGGTGTCTGATCCATGTTACATTTGTATTCACGCTACTAAAAGACATGGATTTTGAAGTCATTCATCGGTATAGCAACCATAGTGCAGGCTTTTAGAAACATAGCTCCCAGGTGCATGGTTTATTATATAGAGAGCAGATGTAGTTTGAAGAAACATTGCTGCTTGAAAGTATTTAATTGGAGACTGCATTTCCAGACAGTCATCCCTGCCACTGGTTTTATTCTAATTGCCAGCAGCAACGCACTTAATGAAGCGAGTGGTGAAGAGTGTGGGTAGAAGAGTGAGAGTGACCAGGTTTCCACGGCAACAGCAGCGGTAGCCGAGTAGTGTTTTCATCTTGAGGAAAAGGCTACAGGAGAGCAGTGTTTCCCTGCAGTGCTTCCTGCAGCTCTATAATGAACATATATACGGTAACAGATATATGCATGGAAATGTTGCGATGCTGAAAAAAAAAAAACTATGCAAACCTGTAGAGTAAGGCTCCTACGACACACCGGTGGAACAATTTCCCTCCAAACCTCAGTATTAGGCCACGGCTGAAGTGCACCATCTTACAAGTAACTCTGCAGGGGGAAACCTTTGAAAGCTTTCTGTCTTAAGATCTGAACAAAGAAATAACATTTTTTTTGACCCTGCTTGTCTTGTCTATATATAGATATAGATACAGATAGATAGATAGATAGATAGATAGATAGATAGAAGATAGATAGATAGAAAGTATATATAGCAGGTTCACTTCAGCCACAGACGCCCACAATTGAGGGTGTTATGGAGAAAATCAAATATCACAGTATTGGTATGGCTGACCACTGATGCTTTCACAAAATATTTACAAAACAAGATATTTGCTAAATAATTATCAGTAATGTGAATATACTGTAATGTAAGAAGAAGAAGAAGAAGAAGATATTCCTTTATTAGTCCCACAGTGGGGAAATTCAGTTTACACTCTGTTGTTCACACAGTACATATACATGCATCAATGGAGAGATGTCAGAGTGAGGGGGCTGCTCCTGACAAGCGCCCAGAGCAGTTGGGGGTTCGGTGCCTTGCTCAGGGGCACCTCGGCACCAAGAGGTAAACTGGCACCTCTCCAGCAACCAGTTGGTCTTGGTCCATGGGGGACTTGAACCGGTGACCTCCGCATCCTAACCCAAGTCCTTACGGACTGAGCTACTGCCGCCCCCACAAATAATAAAAGTAAAAGACAAATAATAGAACTATGGATGCACCGATACCGGATCAGACATCAACACCTGGATCGGATATCAGAGCCGATCTATTTAATTCAATTCTACGATTATGGTGTATATTATAAACATTATATACTGAGATTGTAATTCTTTTTTAAGTTTTTGACCAATTTCTTGCTAATTAAAATGGTTTACATCTGAATTGTAATTCCTGTTAATTATGTCGATTTTTTTGCAAAGTTGTTGATTTATTATTTTTTTAATGAATAACAGTTCCACTGAAGCCTGATGTTCAGTCACGTCCACACAGTGAGGCATACATATTTAAAATACTAGTATCGGTACTAGGTTTTGGTCGATACCCAGAGCCCAGGTAGCACAGGTATCAGGGCTGAAAAAGGTGGATTTAGGAATGTTAATAACTAACCGTTTAACCGATAGCTGACATTAAGCATTTTAACCAATTAAAACGGTCAGTTGAAATGGTTAAAAGAAATATTAATGAATAGCTTAAAAGCTGGGAAAAACTCAGAGGAGCGGCTCGTCACTTCGAGGAGAAAAGCTGGTCCACCTTATGCGAGTCTGAGCCAGCGCAGATACAGGAGGTTGACTGGACTTCAGCTCAGCAGAGGAGCTGTAGTTTGTAGCTTCGTAGCATTTATTCACTGACAAATAAACTGTACACATTGTCTCCTACGTTCACAGCTATAACGCCACGAACAAACCCACACTCCCCGCCGCCACACACACGGTCTGCCAGAAACTCATACGCTGCAGCTGGCGCACCGCTGCATGCCCGGCACTAATCTTGTCGGTTAATGGTTAATAATCGGTTTAAAGGCGGCAGTAGCACGTCTGTAGGGGGTAGGGAGTTGGCGTGGGAACCGGAGGGTCGTTCCTGTCCCAATATGAACCAAAAACTAAGTGTTATTTGTTGGTGGGGGGGGGCCCGTTTTCCCTCTTGCGCCCCCCCGAGGGCCCCCGGCGCAAGGCCCCAACCCCCCCACTCCCCGGGGCGCTTGTCAGGAGCAGCCCCCTCACTCTGACATCTCTCCATTAATGCATGTGTGTGTGCCATTCCCCATTTTGGGACTATTAAAGGTTGTTCTTCTTCTTCTTCTTCTTCTACACCGTGTGCACAATTAGGCAAGTTGTATTTTTGAGGATTAATTTTATTATTGAACAAATACAGTGCTCTAACATTCAAAATGTTGAGAAACTATGCAACTAGGTGAAAAATGAAAATTTTCCCATCTCACTTGTTGATTTTCATCTGTTTAAGTGAGAATAACAAACAAACAACTCAAAATTTACAAATAAACATTTCTGGCATTTAAAAAAAAAAAAAAAAAAAAAAAACAGTGGCCTATTTAGCCACCCTTCTTCTCAATAACAGTCACAAGGCTTCCATTCATGTCAGTTTCTTGATCTGTTGACCATCAACTTGTGCAGCAGCAACCACAACCTCCCAGAGAGGTCGGCTGTTTTCCTTTGCCATAAACCTTTCCCATTTTGCCTCCTGAGGAAAAGATGCTGCCTAACAATTATTCACACCTTGATACAGGGTGTTGACCTCCTTCAGCCACACCCTCCCTCATTACACAAATACACATCATCTGATATACTTTAATCTAAGAAACATTCAAGCTTATACAGTGTGGAGTTGGAAAATATACATAAAAATGATGATATGGTCAAAATGCTCAGTTGCCTAATAACTGTGCACACAGTGTAGTCAGATTGGTGCATCTCTAAACACAGTACAGTTATACCAGTCTGGTAAGTTCAGAAAAATTATATCACTTTATTGTAATGTAGCTTTTAAAACCAGGAAAATCACGATTTTACAATATCTAAAATCTAAGACGATGTCTTCGTGATATCAATATAATTTTGATTTACTGCCCAGCCCTACCCATAACGGATCATCATTACCACTACCACACTTTACTTTTTGGTGTACAATGGCTTTTTCTTGGGTACCGGCACGTCTCACAAGCTGCCAGTTACTCCTTTTTAAACTATCTATTTCAGGTTCTGTGGGAGATTCATAATGGTGATTCATAACGGCACAGCGCCAGCATTTTCGCGCTACATCTAATAAGCTCTATTAATATAAAAACAACGTGTCTGGACGAGCCAACAAAGCGGAAACCTCTGGTGCTGAGAAATGAAGCCAACCTGAAAGTGCCAAATACTCAAAGAACGTACAGAATATTGCTAAGAAGTGAGCGTCAATCGTTCGTACTGTTGCAACGCCAGCACCCAGCAGCAGAGCTATGCTTCCACCATTTTGGACTGAAAGTGCCACTACAATGCCCGCCTACAACATGCCCTGCAAAAGTACAACAAAGCGATTTCTATTTCCATCCATCCATCCATCGTCAACCGCTTATCCCGTTAGGGGTCGCGGGGGGGCTGGAGCCGATCCCAGCTGGCATTGGGCGAAGGTGGGGTTCACCCTGGACAGGTCGCCAGTCCATCGCAGGGCACATAGAGACAGACAACATAGAGACAGACAACCATTCACACTCACATCCACACCTACGGGCAATTTAGAGTCACCAATTAACCTAAACAGCATGTCTTTGGACGGTGGGAGGAAGCCGGCCGGAGAAAACCCATCTTAGGGGAGACATGCAAACTCCACACAGAAGAGTCCCAAGCCGGAATCAAGAAAGAAAGAAAGAAAGAAAGATATTCCTTTATTAGTCCCCGCCTAACACAGAAAACCCATGCTTCCACGGGGAGAACATGCAGGGGGGGGGGGCTCCTCACAACAACCCACAACAGTAGTGGTTGGTTTGTTTCTCTTTGCGGAACCCCAAAAAAAAAAAAAGCACCTCTCCACCAAAAAAAAAAAAATTTTTCCCCCGACGTCACGGGTTTAAAACCCCTACGTCCCCGTCCTAACCCAACTCCACACAGAAGAGTCCCAAGCCGGAATCAAACCTGCGACCCTGTTGCTGTGAGGCGACAGTGCCAACCACTGCACCACCGTGCAGCCCTCTATTTCTATTTTATTGTTGTAATTTTAAATGTGACTACAATGCAATGTATTGAACCATAAAAATATTATAAATATGCATAATATTATACGTATTAACTTATTTATTTATTAAGCTTTGTTGCCCGGCTGCTTCCCAAAGGAGCATAAAGTGAGCAATGGGCATAAATGGAAGTAAGAAAAATCACACATTGATTTTGAAAGCAATCTCAAACTTCTTCCTGTCAAGGACCTCCAAAATCAATGTACATGCTGATTTACCTTGAAAAAAAGGACTGTCTGATTTATCGATGTTTCTTTATACATTCGTGGAAATGGACTCACTGGTGTTTTCAGTCCCAAAATAGGGGCAGCGTTACCACAGCGCCATGTTTGCTTCTATACTCTGGAATGGCCACTTGAGACTGGGGCCAAAACAGTCAGTCCCCATAGACCCTGATGTTAAAATGGCCAACTTTACGGCAGAAATCAGCATATTCACAGCCTGTTATGAAGATGGTTTCTGTCTCAACTAATTTCCCCATTCATGACAACTGGATGGGGGTGATCTTTTTACATAATTCACCCATGTAATTTATATTAAGCTTTAACCTTAGGTATGATTGAGGGCGTGGCTGCTTTGAGTGACAGGTGGGTGCTGTCGGCTCTGCTCCGTCACCCGGGCCCGCCTCAGCTCCTCCGACAATCCACCTCTTTGCCCGTTTTTTCAGATTAGCTGGAAGTTAGATTGGGTCGTCACTACCAGGATGGCGACAGACGTGGCCACCCGCTTTGAGCTTCACAACGGCTCTTCAGAAACAGAGGCTCCATCCATATTTTATACAGTCTATGGAGCCGGCACACAGCACAGAGGAGGAGGGTGGTGTAATTTATTGATTCAAAGTTCCTCCTTTTTGCAAAATAATTAGGGAAGTTTTCTGAATCTGCTCTTTTGATTTACAGAACAAACATTCCCAGGAGAATTAAATGTTCAGATGAAAGCTGTGATATGTGTAAATAATAAACTGATTTAACTATGACTACTAATTAACTACCAAGTTTTGTCTTTATTTTTTTTGGGCATTATCTAGACCAGAAATTACTGGCGGTTACTGTCCAGACCCAGATGCCATCCTATCATCAGATCCATAACTAGGGATGTTAATAATTAACCATTTAACTGTTAACCGACATTAAGCATTTTAACCAGTATTATTAATTAAAAAGCTGAGCAAACTCAGAGGAGCAGCTTGTCAGTTTAAGGAAAAAAAGCTGGTCCACCTTAAGAGAGTCTAAACCAGAGTAGCAGATTCAGGAAGTTGACTCCGTTCTTGAGAGCAAGAGTTGACATACTGTATGTGTGTGGCAGGAAGCCTCCAGCAACGCTAGAGCTGCGAACGTCGCACAAACACACGTACGGTCTGCTAAACTAAAGTAAATTTGCGGTGGAGAGTTGGGAAAGTGGCTGCAGGTCCGCGACACTACATGCAACACCTATAATAACGCTCTGGACGGGTGGAGTGGGGACTCATACACTGCAGCTGGCGCATCACTGCATGAGACGTACTAATCTTGTTTGTTAACGATTAATAAATCAGTTAGTGTCACAGGGGATAGTTATCGGTTAAAAAATTTCAAAATTAGCATCCCTACCCATAACCAATAAATTATTGAGATTATTAGATTTTGATGAAACGTTTCTATTTTAACCGGTGCAGCTTTTCCAGCTTCATTGTTCTGGTTTAGCAGCAAACTCACAGACCAACTGCGTGTTGTAAATCATCTTACGTGATGATACTCAGCCAATCAAATCTGTGCATTCCAATGAGCATGGACAAAAGACAACAGTGGTAGAAATAATGGAGCCAGAACAAAGTAATTTCACGTGCTCAAACTGGGGGTACATAAAGCAATCTAAGCCACAACTTCAACATACGGTATGTGGCAATGAATCATAACGTAAGTTAGACATTATGATGTTCTTGACCTTTCATTTTAATTGAATACCCCTGAGGGCTGCATGGTGGTGCGGTGGTTAGCGCTGTCGCCTCACAGCAAGAGGGTCACAGGTTCAAATCCGGCTTGGGGCTCTTCTGTGTGGAGTTTGCATGTTCTCTCCACGTAAGCGTGGGTTTTCTCCGGGTGCTCCGGCTTCCTCCCACAGTCTAAAGACATGCAGGTTAATTGGTGACTCTAAATTGCCCGTAGGTGTGGATGTGAGCGTGAATGGTTGTCTGTCTATATGTTGTCTGTCTCTCTGTGCCCTGCGCTGGACTGGCGACCTGTCCAGGGTGAACCCCGCCTTTGGGATTGGCTCCAGACCCACTGCAACCGGCAGTTGAAGATGGATGGATGGATGAATACCCCTGACCTAGGCTGTAGTAATGATAATGGTCCAAAATGATGTGAAATTGCATAGTTTAGGTCAAAAAACCTTCACATTTTCTTCTTAGTATCTTTTACTCACTGTAGAAATTCAGAATGTGTCTCTTTATCCTGCTGCATAACATCCTGACTGCCTGGGTCTCTGCTCCTCAAACCTGAATGAATAGCTCACACATTTCAGGTCTGCATGCATTCCTGACTCTATAGCTAGCTGCTGTTAATTCAAGGCTATACACTAGGCATCCTTTAATATGTTATAGAGTGAAACTAGGCTACAAATAACACTGGAAGTATAGTATTAACACTCTGGGTAAATAGTAGCAAGTCAACCCTATAATGTTAGAGTTCAATATCTTAGGTCTACTATGAAAAATGCAAAGCCCAAGTATTATATTATAAAAATAAAATCACAACTGATTATGACTGACACAGTATAACATGCTTAAAGAAATAAGCAGCAAGAGGTTGCTGATACCGGCTGACACACGCCAACATGTGAATAAGGGGAGTACTGGCACTTATTTGTTCTCCACTTCAAGCACTGATCATTACCCCTGCAGTAGAGTTCTACAAACCGACCCGACGGCCCCAATAAAGTATCAGGTTCGACACTTTCGGTGCACTCCCGGCTCAGGTCGCGTTCAGGTTTGGTTATTTTCAAATATCATTTATAAAGAAACTTCTCTCGCTTTCTTTTTGCCAATGGTCTGCATCTATGCGTGTCATGTGTTCCAAGTAGGGCACGCTTTGCCCAGCAGGAACAGAGAAAGAGAGGCAGAGCGTAGCCGATGTGTTGCATTAGCCTAGCGGTTAGTAGTGGATGAAACAAAGCAAAAAGTTGCTTAAGGGAGCGTCTCAAAATCCCCAATGATTCGGGGAAGGCTTCTTCACTGTTGGAACATTATGACCCTGCATGATCCACGATTATGACTATGCACAGAACTGTCAAGTCCAGCTAGGAAAGAAAGTTCAAAGTTTCAACAAGCCAGGATCTAGCCAGTATTGGTGAAAGGCAATATTGAGCTTGATGTTCGGGCTTTGTTGCTGCTTCCTGTCCATTTCTCAGAAGACTGTGGATGAACTGAATCCATAAATCTGACAGACCTATACTGGGTTCAGGTGCTTCTTGTTAACAGTAGCACAACAACTCCAGTGGCTATCAACTTCTGAATAAGAGATCCTCCTGCTTTCATAAGCCAACTTTTAGTCCGCTTTAATCGAACTCTGGTGTGATTTTGTTTGACCAAAACAACTGGTCCGAGACCACTTCAAGAGGTCGTTTCCAAGCCAACCAGGACACAGGCTGTCTGTGCTGGCCTTTGTTGAGAAGACCACAAGTAAATGATAGGTTAACACGAGTGGGAGAGCTGAACCTGGACTGCAGAAGTCCAAGGTTTGCTTGACATCTTGGCCGAGACAGAACATCAATCCATCCATTCATCCATTATCTCTACCCGCTTATCCTATTCAGGGTCGCAGCGGGCGGGGCTGGAGCTGATTCCAGCTGACAGTGGGTTAAAGCGGGAGAGCATACAGAATATGCTAAATTAAGTCCACAGAAATAGTGACGTTTATAAAGTAAAGTCATTAGAGATAAACTGGAGGAGAAGGGATTTGTGTGCGCAGTAGATCAGTGCCAAGTCAAAGTGAAGAAACTTGGACAGCAATATTTCAAAGACTGTCACTCCCTGTATAGAAGTGGCAGCTCTTGAGACGAAAAAAGATAAATTCACTCCTTTGTACGTGCCCCTCAGAAAAACAAAAATATATGGTCAGCTTTAATTTGTGCACTGTGAAACTGAACCAGAATAAATAGAAAACAAACCAAAATATCAATTTGACTCTGATTCGCATTAGTCAAACAGATAATGGCTTATGAAAGCGCCCTAAGACTTAGCATTCAAGAGGACCTGTTATGCTTATTTTTAAAGTGCATACATGTATTTTGGGTTTCAACTACAACATGTTTTGCAGCACCTCTTTTCACCCTCTGTCTGAAACGCTCTGTTTGAGGCTCCTGCCCCGCCCACTCTGCTCTGATTGGTCAGCTAGCCCGCTCTGTAGTGACCGGTCAGCCGAACCAAACTCATCGGACTCTGCTCTAACTAGCTTTGTTTGAGGGTCTGTCGAACCGGCCTCTAGACAAAACGTGTCACTTGGTGATATCACCATGGGATGGAAAAAAGGCGGGACTTCAAGCGAGGCGTTTCAGGCAGTTCATGAGTTTCATTGGGTGAGAGAAACTCTCTCTGGCGTGGACTTTGGGCTGTCTAAATTTGCAGACATTTTACATGCACAAAAACTACATAACACACTAAAAGAAAGGTGACAAGCACAAAAACATAATAGGTCCCCTTTAAAAGTATTGTGCATTATCGTTTAGTTTTTTTGTTGTTCACAGAAAAACACATTTTGTCATATTTCAATAGTTACTGTTTCCTTTAGTTTTAGTATCATTATCAGCCTGAAAACAAGGTCACCAATGTATATTTTTTCCTCATAGTTTTCACTGATGAAATTAACATGGCAGTTAAGTTTGGGTAGCTTAAACTACTTGGTTGAGATTAGTCAAAGAGCTCATTCGGGGCAAATAATATTTAACTACAACATTTGATGAAGTTTAGGGGATGATGAATGAAAGCCTTTGTGCACTCTATCCACCACTCTGACATCCATATCATCACTTTTCACTGCGCTGCAAGCGGAGCTTCTCCCTGCTTTGCCACTGAACATAAACACTGGCTGCTGGTTTTCTTTATCCGAAGAGGAGCTCACAGGCAAGGCAGATTTATTGTTAGGAGATATTATACTTTAATGTGCTGTCAAGTGTCACTGCTGGCTGCAATTTGCGATATTTCCACTATATATGTAACTTGATACTTGTTTAAGCTACTTCCTGCATCTTAATGTGCTGTATATTTCAGTCATTCCCAGATCATTTGTCCATCAGAGAGGAAGGAATAGCTAAAATATGATGCCAGGTCAGTCAGTCTCAAATGTGCTAGTAGGAAGGCAGATTTATTGAAATGCCTCAGTTTGATAGTCACATTTTTTAAAATTGCAAAACAAGCACTAACACCACCACAGCTGATGCCAACCTACTACACTGTAAAAGGAATATGATCCGCAAAACTGAATTATAAGTCCGGCTGCTCATGAGATATGCATGGAGTTATTGATTCAATTTAACATCTTCAATTTATCATCTTCCTGGCCTCATCTTTATTGCGTTGTCAATTACCACATGGTCTCGGGTCTCTCTCGCCCAATTCTAGGTGACTCCCCTGAATAGTGAAACACTTCCATGAGTCAAAAAGCAGATAATAACCATAATACTGAGACAGCACATCCCTCAAGTAAGAGGGTCTCCAGAAGAACATAGAGGCATTAATAATTGATAGATAGAAAGCCAGCCCTACACGGCAATTCGGAGAGGGCCAGCGCCTGCCACAGGAGAAATTTCCAGCAGCAAATAGGTCTTGAAGGTGCCAGTTATGTCATCTTTCACTACAACAGTGAAGTGAAACGCCGAGCAAGTCTAATAGACTAATAAATTAGAAAATGGTGCCCCTTACCCTGAGTTAAAATTCAGGGGAGAGCAGAAATGCTGTAATACCTCAGTAAGAATTTAACCAGTGTTACTGAGATAACAATATATCTGTGAATAACGAAAAAAACAAGTTCTCTAAGACTTAGGTATTTGGGCAAGTAGTCCAACACATACCAGCATATACTATACATACACTTGTTAATTCATCAGTGGGTACAATGGGTTTGTAGACGATAAAGAACAATCACTGTGCTGTAGCTCAGCCTGCAGTTTCCATCACTGGAGTAGATGGAGTAAATGATGGAGTAGATGCTATTGATAGTATTGGCTTCCTCTCAGTCCCTAGGAAGCAGGGTAGGCTAACAACACTGTAAGTGGGAAGTTTCTGAAAGCTCTGAGTTCACGAGTGACGTGTTTGTTGACGTCAGAAACAGCGGAGGCCAAGGTAATATTTCGGTGCATAATAAGTTAATATAATTGTCACTTTAGTCATATATTGTTTTTCTTCATATTTTTATAATAGGTCTGAGGTCTTTGTCTTCCGTCATTATGCCTTTACATTTACGATGGATGCGGAAAAAAAAAAAAAAAAAAAAAAAAAATCACCGGAAGATCCAGCTACTTATCCACTCAGACACCGAGCCATTTTGGCATTATACAATGAACGGGGCCCCACCTCCAACGCTGTATCCAGCTTTCTTAATCCATCCATGCAACATCAGCACCCGGCAACAACGCTGACCTTCCACCAAAAGCAAACGCCAGTAAAACCTCCACCTAAAAGGTGCCGTCCAAGTCAAACTAAATGATTTCTATTCTGTTGTCAGATTCTACCGATAAACCCTGTGTTGAATAATATGATATAATAAATAGAATAAATCAGTCCAAAATGGCAGCTGTTGTCAACAAAACCGGGGAGTTTCATCTCATCATTTACACTGTGACTACAGTAAGTATTGTATAGGTAGAGGTGGAAAGAGACTCACAAGGTTTAAAGACACTTACTCAACTACAAATACCTACTTGTGTAAAGATGTACTTCAATAAAAGTTTTTAAAAAGTAGTAGTAGTCAGTTAAAACTAGTCCTGACCACCTGGATTCTACATCCGCTGCTGTCATATGTAATTTCACTGTTTGTGTTCACAAGCACATTATTTTGCATTAGTTTAAGTTACTAGAAATGACGAGAAATAAACAAAAAATCACAGATCACTAACATGTGACACGTGTTTTTATAATGCGCATTGACTTCCGGTATATAGTGCTGCTGCACGTCTCCCGTCCAAACGGATCAATTTGCTTTACAATGCTAAAATATAACTTTACTAACATATAACTTGCCTACTAACGTCACCTACGGCACACCGTCATTTAATATCTCTGAGATGGTGTAACTTCATGCGAGATGTGGTACTTACTTTTAGCCGTGAAGCTATCCTTTGAGTCGTTTCGATCACGGCTCCAGTGCGATCATGTCCCTCTCAGGAGCGTCCTAGTCCAACCTTGAACTGCAGCGTCCTTTTAGAGACTTTGTAATATAAATCCGTGTCGATAAATCCAACAGTGGATGTATATTTGCTTCCGATTAGTCACTATGCTGTTGAACTTTTAGCTGGTGCGCCGCTGCAGGCGTCGGCTTGATAAACGCGCACTAACTAACAACAGACGGTGATCTTCGCTGCTTGCTGCGCCACTTTACTCACATCAGGGTAACGCAATCAATACACAGCTAACTTCACCCGATTTAAGCCGCTGCTACCTTCCCTTCAGACGCCATGGCCACGGTCAAATACTGTTTACCTCCCAGCATGCATCACACCTGGCTGCGTACCCTTCCTATATAAACGCAATGGCATTTTAGGTGACTGCCACCTAGTGTATAAAAACGGTATTACATAAAAACACTAAAGCAAACGAATGAATTAACGTCACATGATTATTCATCCATTTAAAAACAAGTGTTGTTGTTGTCAGCCTTCTTCTTCTTCTTCTTCTTCTTCTCTTTGGTTTTATGGCAGTAGTAAACAGTGTTAAAGTGCATTACCGCCACCCACTATGTTGGAATGTGGACTAGATTTAACTGTCCCCTTAACCACATAAACATATAACAACAACAACAACAACAACAACAATAATAATAATGATAATAATAATAATAATAATGGGCATGAACCCTGATGTCCAAACCAACAATAAGCTCCACTTCTATAGACGACTCTTTGCAGCCTGTGTGTGCAGCTGATTATGAATTATAAATATTCAGGTACTTTCCTCATTACATCCTCACAAGATTTAACCAGAAAAGAGACGAAGCTCCAATCCCGAGTTTCCTTGAGCAGCAAGTTAAAGCTGAGAGACCTGATTGATGTATTGGGTCCATTAGTCATTGGGAATGTATTTGTAAAGAGTTTGATCCAGGAGTCGAGATCAAGTGATATGGAAAAATATTTTCTTATTCTATCAAAAAGGAGGGAAATGGTCTGATCAGTGTTGTTGATACGTTTGAATAATTTTGACAGGGAGGTGATGGGATTTACAATTTCTTCAGCTTGAAAAGAAGGTTGGAGATTATTATGTTTCAGACTGTTGTGCAAGGACTGATTTGAGCTAAGGCGCTAGGATATGACTTCTGGCCCATGTCGTACTGTGAAGTCTTCAAAGGTTATGAAAGCTGGAAATTGTATAATGTGTTGAAGCTATTAACAGTGACTGAGCTGTGGTTATAATAACGTTTTTGAAGCATTTGTGGCTTGTTATAGAGGTGTTGATGAGTGCCAGCTGCGAGATATCAAGGTCTTTACATTGTTGTTCAATACAGTATCTAAGCAGGGGTGGCATTGTTCAGTGGGTGCACTGCAAAAGGTACTTTATTTAATCATTTTGGTAATAGTGTCAACTGACTGACTGCAGTTCTTCCAGTTAATGACAATGATAGGTACATCCATCTGTTGATGTTGCCTTCTGCTGTTTTTATAAGTGGATTGAAGTTTAAAGGTATTAACTCTGACAGCTTGGGAGAAATATTAATGCGTAGGTGATGTCAGATTCCAAGTCTATGGAAATATTGTTGATCTGGACCAGTTGATTGAGTGGTAGTAGTGGATTTTAGAGAATCTATTGAAAGGATTAATGGTTTCTTGTATTGAGACTTGTGGGTTCTGTAAGTAAAGTATGATGCAATCTGTGTAGAGACTTATTCTATGGTTTTATATGTTTAATACTGCGGCTCTATAGTGGACAGCTGCAGCGATGGTGTCTATGAAGATATAAGGAGAGATAAATGTCTTTCTCATCCCAAATATGTAACCCGTTCTCACTCCCAGCTCGTCGAATACCGCTGATTGGTAAGTGGCCCTTGGCGTCTGAAACTGACCCATGAAGACGCCCATTTAGCGACAGTATGTGACAAACCGAACTTTCAGCTAACTCAAATGTAAACCCACCTGTGGCGTATTCAACGGTCGGAACAAGTGATGTATTATATATAGCGGGAGAGGGAGTGGTGTTGGACGGGTCAAACAAACACAAGACTTTCAATCAGGAGACATGTGTTTGTGTCTCATGTAAAACTAAAAGTAACATTGACGTATTTTGTCAGTAGTCTTGTGGCGTGTCAGTATGATCAGTCCTGTGAGTCACGTGAGCCGCAAGTCAGTAAAGTTAACGACAACCATGACCGTTTCTTAACCAAGGAGGGTGAAAAAAAGGAGATGTCACACGTCATCAACGCGTCATATCTTAAATTTGCACAGTAAAATCTGCTCAGCACTCACCCAAACTGAGCAACGCCGGTCATACTGCGCATGTGTTATACCCCATAACTCAAGATCGTGTCCCAGCGTCTTTCAATAGGCCTTGACCCAAACCAAGCAGTTGTGTTGCCTAAACCTAAGTTCCTTCAGGGGGGCATTGAGCTGGGAGCAAGAATGTGTTGCAATATTTTGAACTTGCGATCTAATTAGCTTGATCAAAAGCTTTTTCTGCATCTACTGAAGCCACTACTGTTTCAGCCAGACTGCTTAATATCTTGGGTCATTCTGAAAATAGGGATGATACAGATGATATTCTTTTTTATAGCTCTTGTCTTTCTTTTGTTGAAGTTGTTTTGCAAGATATTTCTCTTATTTATTATTCTACTCAATCTGAATGCATTTTTTTCATTTCTTATATCACTCACTTTTAATGCAATATGTCCTCAGTTTATTAAGAGTGTCCTTTGTGGGACCTTTTTGCAAAAGTATTTTCTGAAAGTTTGATTTCCAGTTCCATGTTTTTCATATTCTTCATATTGTTTTCCTCCTCTTGTGAGATGAGAATGAGATTATTTCCAGAGTATTGTTGGTGAGGTGTTTGTCACATATGTCCATGAAGGATGCCCACTCTGCTGAAGCACCTGCCAAAGTCTGGATCTCTGTGGAGTGAAACATTAAAGCACTATCTGGAAGGCTGTTTGTAAAACTGCGTACAGTAGAGAACTAAGCAGATAGGGGCATGGTCACTCATTACAACTGAAAGGACTGATGTATCAGTTATGTGCTGTATAACTGAGTTACTTGCGAGGGGAAAAGCAAATGTGGTGATGAAAAATATGAAAATTCAATTGGTGTTGGATTATTTATACACCAGCTGTCACCGAGTCCTAACTCCTCCATATACTGTAGTGTTTTTTTGACATTTCCTGCAAGTTGTTGTTGATGGTCTATTGTTGGGTAAAGAACTGTGAGGAAAAACTTGACTGACTTGAAGTGTGTGAAGTGTCTCTTGATGTAGGCATAAATCAGGGTTAAATTTATTTAAATGAATAAATATTTTATTCCTTTAAGCATGGGAGCCAAGCCTACGTATGTTCCAGCTTAGGAATTTAAGTGGGGCAACGATTGAGGGTTTTTGGGATGATGCGTCCTGGTGAGTATTTGCCATGAGTAATGTGTGTTTGTGTCTGATTATGCAAGCTTGTGTATGTGTGTGAGGTTTAAAATATCATGTGATTCTAGCATGCTGTCACCAGTTATCAAATTAGGAATTAGCAGCAACAGATACTTTATGGCGGTTCGGGGAAAATTGCTTGATCGTTCCAACTTTCCGATGTAGTTATGGACAAATTCAAGGCTTGGGCAAAGGTCTTTTCTTTGGTTTCGTTTATTGTCCAGCTTATTGTCACTGGAGGACAGAACCTGCCAAAATTAAAAATAAATGAACAAATAAATAAATGACTCAATGAAGAAATAAATAAGTAAATAGTAATGTCATTAAATGTAGCAAAAATATAAAAAAAATAAATTAATTTATTGATTAAATGTGCAAATTAACATTTCTGTTTTAATCTGCTTCTTTTTTAATTTTTTTTATTTAATTCCCTTATTTATTTACTCTGTTTTTCTCTGTATTTTATTTTTTTAATTAATTAATTTAGTTTTGCATTGATTTGCTTTATTTATTTATATATTTTTGCATTTATTTTGTATTTATTTTGCATTTATTTAAAAAATATATCAGCATCAGCCCACTCCGAATGTGCTAAACCTCAGGGAGGAGACTGTACTGATACAAGGCAGCGGTGGAGGGAAGAGCAGCAGGCAGACCCACCCGCTGCACAGAAGCACACACTGTTTAACTAACATATAGTTATTCACACTGACCCCATGATGGCACACGCTGAGTGACAGCCCTGTCATTTGCATAATGGCCAGACCTCCAAAGAAATGTAAAAAGAAATATGTAAAGAAATGTATAAAGAAAATACATAAATAAATAATTTTGGGGGAAAAAATAAGGGGTGAAATGCAAGGGGAAAATACATATAAATAAATGCATAAATACTTAAATAAATACACATAATTGAAAGTAAATAAATGAAAAATAAATGCAAAAATGAATAAATAAATAAATAAATAAAAGAGAAATGCAAAAATAAATAATAAATACATGAATAAATAAAAGGGACAATTAAATAGTAGGCTAAATAAACAAGGGAACTAATACTAAGATAAATAGATAAAGAAGAAATATCAAATTATATCACATTTTTTCAATTAATTAATAGCCAAATTTATTTTAACACTATTTTTGCGACATTTAATGACATATTTATTCATTTATTTAGTTATTTACTAAATGTATTAATTCATTTATTTTTGATTTTGGCAGGTTCCATCGTCACACTCGTGTCTGTGGATAATATATTCTTTTGCTTGTTTGGGACAGATGTGTTTTGCAGAGCCATACTAGCAGCAGTTTCCAGACAGATGTATGCTTCCAGTTTGGCTATTTTCCTCCATATATGTGAAAAGTATTGCTGGATCACTGAAATGTCTATGTGTTAAACACTGAAATGTTTAACAAATAGAAATTGGTCAAAAGTAGTCTAGGATTAGGTTTTCAGTCAGTGACAGGGTGCTACAATGATGCACCTCACCTCTGTGTGTTATGTTTTGCAGTAATCAGTGCTATGTTTGCTCAAGATTCATCTGATGAGTTCATGTTTTAGGTTGTGTCATAGTTACACTTGTGTGAGTAATGCAACAGATCTACAGGTAGGAGACACAAGTTTTTGGGGTGCACCTGTGCAATATAATGCATTCAATTATACTTCCTGCACTTGGCTGGGAACTGGCCATAGACTGTATATAAGATGGACATAGTCACCATGTCACCTATTGGTTTTAGACTGCTGTTTTGAAACCTCAAGTTTGGCATTTTGGTCGTGGTCATCTTGGTTTTTAGCTGTCGCCATCTTGGTTATTTGCAACCAGAGGTGACACGAGAGGGTGGAGCTAAATTCAGGTTATCAATAACTTTCATTTCAGATTATCAGTAACTTTCATGAACTGAAATCACACTGTGAAAGGGTTAAAGCTGTAAGACAAAAACACAGACAACTCCCAGACCGGACAATGTCGTGATAGCAACTTGTCAATCACAAGGGAGCCACGCCCTAAAGCCTACCCTGCTTTATGGTCTATTTGACTGTAAGTGGGACCATAATTTACTAAATGAACATCACGCTGTATTGAAGAAGACTTGAAACTAGTGATTGAGACCATAAACTCATGTTTACAATGTTTACTGAGGCTCGTTTTCTCATAGACTTCTATATAATCAGACTTCTTTTTGCAACCAGAGGAGTCGCCCCTTGTTGGCTGTTAGAAAGAACGCAAATTTAAGGCACTTCTGCATTAGCTTCACTTTTCAGACCTCAGATTTGCTCACTGGAGCTGGCTGACAGTCGGCTGAGATGGGAGATCTAGGTGGCTGAATCTATATACAGTGTTTTTTTTGTTTTTTTTTAGGCTTTTAAAATTATTGGAATTACACTAAAACTGCTCAGTGACTCCATAATTGTCCACCACTTCAAATCCTGCAAGTATTCTTCCAAATATACTGTATAATATATGCACTTACATGGATGTATGTGTTGGTGATTCGAACTGCTTCCCTTTGCTGTGGCTGTTGTCTATTTCACAGGTGCTGCTTGCCTCAACATCAGTTAAGAGGGTGAAGGACCTTTGCTCTCTTGGCCCACTCATGTCACAAACTCATCAGACTGGATGGAGCTGTGCCATGCTGAGGCATCCTTCACACCTAAAAGCATTGCTGAGCTCTCTCAGGTCCAGGACGGTCCACTTGGATGCTTTTCACTCTCCACCACACAGGGAGAAAAAACACGCATCTCAATTATGCCCTGTGCTTGCCAAGCATGTTATGTGAAACGAACAGGTGCAGTACGACGCACAGCAGCTCTTTGTCGTTCATAAAGGGGCCGGCTGATGACGTTTCACAGGTCAGCACCCTGATGGTCCGCACCCTGCCTCTGGTGCACAGTCTATGCTGTGCGTCTGGATGTCTCCCTTAAGGTCAAATATCCAAGTGACCTATAAACTGTTCTCCGTTAGTCTTCGTGTTGGCCTATCCTCACATTTATACATGACTAAATTGCATGTTGAGCTGAATGTGATATTGCATTTGGGAGATATTCATTTTATGTAGAAAATCAGTGATCCTTAACACCTGCAAGATCCAATTAACTGTGATGAGCCATTTTTGTGTAGCCATTTTATACTCAATGTCACTTTATGCCAGTGTTCACTGAGATAATGCAATCCAATTATTGACTACACAGAAATCTTTATGTAACAAAGCCATACATTGACTGGAGTCTTAGCCATAATGCTCACTGGCAGCAATGACTGAAGACAATGTGCCTAATGAGTGTAGATTAACAGGCTTATACAAGGGAGATTGTTGCCTTTATCTATGTCCAGAAGAATTAAAACCATTAACTGGGTATACCGCAGTGGTCAGTGCAGTAGTTCAGCAGTCTCAGGGTGCCTACAGCATGTGTTTGATCTTTGCAGCAAATATAATGTAGGTACAGCAGCATGGTCCAGTGTTACAGGTCAGAGAAAGGCAATTTCAAGGGCCTTAGTGCTGAATATCTTATGCTGTTGAATTTTTAGCTGTATGGCTGTAGGGATGGCAGAGTGGGTTGGTCAATCTACCACTTTGTTCATGACAAAAATGTCTCAACAACTATTGGATGGGTCACCCTGAAAATTTGGGTGATGGATGAATCCTAGACTTTGTGATCTCTTGACTTTTCTGCTAGTGCCACCAGAAGTTGACCTGACACCG
Source organism: Pterois miles (assembly GCA_947000775.1). NCBI lineage: Eukaryota > Metazoa > Chordata > Actinopteri > Perciformes > Scorpaenidae > Pterois > Pterois miles. Next base: position 14,889,824 of record CAMQGK010000052.1, on the reverse strand, counting down.
TCGGATGGTTTGTTTCACAGAACCATCTGAGAAGTTGTCAAAAACTGCTTGGCAGGTGATTGGATGAATCATCTGTCAGTCAAACTAATGAAAGCGAAACTTACTGAAGGCGTCTTCAGTGACATTGTTTGCTCTTCTTTCCATGAAGAAATACTCTCCAGCTCTGATATAATTGATACTGTTGCAACATCTACGCTAACCTCTTCAGGAGCCGTCGTTTAGAAACGTTGCAGTCGCTCCTCTCAGGACGCTGATTTGTCTGTTGCCTGGCTGGCCAACCAAATGCATTACTTGTAGTCAAGATGGATTTTCGTTTGACATTTGATTATCACGTGATCTTGTAACATCTTGGGAATCCAGCTGCCATGCAAGGTTACCAGAAGGTTGATGTTTCGGTTTCAGAATGAAATGTCAGGAGAATAATAATTTAGCTGTGTCATGTGTCATTTGCACACTTCTTTAGTCACATGCAACAAAACTGCAGTACTAGCTGCAGTAAGGTTTATGCAACAAAGCAACTTGGGTTTAGGAAAAACATCGTGATTGGGCTTAAATTAAGTTTGAAAGCTAAACAGAATACTTGAGGAAAAAATGTAACAGAAGTACGGAAAACATGTTACAAACTTCATTAAAAAACATGCCACAAACGTCACTAACATGACTTCAAAACACCAGTCTCCTGGTTGAAAGTCCTGTGTATGTTGGACCCATCCACCATAAGCAGTATTTCTTACTCTTTATTCTACATCACTAGCTGAAAGTAGCACATTTAAGCTGATGAATTTACATTGCAGTCAGTACAGACTCCATGACGTACGAGTGACACACCAAAAACAAGAAAGGTGTTCGTTTTGCACGTGAAACGACTTACGATTACTTACGATGTCTTTCATAAGCCATTTAGTGTGACCGGGCTGAGCACCATCATCAGGTTGATTTTTTTTTTTTTTTGGTACAACCTGATTTCATGGGAAGGTAAAATACCACGACATTATAACGAGAAGGCATTTCAGCCTTTTTACGTGTCATTTGTACGCCAGGCAACAATACTACAGTAATGGCTGCAGTTTGGTTTAGGCAATACAACCACTTAGTTAGGTTTAGGAAAAACATCATGGTTTGGCTTAAAATAAGTACATAAATAATAAGAAAGTAAAATACATACAAAAACAATGTACAAGAAGTGCAGACAACACAACATAAACACAGTCAATATAGATTAAATGGCATACAAATGACACCTAAAGCAAGAAAGGCACTCTTAATACATGTGAAATAACTTCATATTCATATATACCAATATACTGCTTTAAGAAGAAGAAGAAGAAGAAGATAGTCCTTTATTCGTCCCACTAGGGGAAATTCAATTTTTACACTCTGTTGTTTTTTACTTATACACGGTACATGCAGACCCGGGACACACACATGCACAAACAGGACCCATATACATGCATCAAATGGAGAGATGTCAGAGTGAGGGGGCTGCTCCTGACAAGCGCCCCGAGCAGTTGGGGGTTTGGTGCCTTGCTCAGGGGCACCTCGGCAGTGCCCAAGAGGTAAACTGGCACCTCTCCAGCTACCAGTTCACACTCAGTTCTTGGTCATGTCGGGACTTGAACCGGTGACCCTCCGATTCCCAAGCCAACTCCCTACATTAAAACTCCCTACCAATTCATTAAACCACTGTTGTTTAAACTGATGAAAATGAACAGAAAATACATCCAATGCTACATATATGGTAAATACTTCAGAAACAATAAAGACTGTACTTCTCTCTAGCTTATTTTTTTAAACGTTTTGCTCAGCTAACACTGGATATGATATCAGAAAATCTCCCAAGCGACTTAAGACGATGACCTCTCTGCTTACACTACCTCGTCATCATCCCCAGACTGTGGAAGTGACCATGAAATGTAGTTGCTCAGAGCACTGCCCACCTGTCTGGCTTTAACCTTGACTGAAACATCTTGCAGTTTTCGGAAAATATATGCATTGTGTGCCATTGTAATAATTATAGAGGACGGGGGCTTTTCCATGCCATTTTTACACCCAGAGTGAATAAAAAACGAGCGCCGTCTTAAAATTCCTTGAGCGCAGAAAGTGCGAGCAGCGAGGAGTAGAAGGCGTTGTGGCATATAGTGCCGTATTCTCTCTGATCATTTGAGAGAGAATATACTGCACTGTAGGACTGCGTTATGAAAGAGTAACTCAAGACTCGGTCTTGGATGTTGTTTGTGACTGAAATTGCTTAATCGCTCATGTTGCACTGCTGTAGTTCACACATTATTAAATAATATCTGTGCAATAATGATTAAGCCAATTAAGTTCACAGCTTATGTGCTAATGATCAAACACAGTGGAAATGCATGGAGCGTGAACATCAGACATAGAAAGAGTTCCCCTTTCACCGAACGCTCTCAACCGTGGATCATTGTCCATTAAGTATTCTCCCTTTAAGAAAGGGCACACAGACATATCAAAATTAACATCACAAGACAGCAGTGTTGTAAGCCTGGTGCTAAATGTGTAGCAGCTCATCAATGCTTTAAAGCAACGTTCCATATTAAGCTGAGTGCATGACGGGAGCTGTGTACTTCTGGCTCATTGTTGTTCTAGTTGAAGTAGTGAACACAGGTCCTGGGACTCTCCTACTTCAAGCCCTGGAATGGCTCCCTCTCAACATTCTGGGGCTTCCTGACTTCGAAATGAGGCGCCGGTCCCTGCATGACAAGAATACTAGTTTGTCTTAATGAGCTCGGGTCCTAGAGTGAGAGACGCATTTTTACACAATGTAGCTCCGAGGCTGCTCTTATAAAAATGTAACAGCCGAATCCTTGTTTAACACTCGAAAGCGATGAATAATAACAGAAAACACTGACAGCGTTCACTTTTTCCCTGAAGTGATTTTATTACAAAGTTCATGAGGACTTACAGTATTACAAGAGAATTTTTGTCAACATGCGAAAACAGAACGAAGCCGAAACACAGGAGTTTAACAAACCGGTAAGATAAGACGATCCACTGTTCACGATAAACATAAAAACTGATTAAGTCCTCAGGAGGTGGGAGCCGGTGAATGACTACAGTGCAGGCATAGAACGGCCACATTCACACTGACTCAGCAAAGGTCAATCCAACCAAGGCAAGATGTGCACATCTCAAGAAAAAAAAAAACATGTTACAATTTTAATATGCCATCGGCTTTTCTCAGAACTTTTAGAAAGCTTCACTTGTATGTACATAAAACTGTACAAAAACATGGCATCACAAGCATTTTTATCCTATATAAATATACCAACAATTAGGATAACAACTAGATTCTCTCTTGCAAAGACATATTTCCAAGGCAATTGTCTTTGTTCTAGATGAACTGTGAAAAAGATGAAATGTTCAGTTAATTTCAGTCCGTTTTTGTTAGGGGGGGCCTTTGAATATGAACCAGCACTGACATTTCAGAAAGCAAAAAGAAAAGGAGAAAAAAAGAGTAAACAGTTTCTACCAATTATCTTTGGAATTCATGCTAAAATCACCGCCTGCTCGACAGCAGACACAGGGTTGTGGAGATCTATGTACACTATGCCACCAATTTTTTTTTTTTTTTCCACACAACCGGTTTTCTAAGAGTCTTTGATCAGTAAAAGAAAAAAAAATCCCTTTGCCAATTTCAGTACAGCAATTTTGTCCATCTGTCCACAGAAATGATCACCATACGATACACACTACAGAGAGGCAAAAAGATACTCAAGTGAATTCAACATTAAATCAATCTTAAGTACAAATTAAACAGTACTCAACATACTTTTGAGTGTATTTAGGTGCTTCATGATGTCCTCCGCTTTAATCAAGGAGAACTGCTCCTGTGTTCGAGAGAGGAGTAAACACAGTTCATTCAGCATGAGTTCAAAAGAAAGGTCAAACATGGTGATAAATTGTTCCGGGGGGGTGAGTAGCAGGAGGTCATTATCGGCTGGAGTGAAAGAGTCCAACTCATTAAGAGAGAAGAGGGGAAATAGGCCCAGGCTTGTTTTTTTTTTTTTTTTTTTTTTTTTTTTTTGTAGAGGACTTAAATCAAACTCCTGTCATTCCCTTCAGAGTAACAACCGATGATTACGACTTATCCACTAAGAGGTGCCCCTTTTATTTCAGTGATAAAAAAGACAGATATCAGATTCACTAAAGCAATACTTAGGCTGGAATCAAAATGTAACCCCAGAGATAAATCCGGATGCAAAGCAGTTGTGAATCTGAATCGAGCATTTCAATAGTTGAGGCTATGTGACATTGCTATCTTTCTCACTTATCATTAATTCCAGGTCAGCGATCTTACCCCGCTGCTTTGAGCCAGTGCAGCGGCTGCTATCCACAGCTCTGAGAGGGGTGCTTGGGGGAGCTGTGGGGGTTTAATCACAGTGTATCATGGCTGTTGTTTGAATTTTATTTCAGTCGCTAAATGGCTTTGAAAACGGCATAATGTGCTTTCTCCCCCTCAAGGCAAGATAATCGCCCACCTTATTTAATCACGGGCCCTGTCCAGTAATTTCCATATGTTTTCAGTTTAATTATTCCGCTTTCCAATGGTGGCACGATGAGGTAAGCGCTGATAAAAATACCCCTTTTAACTGATTGTAGCTCTGCGGGTGGATTTGCATTATCTGGTGGGTGCCTTCTCCTGGGGGTGTGCTCACACATGCCCCGGCTCGAGACTCATTACTCACCCTAATTAGGAAATGTCCATTCAAGGCTCTTCCACCCTTACTCAGACGCACAATCTCACTATGGAAATACTCTGCGGGGGTGAGAGGTATCTACAAATCTAATCAAATCAATGTTTAAATCAAAGACGGCTGGCCAGCTCCACGACGTTGTAAGGCAGGCTAGTGTTGTCATCATTAACATCCAATTACTGACTAATTCGCAGTGTCCTTCAGACATATCCTTCAGATTCACTTGGAAAATCTTTGTAAAGATAAATGAAGCCCACGGGCATGCCCTATTTTTTACTCTCTGTTCAATAGCCAGAGGAGGAAAATGCCTTATAATTTATTAAGCATGTTGTCCTCAATAGAGGGAAAATCATAATTAATGGGAGTTGCAATAAATCGAGCCTTCTAGCTTAACCTATGTTTAAGCTTAACAACATTTTGCATTTTGATATTAATCACTGATCATTTATTTGAAATTCCTCATTATTGATAATGACTCTCAAGAATGCCTTCAAACCCATCTACTCTGCCATTTTGGACTGAAAGCGACTACCAGACGGCAGCAAAACATCCGCCTGCAAAGTGTCAAAAGTAAAACTAAGTTATTTCTATTTTATTGTCATGATGTTAATGTCTCTACCGAAATAGCCTGTGTTGAACAATACAAATGTTATAAAATATGGATACTATTATAACTATTTACTTATCTATTTATTTAAATTGTTCACCCGGCTGCTTCCATGAGCTCCATAAAGAGCATAAAGTGAGCGATAGACATAAATGGAAGTTAGAAAATCCAGCACACAGATTTTCAGAGCAATCTCAAACTTTTTCATGTCAATGACCTCCAGAAATCACGTCCAATAGACCACAGACCATGGATGTATAAAGGCTGTGCCTTGTGCTTTTGCCCTACATGTTAGTAAATAGCCTACAATTACATAAATTCTGTTTATGTCATGCTACTAGCACTACTAGCTACTGGCCGATAGCTGGCTGTTTGGAAAGAGAGACATTAATACATCCACCGCGGTACAGGCTTATAGCATACAGCCCATGAGTGTATTATAAATAGGGCAGTCAATCAAAAATATTTAATCACGATTAATCGCAAATTAATCACACATTTTTCTCTGTTCAAAATTAACCTGAAAGGAAGATCTGTCACATATTTAATGCTCTTGTCAAGATGGGAGTGGGCAAATATGCTGCTGTATGTATGTGATGAATTACAGCTAATATATCCATTATTACAGCTGCATACACCTTGCAGGAAGCTGGCAGAGCCAGATACATCATATAAGCGTGCAGGGCGGTGCAGTCGCCTGGGTCTGATGAACATTCATTATGCTGAGGAAAACAACTCCTATAGGATAGGAATTTTACAACTTTTAGGATATAATTATTTAAATGAGGGCCATTTAAGAACTATGAAGTTGATTTACTTAAAAAAAAAAAAAAAAAAAAAAAAAAAATCATCTGTTTTTATACATCCAGGGCCACAGACTCATGGGCGTTTTCAGTCCAAAATGGCAGCCATCTCGAAGCACCAATGTTTCGTCTCCTCACTTCTATATTATTTGCTTCAAGGTCCACAGTGTAATGAATTCCCCTTTGAAGAAGTACACATATCTAGTGAGAACTGCTACTTTGAAAAACTCTCAACATAGAGCACTGCTGTAGTACGTCAGCGTGATATTAACCTCCGTAAGAGCTCAATCTCTCCAGTGGTTCTCCACGCTCAAGTGCCATTTCACGTAAATACCTCTTGATGCATTCATTAGATCTATGGAAGTTCTTATGGATCGTGAAGGGAAAGGACTGTGAGCTGTAGGGGGAAAGGGTTGCGAGAGCCCGTCTGATTGTCACGGCAGAGAAGAGCTTTTTAAACTGATGCACTGGCTGGATTTTATCAACAGAGTGTGTCACAGGGTTTTATAGGAAAAGCCAATCAGCACATGTCTGGTGAGTACACTCCGCATTTTGGTCATCGTGACTTCGGGGTTCTGTGGCCAAGCCGACGGGTTTCATGTGAGGTCACAGTGCTGCGAGTCAGTGAAACATAATGTCAGTTTAAATGTTGCCACATAGCTTTCTCCACCAGTGGCAGAGCTCTACAGGGAGCAGAGGTAAAGGCCATTCTACTATGATTAGGGGTTGAAGGTATGTGTGTGTGTGTGTGTGTGTGTGTGTGTGTGTGTGTGTGTGTGTGTGTGTGTGAGGTGTGTGTGTGCGGAGCGACCGCGATATCGAGCTCCACTTCTGGATAATGGTTTTCAATCAAGTTTTAAACAGCAGCAGCAAAGAAAAGCTTTAAATATGCAAAAATTCTGAGGCAAAGTTTGCTTTTTTTTTTTTTTTTTTTTTAGCTTAAATGCCAGACAAAAATATATGTAGAACACACCATTCAAATGTATTTACAGCACTGTACATTAAGATTTTTCATTTTGATTAAAAGAGTTATGCCTTCCGATAGGGCCTGACTGGCTGTCTATGAAATTATATCTAATAATGGCACAAGAGCACTGATCACAACTTTCAAATTCAAGAGATCACTTCACAGAATGGGACTTGGCTAACTACAACAATAATTAGTCACTTACTAAAGTAGCAATTACCATCTGCGCTTCCTTTTGATCTGTTAGAATCCTTCAGGATTTTGTATAAATAAATGAGTGAGTGCATCAATTAACTGTGTGGAATTCGTAATAAATATGCTAATAAATTAATAATTTAAGGAGGAAATGACAAAACACAAGTGTTCGTGCCAGTGATTGGATGAGTCACAGCCTATTGTTACCTACAAGATGGGCATTGGCTTTAGCCTGTTTCCCCCTCTGGATTGGGTGTACCTTTTCTTTCGTTTGTGCACCAGTCGGATATTCCTCACAGGTAAATTTCTCTTTTAGGAGTGTGAGCGGCGGGGGAGGTGGGCGGGAACTCAGAGGCCACGCTCAGGGGCATCTCCTCTAAGGGGCAGTCCTGACCGGCGTCGTGACCGCTGTTGGAATAGGCACTGCGGGAGGGCGGGAGGCGCGGCCGGTGCTCCTCGCCGCCCAGCCTGGCGCTCCCGTTAGCTAGGCGTCCCAGGCTCCCTCTCTCCTGGTAAGGCACGAAGGTGGAGAGTTTCGGGGGGTTCCTGGTCTTGCGTACGGGGGAGGGATGCCCGGGCATCCAGCAGGCGTCCGAGTGGCCCAATTCGCTGCACTCAGTCGTACAGTTTCCGGTCATCGCCACGTCAGGGAGGGAGCGGATGTCTGTGGGAAGGAGAGAGAAAACAACACCGTCAGAGTGAAGAGCTTCATGGCGATAAACATCAGAGCATCATGAAAAAAAAAAGTTGTAAAAAGGCATTTGTGAACAGAAATGGTGTCATCTGAAACACCCCATGAAACCCACCGCCGCCCCCCTCCTTGATGTCTTTGCAGCTGTTGCTAAGCAGTCAGCAGCAGTTGCTATGTAGCTGTTGCTATGCGCTGTGTAATGAGCACTACTGTGTGTGTAGTCCACTAGCTGATGTGATACATTCAGGAGATGGCGTGCTGTGTCTATGCCATTTAGAAGTATCCAACAGCAGTTTGTCTGGCATGCTTGCAATACATCATTGTATAGTTAACATGCTCAACACAGTATTGACTTCGTACTATGTGTGTGCTGTAAATGGCACTCCAAACATGAAAAAGACGGCAAGGATGGACAAAATACTAGACAGACAATGTTTGGTTACAAAGGGAATGACTGGGTCCCTTTGGGCAAAACCATTGTTGAATGACTTATTGATTGACAGTGCTGAAATGAGTTCCCTGCCCTTGATTATCATCCATTTTTTATTCAACTGCTCCTAATTAAATAAATGGGCCCATGACCCAGTGACCTCATTTAAATGTACGAGCTGCGAAGGCTCGGAAATAAGTTTGCTTCGGAGCGATCGCTCAAGAAGAGTATGACTGAAAGTAAAATTGCACAGAAGAACCCATGTTATTTGTTTACCACAAATGTGCAGCTGGCGGCTAATAGACTTGTTAAGCAGCCCACCTGTTGACAAGCTAAACACACAGCCCCGGATTTAATGGAAATACCACTCAATTTATCTTTGTTATCCCCTCAGACTCCGACTAGGACAGCCAAATCAATGTCTGCGAAGAGGGGAGCAGAAGATCTGTGAGTCTGCCTTGTCACCCCCTCCATGTAAACTTTTGATTGCCGTGATGAATGCATTACTGTAACGCCTCGACGCTGTCCGCGCCATGAAAGAACACGTCCATCACTTGTTTTCTGTGGCTACGGGACGGCGTGTGTGAAACAGAGTAAATGTATTCGTGAAGAAAGCTCAGGACTGCACACACACGACAAGCAGAAAGATGTTGCTGCATGCGAATGATGCAACCATTAGATGCAGCGGGGAGAGTTCACAACTAATAGAGCAAATGCCACCGTGACAGTAAGCCTATGAGACATAGCATCAGTATTGCGCTCATGACTAGTGGCTATAGATAATCATCCCACAAAATGTCAGAGCTCTGAGACTGGAAAAAAAACTGCATCTGGACCACCAAGACTTCAATCAATCAAAAGGCAGAGTGAGACAGCTTGTGTGTGATTTCAGATTTTAAACTGCATAAACCCGCAGCAGGCAGAATGTTTTTGGCATCATTGGGCAAAAAAATCTATAATAACCTTTCAACATATTATAATTCATGTGTTCTGAGAGAAAACTAGACTTCTGCACCTCCTCATGGCTCTGTTTTCAGGCTTTAGAAAATCTAGCCTGTGACAGGAGTCTTGGGCCAATCACAGGTCATTTCAGAGAGATCGAGCCTTCCTATTGGCTGTTCATTCAGCGTAGGAAGCCGTTAGTCACTCGCGAACTCCGATCAAACTGTCAAACTAGGCAGTGGCAATAAAATATGAATCAATATGTTACTGTAATGACTATTTCTCGCCTCAAATGTTTTCAGAAACATCTTATTTAGCTGTAAAATGAGAAAGTTTGCTCCAGCTGGTGGGCGGTGCTTGGTATTTCCTCAACAGAGCTCAACATGGCAGCCGGGTCGCAAACTTTCACATTTTACAGCTAACAGTAGTGATGGTGAGATGAAGCTTCATGAAGCACTGAAGTGCTCCAGTAAATTGGTTCGCAAAAGGATCCATTTCATAAGACTTTATGTGCACACAAAACCACCTCAAACAGATATATTCCAGATGATTTCAACCATGTGATCTCTGATACAGGCTAAAGTATTCTGCACCAGTAAAGCTTGGGAATAATGACTGTCAAAAAAAATAAAATAAAAGAGAGATAATTTCCATGTAGGTAAATCGGTTTATATCGTATTGGTATTATATATAGGTTAAAACCCAGCTTGGGACCCTTCTGTGTGGAGTTTGCATGTTCTCCCCATGTTAGCGTAGGTTTTCTCTGGGTTCTCCGGTTTCCCTCCGCAGTTCAAAGACATGCAGGTTAAATGTTAACTCTTAATTGCCCATAGATGTGAATGTGAGCATGAATGGTTGCCTGTCTCCATATGTCAGCCCTGTGATAGGCTGCTGCCCTGTCCAGGGTGAACCCCGCCTTCATCAGCTGGGATCAGCTCCAATAATTTCTTAACTGTGTTTTAGCTCCATGTGTCTTCAGTGACGTCATTGGTCTGCAACAATACAAGCCTTCACAGAAAACTTCCTGAATTACTTGACACACACTCCGAAGCGTCGGCACAACACGTGACATCACAGCTCAACAGTAACTACAAGATGTTTCTGAAGACATTTGAGGCGAGAAATCATCATTACAATAACAGAATACTGATTCATATTTGATCAGCGCTGCCTAGTTTGACCGTTTCATCAGAGTTTGCTAGTGATTGACAGCTGCTCAGAGACAACAGACTCCAGATCTGCTCTGATTGGTTGTTTGTTTTCCTCCGGTCTGTGAAATCTTGCAGATGCCGTTAGAAGCACCGGAGGAGACAGAGGCACATGATTTTTTTTTTTTTTTTCAGATGACCTGTCTCATACACTACTGTCCGGATGAGAGTAGGGATCGCTATATAAAAATATATTATTTGAAATCATACTTGCTCCAATGCAGTTTTAATACAAAGTATTGGAAGCTATTTGTTCTCATTTTCTATTCATGTCTACAACATTCATTCCTCATGGGTAATCCATACACAATTGTCCCATTGTTTATTAAAGGATGCATAGCTCCATCCATTGTTGCTGTTAATCTCATTGTTCCAATAATCCTAAATTGCTAGATGTTTAGGGCAATTTAATACATTTACTTTACAATTGAGCAACGCTCTGCCTTATTCATGTGTAATTATATCATTATGCTTAAGTGGCAAATTCCTCTCTCTGTTTACAAGGCCAATGTCAGTGATTCTTTTCAAACGAATGAGCGACACTTTTATGCCCGATTAGGAAAGAAGAAAACCAAATTTTGGTTCTCTGAGACAAGGCGAGGAGTGTGCCCGTGTACGCGCGCCGCCTCATGCATGATGATTGGAGTTTCATTTTGTGGGCTCTGCTGAGAGCGTCGTCTGTATGCATCGCTGCAGTGGAATGGACTCTTGATACAAAAGATGTTCATAGGAGGAGAGAGTTGGGCGGGAGAGGGGGTTGAGGCGTATGCTTCTAAGCACTAGCACAGTCGTGTAGGCATCTACTCCAAAAGGATTTCACACTTGATTAAAACCTCTCCACAGCTTCCAGGAGGTTTATGCCACACCAAGCGCCTCCTGTGTAAAAGTCTGCGTGGCTCCATGACTGAAAATCAAGTGTGCGGGAGGGAAAAAGGTGCATTTACACAGGTTTTCTAAAAACACTTCACATGTCATAATTGGGCATTCTTTCTTTATGAATTATCCAGTATATATGTGTATCTGAAAGGGCTTACACTACAGCAATGTCCCATATTTGCCCATTTAATGCAGAATTTCGTTTTTAACTCATTCAGTCAAGGGATAAAAGACACATCCTCACTTACTGTTAATTGACTTTAGGTCGACCGTGTTTTTCAGAAAATATAATTTGGACTTAATGTGATGAAATGCCAGCGAAAAGAAAGCAGATAATGTAAAACGATGCCATGCAACAGTGACAGGAATTAAAGCACGTCCTGAGCCGAGCTCGTCATCACCGAGGGGCCAGAAAATCAGCGATGACAGCTCAACGCGTCACCTAGCTCGCCAAACGTCTGCCGTTTTCTTCAAATGGTGCCAAAGACACATATCGCACGTCATCGACGGAGAACATGGACGTTCTAATGCCAGCAATTTTAGTTGGCAATTTCCTTGTCTGTTAGTGTTTTCAGCCATATGTTATATAGTTTTATTTATAAAAGTAGCTCTGACATATTGTGTGTTCTTTAATAGATAAGTTAACAAATGAGAGGTCTATATTCAAACGCGACCTGTCGTGTTGGAGTGATACTTGGTGCATGCTCTCATTAGCGTTCTATAGTGCCTGTAATTTCCAGTGATACACGCAGTGCTTGAAGTGGAGCAAAAACAAGTGCAAGTACTCTCTGTTTGACATGTTACCGTGTGTATCGGCCGGAATACGCTATCTCTTCTGATTTCTTCCCATTTATTCAATATTTCTTTTAGCATGTTATATATATATATGTGTCGGTCACAATCAGCTGTGATTTTCTTGTTATATTATTATATTTGGGCTATGCATCTTCTATAGTGGGCCTATGATACTCCAATAATATTCCAGCTTGAACTTTATGGCGTTAAGGTGGTGTGTTTGTGTATTTACCCATAGTGTTAACAATTATTATTAACAAGTATTTTCCTGCTTTGCTCTTACATATTATGCAGCAGGATAAAAGGATACATTATGATATTTGGTTTGGGGGTCCTCCCCTAGTCCTAATGTGATATTGTTAACATGATAATAACATGTTGACGTGAATTCATTGTAACTCCGCTGATTTCTTTAATGAATTAACAAAACTTCTGGTATCATATGAAATTACCAAATCTAAGGAATCCATTGTTACCAACTATGTCATATTAGCTTGTCATCAAGGAGGTTAAATAATGCTCTAAACTTGCACAAAATTTGGCGAGAAAAGTGGCATGGCCATTTTCAAAAGGGTCTCCTGACCTCTGACCTCAAGATATATGAATGTAAATGGGTTCTATGGGTACCCACGAGTCTCCCCTTTACAGACATGCCCACTTTATGATAATCACATGCAGTTTGGGGCAAGTCATAGTCAAGTCAGCACATTGAAACACTGACAGCTGTTGGGCTTCAGTTTGCCATGCTATCATTTGATCAGATTTTTTTTATGCTAAATGCAGTACCTGAGAGGGTTTCTGGACAATATTTGTCATTACTAATAAGAAATATATAGTACGCATACATGTTTACCCACTCCCATGTTGATAAGAGTATTAAATACCTGACAAATCTCCCTTTTAAGTACATTTTAAACAGATTAAAAATGTGCAATTAATTTGTGATCAATCATGATTAACTACGGACGACCATGTGATTAAATATTTAAATCGATTGAAAGGCCTAATTTACAAATATCAAAGCCTTCATCTGAATATTTAGCTCTTTTGGGAATGTTTGCAGATTCTTTTAAATAATAAATCATTATATTTGTTCACAAAAAAACAAAAAGTTATACTTAAATTATTTTACAAAAAGGATGTGAATATTGTATAGACAATTTACAGCACCCTCGTACTCTTGGCAGCTTATGAAAAGTTCTGGTATGCAAGAAGAAGTCACCGTATGCCAACGACTAAAATGTAGAAGTGCTGGTATGGGATACCGGTGAGCCCCCTTCCAGCACTGCACACACATCAGGTCACAAAAATATTTTAACATGTAATAATGATGAATTTCTTATCACGTAGTCATGGCAGCATGTGTTGACAGAGTGTTTTATTTGTGAAAGTTTTTACATTTGCTTGCACTGACCTCTCTGTCGCACTCAAATCTAACTCTACAGTATATATAACAAAGAAAAATTAATACTGATAATTACACGTTTGGGTCTGCCTTTTGCTATGCTATTAGCCATCTGTGGCTACAGTGCCCACTTACAGTGTGGCAGAATACCGTCTGCTCTGCACATCAAAACACACTCCCACGCTCGACCATTGTTTTGAATATTCGGCGGTACGCGATGAAGCGAGATGAGTCAACACTGGGGGTGAAAGGTGCGGTCAAAAGGCGCGGCGGGAAAATTGGGTATTTTTCCATCCACTTGAGCCTGTTTTCTTCCGTACTGTACCTGCAGCTGAAATAAATCTGCTCGCAGTCTGGAACAAACCCTTTGGAGTTTATAGTCTTGTATGTCATGGATGGGGAGAGCCATGGTGGACAATGGAGGACAGATGGGCGAACCACAGCACTATTACGCCAGTGGCTGGAACAGGCTGACTGGATTTAGAGAACTTGTGATTTGGTTTTTTGAAGAGCAGTGACTCAATGACATTTCTGAGTCTTTGCACAGCTGAATTCTTTTCCTGTAGACTTGGAGATAGATTGCACCTGTAGCTTCCTCCTTTATATATAGGGTCAGCCCCATCTGCTTGCTTAAAGCAATATCATGAAAAAGGGGAAAAAAACACAGTAATTTCCACCTTCTACCACATTCAATACTACATCAGTGACTCCCAGTGAACCTTACTTCTAAAAGCACCTCCACTGCAGTAGCATAACTTGCACTCCACAGAGTGGGGGTACACACAGAGCTTAACCCTCCCCCCTGGCTGACAGATACATGTGAGGGGTGGGTTTGCATGCTGCTTGCATCAGGGTGCCAGTGGGAGGTGTTGAGTGTCTGAGGCAGGCTTCCTCATCGTCTGATCCCCTGCCCACGGGCATGGGGGAAGCTGCCTCTTCCTGAGATTTCACACTGCTCCTCTCTGTTTGATTGCAAATGCTGCCTCTCCCCACCGGCTGCTTTCCAGCGTGCACGCCACACCGCTATGATCGATGGCGAACAAATATGAGAGACCCACAGCTCGTAGAGGGATAACGAGTGGGGGGAGAAAACAGCTTCTATCGTTCGGGAGCGCGTGAGTGATATTAATGGTGTATTCGTGGTCCCTGCAAAACAGTTTATGTGGTAAATGACTAAAAAGTTTACCAAGAAACAAAAAGAAGAAATATCCCACATCTGAGCAGACATTAGCGTCTGTTGCTGGCTATCAGTGTAATAACTGGGTGTGATGCATTCTGTGGCTGTCATACTCTGTGAGGAAAAACAACAAGAAACCAGGGTTTTTGTGTTGTATTGCTTTAGCTATGACATGTCAAGTCTTGTTATTCAAGTGTTCAGAACAGTTTCTCACAGTAAGCAGAAGCTACCAAAAAACAGTCTCTCTCTTTTTTTATTTTTTATTTTTTTCTCCAGAGGGGAGCATTTTTAACCGAAGGAAACTTGCTACAAGCACGCAAAACATAGTGTTGATGTGCACATTTTCCCTGCTCATTGTAATGGAATACAAAAGAACAATGGCAGCGCTTGTAACCTCAGACATGCACTTTCACAACTCACGAGCAAAATTAGAACATGTAGGCTTGAAGTCTTTGTCACCTCACCTTTACAGAAAGTGACATGTGAGATAGGGCTGCTGTTAACCATTTAGTTACAATGCTGTGGTGTCGACTCGTACGCATTTATCCTACAGCATGCTCTGTGTCCAACAGTTCACATACAGACCACCAACTGCTTTTGTTGACAGCACTGTTGGAAAAGTGTGTTTTTTTTTTTCAACTGTTAGTAAAGCATGAGAATGCATCACTTTAGGGACCATATACATCTAAAAACGCATGGAAAGCGCCAGCTGTGCCGCTTCCCTTTCTTTCTAATGTGCTTGCGAGGTTGCGCTGCTGACACACCTGCCGTTACTAAGCAACCAAAAGTTGCGTGCTGTGATGGCGACGATGAAGTCACTGTAATTTAGCTGGAAGCCTCTCTGACTCAACTAAACACAATCACAACACAGATAAATGCTTTTCCATCACTGAAAATCCTTCACTTTTCATTTCTTTGTGTCACTTTGGGGGACCTTTCAACTGGATGTCGTGATGTCCTCGGACAGAAAGGGCGAAACCAGTAAAATAGTCTGTGGGACAGATTGTAAAGCTCTGGTGGTCCTGCACTATACTACTGCACTTAACTTCTCCATATATTTTACCGTAGACTGATATTTATGGAGGGCAGAAAAAATATCTGCGGGCATTGATCGGTTGTTCCTCGTCACATGACATGTGGTGTGCGCTGCAGCTTTCCAAAAGTTGACCTATTCTGAAAGCAGCCGCAAAAGATGCGGCATGTGTACGGCCTGTTACACAGCCATGGAGATCATTCTGTCTGCTTGGTCTCTGAAAGCCGTTTTACACCAAGCACAGACTTTCATCTGTAAAATCTGCACGGAAAGCTATAAAAACTGATTTTGTGGATTCTTATGAATGCTTGCACACCCCTACGGAGCAAAAATTTTTTCGGACGGACCTTGATTTCAGTGGATTTAATTGACCGCATGCTTCTGTTTGTTGCATGGAGAGTGTGTATTTTTTGTGCAATGGGCCTCACAACAACAGACTTTTAGACAGATTGGCTTTTTGTTCCAATGGGACTTTTTTATGACTTTTGGCGTTTCAGAATAACAATGTGACGTCCCCTTCTCAACAGCCAATAGAGTGCTACAGGAATGAGTCCTTTTGTGAATGGGTTTTTAGATAATGCCTGAAATAAGCACAAGCCTAAGAGATTTCCAAATTTTGTTCTTTAACAAAAATACATCAAGAAATACCCCACTCATGAATTCTGAAGCCTTCATGTGTCTTGAAAAAGGTGGTTGCAAACGAGTGGCCAAGTGAGACGTCATCACACCGATTTGCCTCCTTTTACGGCCTTGTGTATACTTGCACTTGTGACCGCGGTGTAGTCTAACACTTGCATTTTACGACTGCCGATTCAAGCACTCACGCTTCCAAAAACCATTAAGTGGTGTTCATTTGTGGATATTATCTTGCTGAACAAAATATGTAAGTATTGTAACTGTTTGTTTGCCATAGAACTCATTTTCGGCAATAATCTAAAATCCCAAGGAATAGTCCCATTGGCTTTTAGTCGAGGGAATCCAGGGCGATGCTAACTTCCTGGTTGGCCTACAAAAATGGGTCATCCCTGAAGCTACCTATAATGCACAACAAACGCTAATACCTCAACAACCAAATAAAGGAAAATAAGTGGCTTTTAATCATCTACCAGCTATGATACCATGAAGACGGCAATGCAACTGACACCACTGAACTACTTGCTACTTGCAACGTTAGCATTAGCATCAAATTTGGGGTCAGATTAGTTCATGCATAGTATAGTCAACTGTCTGTCTGAATACGTTTGAACATAGGCTCTATTTAGGAGGAAACTCATTTGGCCTCACTGACTAAAATGGAACAAGGCAACGGGGTAATTCATACCGGAGCCGGTGTTCATAGTTGGCATGTAGAAAATTTGCATGGCACTGGTGAGTTACAGCTTTTTGGGTTACATGTTTTGGTTGATTAATCTGTTTTTGAGTCCACAGAAGGTGATACCAGGATAATAATTGGTGTTGAAGTTTAAGCCACACATCTTTTTCACAGATTCGGTAAGGTCTGAATTCTCAGCCAATTTCCTCTGCAGGCGAGCCTCTCGCTGACAAAGGCTGATGAGCGGACGTGTCGGCCAGAGGCACGTCAGGAGAAGCCGCTGTAGATGGTTCAGTGGGTGACGGTACACCTCCTGTCAGTTCTCTCACCATCCACCATTTTGTCTTACAGTTCCTATATTTGAAGACTGCCTTTTGTATCACTGCATTTGACAAAGCCTTAGCACCTGCTGACAGATCACGCCATGCACCAGCTCCTCCAATTGAGAAGTTGATATGCGGTGTGATATGTCAACCAATACTAAGGCTTTGTCAAAATGTGACACACACAAGGCATCTCCAGATAAAACAGATACAAAACATTGGTTGGAGGACAGGGAGGAAACGGCTCTAAATGATGAAGTAGTCAGAGTTGTACGTAATATAATCGTTTCTCTGTTGGTGCACAGAGGTGTTTTGTGAAAATGCTTGTGTAGGGAACAGCTTCATGCCTCTGCCCACAACAATATGTTTGGCTTGCAGGCCAATTACTGACTGGAAATTGCATTCTGAACCTTGACAACACAATATTGATCTGCAGTAGCTGCCAATGCAAAAAAAAAAAAAAAAAAAGAAAAAAAAACAACAACAAGCAAACAAATTATTTATCACTGAGGGATTCAGGTTTATGATTATCATACAAGTCCAGTGCCCAGTTTCATGACTAATCTTCTACTGACTTCAAACGGTAACATTTTCTACGATGCCCATGTCTATAATGCATCATAAACATATCTATAATGTATTATAATCTGCTTATAGGACTGTATAATTATAGTTATAAGCACTCATGCATATTCATAATGCTTTATAACAATGGTCATAACACATTATTAAAGCATTTTATAATGACTTCAGGATTATTTTGCACATCAATACATTTTTCAAACTGTTGATTTTAACATGAATACTTTCACACAGATGCGATTTTTTTCCGGAACAAGGTTGATTTTCTGAGCTTTCGCACCGAAAATAAAGTCATCAACCAATCACGTTGTGCAGCATGGGTTGAGTTGTGCCTATATTTATGAAACAACAACACAGAGGCCAAACCAAGACGACAAACTTAAATACTCCTTTCAAACTGACTAAGGCAGCGCAGACTAGATCCACTCCTTCCGCTCTTACCTTTCAATAAAAGCCTTAGACACATAACATTAACAGGAACGTATTTTGCATTTTCATGTCGTTTCTTCGTCACGGACCCGGTGGGTAAAGGCCTTTATAAGGTCAAGTATCATAATACTTCATAACGGCAGGTCACCCATTGACATTTTGTTTTTGCAAGGATCATATTGTATTATAAATCTCATAGTTGTACAGGAATACATTATACTCTTTTTATAATGCAATATAATCACTATTATAGTGCATTAAAATGTGATTATAAGTTACTCTAAGTGGTCATGCTTTGCATTAATTACAGTGACAAACGACCACGTAGACTAACTTTTAATCACATTATAACAGTGATATAGTATAATGCATTATGGAAAGACTATAATGCATTACAACTATGGGTTTATAATACATCATGATCCCAGCAAAATAACTGTCGGTGAGTGACCAGCAATTATTATAGTTATAGTATAATATTATTATATTATATATTATTATTATATTATTATTATAATTATTATATATTATTATATTATATTATTATAATAATTATTATATATTATTATATTATATTATTATATAATATAATAATTAATATTATTATAGTGGGGGCGGCAGTAGCTCAGTCTGTAGGGAGTTGGCTTGGGAATCGGAGGGTCACCGGTTCAAGTCCCGACATGACCAAGAACTGAGTGTGAACTGGTAGCTGGAGAGGTGCCAGTTTACCTCTTGGGCACTGCCGAGGTGCCCCTGAGCAAGGCACCAAACCCCCAACTGCTCGGGGCGCTTGTCAGGAGCAGCCCCCTCACTCTGACATCTCTCCATTTGATGCATGTATATGGGTCCTGTTTGTGCATGTGTGTGTCCCGGGTCTGCATGTACCATGTATAAGTAAAAACAACAGAGTGTAAAAATTGAATTTCCCCTAGTGGGACGAATAAAGGACTATCTTCTTCTTCTTCTTCTTTAAGTATTGAGTGATTATAACTATAATTATACAGTGCATAAGCAGATCATGACACATTATAAGTATGTTTATAATGTATTATAGACATGGGCATCATAGAAAGTGTTACTGAAACAATAACAGTTTTGTCTCTAAAGTCAGTAAGAGTAACAAATACATAGAAAGTAGGTTTCCAGATAATCTACCCATTTATCAAGACATTACACAACCTACAGCACAGTATGTCTTAACCACAGACCTACTGCTACTCAAGTTAACTTGAGAGATGCCTACATCGTTTTTGCTTGAATCTTTTATCCGTGCCGTCAGCTCGGATAATAAACAGCAGTACTCTATATACTGTATTCAATCTCATATTCATGCAGAGTGGGCTTCGGGGAGAGGAGAATGTGCATGTCGAGTTTGAAAGGCATTAGTGAGACATCAGTGCCTAAATTTAGAAATCTGCATTTGTTCTTTAGGCCAATACAGTTATTTTATTAATTTAAATTGTTATTGTGGGCTGCACCACAGTTGATGTAGTGAGGCATACTAAACACAGAGATGCTGATTAGCATTAAAATACTGACCCACAACTTAATGCATGTTCAATATGATATAAATACAACTGAACATAATATGCATGGGCAATGTTTATCATTCAGCATTGGGTATGAAAATGTAATAATCACTTTTACACTATAACAATATGTGAGACTGAATAACAAAGAACATCACTGCACAGACCTTTTAGCTGTTATTATTGGGAAATGGATTCTGTGAAGGGTTACCAAATTTTATAATCTTATCATATGAGATAACCTGCTTGCATAATTACATTTAGGCCCACTCTGCTCCTTCGTTTCCCTCTTTCTCTCACTCCTGAAATAGGAAACCTCACATTTCCCATTCACTTTTCCGAGCAATTTAATTAGAAAAGCTCAAAGACATGTAGACTAAATCCCTGTGGCGTGGGGTTGTGACTGGACGCTCAATAGGCTGATGTTCTTTTTTTGTACTTTTTTTTTGTGCCACAAAGTGTTACTCTATTACAAACTCTGCACAGGTCAAGGAAGCTTAAGCAAATAAGGTCAGAAAACGTTAAGAATATATATTTCTAGCCGAACAACTTCATATAACTCTGCTTTGATCGGCTCTTCTGTGAGTAGATGGCTACGAGCAGTAGAAGTCTGGTTTCTGGTGCAGATTAGTTAATAAACATGCAATACTTTATTTGGCTTAATAACTGGTGACAGCTCTGAGGTTGGAAGTGATCGCAGATACGTTTTTGTGAAGTTTATGACTGATTTAATGAAAACTATTGTCATGATAATTAGACAGACCGTTTTAGTGCACGACCCATCTCTGATTGCTGTGTGACATTTACTTGAGTCACTTGTCTATTCCTGTCGCACACCCAAACCTTCTTTCTTCTTCATGTCTGAATGTCTCTTTCTTGGTCCCTGCCTTTGAAGCTTTCTTCCCCTTTTAGGCTTTTGCAGTCTATGGCCCTTTCTACCACAGTGGCAGCGCTCCATGGCCACATACTAGCAGGTATAGGAGATGTTTCATTTTGCAAAGGCGGGGGAAAAAAAAAAAAAAAACATTCACTCTTGCTGTTCAAATGTCTGTTGCATTTAAGTTGTTTATTTCCTTGAACTGAATTTTCCTAGGTCGCAATATGTTACTGCTTTTATCTTAGTTTGCCGCCTACATGCTAACTTGCTTCTAAGAGCCTCCAGTTAACCAATTACAAATGAGCTTTTGTGATTTCGGTAGAAAATGCTTTTTCTTTTGTGTAAACCAGGAGACAACAGAAGTGAAAAATATCCCAATATATACCCAACATATTGACTGGATTTTACTGTCTCTATGTTCAAATACCAAATTGCGTAGGTGCAACTTATTTTCTTTTTATCGATTAAAAAAATCAAAGTCTTCGTCATATGGGATCTACAGCTCTAATTATCAAAGGGGGAATTATTTTCCTCACAGGACACCTGGAGTTAATTCCTATGCGGCCCTTTCATGCTCACTATCTTTCAGTCATTGATCTTATTGACATGTAAAACGGATGTCTTCCATGATCGATTTGTTGTTTTCCCTCCCCTTTCGATCAAGATGTTATCTCTTTGCTAATTCTGCCTTTGATTTCCAAAGTCAGTCTGCAGTGTGAGACGTGGTTAACTAGGGACGTGAGCTGCTAATGGAATGTAGAAATGAAGTGAAGAACACAGTTTCAGAGAGTGTTTTTACTTTTTTTGTAGTGACATTCTCATTACTTGTTTCCATGTCTAGCGCTGCACGGTGGACACACAGCAAGAGCGTCGCAGATTCAAATCCACGGGCCCTTCTGTGTGGAGTTTGCATGTTTTCCCTGTTAGTGTGGGTTTTCTACAGGTTCTCCGGCTTCCTCCCACAGTCCAAAGACATGCAGGTTAATTACTGACTCTAAATTGCCCGTAGGTGTGAACGTGACTGGTTGTCTGTCTCTATGTTGTCAGCCCTGCGATAAGCTGGCGAGTACCCTGCCTTTGCCCAGTGTCAGCCGGTATCGACTCCAGCTCCCCCCGCTACTCCAAACGGGATAAGCGGTTGCAGATGATGGATGATGATGATGGTCTTGTGGGCTACATGCCTTGCCTATGGACATGGTTGTTCCAGGACAACTTTCATCATCCCATCGTACATCATATCCTCAAACCAGAAAAGATGTGGTCAGCCCCAGGTTGCTATCAGAGCACTACGTAGCCTGGATGCATCCCAGCCAAAACGTGTATATCAGCCCACATTATATAAAGAGATAACTGTATTATTCAAATCTGTATTTATCATTATCACAGTCACATCATTTTAATGCCAAGTATGGACCAACACCAACATAATCTCTCAAAATCCGATCTTTAGAATCATGTAAGCGGCCCATGCTGTGGCTAAATGACGACCCGGCAGAGGCGAAGCTTTACTTTACCATTCGCAGTAGATGGAGAGTTGCTGCATGACTGAGAATTCTCTGGGAAAGTCAAAATACTAATGCAGTCAGACGGAAAGCTCCGTTCTCGCAATTCTCTGAACAATACAGCTGTGTGTTTGGAGGCTGGACAATTCAAATTTACAACATGATGAAATATGAAGATTGCCTTTTGTGTAGCGGAGAGGCAAAAGGAAAAGAACAGCGGCAGCAATCTCCCGACGCTGCTCTGCCCGTCTGCACCCTCTGCCAGGCGACAGCTTATTCTGACAAGGCTTTGATTAAGGCAAGGGGGACAAGAATCGCACCGACTCAAGAATAAGATTGAATTTATACTTTAAAAGGAAACCGCAAATTTCTGTCTTTAAATTATGGACTTTAAGGGAAGCCCAAAACACACAAGGCAGCAGGGGGTCATCATATTGGCTTTTAAGGCCAGCGTGATTCCACCCCCTCCTGGTGTTCCTTACTGATCCACTGCATTCAGCTGCATGTGTTTGATTGACTTTTACAAGCTTCGACATGGTGAAGAAGGGTCAATGCTCGTGTCCTTTGAATGTTGTTGAACCCCTCAAACAAAACTAATCTAGTCCAATAACACAGTTGACCTAATATTTGCTCAGTTATGGGACTAAATGTGGGGGAGAGGTGGGAACACTTGGGCATATCGAGGAGGCCAAGTATTTTGGTTAATTGAATGAACGCCACACCTGCACTTTAGTGCTGTGTTGTGTATTAAAGGGGCATTAAAACAGCAATATAAGTGTTTCATCACATTAAAATAACATTAAATAGACGAGACATCCACTAGGTTATGTGACGATAAACTGAAAATTTCATGAACCGATGGGTAAATTGGGTCATGCACACAGTTCAGCACTCTGGATGTGTCTGTGACCCTGGGTGTGCACGGCTAAACCTCCACATTTGGCTGAAATGTGGAGATTTTGCTGTAATATTGGGCACATCCACTATGCCATGTGAATGTGGCTTGTGGGGAGCTAAATTGGGGCTATCAAGTGCAAGGGAGCCACAACAATAACAGCAATAAAGCCGGAAAGTAGTAAGAGGACAAAAGAATAAAAAAAGACATACAGCAAATGCACAACAAGAGTAAACATCGCTGACGCTTTTTTTTTTTTTTTTTTTTATATTAAAGTGGCTGCACTCGCCATCTGTTTTTTTCAGAGCCTGTGGTGACTGCGCGTTTGATGGGTAGCCTCATCTCCAGGCTAGATACTGTTTCAAAGTAGACAGCTCATCAAGATGAGTGACAAGCATTGGGACCTTGCAATGTGACCATCTAAGAGGGAGTTGGCTAAAGGGAAAGTGAACAAAAAGTGTATAATTGCTTTAAGTAAAATGGACCTTTGGTGATGACCGAGGAATTGTATGAAGATCTACATGTCTCTGTTACAGCTCCGTAGCAAAAATCGGTCACAATTTTACACTGAAGTCGAGTATGCTCTCTAATTAGAGCAGAAATGATGGAAACAAGCTACATCGTCATGCAATAATCTGTCAGAATTACTCTACTTTTGGCTAGAGAACAATGGATTGCATATGCCAGAAAGTGAGCTTTAAGGGGACTTTTGAAAGCCAGAAAATCTATAAAAAAATATTGAGATGATTTTATGTAATAGGGCAGTAAAATGTTCAGTCATGTCACATTAAATGCATAGCCCTGTGACATGCTTGGCCACGAGGTTAAGCAAGACAAATTCAAGTAATTTCTATTCAGCTTAAGGCATGCAGAATATTGACTGCATGATATACCATGTTAACATAAAACCGCAAATTAAGAATTGATCCTTTCACCAGGAGGATATTTCTGTTTTGTGTAATAAAAAAAGATGTACTGCTGCTTTCCATTTAGTGCAGAGAGGACATTTTCAGTTTCACTGGATGTAGTCCTCATTGAGTTTGTAAGGTCCTTGAGCTGCGCTGAATTCAGAGATATCCTCAACTGACTGTGAGAAAAGCCTTAAAGCGAAGAGCAGCTCCATTCCTCTGTAACTCACTGGAAATAAGGAAATGCATGTCAGACCCATACAGTACAATTCCAGTCCCTCAAGTGCCATCCATCATTGAAGGGCAGAACACTAGTTAGAGGGAGGTTCGGCGGCTCTCGGTCCCCATCACACTATGATGGAGAGATGACCCCCGGGGCCTTTCTCTGATGCCGGCTTGAGCTGCCCGACCAACTGAGGTTGAAGTGGATCTGGCCCCTAGCCAGCATCCCCTCCCCGACACACAGCGCTCTACCTGCTCTGCGAATCACATCTGGGGTGAGGCTGGGTAAGTCCCACTGAGACAGTGGGGCAGAGCTCTACCGCCACTTTCTATTTCTGCCTCCATAATTATGCTTAAAGTTTCAACTCAGGGTCCCATAGACCTGCCAGTGGACACTCAGCTAAAAGGAGTCTCTTATAGCCACGAGCTACACCAGGCTAATTAAGAAATTTTTCTCCATGTGTCTTTATAAACTTGTACTTTCAAGCGCGCTTTTACACACACATTACCACCTCCAAACCTGCTGCTTCAGCATGCTGTTGCCCAGACTCACTGGCGTAGCGAGAGCAGGCAGCGTGCTATCCAATTTTTGCCTAAGTACAGAGAGCCATCCACTTTTGTTAGAGTAATACATGAGCACATCTAAAGCTTAGGGATACTGGCTTAGGCATACTGGCACGCTCATTCATTTTATAAGCTTAGTGCTAAAACCGGACATTTTCAGTGGCAGCATGGTGTTAAAAGCACTATTTATGGAACCTAATGTGTACTTATACATGTGTACTTTTCTTTCTGCGCATAATTCAGAACACTCATCTGTTTTTTTTTTTTTTTTTTTTTCAATCCATGTTATACAGTATATGCTACGTGTGGATAGCAGAGTAGCTTGTGTAGATCTCAATTAAAGTGAAGTGGACTGAAAATGTATCTCGAGATAATGTTCCAGAAATATTCAACTAAGTCACTTATAAGTTACTGTATGTTTTCTTCTTTTAATTATTTAAACAAAATGTATATACATGTTTTATCATTTAAACAATTTCTCAGTTTTTCAGTGTTTTATTTCTGTTTCCGAGAACAAATACAAAAAGCAAAGCAATTAATTAAAATTGAATAAAATGCCACTCATATATACTGTATAAATATATATTTATATATTAGGGCTGTCACAGTTACTGCGATAATGTTAACGCAAATAATGCCAACACACATTATTGCAACACATTAATGCAACTTGTTGCAACTGGCTCAGTTTTGAAGCTAGAGTGAAGATACTGGCATCATATGAGACTAGAAAACCCATCAAATCCATTGGTACAACCCATATTGTGAAGGTTAAATAATGCTCTAAACTTGCACTAAATTTTGGCGGAGAACAACTGTCATGGCCATTTACAAAGGGGTCCCTTGACCTCTGACCTCACCATATATGAATGAAAATGGGTTATCCCATGGGTACCCACGAGTCTTCCCACGAGACATGCCCACTTTATGATCATCACATGCAGTTTGGGGCAACTACTACGTAGTTGTAGTTTTTTTTTTTCCCCAATAATGACCTGTTTGTTGTACATTATACACACCGACTTTCTAAAGAAATCAATAATTTCACACAACATATTGATTTAAAAATTATTGTATTGGTTCTGCTTAAAAAAGTAAAGAAATAGTCCTCTTGCTGTGTATGGAGATCTGACTATGCCCATAGAAACAGTCTATAATTCATAGCTGTGTTTTACTATAAAGAAATAACATAGAATGCCGCAGTTGACCAATCTGAACTGAATATTCAACAAACCGATATATACACCACAAAACTAAAAAACATTATTGCACATATTCAAACTGTATGAACTACAGCCCAAATAACTTTCCGGTTATGACAAAAACATGCTATTATCACAAAATCCTCCTGTCAGCTGGACACAATGATGAAACTACAGAGAAATCACTTATATGTGTAAAAGAAGGTGGAATGAAATTGAATGCAACAGGGGTAGATGTATTGGAATAATGGGACTTCTATTCTGGATTTCACATGTGGCTGCAATCTCTGCCACAAAATAATACGTCAGTTCGCTCTAAAAGATACTCAGCCAATTACATACTTTGCTGCAGTTAATGGTCTGAGCTGTGATACTGTGTCCTTTCTCTCACATGGCCCCTGCTCAAAGGTCTGGCCTGTCTGCACTCATTTGACAAACACTGTAATGAGTGCAGCCAAAGTTTGGGATGAGTGCGTAGTAGGTCTCATTGTTGGTGATCACACAAGCGAAAGCACATTTTTGGATTCTAATTGGGCGAAGGGAAATGTAGACACATTCAAAACTGTCACATGTTGACACTTTATCAGCTCCTTTTTGGATTCTGCTGCATTCTCCCATAGAGTCATTTGTAAAGAGGAGCTACAGTTAACCATTGTCCATGGTGTCATGGAGGTGTTTAATTCTGCTCCAGTTAGGCTCTTCCAATGACCTATTTGCTCCGAAAAAAATTACAAACAATTGGGGGGGTGGAGGGTCGACAAACAGCAGCAGCTGATGTGAGCGGAGCATAATGCCTGTGCTAGAATGAGCTTGGGATTATAAGCGTATTACTCGTGACAACTTGCCCCAGGGGACCACTTGGAAGGACTTTTTTCTTCCAAAGAAGCTTCCACGAAAATGCCAGTCCCGTGACCTGTCTCTGCTTGGGTGGTGGTACTTCCAGCAGTGGCTGGCGTAGACAGGTTTCTATGCAATGTCATCACAGAGATGCGCACACAGCTAGGGGGCAGAAAGCACGGCATGTCAAGGAGCTGTGGTGCAGCAAACTGTAGCAACCGCAAGAAAAGATGGCATGAAAATGTTGAATATTCCCAGGAGATCACATGCCTTCGCTAAAAACAGAAGGAGATTATGGATCCAGGTCTGGTGGGCAAAAGCATTCCAGTCACACAGCGCTAATAAAGCAGTGGGGGGTCAAGGTGAGCTGTCATGCTCCACAGATCAATAAAAATGAACTGATCAACAACAGGGTGATCTGTCAACACTCTAAGGCAATATTTAAATATATTTAGCAGCTATGCATTGAAACGTAAAAGTGATGTGGCTCTAAATTGCTGTAACGTTACGGGATTATGGCGGGGGAAATGACGAAACACAAGTGGCCATGGAAGCTAACGTTAGCTAACGTTATAATTTGTGATTTTGGGCTATACAAATAAATTGACTTGTCTTGACTTGGCTCATGTAATTTGAGCTCCAACTAGAGTGCCAACCAAACAGATCCTGGTCCCTTGAGGTAAAACTTCTGATCTAACGTTAGCGATTTCATAACAGGTGATAATAATTAACAAATATGCTAATACATCATATAATAATGGTATGTGGTGGTCAGCCTCTGCAGGGGTCTAGTCTAATGAATGAACACACAATGCAAAATCTTCATTGATTACAATTGGGTGCCAAAGCGGTTTTGCGTCCTGAATGTGCACGCACCCAGTGATGTTTGCATACAAGAAAGCTGTCTACAGGCCGCTGTGCTGATACGGAGTGGCAGAGTCTACTCCACTCAATAGTACTAACAGGCAGGGACTCTGACAAGGCACAATGACATCTGTCTGAGGAAACCCACACCACTGCATCAGCACTACTGGCAACCGGGCAGGGGCCCAAGCTGGCACTCCCAGGACAAACAAAGCCCCATCAGGCTGACGATCTGCCTCTCTGTCTGCGCAGTGTCTTCCCTCCATATCTTTTTTTGCAAAAATGTTTCTCATGCTTTGTAAACAAACCAGATCTTAACAGGGAAGTCATGATGTTAAAGCAGTAATGGCTGAAACTGGTGGCACCCTGTATGATACTGATATGGCAAGTATTGAAAGCAGAGGAAAATCCCTGACAGGAGTTCAAAAAGAACAAATATACCACGCTACATGCATCATCTGAGAGATCTAAGGAGGGGAAATCAGACGGCATTACTAAAGAACCCCATTATGATGCAAACGCCATTTATTCCATTTTATCTCACCCTTCTCAATAGCCCATATGGCAGCGAGTCCGAACAGAGGAAGACACAGGGAGACCTCACACTGGGCAACCGGCCACATCAAAATTCCTCCATCTGTGGTCAGTTGAGTTTATGTGTGTGTGTGTGTGTGTGTGTGTGTGTGTGTGTGTGTGTGTGTGTGTGTGTGCGTGTGTGTGTGTGTGTGTGCGTGCTGGTACCAGTCTTCAATCCACCTGTGTCCTAACAGTGCTAGCCCTCATATCACAGCCAAGATGCCTAACCACTGATCCCCAGAAGAGTGATTATTGTCCAGGTTGGACTGGACATGACAGGATTGCTGGTCAAACTTGTGTCCCAAGAAGAGAAAAGAGGCCGATCGCAGGTCCCGGGTGACTCATGCTCAGAGTTCTTCTTAGGCAACGGGAGGTTAAATAATTTCAGTTATGTGCTGTGTGACTCCATGGGCATGGGATGGAGATTAAAAACCATAAAAGAAGCTTTCATCAGTCTTCTTTGTTATGAAATATAATTGATGGCGTGATTTCAGAAACTACAACAAACAAATCAGCCCAAGTCAATTCAAGGATTAAAGATAATCAATGTTGCCTGATGTCATCAGTGTCAGCTAAATCAATATTATGAAATCTTGTGTAACTGTTATTTTATAAAATTGTATATTTTGCAACCCGGTATCACACTCGGGCTGGCTGATATGGAGAATTTCAAATATTGCATTTTTTTTTTTTTTGCCAAATACCTTGATATTGTGACAACACTGTAGAGTTGACCTTGGTGCATTCCCAAAATATTTACACCACGAGATTTCATCAGTAATGTGGCTATAATGACTGAGTGGGTAAAGGGAAATAATAGAGAGCTAGGACAGTCTGGTGAGGTCAACAAACAAAATCAAAGACAATATCTAGTCTCATATCATGATATAAATATAATATTGATATATTGCTCAAGTAACATGAATATTACACACATCTATGAAGGTGCAATATCAGTCGGGGGCAAGAAAACCACTCACTTAGTTTTAGGCAATAGTTAAGTTTAGGAAAAACATCATGTTTGTCCTTAAAACAAGCTGGGAAACAATATGTACAGAAAAAAAAAACGTAAATATGTCTGGAAAACATGTCACAAATGTCACTAACATAACAACATAAAGAAAACACGTGTCTCCTGGTTGTAAGTCATGTGTTGGATCCATCCACCTTTTTGTGCTTTCTGATACTTGGGAACTTGAAATGCATATGCAAATAGCAAACACCCAAAATGATGCATTCTCCCTGCAAACTAATCAGGAATAAACACAGTAAATCACTTTGACTTGACCGCTAATCAAAATCTGATCATAAGTGTCTGAAACACGGTGGATGGACAGATGGGACAGACAGTCCTCCGTCTTCCTCTGATTTCACCGTGGAGGACACAAATCGTGCATCTTGACAGCCACCAGACGTAAAGAGAAGCAGTTTTCATGCTGTCTGAGGCAATCAATTTAAAGAGAATTAAAGAGCTCAGTGATTATGATGAGAGTCTATTAAAGTAAAATAGCACTGTAATCAA
Source organism: Pterois miles (assembly GCA_947000775.1). Classification (NCBI taxonomy): domain Eukaryota; kingdom Metazoa; phylum Chordata; class Actinopteri; order Perciformes; family Scorpaenidae; genus Pterois; species Pterois miles. The sequence goes on along the minus strand of CAMQGK010000052.1, from coordinate 14,859,827 downwards.
ACTGATTTAGAGATTTGGGATGTGATGCAACATCCTCCAATGCAAATACATACATGCGTGCAGGTGCACAAACACGTGCACGCATGCGCAGCCGATGGATAAACATTTCTGACGAGATTAACCAACAGTTGAGCGATGTGCGAGCTACACGCATGAACATGAGAGTGGAAAATACACATGGGGGAAACTGAAATGGAGTGCACTCTAATACAGCCTGAAGACAAGAATTAGAAACAGGAATGGGAGGAGGGAGCAGCTGCTCAGGCAAACGAAAAAAAAGGAACTCCAGAAATTAATTGCTGCAGATCAGGCAGCATAAATGTCATAGATCAGAAATTTTATTGCTGTAGTTTGAATGTACTCTAAATTCAAAAGCCAAGAACCATAAGGGAACACGTTGATGTCTACTTCAGTGAACTGGAGACTGTTACAGACCTCACACTCTCCTTCCTCTCCGACTCCCAGTCCAATAAACCAAGGTCATGTAACATCAGTCTGCAAGGATCTTCAACAGACATTTTACACAAAATCACCAACTAACAGAAATCAACAACGATTTATCATTTGCTAAAAAACTATTTTTGGCATTAATAATGTGAGCATGTCTTGAAAGACATTGGATGGACTGGGATGTAGTCACACTGGAATGCCCACCAAGCTCATACACTTAAAGGGATAGTCTGTGTGTTTTGAAGTGGGGTTCTATAAGGTAGTCGTCCACAGTCAGTGCATTACCTACAGGAGATGGTGGTCGGCACGCCCCCAGCTCTGGAGTTACCACGTTGAAGCAAAGCAATGCACTGCTGTGGACGGGGCTGGCAGCAAAACATATTTCCGAATCAGAAATACATTGTTGATCATTTTGAAGATTATTACTTTTATCCATGTAAAAATAAGCCCCACCTGAAAAAAACAATATCAGTTTGTGTACACTATATTTGGTCAGACAGACCTTTCACATGGGAGAGACTGAAAACAGTTGCTGGTCTACCGCTGCTTGATTGGTTACTTTGTTTGTGCTATTGTGTGACTTTGGTGAATGGAAACTTACCAAGGTCACAAAATAACACACACTAACCAATCAAGGTGGTGGACCACTTAAACTGATAATGGAATGTTTCTTTATGGTGGCTTAATTGATAATCAAAGTAATCAACAAAGTATTTTTGATTTTGAAATATGTTTTGCTGCCAACCTCATCCACAGCAGTATGCTGCTTTGGTTCCACGCGGTAACTCCAAACTATACTCCAGAATCAGAAATGAAGAAAAAAAATCGATATCAGTTTAAGTGTACGCTATATTTTAAATATTTTCGGCAGTTTACCTTGCTGTAAGAAAGCTATAAAGGTTTTTTTTTTTTTTTTCCGAGGGGGAACTGAAGCCGTTATTTCTCGCCAAAGCAACTAGACTGCATTGAAGAAAAATGAATCCATTAGTACCCACCATGTCATGCTAGCTTGTTGGGAAGACCGCTAAATAATGCTACAAAGCTATGGTAAAGTCTGGCAAGGAAGAACTGACATAGCCAGAGAGGGTCCCTTGATCTCTCTCTCCTCAAGATTTCAGTGTAGTGAGACCATTTTTTGAAACTTGACCTCATTGTGTAAAATGACCTTGCTGTGATCTCTAGGATAATCACAGCCTCATGAACCAAACAGCCACAAACTAGAGACCTGGAGCATTCAGAGTATTGGTGGCTTCTATAGGTAGATGGATAATAAGGGGTTTCTGGGCAGTTTCCAGAATAGCAGTTCTCTCTATCGGCGAAAAATGTAAAAATCTCCAAATGTCAAAAGTTTTTGAATCCAAATCACAGCATGTCTTTTTCTATGGTGTTCCTCAAGGTCTTGGTGTATTAATGTGCTATTTTGGAGGGATTATTGATCAGTTTTATAAATTCTTGAGCAGTAAGAAAAAGTTAACTTAAACAGTATCAGCTCAAAAATTGCTGCAACAACTTAGGAGACATAAACAAACTAACCGATCGAGGCAGCTGTAGACCAGCAACTGTTGCCTTCCGTGAGGCAAAAATTTTTTTGTGGTTTTGGTAAGAGCATATATGGAGACAACGGCTGTCAGAAAAAGGTAAAGAACCGAAAATATTCTAACTATAGCATACACTTTTACTGATATTGATTTTTTTAGGTGGGCCTTTCTTTTAGGTGGCTAAAATATCTTTTGCTGCCGGCACCGTGCACAGAGGTACATTGATTTTCTTCCGTGCGGTAACTCCTGTCTGCTTCTCCAAGCTGGTACCATCATCTACTGTAGGTAATACACTGACTATGGATAAGTACCCACCCAAAGCTATCCAGTTAAGGTTTGACTGACACCATAATTTCCCAAAAGTGGATCTAAAATAGTTCATGAACTACATCATTCTCCACCATAGACCACTGACATTCTCTCACAATGTAGATCCTCCACTGTCAAAGTTCAACTTGTATAACAAAACACACATCTGTGGCGATATTTCCAGGGGCCCAGTGATGCAAAGGCTGACAGTCTGCGGTTCATATATTGCGTTTTATCCAACTTAAATGGAGTGACACATCATGCTCACCTCCCCATTTTTTGCCTGTCAGTCATCTCTACCGCAATGAATAAAGCTCTGCACCAGTACAACCTGTCACGCTGTCACTCAAAACGCTTTAAAAAAGACTTTGCGTCACTATTCAGGTGGAGCTGGGGAGGGATTCCTCTGTCTCGTTTGATTTTTCTGTCTAATCCCTCATTTTATGTGGGCTCTTTGTTATCTCCCTGAAGTGGGAATCACATTTTAATTAGGTCTATCCTTGGTTAGCGGTTCATGTTCGCATCTCCCCTGTCCTATGTGCTCATCCTATGGGCTTTGCTTCCTTGTCAGACACTCTTAGTCCCCACTCCCTGTCACAATCTAACATCTCCCTCCATCTTGTGCCATCTTTTCATTCTCTAACTGCTCCATCTCCACTCACAATCTTGCTCTCCTGCTGCTGACAACAAAGAGCGCCCTGTCTGACAAAACCTGTTTTCTGCGGATAGGAGAAATACAATAATCAGCTACAACAATGGTAAAAAAAGAAAAAGAAAATGCATATATTACACAAGAGCAAAGAGCAAAGGGAAACAGTCAACTGTTGGCTGTAAACAGCCAGCCTGTACATGTATATGGGTGACTAAAGCTAAAATGGGATTACATTGATAGGTATTCTGTGCTTCAGAGGTCGTTACTGGCTGAGTTTTAACTTAAGTACCAACCGTATCATGCTAGCTTGTCAGGAAGAATGCTAAATAACGCTGCGAAGTTATGCAAAATTTTGGCGAGGAAAAATTGGCATAGCTATTTTCAGAAGGGTCCCTCACCTCAAGATTTCATTGTAGTGGGATCTCACTGTGTAAAATGACCTGCTGTGACCTCTAGGATAATCACAGCCTCATGAAACTTTACAGCCACAAACTAGAGACCTGGAGTATTCAGAGGATGGATGGCCTTCCTGGGTAGATTGATAATAAGGGAGTTTCTGAGCAGTTTCTGAGCAGTTGCAGAAATCTCCAAATGTCAAAAGTTTTTGAAATCACAGCATGACTTTTTCTACCCTGTTCCTTAAGGTGTATTGGTATTGGTGTATTAATGTGGTATTTTGGAGTGATTGGAGTAATTTTTATCGATTCTCAGGTGGTAAAAAGTTGCTGCAACTGCTTATGAGACATAATAGACCATGGCAATGTCCATCACAATCCTATATCATCATGTTCTACGCTCTCATACATTTCAGATTTTTTCTTATTGATTAATTAATCAAGTAATTATTTTTTATTTCTTATTAATGATTAGAACAACTTGAGAGTGTTGGGCTACATATTATTCATCAGTTCAATTCATTTTCAGGTTCTCAGCTTTCAGATGATGTACACCATTTCTATGTGACATCTACTGTTGACTCTTTATCAACCCCTGAGCATCCCCTGACCCCTACCCCTCTAAAAAAGAGAGTGGTATGGTAAGGGGTGAAACAATCTCTGACCTCTATAGGGCCAGAGGAGCTGCAGAAGAAACGTATCCTCTCCTGTTCACCCACCACCCCCTCCTGTCCTTGAATAGTGGTGTCACTAATTGACATAAATAAATAAACATTTGCAATACAGATGAATAAGCTAGCTAATGAGACCCAACACAGTCGTCTGGTAAAGAGACGATGCATCACAAAGCAAGCTACTAGACTAATAATAGAACTTTGTCATCTGCTGTTTTGGCGTGATGGTGACACATTTTTAGCCTTTGATCCAGCAGCGTTTTGCAACCGGGAGTGCTTGGGATTGAAATAGTTTCTTTTCCTCGCTTTAAAAAAAAGCAAAAAATCTCTGCATTCAAGATGTACAGCCCCATTGACAAAAGGTACGTCTGCGTATTCTTCACTGACACTGTGACAAAGTGACTGTCAATGCTGATCAACAGCTCTATCAAGTCTTGGCTGATGCATGCCCCATTTTGTGTGGGGCAGTAAACGGCCTTATTGTGTACCGTTAATAAAATCCATATGCACGAGAAGCTCTTAAATACATATTAATACAACAAACTAATAAACTACAAATGAGAAGGGAAAGGCCATCACCATGTAAAAGTATCTAATCCAGAGAGCAGTGCAATGCAAACTACTATAATGACTGGAAATGCACCATGTGAATCACTTATCCTAGTGTGCTACAAGACAGGTAATGGATTATGTTTGGCAGCTTAAGGCGGCAAAATTATTATTATGATACACAGTTCACAGAATAGTAGTTACACCTTATGCTATTTTTTTTTTTTTTTTTAAATATGGACCTATGCTGAGACCATCACTGTTCAGCCTGTGGATTGATTACCGTGGCTAGAAATTATGGCTCCTGCACACCTAAACTGCAGCGCAACTCAGGTCCAGCTAAGTAGCGAGGACATGCTCACAGTAAACACAGTGTTGTCTGCACAGATGTCATGGTTCAGATTTATTTAGAGGGCAAATGCTCCATTAGTTGGGCTTTTTAATTAGCACACTTGTGAGAGAGGGTCATTAAGGATGTCTGACAGTGGACCTGCTGATGAGGAGGATGGAGACACTGCTAACTCCGGCCCTGATCACACACACAGACACACGCACACACACACACACACGCACACACACACACACACACACACACACACACACACACACACACACACACACACACACACACAAGATCTGCTTAAAAACCAATAACATTTCACACAGTCATCGACAAGCACAGCAAGTCAGCGGCATGAGTGCCACGGTGTTTCCACTCTAAAATGGCCACGGGAGCACAACAACAAATCTCCCACAAATGCCTCCCTCGCCAACAACAATACCACACCCACACACACACACACACACACACAAACACAAAAAAGAGCCTATTTACATTTAAATCCATATTCATAGAGAACAAGACAGAAGTCAGGATTGTCAGCGTACCGTTTTCAGGGTGCTCGGTCTCTCCAATACTGCCATCTGGAGTGGTCCTCTCATAGTGGTCCTCGGGCAGGGTCAGGGGTCCGATGCGAGGGCCAGACGACGACTTGCTGCTGGGAGTCTCCGATTCCTCCAAGCCGCTGTCATAGTAGCTGTGCTGAGAGGTGTCCTGAAGGTCCTGCACGGGGTTGGTGGTGGAGAAGGTCACTCGCCGATGGGGATGCTATAAAAACACAGAGACAACAATCTTCAACACGAGGAAAGTATTTTTCAACTACACTTTTCTTCCTGTCTGATGCTCCCCGCGAAGACACCCAGCAGGTTGCGCAGTAACAGTTGCAGCTCAAAAACTCTACCATTGAAGACTACCGTCTGAATTGCGCTGGCCTCATAAAGTTCACTCTTCAAAAGTCAGAAAATAGCATTAAATATTAAACACTCTTAAATATTAAACAGTCTTTTGCACAGTTATTATTCTGCAGATTATATAAGGTAGAAATATATGAAGAGAGGGAGGTTACGGACTTCTATAATGAGAGTGTGCAAATTAGCAACAGCAGAATGAATTGAGACAAAAGAATACGTACACTTTTGAAATATCCCACATTACACCACAACATTTAAATACTGCTATAAAAAATGCTCTCTGACACTCCTGTCCTCTATATGTGAACAATGGTTAAATCTGTATGTATGCTTTACATAATGAAGGAGAGGTTTGTAAAGTTCAGAAACTTGTTTAGAAACTTGTCAGAGTTAACGCAATAATAAGACATTAACGCAAATTCATTTCTATGTCACTAATTCTTTTAACGCATTAACGCAACTTGTTATTCTTGTTTGTAGTGAGTTCAGTTTTAAAGCCAGAGTGAAGATAACGGCATCATATGAAACTAGAAAACCTAAGGAATCCATTTGTACCAACAATGTTAAACTAGATTATTATGGAAGAAGATAAATCAAAACTCAAATCTTATGCTAAATTTTGACGAGGAACAACTGTCATGGCCATTTACAAACGGGTCCCTTGACCTCTGACCTCACCATATATGAATGAAAATGGTTACCCCATGGGTACCCATGATTCTTCCCTTTACAGACATACCCACTTTATGATAATCACATGCAGTTTGGGGTAAGTTATAGACAAGTTGTTGCTGCCTGTTGGGCTTGCATTAGACATATTATGATTTCAGCACATTTTCATGCTACCTTCAGTACCTGTGAGGGTTTTCAGGGTTTCAGTAGTAAATATATACATACGCTTGCATAAACTATCATATTTGTCTTACATGTTGATATTAAGTAATCTCACTTGAAGTTATATTTTCAACAGATAAATTTGCGATCAGTTTGTGATTAATCATGATTAACTATGGGGACACAATTTATCACAATAAAATATTTTAATCAATCACTATCAAATTGTTTTTAAAGGATCCTGCCATGCTGGCACTGTACGCAATGTTCAGCTCATCATAGAAAATGAAACAGCACAAATCCAGGGTACAGAATGTGAAGACTTTCATTATTAGTCTTCCATCTTATCAAGAGCTGTACAGAAAAACAATAAAAATGCAGAAATGTCATGTGTATTATTGTCAGTCATTTACAATACACAGTTAAACACAGTCACATTTATACAGTATATTCTGACACAAATGTTATACAACAGATGTGTCTTTCTTCCATAATGTGATTTGAAATAGACACATTTTTAAAGGGTGTTATAAACCCATTTATTGTACATGTATTAAATATTTCTTCTTCCCTTTTTCCTCTACCTTAATGCAATATGCTATTTTTGAACACAGACGATATTCAGAAGTATGTTTTTTTAATTACTGTTTTTATGTACTTAATGAAATTCTGAATTGTTTGTGGATATTTTTATCACGCTGGTGTTTGGGATGAACTCCTGCCAGTATAAAGCTTGTTTGCCTATTAATGTGCTTTATGTATAAATACAGGTGTGGTTTGCACTTTTTCAAACACTTTGTCCTGACGAAGTTCCAAGGAGGATCTAAACGTAGTTAATAAAAATGTTGTGGCATGGAGAAGTGTGCATGCGTTGCCTTTTTCTTTACATTTAGACCCAGAACATTTGATTGGATAGAGACATGCAGGACTATACATTCATACAGAGGTGAAAGCAAACATTATAAGAAAAGGTCAATATGGTGTCACAGAGACGTGAAAAGTATTATCGTTGCAGTTATTATCATTATTAGTCAGACAAAAGTGTCATTTTCTAAATCCTCCGCCGCCAAATGAATTGTGATGACAGTGATTGGTACACTAATCAGTAGCCCCAGTGAGCTACTTCCTATCTCCATATTTTAATATTTCCCTTCTACTCAGCTTTTGATGTTTAACCGAGTGGAAAGCTAGACAATATTTCTGCAGTTGCAGAAGATCTAAATAAGGCTAACAAGTAGAACAAAACAGAAATACAGTTTGTGACAGTCACTATTTTCCAGCATTAGAATATTAGATCTGCTTTCACTGTTAGATACTGATGAGATTTTGTAAAAGAATAAATGAATGAGTGAAAACACTGATGAAATCCTGAATTTGATAGCTCGAAGACGAGCAGAGCGACAAATAATAAATCATTCCGACATCACACCCTTTATCAAATTGAATGGCTTGTAAATACAGTTAGGAGACCATTAAATTTCCTCCTCCGAAGATCAGTTTACTAATGGCTACTTGCCACCGATCCACAACAGAAAGATGACTCCTTACGGCGCGCGTGCAATCATATTCCCCCCATCACCCACCATCACCCACCACCCCCACACATGAGCACCTCTCGTAAAAGTCAGGAAAGCACTGATACAGCAGAACGGGCCTGCCTCTGCTGCACGAGTCAGCCTGGATCAATACCACGGCTCTGTGCTTTCTACCATTCAACCACTTTTCTGGCAAACAAATCCATGCTAGAAATCATTCCAACTATCAGCCTTTTTAGTCCACATATGCACCCAGATATTGAGAAATGCTTTTAGAGCTTGGGTAAGTGATATCAACACCGTGTTCGTAATGCCGTTAGCGGGCTTCAAAATGTTTCCAGAAACCTGTTCGTCTCCCCATCATCTTGACCAGTCATATTTTCCTCAGATGCATCTCTTGGTCTTTCATCTATATAATGATTATTTGAGGGGTGCATCATACTTTTTCTCCCAGCAGTGCTTCTACATCGCTACGTCAATATTTTTGGCATCATTGGGCAAAAATCCCATAATAACCTTTCATCATATTGTAATTCAACTGTTCTGAGAGAAAACTAGACTTCTGCACCTCCTCGTGGCTGTTTTCAGGCTTTAAAAAAACTAGGCCGCGATGGGAAACTTTGGCCAATCACAGGTCATTTCAGAGAGAGTGTTGGCTGATTGGCTGATCAATCAGTGAAGGCAGCTGTCAATCACTCGCAAACTCTGATCAAATGCTCAAACTAGGCAGCGCCGATCAAATATGAATCAATATTCTGTTACTGTAATGCCTGGAGTTGGTGAGTGATTGGCAGCTGCTCCAGCTCGGCTCTGATTGGTTGTTTTCCTTCGGTCTGTGAAATCTTGCAGATGCCATTAGAAGCAACAGAGGACACTGAGGAACATGATTTTTTTTTTTTTTCAGATTACCTGTCTCATGCACTACTGTCAGGATATACTGACCGTTTTATAAAACATAACAAATTTGCTCCATTTCTACTCAGTGCTGCTTTAATGGAAACCACATTTTCTAACAAAAATGAAGGATTCTTGGAACATAATGACTTTTCATGTCTTTGTTTACGAAAGTGATTTGTATACTGGGTGCACAAATGAGAAAAAGAGGGCAATGAGAGGTTTCTTGGATAAAAAATATGACATTTCTTTTCTTTCTATTAAACATGCTCCTTGATTTGTGCATATACATACACACAATACATAAGTAAGACCATCATCATCATTACTCACAAAGAAAGTAATTGATCTAATTCAAATACCAACAATACAACAGCACGGAGTGTGAAAATGGACCAATTCTTCCGCAGCGCCAGACAATAGTGGGTTATTCTACTATTCTTTCTCTGCTACTTCAATAAACTTGCTATTGAACGGCGAGGCTAGGCCGCCCGATATGATGTATATCAATGGTGCACCCCAAAATATGATCAGGAGGTCGCCGATACTGTTTAAATGTTAGGGGGCATTTAGTTGTTTAAATATGGATTCTTGCTTAAACTCTTCCTCAAGGCATCACTCCAGAGAGTCAGCATGTTTCCCGGGTATGATAACTAGCTAAGGCTGCAGAGATGGGAAATAGATTCTCCTTTTAGTCTGAGCACAAATCCTTTGCCAGGGCCTTGGGGGGCTGCAGGGATGCGGCAAGACGGAAGGATGGAAAGGGGAGGCTGAGCAGGAATGGGGAGTTGGTCAGGCAGACACGGACGGCGCTTTGGCTGGAGGAGACAAGCAGAAGGATTAGATTCTGGGAGACTGAAGGCGGGAGAGGGGGGGATTGTTTGGGCATTGTGGTAGGAGTAAAAAGCTACGGGGCTGAGAATGAAAAAGGGGACATTTATGGTGACATCTGAATTCATAGCCCCATTTAGATTGGGCTAAAATGGCCTCATTTATATGCCTAATATCACAATCCCAACGCAGATGGAAAGATACAGGATTCTGTCTTTACAAGGGGACCAGGATACATTTTAAAGTAGCAGTAAACAGCAATCATCCACTCCCTATACCTAGAGCTCCTGTAGCCCTCTGAAGACACTTTTTTTTTTTGTCAGACTGCCAGAAATATTATATACAACCTACTGCCTCCAAGCCACATAAGGATACAACTGAATATTTCCACTGCTGCCAAAGTCGGAAAAAGAGACACTGCCAGTTAAACAACAACACTGTTATCGCTTCAATTCATTACTGTATGCATTATATGACGAGGTACAGTATTTCATGGTCAAGAGTCAAACGAAAAGAGATCATAGTACACAGTTTTGTTATATAAATTGCATCGATTTCCCCTTTATTTATTTAATGGCAAATCACCTCTCTGCTACATGAAAACAGAAAAAAAAGACAACAGCAGCTGCTGTATGTTCGCCTATTTGCCTCAAGCTATTCACTAGATCTTACACTTATCTCCACACCAGCTACCCCATCAACATTGTGCTGCTTTACTGTTTTGAACATAATGCACATGATAAAGCAGCACACTGTTTCCCTATACTGACTGACAACCTGTGCCTTTATTTCCTGACTTCTCTGGATTTTCAGTTGACAAAATGTCATATTAAAACCTTGACACAGGAAATAAAACATTCTTCAGGCACTCTTAGGCACAGCGAGGAGAAAAGGTACATTAAAAGTCTTTTGATGTGCTTGTATTTGTGGTTGTTATGTAAGCTGAGGGTACTTGCTGTTAACAGAAGAACTATTGATGTAATACAAAAACCTCTTTAAGAAAAGACATGGGAAGCACTACACCGGGGGTACCCATTAGGCATGCATGCCAATAGAGTGGTGCAGGGATGGCGTGTTTTTGTAGGCCAACCCGGAAGTTATCGTCACCCTGGTTCCCTCGACTAAAACCCAATGGGATTTACTCCACTGGGTTTCAGATTCTTGAAAAAAATAACACACGTTTATGATACGTAAATATTTTGTTCTGTAAAATAATCTCCACAACACCATTACACCACTTTTATGATTTTTGAAGTGAATGCAATCACCAGAACTAAAAGGCTAACGTTAGGCTATAAATGAACTACACCACAGTCGCATGAGCACAATTATACACAACAAGTCTGTAAAGGTGGATGTGTCTGCCTGATGACATTTATTTGTCTCATTTAGTCTCTTGTTAGCAACCACCTTTTCAAAGACATATCAAAGCTTCATGATTCATGAGTGGGGTAATTACTGATATTTTATATCAATGAAAAAAATCTCTTCAGCTTGTATTAACCACAGATCTTATTTCAGGCATCTAACCAAAAAAACATTAAAAAAAAACACAGTAGTTACACAGTAGCTTAACCAATGGAACGGTGGGTCCAAAAATAAATCTTTTGGTTGATTGGTTGGTTTTCTTCTAACATGGCTTGTGAGCCAACAGTAAAACTCTGCGTTGGTGTGGGGAAAAATTGATAAATTGCAGAGATTGCCGGTAATTGTCTGGCAACAACTTGTTGTGAAGTAAATGCAATGGAGCAGAGGAGGGAGAATGCAACATCTGAATGTTATCAGCACCTTTAAGTTTATTTCTGATGAACAAGTTTGGTGGAGGGTTGGTAGTGTTAATGATTTCAACTCAGATGTGGATAATTTCAAGGAAGGCAGCCTTTTTGTGTAGCACGCTCATATATAATTACACTGTCCTGATTATGGATTTTTTTTTTTATATTGCTATGCACGTTGCCTTTATGGATGAAATAAAATTACAGATCTGTTGGAGATTGAAATTTTGATGTGGGCCATGATTAAACTTAATGTTAACCTTAATGTTGACATGGCACACTGAGACATTTAAAATGGCACTTCATCAAAAAGGTTGCCGACCCCTGCTCTACCCCGTCTCTCCCTCTCAACCTCCAATTGATTTGTACAAGCCCACATAAAATATAAGCACACACATAGAGAATGCATCTATGGGGTGAGTAATAAAGACCACACTATGCAGTATATCAGATATTAAAACAAGGGGATACCACAGCACAATATGATATAACTTCGCATGAAACAGCAACAACGAGACAAGACATAGTCTGAAGCAGATACTGGCAAATCACGATCGGTGTGAGTTAAATCATGAGCTTGATATTGAGACTGGCAACCCATATCAGATTTTTGGCTGACACATCAAAATAAATATTTCATTTTATCAAATCAGATTCAAACCACATTTACGGGTGGTTTGATATCTGATTTAAAAATTGCCCTTTACATCAACCCACAATTTGACACATAACAGTGACGTCACGTCCAGAGAGCTGTTAGCTGGCTGCAAAAAAACATACATCAACCACCTCTGTCACTAATGTTGTCTGGTGTGATGGAGGGCTTCTGCACTGAGACTAGATATTGCTATGGTGTGAAGAGAGAGAGGATACATCTCTATTATTCACCCAGCCTGCAGCTTGCTGTTTTGTGCCCGTATTGGAAAAAATGCACCACCGCCGCCAGTTTGTTTCGTTTCCACAGCAACTGACGCAGATGGGTTATTGTTAATGGTTATATCTAATCACTTGTAAATAAACAGTCTGGACAGTCTGTCCTAAAGATTGGATTTGAAATAAAAAATAATGCATGTGCCTGCAGCTTGAATGAAGGAATAAAAAGGGGTTCCTGGGGCAACTGCTGCGCCTAAGCAGCAAGGATAGCATTCTGGTGACTGCGGAGCGTCAATATTGCCATTGCTGATTTGCACCACTGATCCCTGATGGGACGGCAGACCCCGTTGCTGTCGTGCTCTCCCGTAGTCCTCAGTCCACTGTGAATGCCCTGGAGCTACCTGACACCAGTCTGCCGTCAGGTGCCCTGACATCCAGCCAAGCCTCACTGATTGCCAGTGTGCAGGGCTGCTGGTACTTATGCAGATGGGGAACAAAAAAAAAAAAGCTTTTCCCTCGTCTCTGCCACTTCTCGAGCAGACTTCCAGCAGAGTCGTAGGTTAGATGCAGCGTTTGAACGTCTTTCTCATGCTTCCAAGTTTGTGTTTTTGACTGATCTGCATGTGAACATTTGGTGATCAAGCTGGCAACTGCATTGTCTGTACTTTAACTACCTCGTAGAAATGATTCCCTGGCGTACTGCATTTCATAGCAAGTGGCGGCTTAATGGTTGGTACATATGGTGGGGCTACAACCCATATAGTGTAGTGGCAGCAAGATATAGCTAAATATTAACATAATAATAAAGTACATTCAATAAATATAACTCAAAGATATTATTATTATTATTATAGCAGAATAGTACTGTGGTGATTCTTCTACACCTCCATTTGATATGAATTTTAATAACAGATTTGAAGCTTGAGGAAGCTTTTAATCTTTGAGGCATTAACCTCTGAATTTTAAGCCAAAGTGGCTGATATCCCATTTATAACACTTTGATCATATCGCCATTTTTGCTACTCTGACTGCTTGCTAAAACAAGTCAAATATTGCATCATTTTTTATGAATTAACCATATATTTTTAAAAATCATTCCTGTTATCTATTTTCTTTCAGAGACAAACAGCATGTGCTAGATTGGTGTACAGCGGTAAAAAGAAAAATAGATGATGTGCTAACTGCAGTAATCTAAATGGTAAAAAAATCGTATCTTTCCAAAAGCTGAAAACAAACAGCAGAGCAATGCTGCATTTGCATAAAATATCTTGTTACTTTCCATGTCCAGTGTGTAACTAGTTTGTTGCCAAATGTTTATCCTTGTTTTTTTTTTTTTCTTATTACACAGAGTTACTGTTTAAAGTGTTGCGGTGACCAGTGAAACATCCTGAATATTCAGAATTTCAGTCGAAGTGCAAAGTACAAGAAGCGCTTGAATTTCATACCTTTGAAAAAGACACACACACACACACATATATATCTATATCTATATATATATATATATATATATATATATATATATATATATATATATATATATATACATATATAGGGAAAACAACCAATCAAACATAATCATTGCTATGTTGTACTGTAACTTAGGTGCAATGAGCTAGTAGAAAATATGGCATCTGCAAAGACAATTAGGGTGCAGTATCTTTTCCTGTAATAAAAGCAAGGCAGATGCTGTTAGCATCCAGGTGTCCATAGCACAACAATGCTATTTGCACCAGACCCAGGCACACATTTGATGTGTGCCTGGGTCTTGTGCAAATAGCATTTGATACTGTATGTGTATATTTTCCCAAAACTAACCAAGTAGTTTTGTTGCCTAAACTTAACCAAACTGCGACTGAAAAAAGAAAATAATAAGTCAGCTAAGTGTAAAAATAAGGATCTCATGGTACTTCCCCAGCCTCTGACATACAATTTTTGAGTGTGGATCATTAGTCCATTATAATTTATTCTCTACACATATTTTTTTTTGGTCTTTATATTACAACTGCTATTACTAATACTAATCTTGGCTAGCTAGCTATTGTAAATTAAGTAGCATATGCAACTGGGCTGGGTGTAAATGGCCAAATAGCTGTTGTGTAACTATTATCACCAGGGTGAAAACTTTAATTATGGTCCCATTTAGAGTCAAAATAGACCATAAAGTAGGGTATGTTTTACGGTGTGGATACCTTGTGATTGACAGGTTGCTACCATGGCGTTGTCCGGTTTGGGAGTTAGCCATATTTTTGTATTAGAACTTTAACCCTTTCACAGTGTGTTTTCAGATCATGAAAATTAACTGTAACATTTTTGGTGGCCTGTAAATGTCTTATTCAGTGTTCGGTAATAATTAGCTCCACCCTCTGTCTCCGACAGGCAAATACCAAGATGGCGACGGCCAAAATGCAAAACTTGAGGCATCAAAACGGCAGTCCACAAACCAATGGGTGACGTCATGGTGACTATGTCCGCTTCTAATAAACAGTCTATGACAGAGGCAGGCAGAGAGAGAGAGGAATCTTAAAGGCATGAGCGCAAGCTGCATTTCATTTTGTTTACAATGGAGTGCCTTTAACCAGTTGCAAAGCCAAACAGCAATAGCATACATCACTGGAATACACTCAACTTTTCAAACCGCAGGAAACCTATGTGGCCCTGTTTATCAATCCTGAGGTATATCGCATGTGTACTGGAGCTGGAAGCCAGACTTTTTCCTATTGAATCGCAGCCATGTGTCTCTCAGATATTATGAAATGGGTTTTCTGCCCATGTTAAAGGAAACGGCTGATGTCTCAGTGCCCCTGTGATATGAAAAATTCAATTTAAAGGGATGAGAGAAAGAATGGTGCACGGCCTATTTTCATTCCCCCCACATTGAGAGATATGAGAATGATGTTCTGTTGTGTGGAGGAAATGATGCCAATCGTGCTGCGGAGAAATTCCTTCATAATTCAATTCAATTTCTGTCTAAATCCCGATGGCGAGCTCCTCTGCCAAAAGAGAGGCAGAATGACAGAGACAAAAGGGTAGGGCTGGAGACCGAGATGGAGAAAGACGAGGGACTAAAGATTGAGACTGAAACAATGGCGAAATAGAGACAGAGTCGCAGAGAGCGGCCAGACTCGCTGAAAGGTAAGAGGAGGAGACAGCAATACAAACTAGAGGGAGAAAAATGTTTTAGCAATGATTCGTTTTGATCACTGTGGCATTTTTAGTATTGCCAACTAATTTTCTTTAATTACCTCCGTGCAGTGTCTGACAGAAGCAGAGAAAAGCATTTTTTGCGAAGATCTAACATGAAAACGGCATTTTGTGAAGACGTGTTCAGACAAAACCTTATAGTTTATACATTTCCTGCTCTTCTAACTGCAGCATTAGTTCCAAAACGTGCATGTGAAGTCTTTGATAGCCTGTGAGCGTTCCCCCCTGAGCGTGGGACCTAGAATTTCCATTTAGTTACAGTCTTTGCGAGTACATCCTGGCTCTGGCATTTTGGGGCGTGTATGCAGGAATCAATGAGCTGCTGCCTCTGAAGGCAGAGAAAAAATGAGCTGCACCAACAAATATGACAATGAAGAAGTGCACCTCTCAGTGTATGCAGCAAGCATAAAACCATAAAGACCGGAGCAGTCGCAAAGGAAATGCATATGGAACTGTTTTTATTTTCCATTCCAGCATTATGTCCTCCATTCTCATCCCATCTACTGCTCTCTTTCTCTCTCTCGTCTTTCTCTACAAGAGCACACACACACATACACACAGTTGTTTTTGTAGGTGCAATAGCTCCAAGGCAAGCAGCGTGGAATTGGAGTCTTCAAAGAGTCTTGGATTATCAAAGAGACACAGCTACCAGAAAACTAGGGGACACGCTGGAGAGGGGGGAGGGAGGAACATAAGCGAGAGGCGGGGAGGGGGAAAGAGTGCAGAGGAGTCAGCATGGGTTTGGGTGGAGGATGAAGTGATCAGACAGGGGAGGGGTGTGGGGGGTTGAGGGGTGGATAAAGACCAGAAGTCCCTTTGTTCGCATACTGTAAATGGAGAGAAAAAAAGAGGCTGGAGTGAATGCATTAAAAAACAATCAGATAGACCTTAATGGTCTTGATAGGCAAGACTGAATTCGCATTCTTCACTGTCTGTGCCGCCGCCTTTTCTGAAGTTTCTCTTTTTTTTTTTTCTTACACAGAGGATTTCATTTCAATGGGAGCACTGGCCTTGAAATACCATAATGTTGTCACAGTAAAACCAAGTATTACTGCAGCAAGACCCGCCATGTGTGAATATAGCTGCCACATCTAATGACAAATCTGACTGTTCACGCCATTCCATATGACAGGATGTGGGAGTGCTGGTGTGAATGCATCAACCTTCGACAAAAAGCTCTCCGTCAGCCCCTCTGTCCCACAATGAGCTATGGATGTCTCTTTTTTTCCATTACAAGAACACCTTTCACTATAGAACACATTTCAAGTCGGTGTATGAAACTGATTTTGGCCGGTTCGCTGCTGTCGGCTGCGGGGCATCATCCGGCAATGATCCCGGCTGTCCCACTGCCACGGCTGCCACCACACAAAACCACCCACCGTCGCTGACCCGGTTTGAACTAAATTACTCGTGATGAGAGCGTAAAATGGTCCCAACACACAATGTCAAAAACAAATCACAAGTCCAAAAAGTAATCTTCCTCTTGCTGTGCAACTCCTCTGGAAAAAAAAATGTGGTTATTGTGAAAGATGGGTACTTGTGTGGGGAAAAAAAAATGCTCTTCCTGCCTGCATCCATTTGGTAATATTGGGGAATGCCTTGACATCTTTTATTCTGACAGAGCAGTGTGAGCATGAGGGTGAAAGTTGTGTCTACACAGCACAAATTGTTGAACTCCCATCCCCTGTGTTTGCACAGACCATGTGCAGAAGTTCAGTGCAGGTTTCTAATGGCATGAGTTAGTGAAGGCACTTGTGTACGCGAACATAATCACAAAATACAAGGACATAAACAAAGTCCAAAAAATAGAGTCTTGGCTGCTGTTTGTAAGCCACAGTTAGCTGATATAATGTGTGGATACAACCAGCCCGGCCGATCCGATACTGCATTGTGAATTGAGAGGGAAACTTATTTTGTCGCAGATCACGGTTGTGTTTGACGTATCACATATCCGTTTGTAATGATAATCTCCGGAGGTCTGCATAGGGAGGTTGGGGTAGTGGGTGGCTCAGTAAATACTGGACTCTAACCCAGGAGACCAGTGTCTGTGTCCCGTGTGGAACTAAAAGTCAATGCTCACTTATTTTTTTTAATCACATTTTAATTATGATGTTTTACAACTAAACCTAATCAAGTAGTTTTGCTGCATTTTTTTTTACTAAACTTTGTTGATTTTCTTTTTTTGTTTTGTTTTGTTTCAATCTTTAATAGTCATTTTCAGCCAAACCATATTGTTTTATTACTGGGGCTGTAAATTCATTAAAACATTTAATTGCAATTTAATTGCATGATTTGCCATAGTTAATCGCATTTGCTCACAAAGCAAGCAGACATTTTTCTGTTCAAAATGTACCTTAAAGGAAGAGGACAAATATAGTTACTTTATACAAGCGTATGTATATATTTCTTATTGGAAACCAATTAACAACACAAATATTGTCCAGAAACCCTCATAAATACTACATTTAGCATAAAACATACGCTCAAATCATAACATGGCAAACTGCAACCCAACAGGCAACAACAGCTGTCAGTGTGTCAGTGTGCTGACTTGACTATGACTTGCCCCAAACTGCATGTGATTATCATAAAGTGGGCATGTCTGTAAAGGGGAGACTCGTGGGTACCCAGAGAACCCATTTACATTCACATATCTTGAGGTCAGAGGTCAAGGGACCTTTGAAAATGGCCTTGACAGTTTTTACCTGCCAAATTTGTTTTTCAAGTTTGAAGCTTTATTTAGCCTCTTTTGTGACAAGCTAGTATGTCAATAGTTTCCTTAGGTTTCCTAATTTCATATGACGTCAGTATGATCACTCTATAGCCTTAAAACTGAGGACGCTACAACCTCCGAAAGACTGACTGTGTTAATGTGTTTACAAAATTAGTTGCACTGAAATAAAGTTGCATTAACATGTTATTATCACATTAACTTTGACAGTCCTATTTATTACTGAGCCAAGCAAAGTAGTTTCGTTGTATTTTATTTAAATTTCATTTTAAGCCAAACTATGATGTATTATTACTAACCAAGTAGTTTTGTTGTGTTTTTTTTTGTTAAGTTTTATTTCAATTTTGTAATCATTTTAAGTCAAATCATGATGATTCATTATTAACCCTAACCAAGAAGTTTTGTTGCGACTCTTGTTTTGTTTCATTTCAATTTACACATTACCAGGATTAGATACAGGGTTGAATAGAATACATGCCATTCAGGGTATCGCAACTCTGCGTCAGGTTGTTTTAATAACGTTTTTACTCATTTAATTATCGAACAATCATTTTGTGTGTGCTTCAGTCAAGTTACAATTGATCCATCAGCATTACACCCACACATTTTTTGTGGGTGTAATGTAGAAGTTAACATATATAGTGAGGCAGAGTTTATTAATAATACACAATGTATTTTTGGATAATTGGTATTTTTTCTGACATAATGAACTAAGATGATGGAATAGAGGAAACACAAGTGTAATCTGCTTTGGTGTCAAGAGAGATATGGAGGGGAGGGATGAGCTTTGGGGAAGCCGGAGAAAGGATCAGTGGTAGAACTTAATTGGGAAGGGCACCGGATTAAAATTTTTGATTGGTTTAGGGTTTAGATGGTAATGTCTTTCCACCGACACTCTCATTGTCTTAAACTGCGGGGACTGAATATGCTAATGTGAGCTCATAGGGTCAAAAGAAATGTTATAGAACGAAGAGGATTTTGAAGAGTCGGGTTTTGCCGGCAATGTGGGAAAGGAACAACTGCTCCCAACAGAGAAGCAAGTAAAGTACATAAGAGATATGAAGGGAACATATAGAGAAAAGGAAGAAAAGGGAGTCAGAGCAACATACAGTGAAGATGGAAAGCTGCAGAAGCTATTCTCTGCCACAATGGAAAAAAAAAATAACTCAAAGAAAAGATGGCGAAGTTAGAAAAGATTTTACCAAAGAAGACAATGTAAGGAAGACAGAAGCCAGATGAATAAATAAAAAGAGCAGGAGAGTGAAATTCCACAAATATAATAAAGTTAACATGACAGAGGTGGATTTTTATTGGTGGTTACTCGTTGGACGAGTCTGCAACGGCTGAAGATCATTTTTCCACTTTTACGTGTCAGACCTTTTGACCCTTGAATGTAACAGAGCTTTAATCATGCACCACAAAAGTTTTATAATATCAACGCTGGGTTTTAAACACTGAATGGCTGCTAATTTTGACCATGTCCATCCATTCCCCATCAGGCTTCAAACAGCTACTGTTCTAGTTTTAAATATCACACTGGCATTTATTGAAATACTGTTGCATTTGAATATTTTTTTCACAAGTATTTGACTGATGAGTCGAGGGGATTGTGACCTCAAATTTACATTATTTCCACTGGCTGTGTTTTTATGATCTAATATACTGCGTAAAGCACTATATTAGTGAAGTGTATTGCTTTATTTCCCCAATGTAAAGGGTTCGTGTTCGGGTCCACTCATTCAGACTTAAAGTTTCATCAGTTTCCCTTTGAGTGATTAAGCTCTATAAAACTCAGTTCATTTTAGTTGCTCCTTAGACCTGGACATTAACGCTCCCATGGAGGCCAAAGTATATTTGTAGCCTAATTTCCAGCAACCATAACAACAGTTGCATTTAGAGGAGAACTGTTGTGAATTAGAGTGACTATATTGTACCTTGGAGTCGGGCCAGCACGGTCCGGGCAAAGTGAGAAGCAGGAAAGACTCCAGGAAGTAGACAGATGATTAGAACACGGTACTATTTACCGCAGATAGACTGGTCTTTGTTGGCGTTACGGTGAGAGCTTGGGCTGTGTGAAAAATTACAGGCAAGTCTCCTTTATGCCAGCTATGTTTGCCTGTTTATATACAAATGCAATATATTATTCAATATGACCTTCAAACTGCCTGCACAATGGAAACACTACAAAGGCAGCTGGAGTTATCTTGTACTTGTGAGAATCAATGTCTCCCACCATAACTATGGCTTCACAAACACGATGCACGAAAAACATGTTGACAGTGATTTTAATCCTTCTGGAAATGTGGTTTCAACTTAAAACCTGACTCCGCCTGACCTCAGCAGGATATTTTAGGTGGCGTATATTTGCACCGTGCGACTCTCTCTACCTCTGAAACATCACAAGCTCCTCTGGTGAGAAACAGTCAGTGCTGCACTGGTGTAGAGTTCGCTGCTTTCAACAGGAGTAAAAGGAGCTGATTTAATTGGATACGATAGCGGCGCCTCTTACCACGACTATGATATTATCCTAATCTGGCCCCTATTACTGCATGGCAGGTAAAAAAAATAGTTTGGTCAAAGTAAATGATTTAACATTGCCAACTAGAAGCCAGCATCTGGGCTTGAAGTCCCTGGTTTTCTACGCCAAAAGGCAAGAGAGAAATCAAGTTTTACATAAATGTCTGGAATTGGCCTGGGAAGTTTGTCAGATCACATCTGGTCATGCTCTATAATGCTGCTGAGCAGACGCTTTGGCAGCTTTGCAAATTGCGATATCTGTATGTGTTTGGCCTGTTTGGGTTCCGAGCCCTCCTATGGTCAATTGCAACTATATTTTCTATCTAAATAACGTCCCCGGGGCAAGCTTCCAATTCAATCTCCCAACAGCTGCGATCCTAAACACAACTGAATTAGAGACAGGCAGAATTTAAAGGCAATACTTTAACAGAAAAAGGAGGAAAGTCGATACATCGACTTCCCACATTCTGACGGTGAGGAGGAAGAGGTCAAAGAAACACACTCAATTGGCCAGTTTGGCTGTATGCTGCTGAAATAAATGTCGTCTTTTACCTCGAAGTTTTCTTCCGTATCAATTCACAGCCTTGTCTGACATGGATTGTGGCTGATATTTGCAGTTTACAAAACATTTTATATTGTTTTAAACCTGTGAGCAGTTGCTTCAAGTACTGTGAAAAAAATCAATATTTACTGTTTTTAAGCCCAGAGCAGAAGTTGCACAGTCACCACACCTTAATAGCTGTCTATGGGCCAGTATACACTTTGTCAGTGTACTCGTGTCAGCAAGGTGCGGTAAGCTCAACTGAACAAGGTTTTTGTCATATACCCACTTAAATGTCCTAATACTTCCTGAATCACAGATTGTCTGTCTTTTCTTCATATATCTTCTGTCTCCATTTCCGGAAATATTAGGGCCGGGACGATTTGCTTATCTCCTGATTCGATACTATCACAATACTTGGGTGCCGATTTGATATGTATTGTGATTTTCAATTACTGCAATTCTATGAGAATTGCGATTCATTATTACGATTTATTGTGATTATTGTCTTTTTTTTAACACTAGGCCATACACTTCTAGGGACTTTTACTTTGGAAAATAACTAAATTAACACAATAAAAATGTTTGATTTTTAGCATCTATGAGGTTAGAGATGTCCTGATGTCCTCAAGCATTATGTCTCACACAAAAATAAATAAAAAAATAAATAAATAAAGACATTTCCCTCACAACTTAATAATATTTTCTTATTAATTTATATGGGAGATGTAATGTTTTATGCTTCTGCTGAATATAATCAAATCAATCTTATTTTCATATATGTATTTTGTATATACAGTACAGTTCCCTTTGTTCACACCTGATTTTAAAACATAGTCACATGTGTATACTTCCACAAACAACAAGTCTGTTGCTAGCTCTTACCGTTAGCGCCGTTCTTTTTATACATCTACGGTCAGCTCCATCTGGGCCGTTTGAATGCACTTAACATAAATGTCAGTATTTGCACTACAGTTGTAGGTTCGGCTGAGTTGAACATGCACGTCCAAATGATGGTTAGCTTGACCACATGTTACCGCAATACAATAATATTTCCTGTCCATGACAGAGTTAGCAGGCAGCTTTAGCCGTGATGTCTAGTTCTGCTTTTCCTGCAATGTGTGAAACCAAAAGTGTTTCCATACTTTACTGGATGTGTTGTTTTTACCATGTTGGTTTTAAAATGTGAGGGTGCAGGTCATATGTATGCAGACCCTCCGCCATTTTCTACTTTCTTGTTTCAGCTCACTGCGACTGACCGTTTGTTTGGGTTGATGGATACGGACATGGCGTAATGTTACTGTAACAACTAAATCAGACTAGATTTAAAGACTAAAATGAAGCAAATATGTTGATCGTGGAATTAAAAGATCTATTTCAAAATCGTAAAAAAATAAAAAGACATCATGGCACATAGGTAAATCGACCCCTATGTAATATACTGTAAAATAAGCATCTACCAAAGTGTCCCTCTGAAAGACATACCAGGAGTTAATAACACCAGAAGGGAAAGATAGATGATTGGCTGATGGGGGGAAGTAAAGAATCAGACATGAGAAAAATTAATCCTCAATATCCACTCCCTGCTGGGTACCTTATTGCCTCTCAAACTTCCCATCCTCCGAGTTAATATCTCTATTGCTGTAGCATCTGGCTGAGAAGCATGCATATACTTCCATTTGTTTGAACTGGAACATAATTGGATTGGGGAGAGGGATGAAAAAGCCTTCAACCATACTTAAAACTTTTTTTTCCTCCCTCCCTCTAATATGTGCACGAGAGAGTGCGACGCAGCGTTTCAGCATCAGACGTGCGTGTGCGTGCACATGTATGCGTTGCTATTAATAGCATCTCTCATGGTCTCGCTTGTCTCGATTTGTTACCCTGCATCCGAGATGTCCCGATTGGCAATGCATTCCGAGAGCTAGATGATTTGGGGAAGTGTGTCTGCATCTCGTTTCTTGCGCTCAAAGTAATCCTTTCGATGCAACTGGATGGGGAGCCCTCATGTTCCTCCATCTTATCAAGGAACTGAAAAATCATGCTTAATTAGATTCATAGTGACCTTTTTCATCTCTGGCTATGAGCGGCCAGCCACTGCCGAGGCAAGATGTGTTCTCAACATTGATCTTTCTGCAGACCCGGGGATTGAGAAGAGCCCGGCGCAGTGAAACGAGGCAGAAAAACAACATATCAAAAATCATCAGATGAAGAGATTACTCTGTTTGAGTGAGCTGCTCTGTGTGTTGAGGCCTTTAGGAGTTAGCGTGTTTTTGTGAGAAGAGCTCCATAATCCACCTACTGCATCTCAATTGTAGTGCAAACAGACTCGCACACAAGCATCAAGTCCCTGGCCTCAGTCTCATCGCCCATTTGACATGCACATGTACTGTAAATCCAAGTGCCTTTCTCCTTCCCAGATCCCACCTCCACTCGCTTCTCCTTTTGTATCCCACCACCCTGCTTTCCCTCTTCCTGCAACAGCAGTCTGCAACTGAGCAGTGATCTTCCTGCAGGCTTCTGACAAAGGATGACTTCCAAGTTCCATCTGGAAAAAATAGATGCCCTGCTGATGAAGCCAATACACAGTGATCTGCCTTTTCCAGGGGAGTGTCTGCTCTCAAGTCTTCAACACACAGCATGTAGGGGTAGGAATCGCCAGAGGCCCCTCGATACAATATTATCACAATATAATAATAAATAATATAAGTCACGATAGGATCTTTAGGATTGCAATTTTAAACATTTTGTGATATGTAGAGTATAGCAGTAAGATATATTGTGATTCATTACCCTTTTTCAACTGCAAATCATGTAGTTTGTCAACATCTGTTTAATCTAATAACATACAGCTTTCACTCTGTTCATCTCAGAGTCTTCATTCATGTTTTGAGGTCAGAGGTCAATGTACCCCTTTGAAAATGGTCATGCCAGTTTTTCCTCACCAAACTAGCGTAAATGAGTCCATTACAACCTCTGAAATACAGAATACTCTCTAAGCCAGCTGACGGGCCGTCGGCTTGTTATGAAGTTACTAGTTTATATAATAAATAGGGCTATCAACCAGTTAAAATATTTAATCATGATTAACTGTATCATTGGCCATAGTTAATCGTGATTAATTGCAAATTAATCGTTTTTTATCTGTCAAAATGTACCTTAAAGAGAGATTTGTCGAGTAGTTAATACGCTTATCAACATGGGAGTGCCAATAGATTCCATATTTTCTAGTTTCACATGATACCAGTATCATCACATACATATCTCGAGGTCAGAGGTCAAGGGACCCTTTTGAAAATAGCCATGCCAGTTTTTCCGCGACAAACTTTAGCGCCAATCTGGAGCATTATTCAGCCTCTTTTGTGAAAAACTACTATGACATGGTGGGTACCAGTGGATTCTCTAGGTTTTCTATGACGCCAGTATCTTCATTAGCTTTAAAACTGAGCCCACTACAACCTAAAAATTGCAAGCTGCGTCAATGTGCTAAAGAAATTAGCAGTGTCAAAATAAATTTGTGTCAACGCGTTATTATCTTGTTAACTCTGACAGCCCTAATAGTAATAATATAACGTAGAGAGTTCTGATTTTGAAATCATGAAACACATGAGCAGATTTGATGTGTTTGTCCCAGTCTCTCTGCAGCTTTCATAATGCTATGTGGGGGGAACACACTAGACACAGTTGATACAGATATGGTATGATATTGATGACAGATTTGATTAATCCACTGATGAAATTTTGGTGCGAGTGCTCCACAATGGGCTTTAGACAGAGCCCCAAAGCGGAATATCTAGAATGAATACTCTATTGCCATATCCTTTCAGAGCTCATTTGAGTCATATCTGGCATATTTATGGCTCATCATGTCATATCGTAGCCATCAGAGTACAAGCACCATGAACCATTTAAATACTGTGGGCCATGCTGTCATCTCCTGTTAGCAACATATGTCTGATAGATGCACAAGAAGAGGCACTCAACTGGATACTTTCATAGTGCTGCAGACGAGCTCGAGCCCAGACATGGTGAATTTACTGGCAGGAATGATTTTTTTTTTTTTTTTTTTTTGAGGCCTATTTAGCTGAATAATAATAAAAGAAAAACCATTGACAGCTTCATATTGAACTGAATGCATGAGGGGCAGAGATACTGGAAGCACAGGGAAATGCAACAAACATGAGCCTCATCTGGATACAAAACGGTACAATATCTTTTTAAAGAAGTACAAGTTAACAGTTGCACCCGAGAAATCTATAATGATCCTTTGTGGGCACCTTAACAGAGTTGCCTGGCAACAGAACTAGAGCTCTGCAGTGAATCTAAGTGTCAAACAAAATACATTTGTAATCCAAAGGCAACGGATTAAATTTTAGACAGTAGGAGTGCCTCTTGGACAAGATTTCAATAGCTAAGGTGGGCAAAGTGAATTGGGGGAAAAAAAAAGACAATTTCTGCACCTTAATAACTTTCAGACCACCAAACCGCTCCAGAATATGGACGGCTGAATGAGCACAAAATAAGCACAACTAATTAACTGTGTCGTTTTAAAATGGACCGTCTTAATGGACGCCGTTATTCATCCACCTTTCGAAGGGAATCCATGAAATATCACGAGGGTGGACGTGAGGCTGATAAATCATGATAGCATATAGATCAGTGTCATACCTTTTTCCCTCTGAATTATTGATTAACTCGTACGCTGGGCTGCTGCTTGAAAACACATTTCCTTGGCTGTGTTTGATCGCTAAAAGCCGCTTGATGAACGCCACATCAAAAACGGGTTCACGGAAAACAATGCTTCTAATATGCTTCGCGTATGAACAAGGTGGAAAAGCAGAAGCACTCTTTCTGCCTCCCCCAAGTCTGTCTCAAACGCACCACACACACACACACACACACACACACACACACAAATAAATGCAAATGTTTTATACACAGACTGGTTATTTTCTGCTAAACAATGTTAAGCATTTACACAAAGGGACCCAAATGAGCCTCTGATTGAAGATATAATCAGTGCCCAAGCGACCCATCACAGCGCCTCTCAATCCCACGTATGCATGATTAATACATCAAACAACATCAATTCTCCTTCCTCTTCCACTTGTCAATGAGCACACACATGCGCATGCACGCCCACAGACACAGTATACGGCCATGCGCAAACGCCCACATGCACACACACGCAGACAGAATGTACCCAAATCCTTACAGGACTGCGCATGAACACACAGACGCTGCCCCCTCCATCATGGTTAATACATCAAACAGCATTAGCTTTCCTGGATTCCTGAAGCTTAGACAGACGCGGTTCTGACAGCCCATGATTCCTCACTGGCTGCCTCCCCCCTCTAGCTCCCCCCCCACTTTCTTTATTCCCTATGAAGTCTGTTTGGGTGGTTACAGAACATGCTGCCAAAATAGATTCACTTACATATTACCTTTGCTTTTTTTTTTTTGTAAGCTTGTATAATGTCATGTTAGAAAGCCGTCTCTACAATATGATGACACCGCTGAGGAGCTTTAGAGGCTCAGGGACACGTAACAATAATAACCGCAAGCCCTGATCAACAAACTCTTTTACTTCGGAAAAATTTCCATATTCTTCTGACAACGGCAAGTATTTATAACCACATGTATGCGAGGGCTGCTTTTGTACAGCTGGTTCATGGAAATAAAACAAGGTCCCGGATTAGCATACAACCAACAGGCCATCAAATGCATTCAAATCTAACCTTTACAATTCAAATGTTTTTTTTTTTTTTTTGGCATACTGTAACATCAATGAGCAGGTGGCCTATTGGCTCATGGTTTAATAAAATGGACACTCATTAGTATATCCTTAGCATAAAGTGCTGTGTAATTACCATGAGAGGGAGGCCCGTATCCTTACAGTGCAGTGCTGCTTATGATTTCCATTTGATTTTACGCTGCTTTTAGTGTGATATTGATTTAAACTTGAGAGCCGAGCTGTAGTCTTTCTATAAATTAGTAAACAACAATCTTCGACTTTCCTGTAATGAACCTCAACCACAAAGGAAGTATTAGCCTGAATATATCCCCCCAATATCATCGACAAACCATCTGTTTTTATGATTATTTCAACATCAAATGAATACATATGCTGCTCCCTCCAATCTCCATCTGTTTTCATTTCATTGTGTACTATCTCAAACACTATAGCGGTCCTAAAAAAATTGCAATTTAAAGCCAAATATTGACCTTATTCCAACACAAACTACACCATGCTGTTATCTGTAAACTGGTGTGTTATCTAATCTTTTTTTTTTTTAGAGCGAACAAGTGATTTACGCATGAGCCTCTTAAGCACCAAAGACAGATGCAGCACTGACATTTTTCCCACAATACTTCCATTGGCTTAAAGTACTGACGTTAAGGCACTTAGCAGATTGCTTCATGATTTTGAATAGTATCCAATGATGAGTATAGCTCCTCGATAAATACAGAAAAAAAAAACTAAATGAAAAGAGGTTGTGTGTGTTATGGATAGCCTACTGGGCTGCTGATAGTGTAGCTTAAGTGCAGCGAGACTCACATGTGGTCCGCTATACCGCAAATCCTCAAAAAGAGGATAAAGAGGCTTTAAAATCACATTTACAGCACAGGAGCAGCATCCCGCAGATAAATACAGATCATGGTGTTTGACCCTGTCCATCAGCACATTGAAAGGCTCGTGGCCTCTACACTGTAGAGTCGCAAACCAGGCTTTGTCACTAACAGATACAGGGCAACACTTGGATGACTCGAAATAATAGCACCAGTTTGTGAGACCAACTGGGGGCGAGTCAACTATGACTCCTGAGTTTTTCCAGAATTCCTCTCAGTTATTTGACCTTTTATTTGATCCGTTAAATGAAAAACATGGGTTTGATTTTAAGTCTTCGACTTGTGTTTGAAAAAGCCTGACTGCAGAGCCTGTTGTGAAATATGCTGCACGTCACGCAGATCGATAGACTTCCTAAAAGCCAGCATGCCATATTTGTTCCCTCCTAACATTCCACAACAACCTTAAATGTCAATACTGATCACCATCTGCGAGACATTTGCTGTACTACCTGAAAGGAATTAACTTCACAAGATTACAGGAATCCAGTGGCAGCGGGAGAATGGATCTTGCTCCTCTGACCATGGACATATTGTTACTGCTAAAACCAATAACCTATAATATGTTCCTTAGACATTCCTACGGTAATATGAAACCTGTGACCTTTATTAGGCCAATATGTCACACAAGGCTTAATAACACAACAGGAAAGATTGGCTGTGCCTTTACAAAGAAAAATAACCTGCAGTTCATAAAAAAATATAATAAAATCTAGCAGAAGATAATATCTTGTATTTATTGATATTTATCCTTACAGAGGGCTTAAAGTGTATGGCTGTTCATTAATTCATAGCGCTGTTTTCTTGGAGAGAGAGAGAAAACACTCTCAAGGCTGTAATGAATATAATTTATGGATATAAAAGTGATTTTTAAGGGTGGGTTTGTGTTTTATCAGCATTGAAGTTTTACTGATTAGAAATACGAATGCAACGCACGTTCAAAACATGCCTGCATAAAACGGGCCGGATGCTTGGCCTGTGGCGTTGCTGCTTGCAGCTTTCACAAAAGTCGCTTTTACAAAACTTCACACTCGACACTGTGCTGCTTTGGGTCCTGAGCAATGCACCTGGGATGACGTAGTCGCGTCACACACCCACGTCGCGGCCACTCACGGTCAGAAACGGCAGTAAAATACGCTCCAGTTCACGGGAAAACACACACCCACGTCACCGTTACTCCTGGTCAGACACATCGTGAAATATACTTAGAGGAGGTCATTTCCAAATAGCTGTATTAGTGATTACAGCATGTAATTAGCAGAAGTATTTTGCTGGCATTAATGTCATTAGTGTTATAAGTTAGTATCAAGTCTTACACTGGGGAAATACAGTCTAACTCATTGGAAAAAAACACACCCAAGTCACAGCTTATTCACAGTCACACCGGTGAAATACACTCTGGTTCAATTCCTGTTGGCTATCCGCTCATGTTGACCTCAGGGAAGTGAAGAGAATGGTTGTAACGTTAGTTTTGATGTATCCAGCATCCAGCAGCATTACTGAACTGCAGTCAGTAAGCTGTGGTCTGCCTTACGCGGATGACATGCAGCATGTATGCTTATTCTTAAGTATAATAAACATGTCGAAATTGCACCAAATTCGACAAAGCATCCCGTGGTGTCCCGAGTAATACACCTGCCAAGTGTGGAGTCAATCGGATGAGCAGTTCTTGAGGTAGGGAAAAGACAGTCCCACAAACAGACAAAGACTCTTTGATTTATAGTTAGATTTTATTGTTCCCACCATCTAATGGGAATAAAGACTGTGGATTGGCTCCTAACTGTCTACCCGTTCACCATGCATTAATGGAACTGATTATGACAAAACAGCAGGAAATAATGTATGTCATATCTTTTTAAGCTTTTTCAAAATAAAATTATCTGACCTGAATACAGGGCATACTTCCCAAATCTTTCCATGTACATACTGTATATACTGTATGCAGAGACACAGGGCCTATCATAGAGATCCACATTAGCATGTCAAAGGGGAATTAAATAATTGAATCGGATGGTAAAAACATGAGCTGACATGTCACGTTTATTTATATTTTATGTGACACACATCATAGAAATTTAACTGTAGCATGTAGCTATAATTTGTAACTCTTGTCTCTAGATGGACTTTATATAAAAAGAAAAGAAATGCATATAAGGTGCAATGAAAAATGTGTACCTAACTGTGCAAAACACAAACTGTAGCAAAAAATACAATGAAAGTAGCAGAAAAACACATACAACTCTAAGGAAGGTTGGCTGCTCAAGCTTCAGAAACGGTTTACAAATTAGCTTCAAAATGGTCCCAGGTTCCTGGTAGTAAGGAGTTCCACATATTTACCCGGTGAATAAAGAAAATTCCCCGAGCAACTGAGCCAGAAACCCTGAGAGGTTTCATCATGCCGCTGAGCACACAGAGTTGTTAGATACACATTTATAGATACAGCGAGTTTAGCATTGCAAAGTCAATAAAGGTGTTGTGCTTAATGCCTTGAGAACATGGGAATAATGGGGTCCTGTTGGCTCACCAGCTGAAATCTTAATGGTATGAGATGTGCTGACTGCTGATTGTCTTCAGTCTTGATTATTGTAAAAGATGCTTGAAACAGTTTACTTGCACACCAAATTAAATGCAAGGAAAATCACTGAATGCATAAAACTGCCGTTAACACAAAATGATTAATAGATTCTGATCAGACTAAAAGTATCTAAATGACCTTTGGCAACCTTGATTCACTATTTCTGCTTCTGTGTTTCTGAACGAGAACATAACATCTAGATATTTTACTAAAGTAAAACTCTTGCCCTTTCTGGCAATATATATTCATACAGAGGTTAATGTATATTCATACAACGGTTAATGTATATTCATACAACAGTTAATGTGTATTCATATAACAGTGAGTATGATATCTTACGAAAAGTGATTCCTCATTTTTTGAGCATTTTCTTACAAATGTCCAGAAACATGTGACACACATGCCAATTTCTGCCTCTTATATGCAGTTTTTTCAAAATAAAACTTCCGATTTCCCAGGAAAGATTTAGGAAAAGATCAAGTTGGTTGGGTTTAGGCAACAAAATGACTTAGTTAGCTTTAGGCAACAAAATGACTTGGGGGTTTGTTTGGTTTAAGCAACACAGCTATTATGAGGTTAGAAAAGATCAACTTGGTTTGGTTTAAGCAACACAGCTACTATGTTAGGTTTAGGAAAAGATCAACTTGGTTTGGTTTAGGCAACACAGCTACTATGTTAGGTTTAGGAAAAGATCAACTTGGTTAGGTTTAGGCAACAAAACTACTTAGTTTGGTTTAGGAAAAGATCATAATTTTGGTTAAAATAACTCCAGAAATTGCATAACTTATGGAAGTTACATTACAAATAAATCAACGTTGACTTCTGGTTTCTCAAGAGGAACGAACAGCAGTCTCCAGGACAAAAGGCTGGTGTTTTTTGATCCACCCATCCAACCTGACCTCCTAGTTACGCAGCGTTTCTTGGCCTTTATACTTCCTAGTTCACAATTACATGCATTAGATATGAGTTGAGTTTGTGGAATATATATGAATTACAGTTAATTAGTTTTTGTAGGTAAAACTATGAACAGCGTATGAGAACAGCCTGTTTCTGGCGAGAACCATTGCCAGGGTAAAAAGCCTATCTACAGTTTTCTCGGTGTTAAGTGTTGGATATGAGATTTCGAATCATGCTGCTATAAATTGCAAAAGCTGCCACAATGGTATACAACGCTCCTGCTACTTATAAAAATCTTCAGCTGCACAGACAATAAAGCCACATTTTCCTTTAAATCTAAACTTATTTACTGCCGTTGGAATTCAAACACTGTGGATCATCAGATAGGCCTGGGTTGATAGCCATGTTATTTGACAGAGATAATGAACAACCACTCCAGGAATTCAGCTGTGTTTTCTTCCTTCAGACATTAGAGGAGTATGAGAAAAAAAATAGCTCTATTTCCCTGGTGGCATTTTAGTGACATTTTGATGCGAAGCGTCTCTGGTGAGTTGGAAAGAAATGTTGTATATTATGTTCAAATAAAAAAAAATCTGTGCCTGATAACCACCTTGTATCATCTATCAGATCGATCGCTGGAGCCAAAATCCAGATGACCACCTTGAATCAATAAGAGGAAATTAAATGTGTCTTCTTTATCTAATCTTCACAGTGCTTCTCTCATAACTAAAGTGTACTTTCATATTGCACTGGTGGCTAACGCATGCTCCCGTGCTGATGGAGGCAGTGGCGGCAGGGAGGTAAAGTTTTAGAGTAAATACAGCCATGGCAGGCTTTCGCCAGTGTTGGAGGTGGTTTGTCATGCTTTTCCCCTTTTCCAAAACTGAATGAGAACAGACCTGGATGACTCATTGGCACTACAGTAGTAGGTTCCTGCTTTATTTATGAGAGCTGGTGGTTTTCTCCTGTGCGTCTCCTAGGCCCAGTGATTCATGAATGGACTAGACAGCCTGAGCCTGCAATTGTGGAGGTGCATTGGGAGCAGTGGATATTGAGGATTAATTTCTTTCGTGTCAGACTGTTATTCCCAACCCCCATCAAATCCATCTCTCTCCTGCTCTCTATCTACAATGACTTTCCCATTTCTTAGTTTAATAGAGTGAAGCACAATTATTTGTCCGCCACTTGACAAATGGTCTGAATATTACGATAAAGCAACCCTATGATATACTGTGGTATATATTACGTTGTTGTTGGTGGTAATGATTTAGACACCACCGGTCAAATTCAGGCTTGTTTTCCAAGCACATATAGGGTTTCATTACTTGCATGTAGAGGACAAAGGCAGAAAGAACAGTGGGCCTATTATTCGGCAGAGCGCCGCAATCGAAGGTTCAAAGAGTGAATGAAACAGAATATCTGCTAATGCAGCTAAGCTCAATTATACCCTGGCTATAGCAGGATCTGGGCGTTTTCTATGTAAACTGCATTGTGCTGGTGATCAAATGGGGGACGCCCGCTCGTTTGATTGGCTTACGCAGCGAAAATCGTGCCACATCTTGTCACAGTTGGAACCGGTTGACAGTTAACTTGAAATGTAGCCCGTGTCTCCAGTTTTAGTGACACAGTAGGTGTCCAGAGGAATCTTTGAAATAGATGAATATGTCCTGGTTTCAACAGTACGCATCCCCAGATATTCAGTTTTGGCAGATTGTTAAATATTCCTTTCTATGTAATGTTCCTTCTGCATCCTGACCCACAAAAATCAAAACCATAAAACAAACAGCTATAACCCCCATGTGGGGTTATTTCTGCAGCTGCTGATGGTTGCTTAGCTGCTGACATGCCAGTCAATCACAACCGAAATAGTTTGAACCGTCCTCACGACATTGATTCTGTAGCAGGCTCCCGCTGTCTGACGGGAGAGTAGGCTGACATTTTGCATTTCACCTCACTAAAGACAAATTGTTCAACAAAGACCTCTAGCGAGATCTTCAGTTCATACTGATGCAACATATGATATTCAGAAATAACTGTTCGTATATCTCAGTTGCAAATAAAGAGGATTTTAACCTATTTTGAAAGCGCAGTGCAAAGCCAGTTCATTTGTAAGTACATCTGTCATGCACAGTAGTACAACTTATTAAATTGGCCTGCATTTTGCCACAGGCATGCATACATGTATGTTATGCTGGACTCAACCAATGATATCTACCAGTGCAAAATATTTCTAAAGGGCCAAAACTTATTTGCATTAACTATAAAAGAAGTAAGTGCCGCAGTACTTCTAAAGACTGATGACACTCAGTGTTGTTATTAGACAGCTTCCTGGCTGATCGATGTGTTAATTTGGTTTATAAAGAACAAGCTGTATTGAATTTAGCAATTACTAAGGGTTGTGCAAAATGACTGCAGAGAAGCTCCGTGCACACACCCACAAAAAACCCCATTCTGTGCCTCAGTGTAGCTTTGATCTGTGGGGAAAACAGATGCAGATCTGTGTACATCCTTTCACATTCTAATCCCATTTTGTGGTATAATCTGTTCTCTCATAGTCCTCCTCGTAGTTCAGCAGTCATTGTCGAGTCTTGCTATTTTGACGCGAGAGCATGACACATCATGAGTCTATCTAAAAATTTCAGCAGATCAAGGTTGCTCATCTCTGCTTCACATTATCATTTCTGACTTTGTTAACATGTAAGAAATGATTTCCTGGTAAAAAAAAAAAAAAAAATATGCAAGATTTGATCAAATGAAATGGAGTTACAACATGGAGTTTTAAAGCATTCAGAATCAGCTCTGCGCCACTGTTAATAATACATGATAAGCTACTGGCTTGCAGGAAGCTGGGGCTAACAACCGTTCAAAACAATGCATTATGTGCCTCTTTTCATGTGCTGTCAGGGTGAAAATAGACTGGTCAGTATTAGGGCTGGGATGTTACACCTATCTCCTGATTCAAAACCCAATCACATCCTCTGTAGGTCTGTTAGATTAAAAAAAAATGACTTCTCATTTGAGAAAGATAACTCCCACTGGAAAGAATAAGAGTGTCTTTCCACCGTCTGCAGTCAGACCTAACTACAGCCGGGAGGGTTACGATGAGAACGTAACCAACAGGACTCGGATGGCCCTGGAGCTAACAGTGGGTTTATCATAAGATAAATATTAGAAGAAAGAGCTGGACTAATTCCACGCAGCTTGTTGGCAGCCCGCACAACACGACCCAGCCACTCTTTCTCATCATGACATCTTCTTCTCCACAGCCAAGCAAATAATAAGACAGAATATCCTTTCCCTCTCTGCGTCTCTCAGTCTCTTTGCCCCGGTGCTCCGTCACTCAATGTCTGCGGTCTGCTGGGTGTAAGAGCATGTCTGACACATTTCCATTAGTGGGGAGACTATTCAATTACCATAGCTCAAGATATTTAAACCTTGCCAATTACTGAACATCTCCCCTTTAAATTATGCATACACAGAGCTGAT
The DNA here is from genome assembly GCA_947000775.1 of Pterois miles. Classification (NCBI taxonomy): domain Eukaryota; kingdom Metazoa; phylum Chordata; class Actinopteri; order Perciformes; family Scorpaenidae; genus Pterois; species Pterois miles. The sequence goes on along the minus strand of CAMQGK010000052.1, from coordinate 14,824,692 downwards.
AAGGTTGTGTGTAGTGATTTCTCCTTTTGACACGTTGCAGTGTGTTCTGCTGTGTCAGACTCGCTTCTACTTCTTCAGAGAGAGAGAGGAAGCTATATATTTGTTTCATTCACGCACTCATTCACCGGAAAAATACAGTGACTGGGCATCTGTACCTTGCATCCACAAGTGTCACTGGCCTACAAGTGAAAGTTTTTGGTTTTTTTTTGTCTGTGTGAAAAGTGCAAGGGTGGTGAAATTTGCAAGGCTTTACAATACATGGTGTGTGTTTTTGGGTGGTAAACTGCTGATTTCGCAGCGGGCCTTGTGATCACAAAAACTGCAGACGCTCGGTAGTTTTCTCTTAAACGGGTAATAATCATTGGCTCTAATTTTCCTGATGCCAAATCCAGTCGACAAATTGTGGGCGCGCTCCGAGAGCCTTCCCCCTCGTATCCTAGCAACCCCCCTCCATTTCAAACAATACAGTAGCATTCACACATCCTCCTACTCGGCAAGCCCACATACCTCTCCCTGGCCTCTGTCTCTGCTCTCTGCACCTGACCCAATCCCCAGGTGAGCGGCTACCTCCAATCTCCTACTAGACTTTTTCTTCACCTTCACCCCAACCCACTCATTGTTACGCCTTTTTTCTCCTGCACGGACACATAAATAATATAATAAACACAAACCTCAATGCCCCTCTGCTCATCTCTCTTCTCCAACTGTGCTTTTGTACAGTACATAAACTGGATGGTTCTGCCTTTATATGTTGCGTACACATTGACATACAGTGCAGTATGTGGGGATGTTCTTAAAACTATGTCCCTTACTTTCATATTTGAGAAGAAGTGTTCATGCCGTCTTTAAAGCACATGATAAAAGAGGCATGGAAACTACTGGTTTGTAACAGGATCTGCCCACCGATAAGAGTTCAAGGGAGATTATGCTGTATGTGCTGTGGAAATGAAAGAAAAACTGGAAACTAACACATAAAGGGATGAAGGTATGGGGCAAAGTTAAAGAGGATCAGCTGGAGAGACCAGACAATTCATGTGATTAAGAGGTTTCAGTGGTAGCTGAGACATTCTAGCTCTATAGCCTGCGAACTTTCACATCATACAATGGTTTAAATGTTATGCTTATGGATTATATTATTATCTTATATTACAAATCTCTAATACTTTGTGCACTGCTCTTAATTCTTTATGAAATGATTGGCCTCCATTATTTAATACAGTGGGCAACCTCTAGTTCTGAAAAGTGAAGTCAATGGTGAAGTGAATTAAACCTGCATTCTTTCTACTAGCCAGTAGGGGGCGACTCCTCTGGGTGCAAAAAGAAGTCTGATTGTATAGAAGTCTATGAGAAAATAAGCCTACTTCTCACTTGATTTATTACCTCAGTAAGCATTGGAAACATGAGTTTATGGTCTCAATTGCTAGTTTCAAGTCTTCCTCATTAGATGATTATGCTCATTTAGTAAATTATGGTCCCATTTAGACTCTAATAGGCAATAAAGTAGGGTATGCTTAAAGGCATGGCTACATTGTGATGAACAGGTCGCTACCACAGTGTTATCTGGTGTTTCTGAACACAATTTTAAACCTTTTACAGTGTGTTTCCAGGTCATGAAAGTCAATCTCGGACCCAGTCACCTTCCAGTCTGGTGACTTTGCGTTGGGGGTCTGGGGCTATAATTGGGGTTTCAGTGTAGTCAGTGGATATCCGGGCCAAGACTTCCTTTTCCTGCCCTGCTCATTTTTTACATTCTGATTATCAACTTGAGATGCGAGGCTGGAGCTTGAGTTGAGAGACAACGTGTATGACCAGATTGTTTCACAAGATTTAACAATTTCAAACCAATAAAAAGCGAAATCATCGTCAGCCTGTAGGTTCAGAGATTGCATTTTGGCCGATGCGTTCGACCTCTTTTGCTCTCAACACAGACTGTTTACATGTATTTAACCAAAGCCTGTTTGAATGTGATTGGTCAATACTAGTCGGCTTACAAAAAGAAACCAGAATGCCTCAGATGTCAAAATCTTGTCCCGTTGACCACAGATTTTAAGAACGCACAATCTGTTCATAGAGATTACATGAAAGTTAACAATTTGGCCACCTAAAAATGTCTTATTCAGCATGTGTCACTTCTGGTTGCAAAAAACAAGGTGGTGACAGCCAAAATAGGCTTCAAAATGGCAGTCCACAAACCAGTGGGTGACGTTGTGGTGACTATGTCCACTTCTTATATACAGTCTATGCTAAGAGACTGTTGTTGATTGTACTTTTTAATGTTGGAATAAACTAACTGTGGAGGCCCTTCAATGCCATAAATCCTTTCTTGCTTTTTAAACAAGTTGCTTGGCACTTACAAAGCCATTCAAGACAACTCTGTGGCTGATATATCTGAAAAAAAAAAAATGCTCTTTTCCTCCCTACCTATAGCCAGCCATGTAGCAACCGTTGTCCTAAAATGTTCTTTTTAATGCTGTAACATATCATCAAAAATGAGAAATTATCACTTATAAACTCACATTTATGTCCTGCTAAACATAAAATACACCCTATACAGTATATCCTACATGAAACTGTGAGTGAAATGAGTTTAAATGTATTAAGAAAATGTCTCACTGCATCCACAGGTCTAATAATGCTAATACTAATTATAGATTTAACAGAGACAATTTTAATCCAAAATGCACTTAAATAGATTCAATCAATAATGCAAATATACAGTTAATTGGTACTCAGAGGAAAGCTCAGTTAGATTATATCTCTTTGTCCCCACATGCACATGATACAGCAGGCAGGACAGACAAAAAAACAGATGAGCTGTGTCATTCGCTCATTAGTCTTAATGACAGAAACAAAACACAGTGTGTCATTGCTGTCAGCTGATGATGTTTGATCGCTAACCATAAGTCTACACTTAGATTGACGTGTTTGTTTACAACTCAAATGCTGGTGACAGTATTTGGGGGGGCCCTGTTATAGAGGACCTAGTATGCTTATTTTCAGGTGCACACTTGTATTTTGGGTTTCTACTAAAATATTTTTACATGCTTATGTCTCATAGCAGCTCTTTTCACCCTCATCTACGCTCTGAAAAGCCCAATCTGTTGTGATTGGTCAGCTGGCCCACGTTGTTGGGAGTGTTTAACCGGACCAAACCTCCAGACTCCACTCCAGTAGCGCTAGTTTTGTTTGAGGGCGGTGTTTCTGCACCCTTCACATCACATCCAGTAAAACTTTGCAGACCTTTTACATACACAAAAAAACTATATAACACACTAAAAGAAAGGGAAAAGGCACAAAAGCATAGTAGGTCCATTTTAACTTGCCATACCTGCCATCCTCCCTGTCTATCCCCTGGTAGCAGAGAGAGTGCAGGGTCAGAGGGGTTGTTTAGTTGAATATGTCAGTCTAGTCTGTCTGACTCATTGACCTTTTATGTGACTGTGGTTAGTCAGCTGGTAAGAATCTATAGCCCTAACCATGGCTCAGTAGCCTAACTGTGTTGTGCATTGATAAATCCATGGTGCTCTCCGGTGCTGCTGAAGTAGCAGACAGATTTGTAATTGCGACTTTTTCTTTGACTCCCGCAGGGGTGGTTTTAAAAAATACAGAACCAAAAGAATCGCTCCTGGGGCAGTTGGGTAGACGTGGGTGAACGATGTGAACTGGGTCCATCCCCCATTCACAAATTGCCTACTGGCTAGTGTCAACTACCATGTACAAGCTTGATAATTGCTGACCTGATTGGTAGCTAAAAACTTTTACTTTCTACAAAGTGTGTTGTTGCAGCAGAAGTATACTGGCACTCTGAAATGAGTCACGTTCACATGAGCCCTGACTGGGTCACGTGTGTTTCAAAATGTCAAACATGTTCAAGGTGTCGTTGCCATATTGCTGTCCTATAGCCAAAAGAAAAAAAAAAGGAGATCACCTTTCGGTAATTCATTCTTGATCCATATAATTTGTGAGATCCCTCCATCTCCTGAAGCTCTGGGTCCAGTAGAAGCTTTGACCAGACTGCTAAAAAAGAAATACTACAGAAACCCTTAATTATCAAAGAAAAAGTCTAGCCCAAGGAAGTACTGGAGTCAGTCCTGAAATGCTCAAGGATGGGGCACAATTAGGACCAGAATCCTCTGCAGGATTCTTTACAACAAGGAGACACTTTATACTCAAATTGTAAAAAGTGGGGGCATCACACTGCCATCGCCTAAGCTCTGATCTTATCCTTGAGAAAAATGACATATTGAGGGACCGTTCTGATAAGAAGAAAAGGCTGATTTCAGGGAGGGGAAAGACAAAGCAAAGTAATTTTTGCATTACATCAAATACTGTCACAAAGCCCAGAGTAACGCTGTTTAATAGACTCTTAAAAATATTGCCGTGGTATGGGATGCTTGACGTAACAGCAAATGTCATCAAGATGTAGATTAGTAGGTGTCAAGTGTCTGCAATGGCATTGTGGCATATTATCAAATACATGTCATATTTCAACCCAATGTGTTTTTTCCCAACCTATTCAATCATCCCTATTGTGACTGGCAGGGGAGAAACACTTAAAAAGACGAGCAACAGGAAGAAGACAAACACACACAAAGATTCAGAGTGCGCTTGATTTTATCATCCCGCTCCGCACTGGGCATTTTGATAAACAAAGTAGGGTCTCACCACAAACCTCATAAATCATCTCAAATGAGTGGAGAAGATTAAAGACTTTCATGGAAGTGAGTCTCCAGGAAAGCGGAAAAACAGAAGCCAACGGCAAATGGTATTCTCTTGTGAAAGCCCTATGTCTTTCATAGGAACTCTGCTATGCGTTATTACTTGTGAAATGGAGGAAATTAATTGAATTATATTCAAGTCATAAGGGTAATTGTTTCTGAGTCAATGACTGTTTCCGACAGTGAGGCAGACAAGCTGAAAGACACAAACAAGCTCGCAGCTGGAGAGATGCAGGCACAAATTCACAGAGTCAAGCAAATTGCAAATGGCTATAATCAAATGCATACCCTGACAGTATTAAAAACATGCTGGGCTCCGACAATCTCTGTGCTTTTATCAGATTTTTTTTTTTTTATCTAAACCATAAACCAAATGAAATAATCCAGACCTCTATTATCACAACCAGACATCTTGTACACCTGTGCAGCAAGTTGACATTTTGGCTTAACCACATATAAATACAGGAAGAATGGAAAGAGGACAGTTATTATCGTAACCTTAGCTTTTCCCTTGAGGGAATAAAATATTCGGTCTACAATGAGCCAAGGGCATGGCTCACATGGGAAAACTTTCTTAAATTAGAGGTGGCTCGTCACTGAGGCATTGCAGGCATCACACTGAGAACAGAAAACTTTGGTCAGATACAGTGTTATGCCAAAGGGAAGACAGGCTCAGGGTACATAACTGTACCGTCTAAGATACAATTTTCCATTCATTTTCCTTTTTTCTCCGTTAAAATGTTTTTTTGGGGGAGTTTTTCCTTATCCAATGAGAGGGTTGAGGACAGAAGGTATTGAATGCCTTACAGATTGTAAAGCCCTGAGACAAATTTGTGATGTTGGACTAAACAAATAAATTTAACTTGACTTGAGAGTGTAATACTCCCACATGGCCCACTTTTTCTTTCAGTTTTACTTGTAAACTTGCAAACCACACGCACGGCGCGCACATCCACCATCAGAATCGTGTCCAGCCAGCTTCGAATCAGCAGCTGGTTACTGTTGTCCGAGACCGACCGCAAATAACTAACACAATATTTAGCCAATGCAAAATTAATACAAAAAAAAATCTGTGTTATCGGCGAATGTCATCTTATTTTTCAATAGCCAGTCAATAAGGTGAATATCGCCCGATACCGATGTTCGATAGATCGGTGCATCCCTAGTCTAAAATGCAACCGGGTCCCACCTCAGCACAAAGCAAAATCATGATACTCCGCTACAAGCAATAACCCATACGCTTAAAGAAACCTACACAGAGTTGGGATCAAAAACACAGTGTTAAATGCACAGAGAACACAAGATCAAAGGCAAAGGCTTTATGGAGTGAAATGTAGGGCTTATCACACACTCGCAGCGCATTGATTTTAAGACGTATGCTTATCAAGCAAATACAGAAACACTATTAAATGCACGGACTCTTTCTGACATATTCTTGGGTTGGGGCCTCCTCAAACAGACCCTGAAATGTTCAGGTGTCTGATATATTGTATTGGAGCTTATCCATCTCTGCAGGCTGTCTGCTACCCAGTTAACAAGGTGGAAATAGTCAAAGGAAGCACACAACTGAGAGGATATAAGGGGCTTCCTGTCAGATAACAAATATGCTGTGGTGAGTGTGTATTCTTGACACAGAGTATATCACCTGAGCAAATCAAGTAATCATGGATCTGTTATTTCTTTTTTTTTGTATTCACCAAGAGCCCAAAAGCAGATTACTTGCTTCGTTTCAGGCATTGCTGGCTTCGACAAGCCGCATGGGGGGAACAGCAAAAGCTGCTTGTGTGTTCTCCTGGAGGTAGTGGAACCTTTCAAGAACTTTTTGTAATCATCAAAGCGCTGATTGAAACTGCCCCAGGCGGGGTAATGTAACCTAACACTTGATGACTGATACCTTCAAGCAGTCAGTATAACTACTGTTTGGTCTGAGTGCAGTCAACATAAATGGGCATAAAGGGCATAAAGGCCTATAGGCCAATATTAATAGATATAGTGATATGGGGCTGCATATCAGTTTTTGGAAGTAATATGGCATAAGTGTTGTCTTCTCCTGGCTCTATATACTGTATTACAGTAAAGTGATGTTATTTTATGAACTTACCAGACTATTATTTAATTTTTATTAAAAAAAAATCATCATTAATAAACATCGCTTATACATTGATATTGAGGTATTTGGTCAAAGATATTGTGATATTTGTTTTTCTCCACATCTCCCAGTTCTAGTCACACAACTGTGAAATACCTTTACACACCAGGGGCGTTTTTTCCGATTAATTCACACATCAATATGTTTTTGTCATGAATACTTTCACACGAAACGCATATACAAGGTCGATTTTTCTGAGCTTTCACACCGCGAATAAATGCATCGACCAATCATGTTGAGGAGAATGGATTGAGTTATATTTATATATACTGTACACGTATAGAGTTATTTTATCTGTTCAAAATGTATCTTCAATGGAGATTACATTTGATTTAAGTATTTAATACTCTTATCAATATGGGAGAGGGGAAATACGCTTTCCTTATGCAAAAATACACATATATTTATGATAATTAAGATTAACAACACAAAATGACAAATACGATCCAGAAACTCTTAAAGGTACAGTACAACTCTTAGGTACAGTATTTAGCATAAAAAATGGTTAAATCACAACATGGCAAACTCAAGCCCAACAGGCAACAGCAGCTGTCAGTGTGTCAGTGTACTGACTTTGAAAATGGCCATGACAGATTTTCCCGCCACAATTTAACGTAACTTCGGAGCGTTATCTAGTTTCATATGATGCAAGAATCTTCAGTCTAGCTGAAAAACAGCCGGATACAAACTAAAAATTACAAGATGCTTTAATGGGTTAAAACAAATTTGCATTAACTTTTTTTTTTTCTTCTCAAAGTTCAATCTCTGCAACTTTTGGGATATAAGGGCACCTGAAACATCACATTTTTTATTGCAGAAGTTGACATGTAGCAGGCATGAGCAACAGTTGTGCTTTACTCTCCATTACATGCACCCACAGACACAAGCATTCATGCAACGGTGCTGGAGCTGCCACGCCAGGTGTTGGTCCCGCTCTACCACCTGAGCTACTGTCACTCCACATACAAGTGCATCATTACTCATGAAAAGACCACCAGCATTCAGTGTATCCACAAATGAGAATTCAACTTAAAAAGACGCATTATGCGCCTTTGGCAGCATATTGTGAAATCTGACTGCTGCCTGTGTTGCCCTTGGAACTCTGCATGTTTTATAGAAGAACAATAAGCGGAGGTGCTCTTAACTCTACACTCAATTGCCACTGTCAGTGTGACACGGTGGGAGAGCAATGCTGCTTTTAAAGGAGAAAAAGAAGGCAATGTGATTGGCCACAATTGTTAAACAACCCTTAGACAAATGGCTATTATATATTAAAATCGATTTACCCAAATCCAGCCCTACTCCCATGAACACAGAGAGGAGCACTGCATGCCCCAAGCCACAAAAACACCAAAATGTTTGTCGCCCCTCCATCTGCACACTGCATTCTTGCTAGACTATGTTTTCAATGCCTTGACCCAAAAATTAGCCCTTATGGCCTTTTCTGACCACTCCCCTACAAAGCCATAACCTATAAGTTAAAATAAGCAAAATCATAATAAGAAGACTAATTGTGATCCATAAAAACAACTTTTCCTGTTAAAATTTTGAAAAACTTCTATATGCTATCAGATTATTCAATCTACCACACAATGCCAAGCTCCTGCTTGTACATATAAAAGTTTCACCTTCATGTCAAGGAGCCTATTACCCTACTTTAGCTTCTGCATGCTGATGTGACACCTACAAAAACGGCTATTGCTTGTTTCTTTCCCTTTTGATTAATGACTTAGTTAATTAAATTGTAACTTGGTCTTGCCCCGGTGCAATGCATCTGGACTGTCTCTGAGAATGACTGAGCACTTTTTAAATGAAGCAACATTTATTGGACATTACTAGTCAATTATGACGATACAGTATTTGTTTTTATTTTCTCTGTGTTTTAATGGATTATGCATATTTCAGTATAAAAAGCCCATCAGTTAAGTTTCTATCTTCATCTCAGCTGATATCTATTCTGACTTTAAGGGCTCCTGGACTACTTTAATGATATGGGACTTGCTCTGAAGCACCACTTTTATGTAAGCATATGGAATGCAAAATGGACAGGAAGTAAATATGCAGCAATATCAATCGAATAATCGCAATTAACTATGGACAATCACGTGATTAATCATGATTAAATATGTGAATTGAAAATTTGACTTTACGCCACTAATTTCTTTAATGCATTAACGCAACTTGTGATTTTCAGGTTGTAGCGGGATCAGTTTGAAAGCTAGAGCGATACTGGCTTCACATGAATGTCTGATGCACTCTGTGCTAGAAGATACTGTATTAGACACGTCGCTCAACAGTGAAATATGCCTGTGCTAAAAATATTGCCAGGTACACAATGTGCCAGAAGTACTGTCTAAATGTTCAGCTGATTAACAAGTTGATCCTCAATTGTGGGGAATTTTGTTCACACTGAGTCTCTATGCAGTACTAGCTTTTAAACCCTAACTTAAATGTGGTTTCAGTTCAGTTCACCCTATGAGTAGTGTGGGCTTAATGTGAATTTTTTTTGCTGCACATTGCGAAAGAAACAGAAAACTGCTGATGTAGAGAGCTGTTTTGTGGTAGAGTTTCTCTCTCCTGGTGAGTCTCCATTCGACTTGAATTCTGGGACTGTGAGAAGCCTGAATACATTTTGTTGGAGCTCTGAGGTTAAAAACAGTAACAGTGTTTTACCGTGTTAACCACTTGCCAGACAAACACACTCACAGACGCTGAAAACACAGGCTTGAATGTGATGTAAGTACAATCTCAGTTTGACAATATGAGATGCATGTATTCATAAATCCATCTTTCGGCACACAACAGTGACTGCAGCTGCAGTGGATGCATATTGTTCAAACTAAAGTGGAAGCTCGGACAATCGTCCTACTGTAGGATGCCCCGGAGCTCAAACTGTGCAACCATGGAAATATCAATGTGCTGGGCTAAAGAAGCCTTAGATGCAAACCCACTCCAGCTGTGCCACCGAACCTCCCAGCAGCTGTAACCAAACACCCAAGCCTTAGCTGGGTCTGTTTTATTACCTCCGTGATGCTGTATAAGTACAGGATAGTGTGTGAATGCATGGAATATAAATTATTAAAACAAAAAGGAATGGTTTGAACACTGAAAACTATTGATCTTTGGTCTATGAACTATGAAGAGAATGCTACGGATGCATCTATCAAAGAACTAGCGGGTAAATGCTATGATCTGATCAGGACACTCTGATCAGGGCTCAAACTCATGCTCAAATGTAAAAGCCCAACTGTGAGCAAGACTTCAAAGGGGGGAAAAAGGAACATTTCACCATTCTGGTTGCTAGCTACCTCTAATTAGATTGAACTACAGTTAACCTGCAGTAACAAAAGGGCTGATAAATGGACAAGTGAAAGCTACTGATCCTTTTTCTTTTTAAAATGGGGGCTGAGTAATTCCAAAATACAGATGTAGCCAGGAAACTGTACAGCTTATTTTCACATTCACACAGTCACGTTTACTCTAGAAATGCCTAAGGTAGAGCTCTAAAAAGACCCACATCCAAAACAAGATGTGTGCAAACACATAACTGTAAGTAACTACATGTGCAGATCTGCTGACATGTTCATAGGTTCAAATAAAAGTTTCAAATTAGTTTACCCTATTGGTTTTGTTTTGCAAATATATTATTGTAATTTTGTAAATTATTTGTTGCCAGTGTGTATCAACAAACACATCAGAGAAGAGTTATACAAATGCTAAAGCTGTCAAACGATTAAAATATTATATATTATATTTAATCACAAATTAATCAGACATTTTTTATCAGCTCAAAATGTACCTTAAAGGAAGATTTGTCAAGTATTTAATACTCTTATCAACATGGAAGCAAATATTCTTGCTTTACACAAATGTATGTACGCATTTATTACTGGAAATTAACACAAAACTATGACAAATATTGTACAGAAAGCCTCCCAGATACAGCATTTTGCATAAAAAAATATGCTCAAATCATAACATGGTAAACTTAAACCCAACTTAAACTTCATGTGATTATCATAAAGTGGGCTTGTCTGTAAAGGGGAGACTCGTGGGTACCCAGAGAACCCATTTACATTCACATATCTTGAGGTCAGAGGTCAAGGGACCCCTTTGAAAATGGCGATGCCAGTTTTACCTCACCAAAGTTAGGAGCGTTATTTAGCCTCCTTTGTGACATGCTAGCATGGCATGGTTGGTACCAATTGATTCCATATGTTTTCTAGTTTCATCATCTTCTCTCTAGCTTTAAAACTGAGCCCAGTGCAACCTAAAATTAGCATTAGAAAAGAATAAAAAATTAGAGGCATTAAAAGAAATTTACGTCTGTGCCAATTTCAAATCATAATATTAATATGATAGTGTTCGATTGCAATCATAATTCAGCTTTTATCTACAGTGTCTACTGAAATCTGTCTACCCTGCGCATGCATACTGTGAATCATGCATTTATACATGAATTGCCGTACTAATAATTATTCCTTTGAGTGGATTTTTTAGGGTTTCTAGTTTCATAGTTTCATGCTATTCTTTCATTCAGCCCGCTACAACCTAAAAATGACATGTTGCATCAGCGCATTAAAGAAATTAATGGTGTTAACTTTGACTGCCCTAACAAATACACATAAAAATGTTTGTCTTAATATTTTACAATGACAATATAGAGCTGATAATGAAAAGCAAGCGTGGCATCTGCTTGGCTGTGTGATATCAAGTCAGTTAAAACAGGGCAAATTCTTGGCTGGTGACACAATATAATCTGTTTAATAGTATACGAAGGCTGCCAGTTATTCTGACCCCGAGACAGCAGAGCCCACAATAATTCTTGTGGCAAATAATTAGTTTTATCACACAATGACACGGGTCACCCGTAAGGGCTTGATTATAACAAGGGAACAATATAAGAAAATGTGCGCTTCAGTGGAGCTCTCAAAAGGGATTGCTTCTTCATATCTTGTCAAATTCCAGATGACATTTCATATGACTGCAAACCAGAAACAATCCGTCCCCCGTACGAGCCGCTGCAGCCTCTGAGAGTCATTATGTTGAGAGCTGAAATTCCACACTGCAATGCTTCAGTCCTCGCTCTAAGTGCTCTGTTTGTACTGGCACTTAGCAGAGAGGAAGAGGAGACAGAAATCAGATGTTTAAATGAATGTTGCTTCCAGGATTTTCCTGAGTAAAATATGCAAATATATAAATACGTAAACAAAATATTAGAAAAAGCATAACGGCATTTATAGCGGCCTTGTTTGCTATTAATCTGTACCTCTAACTGATTGACAGTATTTATTTGTGGCTGTACAATTCATCACACTTTCCATTACCCGTGGTGAGCTGTTCTCTTAATGGCACCGCATATTGTGCCTGCCCAAAGGAAATGGTGTGGCAAACATGCACATTTTGCTTTTATTTCAATCTCGACTCCAATCTGTATGGTATTGACCATATGTTGAATAACGCAGCCTACTATTTGTTATTCCAATTACATTTGGTACACAGTATTTTTTAGCTCAGCCTGATGGATTTGCACTCATCTAATGTGCACAGTGCACTGCTGCTTTACAGACTCAGAATTTGCATTATAATGATTTAGAGCACCAATGCATTTTTAATGCTCATAAACAAGAATGTGTACTGTGGTGCTTTTTTTCCCCCCACAGAATATGTTTACTCCACCATTTAACTGTGTGTATGGTCGAGACATTTGTTGCAACTCCTTGGTATGAAATTGCTCTTGCTTTTGTGTGAGACTAATCGTGACGATAATGTGTCTTAGCTGAAACACAAAAGCATTTAAGGAGAATCTGAGGTGAGGTGCAGCATTAAAATGACACTGATATTAGTCAGGTAGATAGATAAATGTGAAGCCAAATTACAAAATGTCCTGTACAGTAGTGATCGGGAGGGGGGGGGTGGTATTAGGGTCCTGCCCACACACACCATCCAAGCCAATTACGAGCTGTGCACGGCCACAGCCTGTTAGTGTGAGCTACCTTGCAGCTACGGTAGCTTGTTTGCTAGAAAGACATGACCACTAACCATAATATTGCTATAACTGCATTCACTACTTGACTCAGAGCAGCTGTCAATCACAGCTGCCAATCATGATGCATCACTCACTTTTCATATCATCAAATAATCAATTAAAAGCACATTTATCCGAAAAAAAATCACACTTTAATATACAGTACATCAGTGTGATAACAACTACCTAAAATGACAGCGATAATCTTTGGGAAATGTTTATTTGATGGATGAAAATGGCCATGTCAGCATTTTGGGTAAGTTTGGAACGTTATGTGAAGAAATTAATAACATTAAAATAATTTTGATCTTGATTGTTTTTTGTGTGTGACTCATGTCTTATCCGTTAAAATGGATTTATGACCTATACTGCAACCAGCCACCAGGGGGCTATCGAGTTTTGGCTTCACCTTTGGGAAGCAGTCATGTTGTCCATCTTTGCGCACCGTCCATGGATGTGAGCTTAACTATGAGAGAAACATCTAATTAATAGCGTGTTAGCATGATTATCTCAGGAGGGGCAGGCACAGTGCAAAACTTACTTACTCACTTACAAAACTTAGAGAAATGATGCACGTCAACACTGCATTTGAGCATATTTTTGGGATGTAGATTAATCGTCCCAAAGGTAGTGTTATGCTTGCCATTTGGTTGTCCGTATATTAACAACCTGTCACTCAAGCACATTTCTAAAGATTGCACAAGGAAGGACACAACATGCATGAAACATCCATCCTGCTATCAATTTGTGTGCTACTTACTACATTAATATTCAGGACAGAATTTATGTTGGGCACTGAAGAGAAAAGCAGCAAAAACAAATGCCAGTCAGGTTTTATTATACCGAATGGTGCTGTAGCTCAACAAAAACATTTCTAGAAATCCGGATTGTGTAAAGTACATCCCTGCATGAAAGTATACATTCTCTAACCAATGCATTTGCCATGTTTTGGCATTTTTCTGCTTGTTATCAATGAAAAGTACACCTGGAAGCACCCCTCGGATGCCGATACAAGGCAACTTAAATCACACAATGCGAGATGATAGCCATGCGAGTCTCTTAAGGTATTAGGTATTAGGGTGGCCCTAAGCCTTTATCTTATCAGGTTTCAGTCCAATACACAGGAGGATAGGGGCGGGGACAAAAGGAAGCCAAGCAATTAATTGTCTTCCCTGCTTGGCATCTCATTTCAACACCCCAGAAGGTCTATTACAGGAGCAAGACAGTCATTAAACCTCGACAATAATCACTGCTGAGCTATGCCTCCATCCTTCGTGCTACTTCAGTATCTCCTGCTTTAATGTTACCCGGCCATGACAATTCCACTCCGAAGCAATAAAGTGTTGATACATGCAAGGGAATTTACAGTATTTAAATGCCATGTTTAGTCGCATTGACATGAAACAGAAGCAGGGACGTAATTAATGCCAGAATCAGACTACAATAATCCACAAAAAGGACTACATAATAGCAGGACCTCTTCAGATGCAAAAACCTCCAATAGTTCTCAGGCAAGAAAGAGAATAGGGGAAGGTAACAGTGGGAGGCAGAGAACAAAGGTAAAGTTAAAAATGTAGGACGGGTGAAAGTGAAGCTGAAAAAGAGCTTGGTGGGTGAAAATGAAGGAGACAGGGGTTGAGGGAAAGAAGAAACCGAAGGCGAGAAAGGAGTCTGAGAAGAACAAAACTGGCAGTTGGGGAAGAGGAGATGGTTCATTTGTCACTGTCAGATCAGTTTGCTTCTCCTTCATAACTGCAAGGACGAGATCTGGCCCGCAACCCAGCCCCCCAATCCTGCCCATTCTTAAGCCAACCACCCATCACCATCTATCCTCCAACCTCTGCCAGCACCTGCCCTCTCTCCAGTCGCTGGAGATGAGGATGCAACCCATGCTACAGTGCACTCCGTACACACACACGTGCACACACATACAATTTCGTCTGCCTGCGTGGACATGCTCACTGAGCTTAATCGAATGTATGTCCCAGTAACAGTAGCAGCCTATAGCCTGGAGTAAAATCATCTATCCGGGGGCATGTCTGAACAATATTAGCATTTCTTTTAGAGGCTAAATTAATGAGTCACATCCGTACAATTGTAGTCTTTTACAAAGCTCAGATTCTAAACAGAAGATGAATGTCTGATTTAATATCACGGGAATATAGAACAGCTGCTTATTGTTCAGTTTGACCATGGCCCCTCTTTCTTCTCTATATGTACCTCCTGCAATGAAACAGAGGCAGCATGCTGATATAGCACTCCTGGATGCATCACAGGCAGAATTCGACAAACTTTTATTGGCTGAGTGTCTACCCCAACCTGAGCCCTGTAATGAGTGCTGTGGCGGCGCTTCTTCTACAGTAAAAACCTCTCAGTTGGAGGTTAAAAAACACTTTTCTTTGGCTCAGGAAGCATGGTGTAGTTGGCAATCATATTGCATGTTAATTCCCCCGGTGGGTAATGTGTCCATGCATCCTTCACCAAGTGTAATTAACCTGAATTGTCTGCAGTGTGTAGGTAAATCTGCAATTACTGCACCTAATGCGAGATGTTTCTGCTGCTTGTGCAGTTATTTGACAAGCAATTCAGTTCCCATATGATAAAAATGGTCATGAGTGTTTTTATAAGGATACAATTTCTTACTGTAGTCTATCCTTTCTTTTACTAGGACTATTTCCTTCCGACCCTCTTGGTCTTATGACTGCTGGGCTTTTCATTACTTTTTTTTCTTGCTGCATAGTATCAGCCCATTACCTTTATTTGTTACTTTGCTTTTTTCATATTTTCCCTACTGTACGATGGATGATTCTCTGTTTAAAGGTATGGTAAGTAAGGTAAGGTATGTAAGTGGTAACAACATTCAGTAACATTGCAAATTAGCCTGCTGTGGGACTTATAAAGGATTATCTCATGGGTTTGTGTTTATTTTATGAAACAAGTCTGAAGTATTTAGGTTGAAAAGTTTTAGAATTCAGATAGTAGTAATTGTAAGGATACTTAATCGGTGCTGCAATTAAGAGGGGGTCCTTGAAATATGTTCTCTCCTGTAGGGGCCCCTGGACCCAAAAAGTTTGAGGACCCCATTTTTATGTCTATTTCATCAACCTTGAGAAGACTTAAAATCACTGCAGCTTTATGCAACAGTTCCAAAGTCAACGTCAATGAGAACATATTAAATATTTAAAGGAATATTGCAGTATTTTAGGGCTTAGAGGTAGAGCAGGTCATCCACCAACTGGAAGGTAGGTGGTACGAACCCCAGCCCCTCCGGTCACACATCGAAGTGTCCTTGAACAAGATACTTAACCCCAAGAAACTGCTCTCGAAGGCTTAGCCATCGGTGTGGGAATGAATATTTAGATTAGCTCCTGATGGGCAGGTTGGCACCTTGCACGGCAGCCTCTGCCATCAGTGTAAGAACGGTGACATGGACTGTAAAGCACTTTGATTGGTAAGAATACTAAAAAAAGTGTGATATACTGTAAGTGGAATCCATTTACCATTCACCATTTTTTTTAAACCATTGTTGACCTATTTACTTAATGAGGTTATCAAGATCAGAGGAACAGTATAATTGTATTGTCTGAACAATTAACATACTATATATTGCCAAGACGTGAAAGCCAATTGTTCTTCAATTATTCTACCAAAACGGCAGGAGCTGAGCAATACAATATTATACACATAAGTGTTTGGCGGCAGTCTGCTGCAGTAGTGTTGTCCACATCATGTACACTACTACTTAAAATCCCACAATGCATCCATTCACATCGATGTGGTTTGTTCAGCTGTTGTTGGTCAAGAAATAGTTCCACACAATTTTCTACCAATACATGTGTTAATTACACACATACAATTTGGAGCTAAGGGCTGTTTCCCTGTTCCCTATTATGGTGCTAAACTATGGTAACACTAGAGCTTCCTGTTAAGAACACGTGGAGGTGACACTTTTACAGGTGAAAGGCTGTAGCCTGTTAGCATGGTTGCTGTGGCAGCGGTAACAATTTACTCAAGGAAATTGGAACTACTCACAGTAGTATCTAAATGTAAAATGAGTGCAGTTGCTTAACCGTGCAGCATGTGTCACAATGGTCTCTCGTTAAATGAAAATTCAACATAATTGTCTTACGATGTCAGAAATGTTAATGAAAATCTTGGCTGTCCCACTAATAACGTAAAAGCTTTTTTTTTTTTTTTTCAAATTGATGCAGCCTTTTGATTCACATATAAAATGTTGAGCACATCATACTTAATAAGATTATTTCCCAGTATTATTTTCTTTTCTTCCTGTGTCTTTTTCCCTTCAGTTTAAGAGCATAAGAGCAGTGAGGTGTCTAATCAGAAATGTAAATGACATGGCCACATTCATTTGCCTTTCACTCGCTTACAATGCATCTTAAAATCGCAACTAAGGACTCAACTTTTTTTTAATTAGACGTTGGTATGACGTTAAATCTGTCAACACCCTCCTCACAGAGCCTTACTTAGCATTATTCTAACTTCTTACTTTGACAAATATTTTTGGCATAAATGGGCAAAAACTTCAATAATCTTTCAGCATATTGTAATTCAAAAAAGAGAGAGAACTAGACTTCTGCACCTCCTCATGGCTCTGTTTTCAGGTTTTAAAAAATCAGGCCCATGACAGGATATTTTGGCCATTTCAGAGATAAAGAGCCCCTATTGGCTGTTCATTCAAAGGAAGTACCTGTCAGTTACATGCAAACTCTGATCAAACAGTCAACTAGGCAGCGCTGATCAAATATGAATCAATATTCTGTTACTGTAATGCCTATTTCTGACCTCAAATGTTTTCAGAGACATATGTAAAATGAGAATATTCGCTCTGGCCAGTTGCTCTTCAACTGATCTCAACATGACTGTCGGGTCCCAAACTTTCTCATTTTACAGCTAAACAGTAACAAGATGTTTCTGAAAACACAATATTGATTCATATTTGATCAGCGCTGCCTAGTTTGACCGTTTCATCGGAGTTTGTGAGTGATTGACAGCTGCACCGGACGACATGTGACTTTTTTCAGAATACCTGTCTCAGACACTACTGTCAGGAAATAGTGACTATTCTATAAAAATATCTTTTTTAATATTTGATACAAGTCTACCCAGTGCAGTTTTCACTCTGTTTTATGTTACAACATACATACTGTAAAATGCATTTGTGTATGCCAGAAACACAACATTGCAAATTTATAATAATTTAAGCACTAGAACCACCAGGGTCACCGTATAGCTGAAATGCCGATGGGTAAAATTCATCTCCCGTTAAAATTCATCAATATTCAAGGTGCAAAGATAGCATATTTTTCATTGTACAACACAGGGTTGTTTAACAAAATGCTATAGTTCTAGTCCCTTTATGCTACTCACAGTAACGCTCACAATCAACCGAGGACACACCGCTCAGTCCTGGAACCTCCCCACCATCAGACTCTTCTTCTCTCAATGCATTGAGCAAGTCTAATACCAGACGTACATTCATAAATCTCTTTCGCTTGTCCATAATAAAGGTTGGCCTTCTCATTCAGCTCTATTGTGCACATTAGCTGGAGGTGTTGTCATAAAAACATGGAATGCTTATATAAATGTGCAAAATGAATAGCGCAAAAATGACTGCATTCTCGATAAGGGTAAATTTTCCCTACTCGTGCTTATAGGTATAAAAGGCTGTTATTTTAACAATAGTGAGAGCTAACACACTTTTATGGGAAGTCACAGACTGGGGGACTGGAATATTATATCTAAACATAGTTAAATAAAATTGAAAAACAGCTGCGGGTAAATATACCCGTTGGCAGTTCTAGTGCTGGAAGTTCAGTGTGCAGGCTTTGGCGGCATCTAGTGGTGAAGTTGCAGATTGCAACCAATAAAAATTCTCCCATGTGCCAAGCGTGTAAGAGAACTAAGGTTGTCGACGCAAAAACATGAATGGCTAGTCTATCTAGTGCCACTATTTGGTTTGTCCTTTCTGGGCTACTGTAGAAACATGGTGACGGCTCATTCTATCCATCCATCTTCAACCGCTTATCCCGTTAGGGGTTGTGAAGGGGAAGGCGGGGTACACCCTCGCCACCATTCATGCTCACATTCACACCAATGGGCAATCTAGAGTCATCAATTAACCTGCATGTCTTTGGACTGTGTTAGGAAGCTGGAGAACCCGGAGAAAACCCACACTAACATGGGGAGAACATGCAGACTCCACACAGAAGAGCCCCAAGCCAGATTCAAACCTGCGACCCTGTTGCTGTGAGGCGACAGCGCTAACCACTACACCACAGTGCAGCCCTGCTCATTCTAATCTAACGAAAATACAACAATTCGTATTTTCAGGTGCTTATACACTAAAGAAATCATCCTTATTTATATTATATTCCATTGCTGCCAATATATCCCCCTAAAAGCTGCACACTGTTCCTTTAAGTGAAATATTTGTCCGCATATCACACTCTAAGAGACATTATGAGTGTGAAAAGGGGAGGGTGATAAAAGAATGCAAAATATGGAGAGCATAACCACTTGTAATGTGAAAAAAGGAATTTGCACCTTTGAGCACTTCAGGCAATGTGTTTCAAGTGGTTTCTTTTCTTAGGAGGTTCCCCTCTGTTTTCCTAAAATTGTTTTTGAAAAAATAATGTGAGGATTATATTATATTATATAATATATACAGGATTATGAATGCCATGCAAGCCGTTAGGGACAAACTTTAATGAATATAAAATATCTTGGCCCCCAGCATGTAGAGCATAATCCTACAAGACAAATACATAACTCTACAGCTGCTATCATGCAATGGAAAGCTAAAGCAATAGAAGACCATGTTCAATAACCACTTGTACAGTCTTGTATAATGTGTGTAAAGTACATAAATACAGCTGAAGGAATGTATTTCATTTTAGTGTTCATCCATCACGGTGTCTTTTTAAACAATTATGTTAAAGCAAATATACTTGTGAGTGAGGCTGTGGAAAAAAAAAAATAATACACTTGCTGCTATTAACTAAGTAAAAAAAAAAAAAAAGAAAGAAAGCGCATGGAAAATGTGAAATTAATCATAACCCCACAACAGTTTGTCACAAGGAGAAATGTTTCCCCAAAGCTAATTAAAAACCATTCATAAGGCACTGCTGTGTGTGGCAAACTTTCAGTTTGACGGGAGTGTGTGGTTGTGCATTGCTTTAAAATCGGCTGCTACACACATTTGAGGCTGTTGACGATGTTTATTAAACGTCATGAAAATGTCCCAAAATTCCAAATGGTAGATGGGATGCAAGAGCCCCCACAGAAATGCACCACAGACAGCAATTTATGGCCAAGTCAGGGATTCACCTTTGACTTGATCTGAGGATTTAGAATTTCAAAAAATCACTGTGAAAAATATGTCTGCCACTGGAAGATTTGGGTCAGGCTCATCAAACGTAATAAGCAGCGCTCTGATCACATGAGAGGCAGTATGCTGAAACCTCTCAGCTGTATGCGATTGTTCCAATCGAAGGAGGGTGAAAGAGCTGCCATTTGCTGGAGAGCGCGCTCGGGCAGCTACAAAAGACGTGAGTGAAATCTCAGCTGGGATCTGCTTTAGCTCAATAACGCTCATATCAATTCATATTCTTTGGGATCATTTGCATTATGGGGTGGTCTGCTAACTACAAAATAATGTGATAACTGCATAGTTTAGGCTGGGGAAGGCAGATTGGAGCAACTATGATTAAAAAAAAAAGTTATTTTTATAAAACAGTCACTATATCCTGATAGTAGTGAATGAAACAGGTAATATGAAAAAAAATCCCGTGCCTCTGTGTCCTCCGGTGCTCCTAATGACATCTGCAAAATTTTACAGACCGGAGGAGAACAACCAATCAGAGCCGAGCTGGAGTCTGCCATCTGAGCAGCTGTCAATCACTCGTAAACTAGGCAGCACTGATCAAATATGAATCAATATCCAGCTACTGTAATGATTATTTCTTGCATAAAATGTTTTCCCATACTAATTTTTTGTGTACTCTTTAAAGAAAAGTTAGCAGGAAGTTTGTGACCCAGCTGTCACTGAGATCATTTGAGGAAATACCAAGCGCCGCCCACCAGAGCAAACTTTCTCATTTTACAGCTAAACAGTAACAAAGATGTTTCTGAAAACATCTGAGGCGAGAAATGGGCATTACAGTAACAGATGCCTCCATCGAATGAACAGCCAATAGGAATGCTCTCGCTCTGAAATGACCTGGGACTGGCCAAAGTGGATTTCCCGTCACAAGCTAGACTTTTAAAGCCTGAAAACAGAGCCATGAGGAGGTGCTGAAGTCTAGTTCTCTGAACACACAATTACAATGCTGAGCAGAAATGCTCGACACATGAACCAGTGCTTTTTGTGTAACAATACATGACACATGGCTCTGAATGACAAATCAAATAAGCTTTACACCATCTGTAACTGTGCACCTTTGTGGCTGACTGGCCTTAAAGGTGTCTGTGGGCCAGAGCACTTCCCTAATGGACCTTAATGGGTTTTATGGTGCACTGCAGGCTTCTAATGGGCTAGTGTAGCTGATGGGGATGCTGCACTCTGGTCCTCCTGGGCCCTGTCTAGGTTCCTAATGTGACCTGAAGAGAAGAATACATAATGTATCACTGTCTCTCCGAGTCAGAGGTTAATACCAAGAGTTAAAGAAAGTTTTGGGCGGTGAAAACAGGGGAAATGTGAGGTTAGGAGAATGTGTAAGAGTGAAAGACACGGAAAAGAGAAGCCCAGGAGTTAAAGCAGCGGGAGAAAAAAAAAAAATAGCATGGCATATTATTGAGGGACACTTTGGTGCTAAGCTGCTTATTGATAAAAGCACTAATCTGCCTGGCAGAAGGTAAGGAGGCTGGGGTGTGTGGTGATATAATATCTCAGCTAAAGGCAATGCCATCAGGGAGCTGAGCTGCCACACAGCTTTACCTAAAAGAGTTACTCATTTTATTTTATTTTAAATAAAAGACGGAATTGGACTATGTGCAACTCGCATAAAGCATATGCGTCGGAGGAAAAATGAGAGCAGACCATTGTGAACCACTGGCTTGTCATCAGACATTTCATCAGACTTGATCGATAGGGAGGGGCCATCACTTTTTAATACGTATATAGATCACTAGAGTCGCTTTAATTATTTTCCCTCCACATCAAAGAGCAAGTCAGCATCGCCGGGGCATTTTGATGACATCAAGACGGCTGGCAGTCAGCGACGAGCTGCACAGAAAGTTCACTTTCAGCTGCCATTCATCAGGACAACTTTTGGTCTTTTGCCTTTAAATCAATACGTTGTCACATTACTAAAAAAAAATGTTTAATGCATGATTGCTACATTAAAGCTGACATGATGCATGAAACAGTATTCATGAAAAGTGATATTAATTATTAAAAATCATGGTAGGGGGTTTGGGGTAAATCAAATCTACTGCTTGAAGCTCACTATTCTTTTAGCTAATATTCAGATTGTTTGGTATATTGGAGTTAAGGGTGTGCGATATAGCCAATATACTCCATGTATACTGTATAGGCTATATACTATAAATGTTGAGTAAAACTATTATTTTTTAATTAATTGATTCATTTTTTTTAATATATACTTTTTGGAGTCTTTTTGCCTTTATAGACTGGAAAGGGGAGACAGATATGGGATGCCATGCAGCAAAGAGCCACAGGTCGGGTTTGATCACCGGGCCGCTGCGGTAAGGACTCAGCCTTGGTACATACCCAGTCACGTCATTTTTAAAGCTGCCAGCGTGAGACACGCTTTGGCGTTTGGCTTCTCCCGTGGCTCTCTCCCGCTCACAGACACACTCTCAGCGTGTGTGCTGTATCAGCGTGGATGTACGTATGAAGCGAGTGTTTGTGCATCTTGAGGGAAGCAGGGAAAGGGCCGGGAGAAAGCCAAAGAAGTGAAGCGCCAAGGCGAGTTTATAGGAGTTTAATTGTTGAGGACAGAAAAGGTGATTTAAGATGCCAAACTCCAGTCAAACTAGCCCCCACATTGCATATACTAGTCATTATGGTACGAGCCTGTAAGAACTGACATCAAAATAAAAGTGATCCTCCAGTGAATGTGATTTCACCATTTCACATAAATTCAAAGTCAGTCAGTCTGTCAGTAATAAAAAAATAAAACAAAATAAACAAAAAAAAAAAAAACTACCACCTGCAAACTATTTTGAGAAAAAAAAAAGAATGCCAATAGCATGAATAATTAGTCAAACACACACACACACACACCCCCCCCACACACACACACACACACACACACACACACACACACACACACACACACACACACACACACACACACACATATGTATATATATATTAGAATACATTTTCAAGGACTAATCTGACTATGGTATGACAGTCCACCACCTCAGGGTTCAGATGCTAGGATGATAACGCTGGTATGATCATATGCAAGGGTTAAATCAAACAGTTAAGCCATTTTTGAGAAAATATCAAGCTATATATCATATCTCACAATATAACCTAAAAAGACTGAGACACTATTTGTAAGCCATGTCACGCAGCACAAGTTAGAGAGCCATTAGCTATGAAACTTGGACATTTACCTTGGTTTGGGGGTGCATTGCTGAGCCGGTTTACGTTTAAATTGATCTCCGATGCTACGGATCTCTTAGAGACCTTTTATCTCTCCTTGTTATTTTTATTTACCAACACTGAAAACATGCAGATGACATTAGCAGACTTCTCATTTGTAGCTGGCGCTGACCATTATTTTGGTGTGTTGGTTAATGAGCTCTCTCCAACTACTGACTGTAGTCGGCAAACATTGTTTGGGAGCGAAAAAATCTACTCAGTTCACTCTAACTGTGAGTGAACTGTTTTGTGGTGGAGGTGACGCTTCTCCAGAGAAATAATGTAGCTGATCGCAGCACTTTAAAAACAGGAAAACCCCAGTAAACTTTTATTCTATATGTAATATCCAGTCTGAACCTGGACTACCTAACGTTACTGAGTCTGTCCTCTCAGTCTGAACCAGGACTACCTAACGTTACTGAGTCTGTCCTCTCAGTCTGAACCAGGACTACTAACTAACGTTACTGAGTCTGTCCTCTCAGTCTGAACCAGGACTACTAACTAACGTTACTGAGTCTGTCCTCTCAGTCTGAACCAGGACTACTAACTAACGTTACTGAGTCTGTCCTCTCAGTCTGAACCAGGACTACTAACTAACGTTACTGAGTCTGTCCTCTCAGTCTGAACCAGGACTACTAACTAACGTTACTGAGTCTGTCCTCTCAGTCTGAACCAGGACTACTAACTAACGTTACTGAGTCTGTCCTCTCAGTCTGAACCAGGACTACTAACTAACGTTACTGAGTCTGTCCTCTCAGTCTGAACCTGGACTACTAACTAACGTTACTGAGTCTGTCCTCTCAGTCTGAACCTGGACTACTATCTAACGTTACTAAGTCTGTCCTCTCAGTCTGAACCAGGACTACTAACTAACGTTACTGAGTCTGTCCTCTCAGTCTGAACCAGGACTACTAACTAACGTTACTAAGTCTGTCCTCTCAGTCTGAACCTGGACTACTAACTAACGTTACTGAGTCTGTCCTCTCAGTCTGAACCTGGACTACCTAACGTTACTGAGTCTGTCCTCTCAGTCTGAACCTGGACTACCTAACGTTACTGAGTCTGTCCTCTCAGTCTGAACCAGGACTACCTAACGTTACTGAGTCTGTCCTCTCAGTCTGAACCACTACCAACGTTACTGACTTCCTCTCTCTCCTCTCCTCTTCTAGTCTGTCCTCTCAGTCTGAACCAGAACTACTAACGTTACTGAGTCTGTCCTCTCAGTCTGAACCAGGACTACTAACTAACGTTACTGAGTCTGTCCTCTCAGTCTGAACCTGGACTACTAACATTACTGAGTCTGTCCTCTCAGTCTGAACCAGAACTCTACTTCTTTCTTTCCTCCCATCTCCAACTACATCTTCATTTTTAATTCTTTCCTCTCATCTAACCAGACTACTAACGTTACTAAGTCTGTCCTCTCAGTCTGAACCAGGACTACTATCTAACATGACTGAGTCTGTCCTCTCAGTCTGAACCTGGACTACTAACATTACTGAGTCTGTCCTCTCAGTCTGAACCAGGACTACGATCTAACGTTACTAAGTCTGTCCTCTCAGTCTGAACCAGGACTACTATCTAACAACACTTCCTCTCACTAACCAGGACACACTAACGTTACTAAGTCTGTCCTCTCAGTCTGAACCAGGACTACTACCTAACGTTACTGAGTCTGTCCTCTCAGTCTGAACCAGGACTACTAACTAACGTTACTAAGTCTGTCCTCTCAGTCTGAACCAGGACTACTATCTAACGTTACTAAGTCTGTCCTCTCAGTCTGAACCAGGACTACTAACTAACGTTACTGAGTCTGTCCTCTCAGTCTGAACCAGGACTACTAACTAACGTTACTGAGTCTGTCCTCTCAGTCTGAACCAGGACTACTAACTAACGTTACTGAGTCTGTCCTCTCAGTCTGAACCAGGACTACTATCTAACGTTACTAGTCTGTCCTCTCAGTCTGAACCAGGACTACTAACTAACGTTACTGAGTCTGTCCTCTCAGTCTAACCAGGACACTATCTAACGTTACTGATCTTCCTCTCATCTAACCACTATCTAACTTAATGTCCTCTCATCTAACCAACACGACTAACGTACGACTTCCTCTCACTAACCAACACACAACGTTACAAGTCTGTCCTCTCAGTCTGAACCAGGACTACTAACTAACGTTACTGAGTCTGTCCTCTCAGTCTGAACCAGGACTACGAACTAACGTTACTAAGTCTGTCCTCTCAGTCTGAACCAGGACTACTACCTAACATTACTGAGTCTGTCCTCTCAGTCTGAACCTGGACTACCTAACGTTACTGAGTCTGTCCTCTCAGTCTGAACCTGGACTACCTAACGTTACTGAGTCTGTCCTCTCAGTCTGAACCTGGACTACCTAACGTTACTGAGTCTGTCCTCTCAGTCTGAACCAGGACTACTGAACGTTACTGAGTCTGTCCTCTCAGTCTGAACCTGGACTACCTAACGTTACTGAGTCTGTCCTCTCAGTCTGAACCAGAACTACTAACGTTACTGAGTCTGTCCTCTCAGTCTGAACCAGGACTACTAACTAACGTTACTGAGTCTGTCCTCTCAGTCTGAACCTGGACTACTAACATTACTGAGTCTGTCCTCTCAGTCTGAACCAGAACTACTAACGTTACTGAGTCTGTCCTCTCAGTCTGAACCAGGACTACGATCTAACGTTACTAAGTCTGTCCTCTCAGTCTGAACCAGGACTACTAACGTTACTAAGTCTGTCCTCTCAGTCTGAACCAGGACTACTATCTAACATGACTGAGTCTGTCCTCTCAGTCTGAACCTGGACTACTAACATTACTGAGTCTGTCCTCTCAGTCTGAACCAGGACTACGATCTAACGTTACTAAGTCTGTCCTCTCAGTCTGAACCAGGACTACTATCTAACATGACTGAGTCTGTCCTCTCAGTCTGAACCAGGACTACGATCTAACGTTACTAAGTCTGTCCTCTCAGTCTGAACCAGGACTACTACCTAACGTTACTGAGTCTGTCCTCTCAGTCTGAACCAGGACTACGATCTAACGTTACTAAGTCTGTCCTCTCAGTCTGAACCAGGACTACTATCTAACGTTACTAAGTCTGTCCTCTCAGTCTGAACCAGGACTACTATCTAACGTTACTGATCTTCCTCTCATCTGAACCAGGACTACTAACTAAGTTACTGAGTCTGTCCTCTCAGTCTGAACCAGGACTACTATCTAACGTTACTGAGTCTGTCCTCTCAGTCTGAACCAGGACTACTATCTAACATTACTGAGTCTGTCCTCTCAGTCTGAACCAGGACTACTATCTAACGTTACTGAGTCTGTCCTCTCAGTCTGAACCAGGACTACTAACTAACGTTACTGAGTCTGTCCTCTCAGTCTGAACCAGGACTACTATCTAACGTTACTGAGTCTGTCCTCTCAGTCTGAACCAGGACTACTATCTAACGTTACAGAGTCTGTCCTCTCAGTCTGAACCAGGACTACGATCTAACGTTACTGAGTCTGTCCTCTCAGTCTGAACCAGGACTACTGACTAACGTTACAGAGTCTGTCCTCTCAGTCTGAACCAGGACTACTATCTAACATGACTGAGTCTGTCCTCTCAGTCTGAACCAGGACTACTATCTAACATGACAGAGTCTGTCCTCTCAGTCTGAACCAGGACTACTATCTAACGTTACTAAGTCTGTCCTCTCAGTCTGAACCAGGACTACTATCTAACGTTACTGAGTCTGTCCTCTCAGTCTGAACCAGGACTACGATCTAACGTTACTAAGTCTGTCCTCTCAGTCTGAACCAGGACTACTACCTAACATTACTGAGTCTGTCCTCTCAGTCTGAACCAGGACTACTAACTAACATTACTGAGTCTGTCCTCTCAGTCTGAACCAGGACTACGATCTAACGTTACTAAGTCTGTCCTCTCAGTCTGAACCAGGACTACTACCTAACATTACTGAGTCTGTCCTCTCAGTCTGAACCAGGACTACTATCTAACATTACTGAGTCTGTCCTCTCAGTCTGAACCAGGACTACTATCTAACATGACAGAGTCTGTCCTCTCAGTCTGAACCAGGACTACTATCTAACGTTACTGAGTCTGTCCTCTCAGTCTGAACCAGGACTACTATCTAACATTACAGAGTCTGTCCCCTCAGTCTGAACCAGCAGGACTGAGACCTGCAGGATATTGTTGTTAGTGACTTCAGACGTAATTCATTCATTTAAAATGTATTTAAATCTGGAAGAATCATTGAGGACATGCCCTCATTTTCAGTGAGTACAATTAAAACTAAATAAATACACACAAATATAATTAATAAAACAAAGAAATAGAACAAATAGAGCACAGTTCAAGAGATTTACATTAAGGAGTAGAATAGTGACACATCCAATTAAAAGATAATTATGCAAGCATAATTAATGTTAATGTTGGTCAATCTAGTAGCCACCACTAAAAACTGTAGAATTTCTCATTTCTCACCCAACAACAGGTGATCACAGATCTACACTGAATCTTTGAGTTTAGTTGTTTGCAAGTTAGAAAAACTAAACTTAATGAGACTAGATGATTTGGATTTGATAACACCAGACTGAGATTCAACAACACAATGTGTGGTTGGAGACTCTCTCTGTACGCTGCAAATGTTTATCACTTTGCCATATTGCACCACATCTGACGCACATTGCACCTAAAATCCGTACAAAACAACAGGCGAACTGGAAGTAACAACTTTTACACTATGTTACTATTTTCATGTACGGAAATCAACAGCATAAGCCCAGTGGTATCACACTTGGCACATTTTCCAAGTCTTGTAATGCTTTGTTTAAAAATGAAAGCAAATGACATCCTGCCACTGCAGAGAAGACCGTGTGGAAAGTTACAGTTTGCAGCTGTTTGCAGGAAGGCAGAAAGGCTCCAGAAAGCTTGTACGTTAATTATGTTTTATGTATTGAAAAGTGTTACTCCTTCCTGTGCATGGTCTTGGCCAGTTATCTACGCCTGTCAGTCCTGCCATGCTAACTCTGGGTCGGCCAATCTCAGAGGGCCAATTGTAATCATTCAATCTAGAGCGAGGTGCAATGGAATCAATCCTTATGTCCTAGTTCAAAGGATGGTTCTCTCATTAGGGCAAGCCTGATAATTGAAGTCATTTGCCTCTCTGCTCTGCCTCTCTTGCCCTTACCATGTTGATCATCCCTCTTGATAGAGGCTTTTTTATTGGGAGCATTCTGAATCAATACCTCCTCTGTTACCTAGAGTGGCGGGAAATCTCTTAATATTATCTGCTTTGTCTGCAAGTGCAACTAACTGTAAATAATTTCTCATCTCCATCAGACTTCTGACAGTAAAATGGCCTTTCTTATTCGTGGCATTTTAGTTACTTTAGTTCAAATTGATTGTAATGTCTTAATAACATAAAATAAGAGACACAACAAGATGGGAGGAAAATAAGAAAGAAAAGACTTTTTACAAAGGACAAGAGGAATAAACAGGAAGTTATACAGTTATACTGACAAGTAACTCATTGATTGGACATTTGTCATCCTGTATCATCAGGACCCAACGTGGGGATCAAATTCTGGGGATTGTGAGATGTTTAGGCAGCACTTTAATGCTTCTCATGTGTTACAAAGATTTATGTTCTTTGCCTAGTAAATGATTATAAGCATTATTAGTATTATTAGACCACAAATCGGCTGCATGTTATGATAAATAATGGTAGAGACAGGACTGTACAAAAGCCCCTTTTGCATGCTCCCAGATGTCTGGTGCAAATGCATAATGCAAACGTCGGGAGGAGCATGGGTGCACATAAGGTAGCATCGGAGTTTCAAAAATTTTGATCGACTAACTGGGGAAAATACCAATGCTGACTTGCTAATTTACTTAAAGGTATACAAAGAATCCCTCTCAATCATTATTTACTAGTTGCAGAGACCCTGCCCTCTGCCTGTATTTTATCGTTTCTTCGTATTTTGCTATGTTCAGGACATATCTGGGCTTAAATGATAACATTTCATTTCTCTGATTCACTGCTTTGTTCTTGCTAACGCCGCTCCCTTTCTTCATTCACTCTATAGCTCACTCGACTATTGGTGCTCTCTCTCTCTCCCCCCTCGCTCGCTCCTTGAGATGTGGAGGAGGGGCCAACTTTGAATGCCACGTCTTTTCGAACAGCAACCAACAACCGTTACATGATATACTTTTAATTACAGATCCAAAAAATGGCTTCCTGTGCAGACTTCACTATCAGGACAGAAGATGGATTTATGAGTATTTTAGCTTTTGTAATCATGCTAAAATTGCATATGTGCTATCATAAAATCATGTGGTTGGATTGTTTGCTTTCACACCACAAATGAAATGCACCATTTCGGTTGTTCGGTCTGCACCAAGGTTCGATTGACAGCTTTCACACCAGCCCAAACGAAGTCACTAACAAGGCAAATGGATCTGAGTTTGTTTAAACCAAACTAAACGGGAAAACGTTATTACTGTATTTTGTTACAACTACTACAAGTACTAATCTAGTACTCCTGGTAGTCCTCCGTGACTTCAAGGGACTTAAACAGATTAACAGATTCTTAGTAACATGGAGTGAGGTTCTGTATAATTAAAGAGCTACATTAAACATTGAATGAATTATATGCAACTATATGCAGCATATATACAGTCCATCCTTTCCAGTGCTGTATATTTTGTCAACCAGGGACATAAAATGTTATTCCTTCTGTATCTCAGTCATTTGTAGTTTCTGTATTAATTAGATACATTTTTTTACATAATTTACATGTTTAAAGCATATGATCAGCAGCCTCCTGCCATATGTGCACTTGAGATGCTGAATATGTAAACCCAGGCATGTCCAACTTCACATCATGATCCGTGGATTCTGACTTTGAATCGTCAATTTTTAATCTTCTCTCCTGAACTACCTGGAATCCACCGATAAGTGTAGCACTCCCATCGGTCTGCTGGTGTAAAACCAGAAATCTGCATGCTGATGAGCAATGCATGGATCAAATACGATTTGACTCGTTAAGTCACAAGAACTTAAAGAAACCCCCAAGTTTGGACAGCTGATCGGCCTCTGAATAATTAGGATGTTTCCTGATATTTAGGCACTCCAGTCTTTAAGTGAACATGAAACAAGACACCATCAAAAGGGTACACGGAGGGTGCCAAGAAATTGTAAATGTGCTGAGTATAGCAGGAAGCCTGTGCACCCCCCGTTTCCGCATAAGCCTTGATTATTGAGCTGTGCCATCGTTTATATTGTGCAGAGCCAGATCGCACAGCTGACATCCGTCTCCGTCTACTGTAACTCAAGGTAACACACACCCTCTCCACCCTGGCAAGATACTTCAAAGGATGTCTGGGGATGTTATGTGAATATTTTTGGCCTCAATCTCCACCTGCCTAGTGCAGTTTTTAATAGCAATGAGCAGACACACCAAAGGAGATATGAAGGGGTGGAGTTTAAAGATTTTAGGCTCTAGCCCACAAGACTTGTGCAGTGGAATTAAATTAAAGTAAAATTCAAGGCAGATCAGCTTGTTGTGGCTGTATTCAGTTTAGTAATTTGAATTTGGTCGCTGGCTTAGATATCGGTCCTTCCACATCTGCTGTAGTGTTGACTTGATAATCGATATTGTACATCTAGTCTTTGCCAGGCTTCCACAAACCAGATACAGCCTTACTCTTGTAACTCATTTCAGGGGGCAGTTTCTCTTCCAGAGGCCGTGGTGTGCCTGCAAAACATGAATACATCTATGACATTTGTTTGTTGTTTTTCTGGCATTGATTTGTTGGCTAGCTATTCCTGTCAATGAGCTAAACGTCTAAAAGATGCCTGTCTGCCTGCCTGTCTGTAATACAGTTGCTCAAGCAGCAGTTCCAACAGGCAGGTCAGGGACAAAACCCTGTGAATACATGTTTGTGATTACTGTAAATTAATGAGCATGGCTTACTAACTTGGCTGATGAGCAATAGGAGATTGAAGGATGCTTCAGAGACATCTGTGCTACTAACCCATAGTATAATTTACAGATTACTGCCACAAAGATTTTGCCAAGACACTCTTTCTCTTATTATTGATGTTGTAACTTAAGCTGCAAACATTATCCAAACAGGACTCCGATGGACGTCTGCCCAGGTGACAATTTAAAGGAATGCTTCACCCACAAAATTATTATTTGTATATCAACTGTTCACGCTGTGTTACCTGAAATCTTGATAGCAAAACTATATAAAAAAAACATCCGTTTACAAATTCTCACACGTGTGCAGCATAATCCAAGTTTCATTTATCTAATCATATGCTCAGTACTTCCTCAATGCCAGTATCTTCACTAAAATCACAGTATTTAGCATTTAAGCATACTGGTACCAGCATGAAACAGTTTTAAATAGTCAGGTTTTTGCAAAAAATGCATGTTTGGGAAGTACTGAGCATATGGCTGGATAAATAAGACTTGGCTTATAACCAGTGGGAAACCTCCAGGTCTAAAAAGTGAAGCCAATGTACCTTAAATTTGTATTCTGTCTAATGACCAGCAGGGCCTACTTTTCACTTGATTTACCACCTCAGTAAACATTGTAACATGAGTTTATAGTCTCAATCACAAGTTTCAAGTCTTCTTCAATACAGCACAATGTTCAATTAGTCAATTATGGTCCTAATTAGAGTATAATACACCATAAACAGGGCATGCTTTAGGGTGTGGCTACCTTGTGATTGACAGGACGCCACCAAGGTGTTGTCTGGTCTGGAGTTGCCTGCGTTTTCATCTTACAGTTCAACCCTTTCATAGTTTGTTTTTAATTCCTGAAAATTAATCTGAACCTTTTTGGTTGCCTAAAGAGTGTGTTGCTCAGCATTAGGGTGTACTTAACACCACCTTCTGACATCAGTTCCAGTTGCAAAATTTAAAATGGACAAAAAACCAAGATAGTGATGGACGAAATTCTGAACTTGAGGCTTCAAAAGCAGTTCACACACAAATGGGTGATCTCACAGTGACCACGTCCACTTCTTTTATGCAGTTTTATACTACACGTTGTGAGAGTTTGCAAATGGATGTTTTCGTATAGTTTTGCTGTAGTGCCCCCCACAACGGGTCCCCCCCCCCCCCCCCCCCCGCGCCCCCCCCCCTCTCTCTTTTTTGTGAGGTAATTTCCCCCCTTGGGAAAAGGAATTCTTTCTTTCTTTTTTTAAACAAGGCCCCCATTTACTTCAATTCATCACAACTTTTTTGTCTTTTTATAAGTTTTCAAAAATTCAAGGCAACACAAAGTGAATACCGTATTTTTCACACTATAAGGCGCACCGGATTATAAGGTGCACAATCAATGAACGTGTCTATTTTCATACATAAGGCGCTCTCGTCTTTATCCGAGTCAGTCTCGTTGCTGTTACTCAGCTGTTCAGTGATGATTCCTGGCTTCATGATCCATTGGCAGATAGTGGAGTAACTCGCCTGGCGTTGCCTCCCACGCTCCCACGCAGCTCGCAATTTAACTTTGAACAACGTGTTGACACCAATATCTAGCGGCTGGAGTTTAGTTAATCCACCCCGATTGACAGCAAGCTCCAAATTAGTTTTCTTCACTTTCGTTTTGACAATGTCGGTGAGCGCCGTAATCCATCCAGCGGTGCGGCTTCGTAGCTTACCAAAGTCGTAATAAAACATTCTGACAGATTTTTGAGCGCCCTGTACCACATAAAATTGGTTCGAGGTCAGTAAGCACAACCAGAATTAATACATAAGGAGCGCCGGATTATAAGGCGCACTGTCGATTTTTGAGAAAATTAAAGGATTTTAAGTGCACCTTATAGTACAACAAAATACAGTAATTGGTATATACTGTATATTCAGATTGTGGTTGAAGCATTCCTTGAAGGCTAACATTGAAAAAATGAAACTTGACATTAGTCTATAGTCTTTTCATGATTTTTTTTCTCTTCTTCTTGTCTCTAACAGCCTGGTGGATTAGCTGATACTGCTACCAAGCAGGGATTAAGCTAACTAGCAACATGTCAACCAGTGTCCTTCTTCTACATGCTATCTATTCACAAAAGGAGTTTAATCTGGCAAACAAAATTGTACTGCGCGGTTACACAAGATTTTCTTTTCAAGTTCAGAGGGACTTGAGATAGCTGACTAAAGGAGAAATTCATCATTTTAAAAGCTCTGCCTGCATGTGGCCATTTTTTTTCTAGTGAATATTCACTCTGTGTCTGATGTAGATGCACTAATAAGGAATGCCTGCAGTCTTTCTATTATGCCAAAAATATAGTAGCACTTACTCGCCATGATGAACAACATCAATAAAAAGACAGAAGAGTTGTTGCCTATAAAATGTTCATGTTTTCTTATTAAACTTTTCAAATCAATTAATGAATTAATTTAGAATACAAGTTCGTGTGAACATTTCTAAGTGTAGAATAGCCCACATCCTTCCAGGGTGTGTAAGGAATATTTTATTATGCTTTAACTTAATTACTGTCCCAAGGGGAAGTTGCCAGTTCAGTCTTCGTGTTCAGCCATCCTAAACAAAATGAAATTAGAAGCACACAGTATTTAAAAGGTGATGCTTCAGCAGAAAATAATGAAAAGTCTCTGGAGTCTTTGGCTTCATTTTCTAATGGGAAAGAAAGTGTGGATGGGAGCAGCTCGGTGTAATTTAACAGGGTAATGCGGGGGCAGTTAGCGTTTTCTGTTTTCTGACAGACAACTTGTGGTGAAGCTCTTACAGCTTACTGTTGTACCAACAATCAAAGCGCCAAGGTCTTGTTTAGTCAAACGTACATTATGTTCCACTGTGTTTTTATTTTTCTCATTCACAAACTCTTGTATTGCTTATTTTGAATGCCGACTGCAATCTCAGCTCAGTATGTACGGAGACTCCTGGTGCTCCCTGCATCATCTCCCTCTCTTACCTTCCAGGTTCACATTCAGACACAGCCTCAGACTGTCTCTCTCTTGTCTCAGTGTATTCAGGATTTTTCCTTTATCTGTCAGTCCTCCCCTGCACTGTAGATCTCCTGACCCTATCACCTGTCTGCCGAGCTGCTCCTCGTCATCAATTAGTCCCAGTATTTGTAGAGGGCTGCTCACTTCCAGGCTACATTACCACTCAGTCCAGCGGTTTCTCTTGTTACCTGAATGCCTGACTTCCAGTTGTTGATATCCTGCCCATCCGCCAATTCTGCTGTTGCAGGCTAGTAAATTGCCCTTCAACCGCTCTGCTGTACATTGGTGTCAGCATTTGAGACCAACTTTATGTGTCAGTTGCCTGAATGGTAACAGTATGATCTAGCCAAAAAAAGTATGAATGTATGTAGCACTGCGATATACAAGTCCACTTTATTATTTTGTGCCCTTGCGTTATGTGCTCTCTCCAATAGTGCGAGATTCCCAATTAAAATGTACTCAAACCGATGAAAGCTTTCTCCTGAGGATCTGCTCCTGTCATCTTTATGACTATGTTTGATCCAGCAATGCCTTGGCTCCATCAAGTATGGATCAAAGTACCATACATTCATTACTGCCTTCTGCTCTTAAAACAGCCTCTCGGTGTTTGTTTCCATGTCAAAAACTTCCCCTCGTCAAACAGCCAAATAATCCCTCCCTTCCAACAAGCTTTCCGTTTAATGATTGAAAGAAATTATGGTACTGTTACTGTGCTCATGCAACTTAGCACTTATACTTACTTCTAGAGGTGCAACAATTAGTTGACAACTCAGTTAGGGAAGTGACAGAAAAATAATCGCCATCTGTTTTGATAATTGATTAATCATTCAAGTCATTTTTCATGCAAAAATGGCAGAAAATGCTGTTTTGAGCCTCTCAAATACGGACATTTCTTGCTGTTCTCTGTTTTATATAATATTAAATTGAATATCTTTGGAGAAAAGACATTTAAAAACATCACATTGGACTTTGAGAAAGTGGGATGGACATTACTCACTATTTTCTGACATTTTATAGACTAAACAATTAATCCATTAATCTAGAAAATTATCCGCATATTGATCGATGATGAAAATAATCTCTAGATATAAAATTACATAAAGTGCACATTTTTCAAATAAACTGAAACGCATGGATTTCAAACACAAGGACCGCCAGGCTTTGTAGGGGTACTATTTTCTCCAAATCCCACGCCCAAGAGCGTCTATCCTTTTGTTCACACTGATGGGCCATTAACGCCTCCTCAGCCTCCATCTCTTTAGCATATTATGAGGACTCAGGCTGTGCCACTGTGTTTCCATAGCGCAGCAATGACATCAGTCGATATGGAGCCTCCCCACACCGTACACGACGTATCCAACGGTTAAAACCTACACAAAACCGGTGCACTCCTGGCTGTGTGCAATGGGATATTTTCATGCAACACCTACTTTGAGAAACATTATTCGATGCTGTAATAGTCAGTGGTGAAGCAAAAGTACCAGAAACAAAATGTTGTTTTAGAAAGGCTAAATGCCAGCAAATATGGATTGAAGCAGATTATTTCACTAGATGACATGCTGTGAGTTGTAGAAATCATCTTTCTTTTTCAATACATTTTCAATATATACATACAAGACAATGTGGACTATTGCATGCAATTTATCTGTAAGTTAATAATAAAAATCTGAACTGAATGTTAACGTTACGAATGAAGCTTTTTATAGTGACACACACATGACCCAACTTTTATAGCTCGACAAAAAGTATGATTATTTTCACTTTCATTTCTGATATTTTACTTAAATATATTGGCATACTGGCATTTAAATGCGTTTTTATGTCCCATCTATTGTCTCAATGCATATGCATGAAAATGCTTTAGTTTTATTCGGTGCCAGAGAAGAGTTGGAGGAGAGGACCAACGTTAATCGGCGCTACTCCCGGCAACTAAAGGGGGCTTTTGTCATGAAAAAAACACCATAAAAAACCCAAACCTATCAATATGACAATATAGGCACGTGCAGAATTGTTCTTTAGGAAAAGTCAGGGCAGGAGGGAAACATATACACAGTGATGTAATAATTCAAATTTTGGAAACATAATGTTAAATGGCGTCCTAGTGTGAAATGCTGCTGAAAAACCTTAACAGACAATAGCCCATAATGAAAGCTACAACTAGGAAAAGTAGGTCTGGCAGCCCAACAAACATCCTACAATGTGGGCAAACATTTGGAAATAGGTTAAGATGTGAAATGGCAGCAGTATTTGTGGCGAAACAGTACTTTCAGTACAATGCAGCGTACAACACAGTGTATTGAATCACACCTTTATGCTATAAAACAGTAAGCACAACATGCAGTACCGGCAGGGTAAATTATTCCAGCCTCTACAATGCTTTTTACCTCACTTTCCTTCTAGCCTCCCTTTTCTGGGTAATCAGCCAGGGCAAATATGTGGTGCACAAAGAGTTGTGTGTGTGGGTGTCTGTGCATATATCTGTGTGTCTTGCCTGTTTGAAAAATACTGGAAGGCAGATTGGAAACCGAGATAGGAAAACACGGGGAAAATAAGTCAGCCACACTCCTTGCTTTCCCAACTATTCAACGAAATGCAGATGACATATTTTCGATTTCTAGGTTCCACTGGTCTGGAGTACAGGCACAGGTAAGAGAGAATAATGTGTCACAGTCTTGTAGAACAATTGCAAATTTTGCCTCTGGCCTTGTCTATAATACACCTCTGCTGAGTTCAAACAGCAGCATTGGGCTAAATTGGGCTAATCCAAGCTCAAAGGGATGCCTAAAGTTCACAAAGCCTGGGCCCTGCTTAACAAAGAAGCAGGTTAATTAAGACTCACAGTGACTCACTCTACCCCCTTTCCTGCTCTCAGATTCCACTTGGCTTTGGTAACCGCGGACTGAAAGTGAGATGAGGGAGTAGCCCACAGGAGGACAACACTCATCCATTTTTGATAAAGCATTTTAATGGTGTGAATGTATATAAAAGGATGAATTTACAGCTTTTACGGTAGTCATGATTGCTGGTTAACACAGCATTCTCAGTGTTCCATACCACTCACACTGTGTTTTGTTCAAATGCTGGGTTCTCATTAAGTGAAGTGTGAAAAAAGGTGCCAGCTCTTGGACCCAAAAGGGCTAATTATCAACTCTAATGGCTAATGTGAGTCACTGGTTTCTCCAGCAACCATCATGCAATATCACACATCCAAAGGTGACGAAAGGGGGAGCTAAAAATCTACAAAGGTGTTTTTTGTAAAAGGCGCACAAATCTTCAGCTTTCTTGTTTTAGAAATGCAGTGCTCACCATGTCATGTCTAGATATATCTGTGCAGCAGCTGCAGCAGCAGCTGCAACGTGACAACTTGTGAGACATTTATCTTCTATGATGATTAGGATTAAAAATTTGATTGAATTTTATATGAATTTAATTGAACAAATCGCTCACAGGTTCTCACATACTTTTCGAAAAACAATCCTCAAACTTCCAGCAACAGCAGCAACATTGGATGAGTAAAGGCATGTGCATGAGAGATAGCTAGACTTCTGAACCTCCTCATGACTCCATTTTCAGGCTTTAGAAAATCTGGCCCGTAACAGGAGACTTTGGCCAATCATTTCAGAGAGAGTGTTCCTATTGGTTGTTCATTCAGCGGGGGCAGCTGTCAATCACTCATGAAAATTAATATTCTGTTGTAATGCCTATTGCTCATGTAAAATGTTTTCAGAAACATCTTGCAGTTACTGTTAAGCTGTAAAATGTTTGCTCCGGGTGGGCGGTGCTTGGTATTTCCTAAACTAATCTTAACATAGCTGCCAGGTCACAAATTTTCTCCTTTTTCAAATGGAGATATAAAGGAGAACTGGATACAGCATTGTAGGCCGGCTCCCATTCATTCCTGAGAGTTGCTTAGTGGCACATGATGCCAAAATGGCTCAACTGCTGACAGACTGTACCCGGATCGTCCGGGGCCTTTTCCATTGGGCCGATAGAGCAGGCGCAGTAGCGTTCCCTTTAACTCCACCTCCCAGTCCTCGCTCTAGCCTCGATCTGGGATCATTCACATGAACGGAGGAAGGGAAATAACTCTGGATTCAACTATTGGTGCATTTAGAACTTTTGGGACCTAATGATTTAAATAAGGACTATTCAAGTGTTCATACTGGGTAGGGATGTGACGGCGAGGAAATTTACCGATCGGTTAATAAACTCTTGACAACACCCGTGTTACCGATTACATGGACTTTTTACAAGAAAAGATGACGGTCAACATGTGTCGCGCACTTTCATCTTCACCATTGGGTGGCTGTGTGTCTGGCCTCTCCAGTACAGCTTTCGCTGTGGGGCCACTGGTTTCCACCCTGCGCTGCTCTGCAGCACATACCGACTGTGACCGCTCCGTCCAGCAATCATCCCATTAACATTAGCATAGGGTTTAATCCGAAATATTCCCAAATATGCACCTTTTCACTTCGCATCTTCTTCCCTGTCAACTCTCATCCGTCCTGTGTGTGAAAAATATGACATCTGCTGACTCCTTACAGAGCAGATGCATTCACTGTCAGTGTCCATCGTCTGACTTTGTATTAATAACATGGAGCTGATATGCCAAAATGAACAAAAATGGGTTTTATTTCTGTAAATAAAAGCAAAACGACAGTGGGGGTAGTGGGCACGTAATGTAATGAATGTGTGCTCGACCACCACGTAACACCAGTAACACCTACTACTGTGATGATCCTAAACTGGGTAGTTCATTTGAACATTACGTAACTCAGTGTAACCCAATGTAAGTCTATGGGAAAAATAATTTTTGGGCCCAATGGCATCATGTGACAGGCACGAAAGCTGTAGAACCACCGTCTGGCTGCTACGAAAACTGGCACTGAGAACTGGCACTCTTCCTGGGGGCTTGCTTTTACAGCTAAACAGTTCAGTTTCTGAGTGATTGACAGTTGCTCAGAGACGCGGCAGGCTCCAGCTCAGCTCTGATTGGTTGCATTCCTCTGGTTTGTGAAATCTTGCAGATGCCATTAGGAGCTCCGGAGGACAGTGGAGGACACAGAGGCACATGTTTTTTTTTTTCAGATTTCTTGTCTCCTGCACTACTGTCAGGATATAGTGACCGTTTTATAAAATAAATTTTTTTAATAATACATGCTCCAACCTGCCTACTTCAGCTTTAATATGATCCAGTTAGATTTCAAACATAACTCAGCGATTATCTGCAATGTCTACCAGAATTGTCTACACTGCACATGCCATGCTGTGTATCATGTATTTATTCCCATATTGCTAATTATTCCTATGAAATATCCATACTTTCTTGCATGTAAATGCCTACCCAGGCTCAATAACTAAATTGTCACTTACACCTGAGAGTGGTTTAACTTGCCAAGACCCAGAGGAAAATCCCCAATGTCCCCACTTTAATTAGAATATTACCCAAACAGGTGCAAGCAGTATGAAAGTAATTGTACGGACCTCTGTTCAGCACACAGAAGCTACAGCGACCATGCAGAGAGCTCATCCTGTTTGTTTACGTGTGGTATCGAAACGTTTTGGGTTTGTTTGTTGGTGCATTGGCACTTGCGAAGGATTTTTTCTTGCCAAAAAAGAAAATGTTTTTCTTATCAGACATAGTTGAGAAAACTGCTCAGGTCATTTTTTTGTGTTGGTGGGCTTTCACCACTTAAAGTGAGAACTTCTTAAACGTAGCATTTCAAACATGTGATTAGTGTTTGGTGTAATTCTAACAAGTGGGAGGACCAGTCTGTCTACAGTTTATTAGCCTCACGAGGGCCTGCCATACCTCCCTCCACTCATGATGCAGTGGTGCTCCGACGGCACCGACGCTTTAGAACACTTGGATGCAAAAAGCACTGTCCATGGTCCTGAATGTCTGATCTACAGTTGTGATTACGAATCTCAGATGACTGCATCTATTCCTGGCATTTACTGGTTTGTTCATTTGTTTTTGTTTTTTTTGGAATGAGTATTTTAGAAAAAAGGATTTATTTTGAATTTGTTCTGAGACCTTGGGTATTTTTTTCCCCAGCTGTGTTTAGAGGCACCGTGTCTGTTGTAATATACTATACCCCGGAAACGGCATTTCAGGAATTCTGTGCAAAAGTGGGTTAATCTAAAGCAATTAGAGGGCTGAAAAATTCTCTACAGAGTCTTGGGAGAAGATCAAAATGTTTCTGAATTGATAGCAGCTAGCTCCTAGTGTAGGAAACAAAACAACTATTGCTTTGCACATATAGCTGGCACATACTTAGATAATGCTGTGATCGAATTAGGGCATCTGAAACATCTGTTTGGGTTTTGGCACCCTCAACAAGCTATTCTTGAGTAAACAGTGTTTAAATATTCTGCTATTCAGCCCGACTGTTCTCAAGGCAGGCATTTATAGGTGTAGATGTCTCTATAAAATGAAAATAGATGCAGCAAACGGGGCTACATATAGTGCATCTAAATAAAAATTAGGGTAGTGGACTAACATCTGTATACTAATCTACCAAATCTACCACTTTTGCAGCATACATTTGCAATATATTTGGCTAAGAGGGTCCTGGACTGCGTGGATGTCCCTAATCTTGACGTAAGCCATAATCACCCTGTGTTACACCTGCACAGTGCAGCACACCTGTCAGTGCTGGTTTCAGACCGACGTAGTCATTTTCATGCCCACGTTGCTTAAAAAGGAAATGTATTTGTGCTCATCTGTGCGCCAATGGGTGTGTTGGTCTTAAAATTAGGTGTGGTCGCATTGTTGGTGCATTGCTATCTTGAGGCAGCAGAAAGTCATTGCACCACTGACCAACAAAAAGCTGGTCTAAAGTCATTAACACAGTATTTCCCTGCTATTTAAAGGACACATTATTCAGAAGGTGTGCCTACATAAATGGGTCTACAATGGAAATTTTGAGCATTAAACACTTCATTTTTCTGCATTCAGGTGAATTTTTACGCACCAATTTATGGTGAAGGTGTTTATATTTATATTAAGGAAAACAAAACCCTCCCACACACTCCCTCATACTTTTCTCCTAACAAAATGCATCATGATGACTCCATCAGAGCTGTTTTACCGCCTCGTGTTGACGCCTCTGTCTGCGCTCAGCACCTTGTCTCCCTGTGTGTGTGAATGTTGATATATGTAATCATTTCCACAGTTCACAAATGTTTTTTTCTAATGAAGTATTTTGCATTTGTTGGAGTTTAGCCTTTCAAAAACCTACATTTTCACTGCAGAAAACTGCTAGCTTCTCCAAACTGCTAAAGCCACTATTTAAATAATAATGTGCGCAGGTGTACCTGGCTTTTATTCAACCCCTTTGCTCCTTAATTTGCACTGTTTAACTGGCAAAATTAATGGACACACCCAGAATGCAACAACCTGATCTAAAACCTAAAAAGCAAGCCCCAAAAAATTAAGTTTGAATTGGGTAAAATAGCTTCATGTTTGAATGTGCACTCACTGTCAATGTCAACTCAAACTACTGCTCACTAACTGTAGAAAACAAAATCGACTAAAAATGCTAATTATATTCTGTGTGCTCATAATCTGTCAACACGCAGGCTGTAAATTTCAGACATAACATCAAGAAGTTTAGCACAAGCCCAGACACCTGACCACATTCCCAATGAAGAGCCATTGTTGAGTGTAGCACAGTTAATTAAAGCAAGGGCGCCACTCTACATCTGTCACATCACTTGGCAGTTACTTTAATTATATATTTTGGTCAATCTGTTCTTCCTGATGTGAGAGGGGATGCCATACATGAGACAACATCTGCTGAGGTATGTCACATGAGCTTCAACATCTGTCCATGTTTTTACGCAGCCTGTCAATCACTTTAGTCATGTCTCATACGCATTTATGTTATCAAATTGAGAATCCACAAACACTGTCAAGCGCTGTGAGCTTACATCTGTGCCGCAGTTACAATTAACACTCTTTTACCAAGCAATAAATCTACACACAAACACAGAGATTGGCACTACACACAAATACCCAGACACAGCCCGTGGCTTGCAGTCATTTTGGTCCCTTATGTTGTCCATCAAGGAGACAGTGGTGACTGTTCTCTAAACTGACTCCTCCCACAAAGGCTTGTGATCACCTAAGCTGTCAGCAAGCATCTGCTGAAACGACCGACCAGCCAACTGTGATACCGGCTCTGAAGATATCTCCGCAGAAAATGTGTCACCTACACATGTTCAGAACTCAGCAGCATATTTTCCATTTCTATTTTTTGCTAATTTTTTTTCTGTGTGTCAAACTTTATCTGCAGAGCCTTGGAGAATGTCAAACTGTTTTGTATGTATGGCGTTGTGATTTGACATATGGAAGCATCTTGAAAGCCAGTGTCAACTCGTCTTGGATGAAAATAAATTGTATACATCACTGTCTAATAAAAAAAAAAATTAAAAATGGTCGTTTTTTCACTGTTTTTTCACATACAAATATTGCATTAGTAGAACTAGTCATCATTATTAGAGGGCATGCAAAAAATTTCGTAATATTAATGTAATAGTAATATTTCTTTTAACCGTTAAGCTAATTGCATTAACAGGTTAAAATGCTTAATGTCACTTATTGGTTAAACAATTAATATTAACATCCCAAATCGTGCGATTCACAAATACATCGGCCATCGCTCAGAGGTGGAGAGACCCATCAGTCACGTTAGGTTGCTGATCGTGGATGCACTGCGTCTGTGTGAGAAGGAATGCCCCTGTAGTGGCCGGTTATATTGTTTTGAAGCTATGTTATACGGTTTCTACAGTTATACGGTTTATGCTCATCGACAACCTTTATTTTCATGACAAAGACGAGACAACGAGACAGCACCGAGGGCATTAAACACCAAATATCAAACACGCAATGTCGTTGACAAAAAATGACGAGTACTGTATGTAGTTAAAAAAAAAACATAAAAACTTTACCAAAATGTCTGTTTAGTTTTGTCACCTTCCACCTCCTCTTTCCTTCTCTCTCTGTCTGTCTGTCTCAAACACACACACACACACACACACACACACACACACACACACACACACACACACACACACACACAATGGTGCTCTGTCCTTGTCTCACACTACAATCCTAACAACTGTGCTACTATAAGGCATAAAGTTGGCGATTTGCGGGTAGGTTTGGGTGGTTTAGTAACGCATATTAATGCATCATTAATGAGCACAGTCAGGAGGACTCAAACTAATTATAAAGCTGCATTCTTAATAATTCAGTAGGTGTTTTTATCAGATAATGATAAGATACAATTTTATGTGAAATAAGTTTGACTAAAATGATAGAAATGCTCAATATACCCTGACGACTAAACAGGACTAAGATTAAATTTAAAATAAATTAAAATAATAATAAATAAATTAAATAGCTGACAAAACAAACTAAACTAAACAAAGTCTTTAATAGCTGCCAAAATTAACACTGGATGCATTTCAATAGTCCATGTACAGTTATATCAATAAACTGATGGGATCAGAATGTTGCATTATTTAAGGACAATCGTAGTCTGCCTTATCCCCCTGAACACACACACACACACACACACACACACACACACACACACACACTACACTTGTGTAGTCCAAGATGCACATTCACACACTTGCAGTTGACACAGAAACCCAGAGACACAATAGCTTCCTATCCCTAGACTCCACAATTTTTCCTTTCGTAATCCCCTCAGAGTCTATTAATATTTCTGTTTCCATAGCGATTTGAGCTTTGCCAAATGTTGCACAGATAAGAGGAGATAAGAGCATAAGGAGCAGGGAGATAAGAGCAAGTGACCCCGCAGAGATCAGAGCACTAGAGGTCAGGAAGAAGACCACAAGTAAATCACTGAGAAATGGACGTTCCCCACTTAACTTCACTGCCAACCTCATGAAAAAAAAACTAAATATGAAAGATTGTTTAAGTTTTCTGGTAGTGCAATGGTTTGAGCACAAGTTAACTTTTGCAGCAACTTTTTTTGTGTATCAAATTTCACCCTCCAGAGAAGTTACATGG
This sequence comes from Pterois miles, assembly GCA_947000775.1. Classification (NCBI taxonomy): domain Eukaryota; kingdom Metazoa; phylum Chordata; class Actinopteri; order Perciformes; family Scorpaenidae; genus Pterois; species Pterois miles. The sequence goes on along the minus strand of CAMQGK010000052.1, from coordinate 14,780,107 downwards.
AGCAATAAAATGGCAAGACAGCATGTCACTGCACTTAATATTAAGAGAAATAGTACTAAGAAAAAACCCTGTACCATCATAATTACATTATTCCCAAAGCATATTAATGCTGTTCATGTGCCAAAGAAACAACAAGAATTTAGGGGAATAAAAAGTCTATTCATTTTAAACAAGTTATAGGCTTTTCAAATGGGAGTATACATTTTGTCTCTCCTTAATCTGCAATCACACACATCATGTAGTGTTCTGCAGAAAATGAAATTATGAATAAGAAAGGAGTGATAATAAAAAATCTGCGACCATTTTTTTTACAATAACGAAAGCCATTCAAATTATTCAAATTTGATATCATGTTATTGTTTTTTAAATAGATTACTGTAGCTGACAGCTGTGGCACAGAAAACTGAATCATTCCTCTCCTCCGCCCTAAAACAATGCAACGCACCAACCATCCACTCAGACAGACCATCAAGACAGTATGTAGTAGTATAAAAGGTCTTTACCTGTTTGTTGCTGTACTTCAGTTGGCTGGTCTTGTAGCTGTAATCTGAGTACTGGTCTGAGCCGGTGGAGTTGTCATCTCCTCCTGTTCCTACAAAGGTGTTGGCAGCAGGAAGGTCCTGGACAGCTTGATGCTTCTGTGAGGCTGAAGGGGACTGGGCCTGCAGCTGGATGGACGGTAAGGGGGAGTTGGAGCGGTAGTGCCTGCCTATATCAGGGCTTCCTGGTGAATATGTCAAGGGCAGGTGTATCCTGGGGCTATCATTGACTCCATCAAGGTTGAACTTGAGGCTCTTTTGAAGGCTGACTTCCTCATCTTCCCCGAGTGGTTTTGGAGACTTTTGGGGTTTTCCTTTTCTTCCCCGTTTGCCTTTGGCATTCTTTGGCACCTGTTTGGGTGCATATAAGTCCTTTGTTTCCTTCTTGCCAGCCTGATAACCGCTCTTAGTTTCTCTCTGGATGCGGTGTCGAATAAATACCACCACCAAGATCAACATGACAACACCCGCTACACCGGCAAGGCTTCCAAACAAAATGTTACTGCGCTGTGCAGCAAAACCGTTGTCAGGATCACCAGCAATGTCCCTGTCCAGTGGAGTGTAAAGACTGTGTCCTACTAGTGCCTCCACTAAGCTGACATTTGAAATGGTTTCATTGACATAGATATGGACCAGGGCAGTGGCATGACGTGCAGGCTTCCCCCTGTCACTCACTCGCACTACTAGGCGATGCAGTCCGCCATGTTTTCGGGTCATCTCTTTTGCTAGAGTGATCTCCCCACTGGAGGGGGAGATGCGAAATAACTGGTAAGGGTTTCCGCCAGCGATACTGAAGAGCAGCTCTGCATTAGGCCCACTATCCAGGTCTTCAGCTTCCACTACCTCAACATGGCTATCTGGGGAAGCTAGAGGTGACAAGCGCCTGAAAGAGGAATTGGAGGGCTTGGTTACCACAGGATCATTGTCATTTTCATCCAGTACGTTGATGGTAACGCCCACATATGAAGACCGAGGTGGCTCTCCTCCATCCACTGCTTTAAGACGGAAAGTATAGCTGCTTTCTTTCTCTCTGTCAAATGAGATGCTTGAAAGAATGGTGCCAGTTCCATTTTGAACTACAAACTTCCCTCCGTCAGGCTCCACAGACAGATGGACACGAGCGTTCTCTCCTTTGTCCACATCCAGGACTGTCACCATGCCAACTGGACTGAGGGGAGGCATGTTTTCCAAAACTGAAAAGCTGTACCCACTAAGCATGAACTTGGGGTCATTGTCATTGCGGTCAAGGACTTTAATTACAACAGTTGCTGTTCCTTTATGAACAGGTGACCCTTTATCTGCTGCAGTGACCCGAAACTCATAGTGTTCTTTATGCTCACGGTCAAGCGGGCTTCGGGCTCTTACCTCGCCCGTATTTGGATCAATCTCAAATAGACCTTTGATGGATGAGTCGGCGACAATATTATAGAGGAGTTCCGCGTTAGTGCCGCTGTCAGCGTCCGAAGCTATAACATCCAAAACCTTCTCCCCTGGTTGGTTTTCTTCAGCAAAGTCGACCTCAAACAAGGTTGGGGAGAATATCGGAGAGTTGTCGTTCACATCGGTCACCTGCACCTTCAGAGAATTTGTACTAGAGAGTGCTGGATTTCCTGAATCTACAGCCACAATTTCTACTCGGTAATCCCTAATCCTTTCATAGTCGAGGGGAGTGGTGGTCTGTAGAAAATACTTCCTCTTGTTGTCGCTGGACGAGTCGCTGGCAGGGCGGAGCTGGAAGGGCACATCTCCCGCAACCACGCAGGTGACCACGGCATTCTCTCCCTCATCCTTGTCGGATACTTGCACCAAAGCGACGGCCGTTCCAACTGGCATGTCCTCTGAAATGTTTGCCACTCCTTCACTGTGCGTCACCAGACCAATTCCCCGGATCTCCACAGATGGAGCGTTGTCGTTCTGGTCAGTCACTTCTATAGTTACGAATGTCTTGGAGCTTTTAGGTTGAGGACCCTTATCCCTTGCCACCACATAGAAGGACAAGCTGCTGATGTCCTCCCTGTCCAGGGATCCTTTGACGTAGATAACGCCAGTGGACCGATCAATTCGTAAGAGTTTTGGCACTGGGTCTACTGCTTGGTGAAGTGTATACTCAATTTCTCCATTAGGGCCCATGTCAGAGTCATTAGCTTTGACCTACAATGAAAGGAATTCTGTGGTTAAAGGCCTGATTTATGTGCAACAGTTTGGTGTTAGAATTAAAAAGGAAGCCAGTGGAGGATTTTCTCTACTAATCACCGGTCAGTGAATGAATTAAAAAAATAAATAATCTGATCACTTCAAAAGCACAGTATGCACAGCTTTATTTAGGCATATTTCAATATTGGCTTTCCTCAGTGCTTTTGACAGTTATGTCACTAGCTTTTTTTTCCACTACGTCTATTTTTTTATTCCAGAAAAAGGACTAGAGAAAAGGTTCAAATGAAAACATATGGTAAAATATTAGGGCTTCTTTCATGACAGTCGGTACAATTTCACAGCGTTATGCAGAGAAAATCCTACACAGAGAATCTCACTCCTACACTCTGACATTGTGTGTATCTCTAATTCTATTTCTGCAAGTATAATAGCACAACAAAAGCAATAAGCAGCTTGATTAACTGTAAAAACATAATGTGATAATGCTAATGCTAATAGTTCTTGTATTACTTGAAAATGCACATTAGAGCAATAAGAGTGAAACCACTTACAAATAGCACATTTTTAAATATGATGAAGATATGTGAGTTGGCGAGAACTGTGTGGCCTTGGTTCCCATGAGTTCTGTGATTCAAGGTTGAATTTTGAACATTTTGAGTTGTAATGCTATTTATAAATGTTTTAAAGCAATGGCAGAATAAAAATATCTATCTTTGATTCGGATTTTCACATTAAGGCTGTATCTGAGGAGTAAGGCCTGCAAAATCATGACGCACAGAAAAACATCATGATAAACTGGCTGAGGTTTTTTTGAGTCTGTGTCTTACTTGCTGGATGTAAAATTCAGAACGGTACATCAAACAACTTTTGCTGCAATTCAACTATTCACTTGTAATTTGATTTAAAATATGTTTTTATGAGTAAGTATATTTGCAGCACAATCTTACCTGCAACACAGAGTGCCCCACTGGACTGTTCTCCAACACTTCCGCCTCATACGTGGACCTTTCAAACTTGGGAGAGTTATCATTGGCATCAGTGACTACCACTCTCAACAGAGCGCTGCTGTAGCGCTGTGGATTCCCTCCATCCACCGCCTTGATGGTGAGGTCATAGGAATCCTTTAACTCGCGATCTAGGTTGCCCAGGACAATGAGCTGCGGGAGCTTCCCCCCCTGTCGTCAGCCACCTGTAAACCAAACAGGGTCGCTGCGTCTGGCCCTGCAGTCAGAGCATAATCCGCCACCCCATTCCTGTCTGAGTCCCTGTCTGTAGCTAGAGGTATGGAGAACAGCGCCCCCATGATCGTGTTCTCTGGGACAGAGATGGTGAGCACAGAGGAGGGAAATTGTGGAGTGTTGTCATTTATGTCCTGTACCTCGATGCGTCCTTCAATGAGTCGTGGGCTCTGGTTTTGTATCAGATCTGTCACTGATACTTCAAACTCCAGGTAGCAGGGCTTACCCTTAGCCAGGGATCGACAGTCCCTTAGGGTCTCTCTGTCTATGGGAATCTCCGTGGTGAAAATGTCTCCCGTCTTTCCATCGACACGGAGGTAAGGGGCGCCCACCTCCAGCTTGTAGAGGTGACCAGAGTCTGGCAGGCCCTGGTCTGCTGCCAGGCTCCCGATGAGAGTGTTGGGAGGCTGCTCCTCCTGGACCCGGTACAGGATACTGCCGTCAGCAGAGCCACAGTGCAGCACCAGGACCCAGAAGACTACTACTCGTAAATTCAGTTCCATTAGTTCATCAGAAGATCTGCCTGCAAAATGACAAAGAGTATTTGTGTCAAACTGTTGTTTGCTCTGGCTCAAGGACAAACCTTTTAAGTTTTTTCACATCTAGGATCCCTCTCTGGTCTATAGTGGAGGTCTCTTTGCATTTGTATAAACCTTTTGTTTTCCTTTTTAAAAATTAATTCTCTCTATGCGTATTTACTATATGTATCTGTGTATATGCATACTGTATATGTATTTTTTTATTTTATTAATTATTTAGATATTTTATTTAGTTTGTTTATTTTGTTTTGGGCTCTCATGTGTGGAGAATGTGTTCTGTGTTAAGGGTGAGTTGGAAAAGAAGGTACATATCTGTATTAAGCTTCTTAATCCTTGAATGTTTGACCCTTTGGAAATCAATAAATATACTCTGCTGTTGTTTCCTTTTGGATATCATGTGTGCAGGTTTGTGCCTGTAGAATGAAAAAAAAAAAATAGTGCAGCTGGAGAATGACAGGACAGGCCGCTGCCAAGGACTCAGCCTACATGGGGCGCATGATTCACCCGGTGAGCTAAAGGTTGCCCCCCAATTGCTTCGTTCTTATTATAAAGTTAAAAACACAGAACTCACACCAACAAGTCAGACAAGAGTGATACATGTAGTCAGCAGAAAAACAAACTGTCTTCAGTGTTTTGTTCTGTTATAACTCTGTAAAATGAGTTATTTTTGTCAATAAGTAGTACCAAAATCTACAGCAGGCCTCGAAGCAGAATATAATAATTAGTCAAAAATAACAACACAAAAGTGCAATCATAACTATTTCTCAGCCCCGTTTCTTTTCTGTCCCAGAGCTTCAATATCTTCAGTGAACGTCTCTGCTTTACAAATTGCATGTAGAAATTATTGTAGGAACAAGAGATTGTATCTTGTGAGCTTACACACAAAACAAACTCGAGGGCCGGTGTGGATTGCATTGTTTCAGCTGCGTAATCAAATAAAAGTGTAATACAAAATCCGATTGCCTAAGAGACTCATTATTTTGGTATTACGCTGCTCGACATTGAGCGGTGAAACAATGTAGCTCAAAACAAGTAACCTTTGGTATAAAACATACCCTGAGACATAAATCCTTACGAACTTGCCAAGATAGTGTCCGCTGGCAAAGTCGAACTGATCTATTTCATTACCACAATGGCCTCTAACAACAAGCGCTCGCATACTGAGGGTCGTGGAGGCAATCAGGGCATTTCTTCTCACGCCGATTATGCAATTTGGCCGTTATTATCACACGCAGCTTGAAACAATGCACAATGCAGAAATTCCCATCTACGCTCCATTGCTACTGGCTAGCTCAAACACTGTAATGATTATGTTTGATTTTGAACCTTTCAACTCTGTAATTACGACCCATTATTTTAGTGTCTTCTTTGATCTGTATTCCCTCCAGCTAAAGAATTCTGGCTTTTTTTTATGCTACAGTGAGTTTAGACGATAATTATTTCCTCTGTGTGAGTGTGTGTAGACTTCTGTTGGTAATTGGAATGATAACAGATGTTGAGGTTAAGTATCAAGGTCCAGAGCTCTGGAAAAGTTATTGGAGGCAACATTTTACCAGTTTTGAATGTGCATGTGGCGCATCTATGAGTCTGCAACATCCCATCCCTTTTAGTGAAATAGTAATTTAACCCAAAACTTTTGGTTGAAGTGCCTCTTCCCTGGGAATTTAAAAAATATGTAGAATTCAAATTGGGGCTGTCAGAGTTGCGCCAGTGATTTCCTTAACGTATAAAAACAACTTGCGATTTTTAGGTTGTAGTGTTTCATATACTGACGTTATATGAAAGTAGTAAACCTAAAGAATCCAGTTGTACCAACTATGTCATACTAGCTTGTCACGAACAAGGACAAATAACGCTCCAAACTTCAACAAATTTTCATGAGGCCATGTACAGAAGGGTCCCTTGACCTCTGACCTTAAGATATGTAAATGAATATGGGTTCTCTGGGTACCCACGAGTCTCCCCTTTACAGACGTGCTCACTTTATGATAATCACATGCAGTTTGGGGCAAGTCATAGTCAAGTCAGCACACTGACACACTGACAGCTGTTGCTGCCTGTTGGGCTGCAGTTTACCATGTTATGATTTGAGCATATTTTAATGCTAAATGTAGTAAGTGTGAGGACAATATTTGTCATTGTTTTGTGTTTTAAATTGATTTACAATTATAAACATATCTGCACATACATTTACATAAAGTAAGCATATCTACTCACTCCCATGTTGATTAGTACTGAGTATTAAATACTTGAAAAATCTCCCTTTAAGGTACATTTGGAACAGATTAAAAGTGTGCAATTCATTCGTGATTAATCGCGATGAACTATGGATAATCTTGCGATTAATTGCAATTAAATATTTAAATTGATTGATATCAAAAAGGATGCCTTTCAATGTATACAAACCCAATTTTGCCAGAGTTTTAAATACTTGACAATTCTCCCTTTAAGGTACATTAAGAACAGATGAAAATGTGAGTTTAACTTGTGATTAACTATGGACAATTGTGATTAATCACAATTAAATATTCCAAAAGATTGACAACCTTAATTCAAATACTTTGCAATAAAATGTCAAGCTTTGGACCTGAATCCATCAACAGTACTACTAAAAACCAATACAGATTGTTTTTCAGCTGAAAAAGTGTCTTGGAGGTTTGGTTACTCTTTAAAAAGTGATGTGTAGTTGAAGCAATAGGGCTAACCTCGACCAGAGAAATTCTTAGTCAACTCATACACTCATACAATTTTGTCAGTTAATCAATTAGTTGATTTAATCAGCAGCTGTAAAGTTAAATTTCTCCACAAAGAATCACCACTTTAAACCTTGTGTTTACCAGCGATGTGTTCATAAGTTTCATGCATGCGTAAAAAATCACTAATTGACTAAAGAAATCTTAATTGACTAAGACCAAAATGACAGATGAGTTGACTAAGAGGGGGCAGCCCCAGAAGCATTACGTTAACACAGAAGAACATAACTAGAAAAAAAAAAGGAGTACAGGTAGTGGATCTAATATTGGCCGGTACCCCGAGGGACCCTCAGGGGAAAATAAGCGAGATCAGTGCAACCTTAGTTGTGCGGTTGTGAGACAGATGAACATGGTCGAATGGTGTTAGTCTGAGCTCAAATCACTACATTCTGCATGAAACAGTGCTGCAGAGAGGAGCAAAACAAATGTGTATTAAGCGAGACAGCAGAACACAAATATACAGAAATCCAATGAGAAATCCAATTCCTTTTGAATACATTAAAATTGGAAGTGCAGGTTATTGATGCACTAATTGCTCGGTTATCGACGTGTCCCTTTTTACATTTGCAGGGGGAGCCTCGAGTCAATGTGGCGTGAACGGTGAGTGCGTCCATGTGTACAGAGTGCAAAAAAAGAGGCAGGCAGGAGTAAAAACATAATCAGCGGATACACTCCGAAATACGTTTTTTTATACCTACAGCTGACAGCTGACATCGCAACATCCTGACATAAAGTAAAGGTCATTCTAAATCTAATTGTAAATTACTCCTATTGCTGACCTCTCTTTAACACAAGCGCTTGTAAAAGGGTACGTTAAATAAAGACAATAGATTTTCTCACATTGCCATTTGAATAATGTGATCATACTCTTACAGGTCCAAAATGTTCCGGTCACATGATATCTGCTTCTTCGTTCTTGACACTTTCTTTGTCTCTTTAAATAAATAAATAAACAAATAAATGTGCACTGTTGAATTTAAGTTTGCCATTTTTCTTTTTTAATACAATGTCCACCATAATTAATGTCATAACGTTTTGTTTGTCTGTGACTGTCCCCCTGCCATTACAGCCACTTCGAGAATGAATAGGCGTGCTCTGATAGTGACATGATTGTTATGGTTGATGACACTCATGACTTAATGTCTTCCAGTTGGCCTCACGCCTGTCCTCCAGATGGCACCGTGCCTGGCAGCCACAGCCAATTGGTGTTCTTCTTTTCCTTTGTTTGCACTGACATTAAAATTTATGTTGTTTGTGAAATATGCATTTTGCCATCACTCACTGAGGATCTCTTATCATTTGAATATTATTGACACTGTGCCTTTGGGCTTCTATTTCGCATGTCTCAGCTATCTCACGAATATTTTATCAAAAGCTTGACAGCATCTTTCTTTCTTTCTTTAATCCTTCAACTCCAGGCACTATGAGGTGGTGGTGATGGGGAACAGGGGGCGCTGAGATTTTTTTTTTTTTTTTTTACTACTGCACGTCTCACTATTGTTCACTACCTGTGCGGCCAAACGGATGAATTAGAGCTGCTGAACACAACTAGGCGTGACATTTCCTGCGTCTCAGCGTTTTTTACTCTGAAAAACTTGGTTATCATCTGCCACCCCAGATGGTGTGGTAGACCCACAAGACTACAAGCTGATTCAAGCAGATCGCGATACATAACTCAGCAGAAAATCAAAAGGGAGGAACAACAATTTAGTTCTTCCAGTGTGCGTTTCAACTCAGTCATACTGTAGTCCTGGTCGACCGCTCTAACCACTACGGACATAAGAACGCCAGCGTGGAGCAAATACTTGAACCAAGTAGTATAGAAGCAAAGAGATGAAACCGCTGTGGTTGCACTGCCGCCATTTGGGACTGAAAACACTAATGAGTCCATGACTGTATAAAGAGATGTCTGTAAATCAGAGGATCATTTTGTTTGAGGTAAATCAACTTCCCAGTATGAACATTTAAATAGCCCACGTTTAAATCATATCCGAAAAGTTGAAAAATTCACTAACAGCCATTCCAGAGTTATTTACCTCAGTATAATGAACATGCATCTGAGCCACAGGTCGCCGCCGTGCACCTTCATATGACATGACTGGTTCTGCCAGCTTCCTGCTAGCTGCATGCCGCTGTAATAATGGATATATTGGCTGTAATTCATTATTTACTTATTTTTATTATGTCATAATACACCCATGGCTGTATACAGTCAGCCTGTACCATGGTGGATGTATTAACGTCTCTGTTCCCAAACAACCGACTATCGGCTACTAGCTAGTAGCATGACAGAAAGAGAATTTAATGTAGTCGTAGGCTATTTACTAACACGTAGGGAAAAAGCACAGGGCACATCCTCTAATACATCCATGGTCTGTGGTCAATTGGACATTGATTTTGGAGGTCTTTGATATGAAAGTTTGAGACTGCTCTCAAAATCTGTCTGATGGATTTTTCTAACTTTAATTATGTCCAACACTCCTTTTATGCTCCTCTGGGAATCAGCTGGGAAAAACTTTAATAAATAAATAAGTAAGTAATTAGTTATAATAGTGTGCATATTTTTAGTATTTTTTCTGTTCAATACTGGAAATTTCGGAAGAGACATTAAATATATGACATGTTTGATATATTACTTTTGTGAGTCACTTTGTAGGCAAACATTTTAATGGTGCCCGGTTGCTTTCAGTCCAAAATGGCGGAGGTGTAGCTCTGCTGCTGGGCACTGACATTGCAATGGAAAGAAGAGCTGACTTTCACTTGTTAGCAATATATGTTCTTTGCTAGAACTGGATCAAGCATCGCAACACTGATATCTCCAGGAAGTAAAAGGCTAAGGAGGCGAAATCCTTGTCTGTTAAACATCTGTGGCAGCACGGTGGCGTTTAACTGTCAAAGTCACTGCAGAAACTTTGTATATCTGTGCTCTGACTACCCATTACAACTAGCAAACCGCACCTACTTTGTGGCAGCTACACCACAGGACAACTGGCTAATGCCCAGGTGACCCCTACTGACACTACAAGTTGTATGAGCGCAGCACACACTGTACTTCCTTAACTCAGGGCTTTTAGGGCTCTGTACGGCCTTGAGGGCTCATACTGCAGAAAGCATCCTGCACAAATAGACAAACCAACAAACACACTGACATCTACGGAGGAGCAACAAACATTCTGAAGAAATAGCTTCCCAAATACACTCAAGGCATCCACAGTCTTACCGAGGAGAGAACTTTAACTCTACCAGTGAAGCAGCATTCAGCACATTGCCTCACGCTGTGATCATGCGATGGTCCAGATGGTTCCAACATAGAGGAAAAACTAAAGGCAGCCTGTACCACAGTATGGAGGTGGACCTTCAAAGACCGTCTCAAACTGCCTGATAGTCCATACAGCTCCTGTGAAGACGTTTAACTTTACAACAAAGAATATAAGCAAAACTGCTCAGTAACTGAGTTTAATACCCCTACGAAGGTGCCAAGTCTGGGTACAAGACCGGACTGGAGAGTCCATGTCTCATGACTCATTCTTAGCATGGCAATCAACCCTGAAGACTCAAAAACTGCAGGAGAAACTCACTCAAGCACACCTTCACCTGCCAATGACCTCCATAGATAAGAGTGGCTCGAAGAGAGCATGGAAAATGATTGTCACTCTGGCCCACCGTGTCACCCGCGAGTCTGTTGACACTTCTGTTGAAGTTTCACTGAAATGCAGAAGTGTTTGACGTATGACTGGATGGCTGAAAATATATTTACTGCAAGCTATTGCTACTAAAAAGAGACAAAAGATGCATAATATATGTATATATGCATATATACTATATTCTTCTTAGGGTTGCCCCTTCTTTGTCAATTAGTCGACTAATCGTTCGTTTTGACCTTAGTCAACTAAGATTTCTTTAGTTGATTAACCTTTTTTTTTTTTTTTTTTGCTTTTTTTCATTCTGAATGTCTTATTTCCAAAAACACATATGAGCACAGCTCTGGTAAACAAAGTGGTGCTTTTGTGTGATTTTTTGTGGAGAAATTCGGATTCACAGATCTGTCGATTAAATCAACTAACCAATTAGCCAACAAAATCATTAGGGATGCACCGACACCGGATCGTATATCCGGCCAACAGTGACTCAAATAATTGGATCAGCTATCAATGACAACTGTGCCAATCTATTAAATTCAATTCTATATTTCTCTACTATATAAATTACATACTGGAATTTTAATTCATGTTTAATTTTTTACCAATTTGTTGCAGCATTAAAATAATTTACATCTGAATTGTAATTCCTGTTAATTTTTATGATTTTTTTTGCCAAGTTGCTGGTGTACGATTAATTATTTTAATAATGTACAATCCAATGAATTTGTATGTATGTATCTATTTGTTCCATTTTGTTTTACATAGTTAGGAAAGCAATGTGAATGTGAATTTCTCCACTGTGGGACTAATAAAGGAATGTCTTATCTTATCTTATCTTAAGTCAAACCTTATGAGTTTTTACACCTCAAAGAATGATGCAGTCACTTCCACACAGTGAGGCATACAGCTCATTAATTGAACACAGGTATCGGATCGGTATCGGCCGATACCCAAAGCCCAGGTATCGCTGTCGGTATCAGGACAGAAAGAGTCAGATCGCTGCATCCCTAAAAATCATATTAATGTTAATGTTAATCATGTTAATCAACTCAGAATTCTTTGGTTGCCCTAATGCTTCTTATAGCGTTTTGAAAACTGTCACCAGCACACCTTTCTCCACTACAAACGCATATTTTTGTTTATACAACCTGTTAAAAATGAAAGAAAAGAGGATTTGTTTTGTTAAAAAACAAAATATGCAAAGGAGGACAAAGTTAAGAGTAAAAGCATCCACAATCAGAATACGGGAGTAGCTGAATCAACTTCAAAAGGAACAGAGAGAAGACTTGAATTTCACCATCGGATGCAGAAATACGGGGATGTCGCTTCATATTGTGGCTCTCTTCCTTCTGATCTCTCCCTAGCCCCGTGGATCTACCCATTTCCTGCAATGCCATTTTGAATGACAGCGAACTCCCAAATTCCTCCTAGCAACTGCCGACAATCCTCCATCCCTCCACCTCTCCCTAAAGGCTCAGTGCCAGCGCTGCTGCTCTGCTCCTCACAGAGGAGAGGGGAAAGCTAAACATCAGTCAAACTGCAACAGGTCTGATTGAGTCTCACCTGGAGCCCTCACACAGTGCACCACCCAGCTGACCCCGTGAGAGAACATTTCAACTTCTACAGGTCTACAATCACTGACCCTACACAGTTGGTCTTATTCCCAAGAGGGACATAGCTTTCTGCCTTAATGAGGTCAGGGGTGCTGCACCCAAACATAACCATGACCTCTGAAAAACTGGTGCCATCCTAGCTCACAAACACTGCAAACCCACTCCTCTACCACCTGGAGCTGTTTGCATGCTGTCAGTGGACAATGCAGAAATATCTGCACCTACGTTTGGATCATTTTCATTCGCTCTGACTTTGAAAACCAGCGTCCTAAAACTGCTCCGCATGTGTTTTGCCAAAAACCTTTTGCACCACAGGCAGTTGTCAAACTGTCTCCGGGAATGTTGACATTTCATAGTCGGGAGGAAAGAAAAATATAAGGGTAACAGTGCACTCTAAGGTAAGTGTTATGACTTTCATTCGGAGGACAAAAAAAAATGGTTGGGCACAACGCATCCATATTAATTGAATCTTAAAAGCAATGTGGTTAGGAGAAAAATGTCACACAGTCTGGACCAGTAAATCCTGTTTTGACATTATATCAGTTCCCACTGTTGATGATTATAAGGGGCAATATAACATAATATAAAAGTACAAAGACTGAATGTGAATGAACAGGAATTTTGTGTAGAAAGATGCATAAAAGGTACAAAAGCAGTTTTTAAAGTTGTGTAAAGTCTGTAATGACCAACCTGTATGTCATCAGTTACAGCTCAGAAAAATGAATAACATTAATCTATCATCATCATCTAATTCATACTTGCGACATGAATGTTTCACCATTTGTTTGTAAAGAAAAATAGTTTCTAGGGCTGTCAGAGTTAACGCAATAACATGTAAACCACTAATTTCTTTTCTTTAATGCCAAAAATTTCTTTAATGCATTAACACACTCGACCATTCTCATGTTATACTAGCCTGTCGGGCAGCAGGTTAAATAACGCTCTAAACTTGCACTACATTTTGGTGAGGAAAAACTGTCATGGCCATTTTAAAAGGGGGCCCTTGACCTCTGACCTCAAGATACGTGAATGAAAATGCGTTCTATGGGTACCCACGAGTCTCCCCTTTACAGACATGCCCACTTTATAATACTCATATGCAGGCCACTGAGCAACGCAAACAGCGATACCACGGTTTTGCACTCGAAGGGGAAGTTGTAATCAGTTGGTTGTAATTTGCAATCACACCACTAGATGCAACCAAATCCTACACAAAGCTTTAAAAAAAAAGGCTTGAGAAAAAAATTAATAATTAATAATTAATGGCAAAAGTTCATCAAACTACATTTCTGTTAATTGACAACAATATACTACTTTAAATTGATTGCATTCCCATAAACGAGGCTTGAAAAGTAAATTAAGAGTCAAGTGTCAGAGTTAATGTGTGTTAATTCCGGTTCTCCTTTCTCCCCCTCTTTATGAGTAGGGCCCCCCCCCCCCCTGGTTCCCTCCCCGCCCCCCCCCCCCCCCTCCCCCCCCCCCCCCTCCCCTTCCCCCCCTTTTTTTTCCTTTCGGGCTTACCGTCCCCCCCTTCCCCACCCCCCCCCTACAACTGAGCTCTCCCCCCGTGTGTTTTAATGCCACTTTATTTCTTAAACGCATTAGCACAACTTTTTAAGGTTTTTTAGGTTGTAGTGGGCTCAGTTTTAAAGCTAGTGAAGATAATAGCATCACTGGTACCAACCTTGTCATACTAGCTTGTCATGAAGGAGGTTAAATAACGCTCCAAACTTGTGCTAAATTTTGGCGAGGAAATATGACGTGGTCATTTTCAAAGGGGTCCCTTGACTGGAGTCTCCCCTTTACAGACATGCCCCCTTTATGATAATCACATGCAGTTTGGGGCGAGTCATAGTCAAGACAGCACACTGACACACTGACAGCTGTTGTTGCCTGTTGCAGTTTGCCATGTTATGATTAGAGCATGTTTTTTTATGCTAAATATTCATCATTATTTTGTGTTGTTAACTGATTTACAATAATACATATACAGTATACACACATTTGCAAAAAAGCAAGCATATTTGTCCACTCTCATGTTGATAAGAGTATTAAATACTTGACAAATCTTACTTTAAAATACATTTTGAACAAGTAAAAAAAGAGCGATTCATTTGTGATTAATCATAGACAATCATGCGATTAAATATTTTAATTGAGTGACATCCCTAGTTAATGATCATAAGGTGGGAAATATATGTCTAAGTATAAAGACTAACTTTGAATGAATAGACATTCTACGTAGGAGATACATTTGAAAAATATATGAAAAGTACAAAAGCAGTAGTTTAAAAGTGTGTAAATTATGTAATGACCAGACATTATTCATCAGTTATAGATCAGCAAAATTAATAACATCAGTCTATCACCATCTATTTCCTGCAATGTGACATCAGCATTTCACCATTTGTTTGGTGAAGTAAGTGAAATATCTTCCAAATATTTTTCAAAGTGGCATTGAAAGAGATCAAAAGTATGAGCTGCGCCAGATTTATCTTGACGTGGGTTAACTGAGAAAGGAAGATAAAGATGCGTGTGGTTGCACATATGTGAGTGTTGTCAGGATTCATTAAAAAAAAAAAAAAGTATGTAAAGAAATGAACAATATAATTGTGTTGCAGAGCATGTGCGCCTGTCCTGGTTACCATAGAGACAGACTATCTACTGACTGAGTCAACACAGTGACTGACTGGGTGACACTTGCTCTTTAAGTTGACCGCTCCACAGGTCGGGCAGGAATGAGTCACGCGTAGAATCAACAGAGGCATAATTGTAAAATTAATAATATGTCAAAGGTTTGCGGTTGTGTCTGGGGGGACAAAAATCATTAGAGTATAAGAATGACGACTATGATCCAGCAGCTCCTCTGCAGAAGCTGAATTTTCACCTGTTAACTTGGTACGAATCAAGCTCATGAATGTCTACTACTGTATATAACGTGATCTGCTCTGCTTCGCTGGAGTGTGGAAAGATAACGGATGATGTAATGATTTTCTCAACTGAGGTGATTTGATGTATTGGCTGACTCTGCGCCTTTAGCTAGTATAACAGGTAAAAGCCATTACCCTCCCACCAGCATGATTTATGATGGGTAGCATCACAGCTTAGGTCTCCTTACAGTTGGTCTACCAACAGAATTTACTGCAAAATGTTACTTCTAGAGACAGTAAACCCCGGCTATTGGTAGTGAGAAGGCAATGGCCTTTGGATGGGAGAGTTTAGCTATTTGTGCAGCTTGCTCCACACAAAAACACTGATGAAGGGTCAATCCTGCCACAAAAATACCATTAAATGCACTGAGGTCTAAGAGAGCGGCATTAAGACAGTCTTTAAAGGGAGATGTGAACATACTGACAGGTCGTGTACTTTATAATCCCTGTGCATGTGACTGAAACCAGATTTCAAGCTCTCAAGTTCAAATAACTGTTTGAGCGGTCGTGTCAGAAAGCCCCACTTGAGCCCTTTTGGTGATTTGATATGTTTACCAGACGGCAAACAGGAAGCCTTCCTGCAGAAACTCCATTATATGACACAATGCATGTTAGAGGAAAGTGAAGCCTAGCTAGCTAGATAGATAGATAGATAGATAGATAGATGGCTCAGCTTTAAAGCTAGAGTGAAGGTACTTATGCTTCATATGGAATTAAAAAACCAAAGGAATACATTGCTACCCACCATGTCATACTAGCACGTCACAAAGGAGGCTAAATAATGCTCCAAAGTTAGGCTAAATTTTGGCGAGAAAAGCTGTCGTGGCCATTTTCAAAGTGATCCCTTGACCTCTGACCTCAAGATATGTGAATGAAAATGGGTTTTCTGGGTATCCACCAGTCTCCCCTGTACAGACATGACCACTTTATGATAATCACATGCAGTTTGGGGCAAGTCATAGTCAAGTCAGCACACTGACACACTGACAGCTGTTGTTGCCTGTTGGGCTGCAGTTTACCATGTTACGAGTGGAGCATATTTTTTGATGCTAAATGTAGTACCTGTGATGGTTTCTAGACAATATTTGTTGTTGTTTCGTGTTTTTAATTGATTTCCAATAATACATATACATACATTTGCATAAAGCAGCATACTTGCCCACTCCCATGTTGATAAGAGTATTAACAAATCTCCCTTTAAGGTACATTTTGAACATAAATAATGTGTGATTAATCAGAATCAATCATGGACAATCATGCAATTAATCGTGATTAAATATTTTAATGGACTGACAGCCCTAACAGACAGATAAATTATTGGCAGAACTAATAGTTAAGCATGCCTTTTTTCCAAACTCCCATCTCAACTGCTTCACTTGTATCACCCCATTCATCAGGTTTATGTCTTCAAGACAGTTTACCAGATATGAGTATAGAACTGGGTTATCAGGCCTGTTTTGATCTGCTGTGTTTTGACGGCCTCGTAGCCTACAGTATGTGTGGGAACTTCGACTATTAAAATGTGCCTGGTGGTCGCTGGAGTGGCGAGAAACAACACCCCGGACTCTCGCTGGAGAGAGCAGGAGAGATTACCCGCTGATCAGAGATGCTTTTTTCCCCTTCTTCCTCCTGTTATAGGCGCTAATCTCTCCATATAGGAAAAAATGCCGATTAGTTCTTAACATGGCTGGCTATACGTCAGAATTATCTGCGCAAAAAAAAAAAAAAAACATGCTCCAAATAAAGATCCGGTAATGAAGGCAATTAGTATGATGTTTGGAGCTCGTAAAGAAATGACGAGGAAGGGATGATACGGATGGATCTTCTGCTTCACGGGATCATAATGGTGTAATAAGATGCAATTAGCCGATCGCCAGCACGCATCAGAATGAAGGGTATGCACTTATATTCTAGGTGAAGTGCGATGATATGCAGACTTAATGACTTAATGCCATTACGCACGGAGGATAAAACTCTCCTCGGATGCGTTTAAATTGCAATGCATCGTCTTATCAATCACGTAGCGCGTCATTATTGTGGGTGACATATGCGCCTTTCTATCGCCGCGTCCTATCAACCTGTAACACCGAGCCGCTGCTCTATCGGCTCGCCGATTATTAAGTGCACCGCGGACAACTTGTTGTAGACTCGAAACAGTTTATTTGTGCCGTGGCATGGGTTGTTATATACCATTTCAAGTCTGGATGCTTTCCAAAAGAAACTTCGCAACCAATCAAAACAACTTTCTGGATTAAATCTTGCGGTTTAAATTTCAGTACCTGAGCCGGAGACTTCTCTATGAGCGCTTTGTCGCGTCGCCAACCCGCCCGCAGCCAGCCGATACGTCCACTGGTGATCCCAGAGGCAGGTGTCTATAACCCTCAAACCTCCGTCACGTCCAAAAGAACTTCAGCACCCGCAAAAATCCATTCACAGCGTTTGCAACTTTACGCATCAAAATTCAGGATTATGTGTCCACCCGTCCGGTCTTGTTGAACAAATTCAGATTTATGTCCGTGAAAATAAAATCTCAGAAGTTATGAGATTATTTTTATGGTAGAGCGGGAAAACGAGGAGTCTCATTCCACAGGGGGTAGCCAACTGTGTGCCATGTCCAATCCTCAATAACTGATCCCTGCCAAGATATGCACTCGTTGGCGCATCCCTTTGGTCCAAGTTTCTCGTGCGCTTCCCTCCCCGCGATAGAAGAAGTAGCCTCGAACAGCACCCTGAGGACGCACTGGGTGTCTAAACGATGGTCATTTCTGCAAAACGTAGCAGCTAAGCGGTCCTAAACAAGAAGCCCATCTGAAGCGTTTCCAGAGAGCAAGTGGTGAGATGCCGTGGGTAGGTTAGTTGCTCCCCTCTCTCTCCCTCTCCCTCTCTTCTCTCTACTCATCAGAGCGTGGGAGGAGGTGGGGCTCCCATCCACCGCAGCAGCAGCAGCAGCAGCAACTTCACACTCAACATCACATTATACCCGGGCTGCCTACCAGGAAATTGTGCGATTCCTACAGTTTAAGGAGATCTCATCAAACTGGGTCACCTCAAAAGGGGGGAATTCACCTTTATTCACTATCATGCAGCCGGCGCATGTGATACACGTCCTGTTATTCTCGCTGCTTCTGATTGTACGAAATGAACTGAGTGTAGAAACTGCCAAAATTTGGTGTAACAGGTAGGCTGCACTGACAGTTTACTTGTTGATATGCATTCCATGTTGCAAAATGAATGGCCTAAAATGGAAGCTGGGTGGCCACTATTTATTCATTTGGCGCCACCCTCAGGCGGTTTTAATAAGGAAGGGGGGAAATTACATCAGCTGAGGATGCATTGAATGGTGCTTGATGTTGAAGTAATGCACGTTAGATCTTTTGTTTTTGCCAGTGAAGACAATGGAAATGCTGTTATTAGTATGAACTAGTTGTGCATAACATCATCTGTCAAAACTGCAGCAGTGTAATTAAAAAAAAAAACAACAACGCTTTTAGCTCTGGGCTATAAATCAGCATGGCTCAGCAGGGAGCGAAATCCATCCCACGCCACAGTTGTTCTCCCTTTCTTCCACAACACTGATGTCAGTGATCATAACTGCTTCGGAATAAGCAACGGACCGGGAGCAGTGAGTCAAAAGCGGGGTTTTGTCACAAAGGAGAGCCTTAAGCAATCACCTCCGGAGAAAACTTGATTCGCTATCTTCCCCGGCCATTCTGAGGCAAGAGTTTATCAGAGTGTTTCCAGTCTGTGATCCTTTACTCCTCCCCCATCTCTCATTAGCTGCAAACACACAGCTGTTGGGCTACCTCTCCAGGGCTCCCATTAAGGGCTGCCACTCAGGCTTACAGTGTCCCTGAGCCAATCATATTAGAGCTCCCGCCCACGCACTGCCACTGCTATGCTGCTCTTCAGCAGCCATACTAATAACGTTTAAGTATTTTCACAGGTGGCCCATAAGTCGCCTGAGAAGTGAGCAGGTAGGAAGAGAGGAAAAACAATATAAGTTGGCATTTCTATGTATATAACAGTAACAGAAAATAAATAAATATAATTAGGGAAGTTAGAGTCCAACAGTGAGTGACAAATCATTTGAGCCAACTCATTAGATTTCATATAGGGCCGTCAATCAATCAAAGATATTCCATAGTTTTTTAATAGGAAATTAGTCATACATTCTTATACTGTATATTTATTATTTAAACGCAATTACCAAAACAAAACAATGATAAATAATGTCCAGAAACCATCACAGCTACTGCGTTTAGCATAAAGAAATATGCTCAAATCATAACATGGCAAACTGAAGCCCAACAGGCAACAACAGCTGTGCGTGTGCCCAAACTGCATGTGGTTATCATAAAGTGGGCATGTCTGTGAAGGGGAGACTCGTTGGTACCCACAGAACTCATTTTCATTTACATATCTTGAGGTCAGAGGTCAAGGGATTCCTTTGAAATTGATACACCAGTTTTTCCTTTAGTGCAAGTTCGGAGCCTCCGGTAACCTCCTTCGTGAAAAGCTAGTGCAACGTGGTTGGTACCGATGGATTCCTTAGGTTTTTGATGCCAGTAGCATTTTCACTAGCTTTAAAACGGAGCCCACTACAACCTCAAAATCGCAAGTTGCGTTAATGAGTTAAAGAAATTAGCGGCATTAAAACACATTAACTTTGACAGCCTATTATTTATTTATGGGATTGCAAACAATTTAAATCAGAATAGTCTTGTCAGTTAACAGAAATGAAGTTTGATGATTTTTTGTCATTAAATCAATTTTTCTTTCAAGCTTTTTTAAGTTTTTAAAAGGATTTGGCGGCATCTAGTGGTGTGGTTGCAGATTGCAACCAACTGATGACAACTTCCGCTCTGATTACAAAACTACAAAAACCGTGGTATCCCTGTTTGCCTTGCTCAGTGGCCATCCTTGCCGTGATAATACAATTTTCGGACGGTTTTGCACTCTGTGGCTCACGTTACTGCTGTTTAAATAGTACGTTGGAGAACTACGGTGGTGTACAGGCAATATAAAAAAGCACAACGCCCTTCGATCTGTGCGACATGGCGGACACTGTGAAGCATACCGGCTTTAGATACGAAGGGATCATTGCAAGCTAACAAAAACACAATTCTTAGTTTCAGGTGATTATACACTAATGAAAACATAGTTATGAATATTATAATCCATTTCTGCTAATAGATCCCCTGATATGTTACACACTGTCCATTTAATTTTTCTTTCAAGCTTCTCTATTTAATTAATCACACCATACATATTTAAGGCAGTGTTTCAAGATAACCACACTTACACTGACTGTATGTATTGTCAACTTAATTATATTAAAGCTACGTGGTGTTTGAAGAATTCATCTATTGAAGTCAGTGCATTTCTAAACCAAACAGCAGACTGAGAGACTGAGGCCGTGTTTCCACACTGAGTTGTCAGTTTCAGGTGTAACTGAGTGTGGGCTGAAATCCTGCTTTATTTGATGCCTTTATTCGTCAGTTTAAAGAGCGCAGGCCTGTTTGATTCCCACTCACCTTTTCCTTGTGGCCATATTTGAATATGAGAGGTAAAACGAGGACAAGGCAAGGGTAATCAGTGCATCAGAACAAAGGCATGAGCATGCCCTCAAACTCTCCCAAATTCCCCAAAAGAGTCTGCCCACCATGCTGTATCTGGCCAGCATATTGTCTGTGGCCAGTTCCCTGAATATTACAGCCTCATACTTTGATGAGGAACAGATTTTTTTCCAAATCTGCTTTAGTCATGTAAACACATGCAATTAAGCATTTGGCCAGTTTTTCCTCAAAGATGAAAAACTATGTTTATGAGACCTGTCTCCATTTGCGTCAGCTGACGGTGAAAACTTTGAAGCTCGGCATGCTTGAATACTCTGCAGGCAGACAGAATGTTCCACGTCTAAGCTTGTGGTTTGTGTGCTACTGCGGCGGCACACAACAACAACACGTGAATGTGATCTGTATACATTTACATCTATTCTCTTATCGCATACCACACCTGGAGCACCTTGCCTCCCCTCACAAACTTTCACAGGAGGTATATACAGAGAGAAGGAAAACACAAAGATACACACACATACTGTATGTAGCATACACATCTAAAGAGAGGAAAATGAGGGCGAAGAAAACACGTCTTAAAAAAAAACTGCAGCATAAGTCGTCAGTTTAAATCCACGCTCAATGAAAAATGGGCAAAAACCTGCTGCTGCACTGCTCCCTATAGGTACAAAATGTTAACGAATGCCTTACCTCTGCTCACATCCCAGCCACTGACGGCACGGCAGGCGTTTTGCCTTTGACAGCTGATTAAAAACACCCACTGTGACATCATGGGGTGTGGCCAGACGTAAAACAGCATTTAAGCCCCACAGGCATCCATCAGTGCAGCAGCATCTTTCTGCTGTATGTGATTTGGCACAAATTTACTCTTTAAATGTCACCACGATAAAAACAGAGTCTGGAATACATCATCCTCAACTATGAAGAGAAACAGACACCGAGTTGAAGAACGTGTTGCATTCAAATTTGTAGCACATCCACTTGTGGAACAGGAGCAGTTACGGATGGGTAAACCGAGGGATATAAGGAGCAGCGATGCGAGAAGGAAACTTTATGATTCTTGAGGTACTCAGCCCCGAGGCAAAGCCCGGCAACACAGAGTCAGTACTTTATGAAGCACTGACGTACTGTACATCTGATTAGTGAAGAGTTTCATCACCATTGATTGAAATTAGGTTTCCATTTACTTTGAATCTATACAACTTGAAAAGAATATCTAATCATATAATATTTCTAAATGCAGGCATTGATTCAGTAATGGGGGTTCTAAGCGTATCTTAAAATGGCAGTCAGGGAATACTGTATGCAACATAAACATTAGTAATTAATATGCTAAATTCAGATCCTTAAATATAACATACAACTTTATGAACTCACTTTTTCAGTGCTTGTGCTCATACATTGATTATCTGGAGTGCATACCAACCCCACAAACTGTGAAATAAGTCAGTCAGTTTTTTTTTTTTTTTTTTTTTTTTTTTGTGGACTGCCTGGATCAGAAAACGTGATTTAAGAAGCCATCCAAATTTGGCTTTGAGTCAAGCCTGCGCAGAATCAATCACCGGAGATCGATGCACAGTGTGTGCCGCTAGATTTGTGTCCAACTTGATACCGACTTGCTCTGACGTCATGCAAACGTGGCAACGGTAACCTCACAAAAATGAGGCGGCTGCAGTTTTTAGAGCCAGGCGCCGTGGTTTCTTTGCACCGACTGTAGGGTATGATGGGAAATGCCCGGCTGTCACCTGATCCGAGGGCTGATTGGCTCAAACACCACGTTTTCTAGCAAGTCCTAATATTTTGTTTAATTCTAATATTTAACACTAGATTATAGACCTTTGGTGTCATGTCGTGCTATGAAGGTTTCCTCTGCTGACAAATATATCTCTGTGGTTGATAATAATAATAATATAGGTTATTTATATAGCACTTACTAAAATGAGTGCTCATTACAAAGCACTTTACCAGGCATACAAAAAAATAAAGGACAGACTCCAATGCCAGATACATGCACATTTCCACATATATCTACAAACAAATGTAAATAAATCCAAGCATGTTCTGCAAACTACAAGTAGCCTACAGATCGGCTCAAACAGGATGTAACTATTCCTGTGACTTCCTGTAAAGGCGGTTGGAAACAGCTGGAATCTGTCCGACTTGACCGCAGCTTTTTGTCATCACCCCCTGCTGCTGCTGCTGCCTGGTCTTGTCTATTTTCCAGGTGAGGTGCAGTTCATCTCAAATGATCAATATATCGCCCACAGCTTGAAGACTACATTTATAAAAGCGCACCATATTGTTCTCGCAAGCCAATCAGAGCAGACTGGGCTTTTTCGGGAGGGGGGTCTTAAAGAAACAGGCGCTAAAACGGAGCGTTTCATACAGAGGGTGAATAAAGTTATATTCACACAGTCATCATGAGAAAAATAAAGTGTTTTTTGAACATTAAAGCATGTAAACATGTTCTAGGAGAAACCCAAAATACAAGAATGAACCTGGAAATGAGCAGGACGTGTCGCCTTGAGGAGTACACTGTAGAGGAGTGATTTTACCTCATTTTACCTCAGTTGCAGGGGTTACATGGAAAGACTGTATGGCACTACTAGTTTGAAAAAGTTACGTTTTGAGTCGGGAAACAATATCCACATAGTGTCCAACAACTTGAACATGAACATTTTGTGTGAAAGCCAGTTGGCAGGCGAACAGCAGAGAGGTCAAAAACAGTTAAACAGTTAAAAGTAACTCATAAATATTTGGCATGTCCAGCTTCTGCCACTCCAAGCAGGCTACAAATGAAAACTGCAGAACTGTTGAATTCAGAGGGATGTACATCCATTCACCATCCTCAGTTTTAACTCCTAGATTTAATTGCAGCATGCATTTATTAGCACGTCTTAAGATTTTATCAGCGGTAGCAGTTTGATCGTAAAAGCAACTCAGCCCAATTTCAGTAAGATTGCCTTCATGTCTAATTCCTCCATTAGCCCCAATCTGCTGTACAATTTATGTAACCTCTTAATAATGTGAGCGTGCATGGGCTAATCAAAACTTTGCTTTTTCTTAGCTGAGCGGATTCTTTCACAATGTCACAGTAAAACTCTTTATACTTGGTATCACTAATTCATTGCACAACTTTAAGCTATAATGCCATTTGCAAGATTTCACAGCGCCGAAGGAAAACAACCACTCAGAGCTGAGGAGTCTCTAAAGCAGCTGTCAGTCACTGCTCGCGAAACTCCAGATCTCCGTTCAAATGGTCAAACTAGGCCGTGATGACTATTTCTCACAAAATGTTTTCAGAAACATATTCTGCTGTTTAGCTGTAAAATGAGAATGTGTTCTCTGGCCGGTGGGCGGTGCTTGGTTTTGGTTTGACTGTTTTCAACATGGCTGTCGGTTCACAAACTTTCTCATTTTACAGCTAAACAGTAACTACAAGATGTTTCTGAAAACACTTGAGGTGAGAAATAGGCATTACAGTAACAGACTACCGATTCATATTTGATCAGTGCTGCCTAGATTGACAGTTTGATTGGAGTTCGCTATTTTCATGAGCAGTGATTGACAGCTGTTAAGACACTGCTCTGCTCCAACTAGGTCTTCATTTGTGAAAGCACTAAGGGGCAGTCAGAGGAACATGATTTTTTTCACAGATTGTCTGCTTCATGCACTACTCTCTGGATATAGTGACCATTTTATAAAAATAACTTTATCATATTTGATCGAAGTTACTGACTGCAGCTTTACAGTTACATTGTGTAGGATCTAACTAGTGAAGTGGTGAAGTGCATCCAAATGAAATGTCTCCCAGGCATGAAGGAGAACTATGGTGGCTAACGTGAAAATGTAAAAATATGAATAGCCCTATCGAGAGCCAGAGTTTGGTTTGTCCGTTCTGGGCTACTAGCTAGACTAGCTAGACGACCCACTCCATGTGTAGATATGAGCGGCTCATTCTGAAGTAACAAAAACCCAATGATTCAGGTGATTATTTTGTATTTATTCCATTCTTGCATTTATATCTAACACACTCAATAGATCCCACTTCTTAGCATTTTATATTTACATATTTCCACTGTGGTTACATCGCTTAATGCATGTTTTAATGCAAATATTTGTACATATTTCTTATTATCTCATTTCTTATTTTCATTTCCTATTATTTACTTATGTTTTGCTTAGGGCTGTTAATCGATCAAAATATTTAAATGCTTTTAATTGCATGATTGTCCATAGTTAATCGCAATTAGTCAAAAATGAATCACACATTATTTATCTGTTCAAAATGTACCTTATGGGTGATTTGTATTTTAGTAGTTAATACTCTTCATCTTCACTAATCATTCATTCATTATTAGAAATCAATGACTAACATAAAACAGTGCCAAATATTGTTCAGAAACCCTCACAGGTACTGCATTAGCATAAAAAATATGCTCAAATCATAACATGGTAAACTGCAGCCCACAAGGCAACAACAGCTGTCAGTGTGTCAGTGTGCTGACTTGACTATGACTTGATCCACACTGCATGTGATTATCATAAAGTGGGCATGTCTGTAAAGGGGAGACTCGTGGGTACCCACAGAACCCATTTTCAGGTCAAGGAACCACTTTGAAAATGGCCATGCCAGCTTTTTCTTGCCAAAGTTTAGCACAAGTTTAGTGCGTTATTTAGCCTCCTTCTCAATAACGTGTTAGGACATGGTTCACTCTGGCATTAAAGCTGAGCTAATATAATAATACATGGCATGGTTGGTACCAGTGGATAACTTGGGTTTTCTAGTGATAAAAGTTCTTAGTTTTCATAAGATATCAGTACCTTCACTTTAAAACTGAAAATGCTACAAGCTAAAAATCACAAGTGGCACTAATGTGCGTTAACACGTTATCACGTGCACTTTGACAGCCTTTCTCTATTCCATTTCCCCCGATAGATCCCCCTAAATGCTACACACCACACCTTTAACAGCACACCAAACGCCTGCTTTTATTCTGACGTGATGTTAACATTTCAGATGCAATTTGCTTGTAATAATATCACACACCTCTTTTCATAACTCCACCCGGTGATTCTCACGTTTCTCATGTCAATAAGAAATAGATGAAAGACACATTCTGTGAAGGTTGACATGATGTTACGGCTGAATCGTTGTTAATGGACAGCTGATTTCCGAATGCTGCTGGCATCTGAGGAGATTTAAAAGAGGTGTGTTTATAAAGCTGTCAGCACCACATGAACAACTCGCTGTCACGTCTGTCATGATTTAGCTCGGTGTGTGTGTGTGTGTGTGTGTGTGTGTGTGTGTGTGTGTGTGTGTGATTGGCAGTTACAAAGGCTGAACAATTCACCCGCTAATATTTCCACCAGCAGCTGTCCATTCCGCTTATCGCTTCACCTCATGAACACTTGTTTATCTTTTTCCAAACTGTATCATACATGAGAAAGGTGGGGAGCATAGCAGTAACTTAGGCACTGATGTATAATAAAAAAGGAGAAGGAAAAGGCAGTCAGTAAGGTGACAAAGCCAGCGTGAGTAGGAAGACAAGAGTGGTTATATTAAGGCTATACTTGCACCGGCACATTTATTCTTTCTCTATGAGGTCTGACCCTACACTCCCCTTAGCATCCCACATACAGGTATATGCCAGACTGATTCCACACTATGTGCTGTAAAGCCTCAGCTTCTTGCTCTTATTCACTGGGAGAGTATACCGTGAACTTAAATCAAAACAAGAGAGCATTTGGACTTATGTTTGGCCCCATGTGGTTTGGTTAATTAACAGAATGGGTTCTCTAGGAGGCAGAGAGTATTAAGAGGTGGGAGGATCTGCATCACTCCTCCCTCTTTGTGGGAAATGCAATATATTAACTTGGGAAAACAAGGTGCTTTGGAAATAGTTCCTTGATCCTCACAAAACTGGACTTCAAACGAGCATACAGTAAATATGAAATTAATATTCAAACGCGATGAATATATTGCACTGTAGGGGTAGGTAATCCTGTTACTGTCATGTAAACATGTCGCTATGTCTTCTCCTCGCGCCTCCAGATTATACAGCAGTGCTGGATGTCAGTGTTTCTCTTAAAAGGGCTGGTGGGGGGGGTCGCAGTGTGTTTAAACATGCCAGGAGCTACAGTACTTTGCATTTTTCTTTTTCTTTTTTCTTCATTGTTTACGTTTGCCACTGGGTTGGGATTATATCCGCATGATACTGACGGTTAGGCACGCAGTAGCAGCAACAATAACATTTCTGATAGTGAAACAGTAGGCTTTAAACACTCCTGCAGACATCTGCTGCACAGCACAGCTGCAAACCCTACACCATGTAAATACAGCAGGAACGAGGGTGTGTGTGTGTGTGTGTGTGTGTGTGTGAGTGTGAGAGAGAGAGAGAGAGAGAGAGAGAGAGAGAGAGAGAGAGAGAGAGCAAATTAAGCTACTTAGCATTTTGGTCTTGCTTTTTAAAAAGATTAAATTATGTACAAAGTCATAAATAAATTCTATAGATTGGAATGGATTAGCAAATGAGAGCGTTCATTTAGGTTTGCAGCGGGAATCGGGGGCAAAATTGAATTGGTGATGGGTGGAATGTGAAGTTGTTTTGTCACATTTTCCAAACTTGTAATTTTTTTTAAATTATTTATTTACTGTGGCAAACCATTCAGCTGATTACAGACTCACTCAAAATGGCAGTGAACGGGTTTCAAGATTTTTATCCCCTAGTTGATGTAATTGTAGGAAAATAGTTCTCTAAGCTCTTAGCTATGTAAGTGCAGTATCATCCACTTGGCTAGATTCTCTCTGGGTGAGCCTAAAAAAGACGACTGAATAAAGAAAAAAAAAGTTCAAGTGTATATCAAGTGGTTAAAAGACTTGACATCTTGTTTCAGATGTCTATTTGCTCAAACTGGTCCAACCAAAATGAGAAGAGCAGACCTAGAGCAGGCAGCACTTGGAAAATAAGGAAATATAATAGCAGATAACAGGTAGGGATTTAAATGTATTGCACCAGGTCTCTGGACAAAGAGCATTTTTTTTTTTAAATTCAAGTGAGTAATATATGAATTATATGCTTTTAATATTAAAGATACCAGCATGTCTGGGCAACAAATCCAATATAGTGATGAAAATTTGATGTGTAAAAGTGCCACGTGGTGCAATACACGTATCATTTCATATAAAATGTCTGGGAAATACAAGGGTTGAAAGGCGAGAGACTCCAGTGGACATATGAAATGCCTGTGTATTAACTGTATTGTTATTTTCATTATTAGATGTTGGTAAAATGGGATCTCTTTTCCACAAGTTTAATAATGTTCAAAATCAGATTCAAGCCTCTAAAGAACTTTAGGGCAAGGGCTACAGCAGGAAATCACTCTTTTTTATTATCATTTTCAAATTATTAAACTAAATGAGCAATAAACAACAGAATGGCAGCGTCTGTGTACGTGCGAATCACTACCAGTCACCCTGTCACACACAGACGCTTGTGGTAAAACAGAAATAGACGAGGTGTTTCCGTAGGAACAGCAGCCTTAGCCCTCGCCCACCGATGAAAGAAGCTGACCCACTCACTGGTTCACTGGTTTTAAAAACGCCACATCCACTAATTGCCTTTGCTAGCTGTAGATACTGGCTGAGGTGAGAATAAATTACCTGATGATTGCTGACAGGTGCTGTCTCCAGGTAAAGGCGACGCTTTTTTTCTACATTTTTTCTTCAGCTTTTCAAAACTTCTTGACCTATCAAGCCCCCAACATTAACTGTTTTATACACGAGCTCATGTTAAGTGTGAATTCAGATTTACGTGTTTAATAATATCAAATCCATAGGTCTTGCAAATAGATTTTTTTCTTTTTGAGTTGATAACGCTACTGTCCTTGGAGAGTAATATTCTTTGGTAACACACTGTACATGCTAATGAACTACCACAGCACTATAACATGCAGCAGCTTTGCAGCTAGGTCATTAGGCTTAGCCTTTTAAATATAATACACATTCAGTTGTACAAATGACAACAATTGTTAGTCAAACATATGAGGCATATTATCTTCGTAACACAGGCACGGATATCCAACACATTAAAGGTCCAGTGTGCAGCATGTTGGAGGATCTATTCCCAGAAAAGGAATGAAATATTCATAACTATGATTTTATTAGTGTATAATCACCTTGTTGTGTTTTCATCAGCTTAGAATGAGCCCTTCATGTCTATCAGGGAGCGAGGCCTCTTCGTGGAGTCCGCCATGTTGCTCCGCCATGTTTCTACAGCAGCCCAGAATGGACAAACCGACCACTGGCTTTAGAGAGAGCCTTTAGTGATTTAACGTTACCTGAAGGCCACCGTAGTTCGATGCCACACTTGTGAAAGTGCGGCAACAAAGAAAGAAAAAACAAAAACAGTCTGACTTCAGCTGCTCATAAAGTATTATTGTGGTAAGGTTTACATGTTAAGCAGAGGGGTGTTCAGTTGGTTGCAATCTGCAACCACACAGCTAGATATCCCCAAATCCTACACACCATCCCTTTAAGTCAACCTATAGATAATTATCATTCAGAGTAATGCAATGCAAAATGCAGCATCTCCATTGATATTCTCACTTTCATAACAACCTGTCCTAAACTGAAAAACCACATACTTGGTTAGACATACTGAGGTATATTGCTATTAATTTTCAAATTCAATGCCAGAACCACTTTAGTCTAGACAATTTTTTAGCAACTAATCATTATTTGTACTTTATAGTTCAAGACGTGTACGTCAACAGTTTTTCATGTGTCAGTCTTATGAGGCTATATGGGTCAAAGCCACAGTATTTATCAAAGCTATTCAAGTCTTAAGTGTTTTTTTTTTTATCTCAGTGTATTTCAAAATCAACTTTGACCTTAATCTCTGCAGAAAAATAAAACCAGTACTTACATTACTAATGTTGTACATTAACTAAACCTGTGTTGCACTTGAGGTGTTTATTCTACTTTATAATTTGATTCAGACTGCGAAGGGCTGATTTATGCCACAAAGCTCAAGCAAAACAGAGATATTTACAAGGACGACCTGGATGCAATAACAGTAACATCTAATGCAATTACCTTGCAACACACACTATCTTGGTAAATCATATACTATTGTCTTATTAAAAAAAGATGGTGATTAGACTCTAAGGGCATTTTTGAAGCTTTTTGATTTCCAAAATGCAAGAGAAGCTGAATCAGCCTTGAACTTTAATGTGTTTAAGTATTTATTATGCAAAAAGGTGAAACATAATAGCTCCTGCTATTCCTAAACACAATAAATCAACGAACAAAAGCCTTGGTGTGCTATCTTGTGTCACTGAAATTATTCTTTTCCTCCTCAATGGGAGCCAACATGGCCAATATCCAAAAGAAGAGACGCAAATCCAGTGTTTTCATTCGTGCTGACCATGTTGGTAATAAAGCAGAAAGAAATAATATGAAAGCAGGCCTTTAATAGTGTATACCCTCATGACCTAATAGGGCATTTTGGATGAAAAACATTCAGCGAATGACATCTATATAAGAATATCCACTGGCTGGAAATGAAAGAAATTTTTCTTGCTTTATTGTGCATCCAAACAGCTTCTTGAAAAATACAGAGGCTGTAGGCTGCCAATAGAATACTTTGGGGAAAAGAGAGAAGGCAAAACATCTGGCCTCCAAATTTTAATTAGACTAACCATTGGGATTTCTTTCATTTTACGTACTGGGGTATTTCTTTTCCTTTAGGAATACTTGAGAACATGATGGGAAATATAAACTCTTCATTTAAAGTGGAATGTCATTTATTTTGGAAATCATGTTCATTTATAACTCTTATTTGACAGTCAACAACCATCATTTCTAAAAATCTTGCATACTACAATAATGGATGTTGCAAGGATGTTAGTCCGGTGAGTTGCTCCAAAACCACAGACTGAGACTTGGGGCATTATCTTGATGTCTGAAGCTACACTGTAAACAAGCAAAGATATTTTGTCAGTTTGTTTGTTTGATTTGAGACTTTATATGCTCAGATTAGGATAGTTCAACTGCAGTGCAACTGGCACTAAAGCAGAAAATGCACAGTTATCTATGGGAAATACCCCAAAGTCAGTTTATATCACTCAGGCAGGAAAACTGCTGCATCACTGCTCTAAATGGGTTAAAAGTTTGAAGCATTCATCTTCCTTCAAGTATTCCTTAGGCAGTCGCTCCGTCACCAATGTACAATGTATTTCATGAATAGCCAGCCGTGCCCTTGCATAAGCTCAAGCAGGGCATACCTTTATTTTATTTATTTATTTATTTTTAATAGGGACTACTTGGTACAGTAAGCCTTACTACTGAGGTTATAATGTGCAGTTCAGTAGTGCAAGGTCCTGTGAGTTTTTTTTTTTTCTGCTGACTTAAGCATGGACAGTAAAAAGATCCTTCATTATCTCTGTTCCCTGTGCCATAACCTGCTGAAAGACTTAAGATTTTACTGACAGTGAGTGTGTTTAAAGCAGCACTGTGAATGTATAAAAGATGCTTTAATTGGCTGAACTTTTTAAGTTGAATAAAATCAATTTAGCAGAAGAAATCAACCCATATCCATGCTGTTTTTTTTTTTTTTGACTTGTGTATTATTGCGTTCATTTGCTCATAATTGCGGTTACAATGAAATAAATGTAAATTGTATTCTTTTGCAGGGATAGCACTGACTGACAGTGTTGGTGCTGGTAATTTAATTGATGTAATATGTGGGCAGGCACTAAACATAGTGTGTAATATCACTTCATTTACAACAAGCACACAGGCCGTTAAGCAGCTGGGGGGGCTGACGCTGCTAACCGTCGCTTCGTCCCATCTGTGATGTGAGCACTCCTTGCATTACTCCATGTCACGATTCCAATCATGGGGTAACATATGGTGTGCTGAAGTTACAGGACTACTGGCTGCAGTAAGTTTTGGTATTTTGCCATCACCAAATGGACCCACAAAGTAACATGCAGTGGTTAACAGTGCTAAAGTTAGCCAGCTAGCCTAGCTTGCTAATTTCCACTTTGTAATACAAACTTATCAGCATGACGGGTCCTCTATATTTTGTGAAGGCACAGCCATCATACCACATAGCCATCATACATACATATGTTGGCTTGAATATCAGTGTCCGTAGGCTATAAAGGGACGAGCTCCAGTTGGTAGCCGGTATCAACCCGCCAGACGCCAGACGGTTTGTTACACAGAACCGTCTGAGATGCCATCATTGGAAACGGTTTGGAAAAGGGCAGGCACTTTCAAAAAATACTTGCAGGTGATTGGATGAACCATCTGTCAATCAAACTCTTGCCGAAGCCAGTCAGGAGAAGAACAAGATAAAATCCCGTTCTGATATAACTGATGCTATTGTAGCATCTACGCTAACTTCTTTAAGAGACACCGTTATTTCGCCTCTCCGTACTGCATAGCTGCCAGCGGCTCCTCAGAAGACACTGATTGGTCTGTGCACTGGCTTTCCGGACACAAACGCATTACCTGAAGCCTTTGATCCGCGATTCTCGCGTGAGCTTGTGAATCGCAAGAATCCAGCTGCCGTGCCGGGTAATCTCAGATATTCCCTTCTTTGAGAGGCCAGACTCTTAGCATTGTTTTCTCAAATGTGGAAAAATGTAAAAACGTACATTATTTTCTTTTGAAAAATGGAAAAAGCACACAGCAGCTGCAGCATTGTATTGTTGTAGTTTCTTTACACAAAATATGAGAATTCCAGTATCAGTTTTTTTTTTTTTAGGCTTGTTCTCTTTCAGTTATTCTTCAAATCCTAATATTTAGTTAAGAAAGAAAGAAAGATATTCCTTTATTAGTCCCACAGTGGGGAAATTCAATTTTACACTCTGTTGTTCACAGTACACAGTACATAGTACATATACATGTCAATGGAGAGATGTCAGAGTGAGGGGGCTGCTCCTGACAAGCGCCCAGAGCAGTTGGGGGTTTGGTGCCTTGCTCAGGGGCACCTCGGCAGTGCCCAAGAGGTAAACTGGCACCTCTCCAGCAACCAGTTGGTCTTGGTCCATGGGGGATTTGAACCCGGGTCCTCCACATCCTAACCCAAGTCCTTACGGACTGAGCTACTGCCGCCCCTTAAATGTATTAGATGTTTTCGCATGTTCTGCCATTGGCCCGGCAGTCCTCTCTTTGAAAAGAGATTGCTCATCTTAGTTGAACCAGGTGAAATAAAGGTTATGCAAGTTGCATTCCTCATTATATGTATCAGATGCTTTCCTTCATTAAAACAGTTTTCACTTTTCATAAATAATTATAATAAGCTGTTAAATATTTTATTTCTGTTACGTGATAATATTATGTTATGCTTCATTATTTGAGATTTTTTTTTAAGTATGCCATTAAATGCAATAGTTGAAGATTTTTAAAGACACTTTTCAAACAGGGCTATACATCTGCTTCTTCAATTATATAAAAGGTTTTCTCTGTGAGGAGACATTCAAGAGCCATGACATGCACTGACCTCACCAATTTAAGCTCACCTGGTAGGATCTTCTAAAAGCCTGAGGGCCTGGAAAGCAAAGATTGAAATGCCTTTGGTCTTTAGCCTAGACTACAGAATGGCCAGGGGGTCCTGGGGTTGTCAGGTTACACACTTGCTCAGGTTAAAAGATCAGAGACAGCTTCACGCAGAAATACCAGTGTTAAACGTAATCAGTACAACTTAAAATCGGTAATGCTGACAGAGAGACAACAGACACATGATGTTAACGGGCAACCACGACCAGAGAAGCTAAAATAAAAGCTAGTATGGTCTGACGTGTGGTCTTCTTCAATAACTCCTTCATTCTGAGATGCAGGATGGGATGAGTGGATGACTGGATAAAAGAACTACAACAAACAGTTGAGAAGTTGAACTTTTAACCACCTCAACCAATAAGTCTGCCAAGATGAACTAAATAGCTTAACGTCATATCCTAAATACTCTTAGTACAAGCTGTAGGTTTCCTTAACTCTCATAATTTGTGATCTCGCAATGAAGCAGTGAATGATGTATGTTGACAGATCTTAAACTGTTCCTGTCAGCTTACTTATAATAAAAAAAAAAAAAAATCTCCATGCCTATTCATGATTTTGTGAATAGGGCATTAAATCGTAGATTTTGAATATTTGTGTAGTTAGTGTTTAAACCTTTGACAGGAAGAACATATTTGTGAATGTAGTATGACAGCTTGATATTAACAGCCATGGAGTGAAGTACAACAGTGTTTAAAAATGATAATTGTTGGGGTGTTTGTGCATGTAAGCTGTGAATGTGATAGATCAGACATTTGCTTGCTTGTTCATTACTTTCAGTTCTCTTTGTCTGCTGTCACATTTATAGATTTTCTCAAGTGCAAATGCTGTGAAAAGGCTTTTTAAAAGAAAAAAAAAAGCCATTTTCCAAAGTTTCAGTGCATTAAACCAGAAATTGACCTCAAGTTTAGCCTGACAGGACAAACTATTAACTATTAAAACTGAAGGGACTGTTGGACTTTCATGAAGGTTCACTGAAGACTTATGTATAGTGAGTATTAATTTGGATAATGATCAGACAAAGACAAAGACAGAGGACTCTCTCTTTTAGCAAAATTACAGCCAAATTAATTTGCATGTGTTGGACAAACTTGGGTTGATAGGGGCATGCAAAATGTTCCTCGTTTTGCATACGGTTAAGAATGAATCAGGGAAAGAACAATGTGCTTTTAATAAATGAGTCTCAATGGGAACTGTCCAGACCACACTCACTGGAGTCAGGGAAAACTACTGATACATGAAAATGAAAGGCAAACTTTGGAGTCACGGTGACACCAGAAGAACTGTTGGCAATGTACACACAACTTCAGTACTATATACCAATGCACAACTACTCTATAATCTCGATCATGATTAGGAAAAGGCAAAGCAGTGAAACATCACACTCACATACAAATTCATTTGCATATCGCATCAGATCATAGCCATTTTTTGATTAGCAAAATTCTGCCATAATATGAATCCTTTTGTGCATGTTGGATTTATGTCAGAGGATATTTTTGTAAAGGTTCTGACAAATTGGTTGCCATATTGAAAACATTAGTTTGCATATAGAATGCAAAGATTGACATCATCTGCACAATGAGTCATGTTTAAAGTGGCAAAGAAAAAAAAAAAGTGCAAGTGTGTTTGCTGAAACCAAGGCCAGCTTTTGCCAGTGTGCCAGATGGGCTCTACAACTGTAACTCCACGTGATTTACGGGCGACAGAGGAACAGAATTAAGATGGTTTCAAGAGGCTTTTTTTTGTGAAGAGGAATGGATGATGGTACTTCAGCTTTTGAGTGAGAATGAATATTTGTGGCATACCAAGCCACAACCCTGGGTGAACCTAGGGGATGCAGACAGATACAGATCCACTCAGTCGTATAATGAACAGATCTTTTCTAGGGTTTCTCTACTCAAGTATTCAAGAATTTGACAAATCATATTCTTAGGTATATTGTAGGATATCGTGATGGACTCTGTCATTACCATGAGAAATGTCACTCTGTGCTGTTTTGAAGTAGACGCCAAGATACAGAGGAAATGAGAAGCTTTTCATGTTTAATTAATAATGCTAATGAAACTTAATTAGAGCAGCTTATGAAAAATGCATTCAAATGAGAGATGAGCTTTATCCTTAAATAACAAGCCTCCTGTGCTGGATTTGGTGTCCTATTACATGCTAATTAGACTGCACTGGGGACTGTTAATGAGCATAGATCATTTCAATCTTCAGCACAGCAGGACCCCCACCAACCCCTTTTGACCATATATGTGGAAATGTCTTCTCACATGTATGTATGTACCACGAGGTATAACTTGTTCATTGTGTGTAATAATAATTGGAAATCTATCTAAGCATGTGCATATGATTATAAAGTGGGCGTGTCTGTAAAGGGGAGACTTTTGGGTACCCACAGAGCCCATTTTCATTCACATATCTTGAGGTCAAAGGTCAGGTTTGAAAATGCTAGCCAAAATTTAGCACAAGTTTTGAGCGTTATTAAGGGCCCCTCGCTGCAAGCTAGTATGACATGGTACCAATTGAATCCTTAGGTTTTATAGTTTCACATGTCACTCTAGCTTTAAAACTGTCCCAGCTACAACCTAAAATTCGAAAGTTGCGTTAATGCATTAAAGAAATCAGTGGCATTAAAACAATTTTTCTTTTTTTAATTGTTTTCTATTGCCAATGTGTGAAGAGGTTGTGACCTAACCTAAAAAAAAATGGCCAACTTTCTGGGTTTCCTCTATCAGCCTTTATGCTGCTATTAATGTGAAAATGCGGGAACAGATGTGACGTCATGTGCACCTTGCGAGTGCCTTTATTTTCAGCTCTGCTACAGTGTGCAAACAGAGCTAACGTCCGGTTATACATGGTCCGCTAATGGCAACAAACGACCATCCCCCAACACAACTTAAACTCCTACATAAAAACGTTACATTTAGAGAAGCCCGTCTTCAACATCAGGGAAAACTAAATTAGGATCAGCATCAGTTGGGCCTTGGATTTGTAGAGGGACCTTTGTTTGGTCCTGTTGGACAAGTAAGCTGACATTACTGCCAAGTATGTGAAATAATAGAGTGATATTATGGTTTTAGCTGGCTAATGTTGCTAATATTAATCAACACAATGCATGTCAATCATATTCAGTCTGCTGTGTGTCACCCCACGGTTTTGACTCGCTCGCGTCTACGTAATTAAAGAAGTGCGAGCAACAGGACGCATACTGCCGTTGACTTAAGGGCCACAGGTGTCGCTGTTAACAAGCAGCTAGCCCCTTTAAAATGACCTGGGAGTTTATGTAAATTTCCCCACTGTGGGACTAATAAAAGGAATATCTTATCTTATTTAGGAGCAGACATCGGATCAACAAACTAGCGAGTTGCATTTCAACTTTGCAGTCTTTCAGTTACATTCCAAATTAGTTGCTTTTTCTTTCAAATAAAAAATGTTACTATAAAAAGGTCGAATATAATCAACTCAGTCTTGCATCGCTGATGTGAAACCTTTTGTAATCTAACATATTTTAATTTTAATGACTTGCATTTGCTGCACCGAAAACAAGTCGAGACTCACAAGCGCGTCATACATAGCCTCAGAGCATTTTGGGCATTCTATAATCCTTTGGGAGTGTCTATTAAAAAGAGCCAGCAGTCTGCAGGCTATCGGTTCACAGTTTACAGGTCTGGGGAAAAAAAAAAAAAAAATCTTCAAACAAGCTTGCGCTGTTCATTTGGTGTTCACTGAATCACATCCAAAAGTACATTTTCAAACATATTTTTTGTATTCTTGCATGCAATTTTGTATGTTAGTCATGTCAATTATCCACATTTGATTTTGTACTCTTCCATCTGAATGCAAAATGTCAAAGATAATAGATTTGTAATGCTAAAAAAAACATATCTATTGATGCATGCTGTGTGCTGAAAGTACATGGATGGTCTTAATGTAGAGAGACAGTGGTGAACTGTCACAGTGTGTGCCATCTCCAGCTTTCTAACAGCTTACTAACATCACAGCTCAATTGTTGAAAATGCCTGTATACCCTGCAGGTAAGGGTCTATTAAATCCTCCTACACAGTGATCCTGCTCCCACGCCTGATTCTATCTCAACCTGTAAGGCTTTTGGTCAGCAGTACCTATTGCAATTTACTTCTCATGAAAAAAGAACAAAGCATTCATTGATTTTATAGTTTACATACTGTATGACAGTTTATACCAGTTGGTAAATGATCTGTATGATACGTATACATAAACTAATTAACTATATAACCGGTGTCTCTGTGCTAAAGAAAGAGAGGGGGTTGGATGAATGGGTGGATGTGTGCGCTCTGTTTTACACTGTCAATTTGGCAGACGCCTGCAGGGGCTGGTGTGTTGCCATGGTGATATGAGCGAGGCATGAAAGAGCAGCAAGGTTTGCCTAACAGGACCAGTCTCATAAGGACTGATAAAATGAGAACCTTTCTTTAAGAGTCTCACATACACTATATGCCTGTTCAAAACAACCTAGAGCGTCCTTCCTAAGCACAACACGGTTCACAATATAATTGAATCAGACCTGCCCATTTAATACCTCAGTTTAAAACATTCCTTTGTGGAAATAAAATTCTGCTTACACTCCAGTATTCGCCATCTATTCTGCAAATATATAATATTTCTCACAGGTTATATCATTGACTATGTTCAAGGAAACTGAAGATTTTTTGCACAGCCTTTATGCCCCATTATAGCTCAAAGATTTGCCTTCAATGGAAGTTTTAATGGTTGATGTTTGATGCTGCTAATATCCTTGGATGGAAACTAATGGGGATATTTATTTAAAGAGAAAACAGTCAAATTATGTTTGTGTTATTTTTACAATTTTTTAACATAGGACCACAAAGGTTTGCATTAGGCGTTCATGAAGAGAAGCAAAAATATGGGAGAAAGAAATAGAAATGCATACAAATAACTGTACAAACTGTACTATTAACACAAACTGACCAATGCGACAGAGGTATCTGAGATTTTATGTCAGGTTGAAACAGTAACTGGGACAGACAGACACATGCAAGATAGATGCAAATAAAAAGATGCATCACAAACTGAGGCTACTGAGCAGGAACTCTACGCTCAGCACAGCAACACAAGACAAAGAGCAGCTAAACAACAACCTGTTGTTTTTCACATAACTTCACGGCTCTGTTCCCCGCAGGTCCCTCCTGCTTATTTTACCTGCTTTGTAATGTTTCACAGCAAATAAGCTTCTGGGGACGATGGGCTCTATTTCTGGGGTTCCGGTGCAGCCAGCGGATATCCGGGCCAACTCTTCCTTTGTCGTGCACTGCTGGTTGGTTACGGTGCGATCGAGATGCGAGACTGGAGTTGGAATTAAGCGACAATGTGTACGACCGGCTTGTTTCAAAAGTAGCCAGTTTACAACCTATTTTAAACCAATACGAAGCTAAATCTTTGTCAGATAATATCCAGTAGGTTCTGAGATTGTATTTTGGCCAATGCGTACTGCTTCTTTTGCTCTCCACACTAACTGTTTACCTACATTCAACCAAAGTTTGCTTGAATGTGATTGTTTAATACAACCCTGACAATAAACGGAAACACTTCTGATACCAAAATATTGTCCTGTTGCCTACAGATTTAACATATGACAGCCTAATGTGTTCGTAGAGATTAGTGTCACAGCAGCTCCAGTCCAGTGTGAGTGAAGCAGCCGGTACTACCTATTTAAGTTAGCCTTACTGTTTACAGCAGCAATCGGCATGGTTACACAGATGTAATGTCAATATCAACAATGTCAATATGCTGGTCCAGCACATCTAATCTGACATGAATCCATCCCAATGGATGGACTGCTGTACAATGTGAGTCAGTCATTCATGGTTCATGTAATATCTTTGTTGAGTCCTTAAATTTTCATCTAGCACCATGATCGGGTCAAAATTTTATTTTGTCCTATACTTCGGCCAGACTAAAATAAAAACATACCAAACATGATACCAGCTAGAATGTTAGTATCGTCATCATGTTAGCATGCTGACGTTAGCATTTAGCTCATACAGCATAGCATTGCTGTGACTAAGTAAAGTTTCAGCCGGACAGGAGCTGGCTCAACCAAACAGGTTACGTTACGCTCCAATCATACACACTGCTGATATTTACCTTTTCAAAATATAACAAAATATAAGTCCTTTTTTTTTTTTTTTTTTTTTTTAAAAAGTGAAAATTACGGCAGTGATTTAAAGGTGCAAGGATCTGGCGACATTTAGGACTGATGCAAAAACACTACTTGCCCTCTCTAGAGTCAGTGTTTGGTTTGTTCATTCTGGGCTACTGTAGAAAGATGGTGGATTTGACCCATAAGACTGACACATGGAAAACTGTAGATGTACACATCTTGAACAAGTACCAATAATTATTACTTGCAGAAAAACCCTCAGACTTTGCTCTGTCGAGAATAAAGTGGCACAAGCATTGAATCTGAAAATTAATAGCAATGCACCTCAGTATGTCTAACCAAGGATGTTTTTTTTTTTTTTTAGTTTTGGACAGGTTGTTATGAAAGTATGAATATCCATGGTGATACTGCATTTAAAGTGTCCCTTAGATGGTAATATAAGTCTAAGATTGCAGGTAATCAAAATTAGGAGAATAATGAAATGTGTTATTTTATTTGTAGACATGTATTCAGGTTGTACTTTGAATGATTAATTATCTATAGTGTAGGATTTGGGGATATCGAGTGGTGTGGTTGCAAATTGATACCAACTGATCACCCCTCCGCTCAACATGAATTCCCTACCATAATAATAACACTACTTTAGGAGAAACGGAAGTCAGATGGCAGGTGGGGGTACCGTGGAAGTACGGTGGCCTTCAGGTTAAGTTAAAAACGCAAAACACTCTCTCTAGGGCCAGTGTTTGTTTTGTTTGTTCTGGGCATACTTTCAGGTGATTATGCACTAAGGAAAACATACTCCATTCATATTCAATTTCTGCCAATAGATCCCCGCAAATTCAATAGAGGAATTGTCAAAATGCCAGTTAAAACAATACAATTGTTAGCAAATAGTTGATCAATACAGTCAAGTCAGTTTTATATGTGTAGACCAAAATCACAAAATCTGTCCTCAAGTGCGATTTCATTGGAAAAGGCCTCCCGTCGTCACCAAACAGAAAGAGCCAGAGCAACACATCCTCCTCTATAGTGCATACATCAAATGATATCCTGTTTGTGGGTGTATTTAAACAGTGTGGGTAAATCTGACCCATAATATGATGGGCGTGATATTCCAACACAATAGGAATGGCCCTAAAGGAAAGGTCAGTGCATTACCAAAGTCAGTATTAAACACTGCCATGAAACAGTGAATGTCTCCAAAACAATTTCATGGGAATCCATCCAATATTTTTTGAGATATTTCAGTCAAACTGGCAGACTGACCAACGGTTACTGCCATCCTTAGACTCACACTAAGTAAACTAAAACAATCTCACTCACCTACTACTGCACATACCCCGGTTGAATCCCCAGCTGAATTACTTCTGGCTTGGTCAGACTCCTTATCAGAAACTACTGGCAGTGTGCATATGTGGGAAGTCAGTGAGGGATCACATACTCTTTACTGCACTTACTACTCCAACTGGTTGAACAGAGCGGGAACTTCATGGGCGGATAGTGTGCCATGAAGCTCTGTGTGGATTAGGTCGTCGCAGTCGAGCTTCTCACAGTCAGATGAAAAGAAGCAGCTAATGTGACTCCATGCCTACATGGCTGTTCATACCCTCCATGGGCCAACAGTGTGTGTGCAGGTACAAAGAATAGCCTGGCACAGTGAATGAGCCATTCCACACTCGGACAAAAAAAATATCAGGAAACACTTCTGTTCATACATTAGGACATAACAAATGTGTGGGTAGACGCAAAAACACTATGCAGTGCACTCTGGTCTCACGTTGACCCGCATGCACAA
Source organism: Pterois miles (assembly GCA_947000775.1). Lineage (NCBI taxonomy): Eukaryota > Metazoa > Chordata > Actinopteri > Perciformes > Scorpaenidae > Pterois > Pterois miles. Next base: position 14,738,595 of record CAMQGK010000052.1, on the reverse strand, counting down.
TTACATTTCGAAATATTGTGATAAACACATATCTTTTAGTAAAATATCAAACAGCCCGAATGTCACATCCACTTTTGAAGTTAATGACAGTAAAGTGCATGGCATATACTGTATGAGTGTGTTGTCTAATTGGTATAGTGGTTTCATGTGGCGATCCAAAAAACATAAATAAGCTTTTGTGGAATATTTCAAGTAAATACCCATGTCCAATTTGTGGTAGTCTTTCTCTGCCTCTCTCTTTAGAGCTGACTGCAGTGGACAATGTTGATCTTTTTTCCTTTCAGATAACTGGACTGGGTAATTGTAATTCGAATTTTTTTAATTTTTAACCAGCAACCTTCATTATTCAATTAATCCTAGTAATTTCAATACTATCCTTTGTCTGCGTTTGCTGTGGTGTGTGAACCCCTGCTGCTTGGCTGTCTGCTTTTATTGCGTCTCAAATACTAGCTTGTTGGAGTGTGAAGTGTTTTCGACCGGCAAGTCATTAACCATTGTTAATTGTTTTAATTCAGTGCTCTGGTGTTTCATTTCTCTTCGTGGCACATTGGATTGCCTTCTCCGTGCCATTTTCCCAATGTGAATTACTTTTCTGTAACAAACTTAACCTGGTGTTCCTTACCATGTTAACTCTGTGTTACAATCTAACCAGGCCGAAGCACAACTTCTTTATCTCCTGGCCATACTATGGAACAATTGACTGTTTACTGTTCTCATTAGTGATCTGCTACGCGCCAGTCATTATTCCAGCTGACAGCACAGTGTGCCCTTTGGGTGAGCCCAATTCGTTTTCATGCGTGAGCCCGATCATTAATTCAACCAGCAGACATGGCCTACAGCTTTAGAGAGACATAAGAGTGGGTACTTTATGCTGCCTTTCAGCAACCTCACAGGCCGTAATTAAGAACTTCCGACCAGGACAGATACACATGGAGCGGCATGCTAACTCGAAGTTACAACCGCCGATGCAATCTCAGATGATTTGGCTTATCGAACCTCGCATTGGCTATGATATCAAAGTCTGCTCACATTAACAGCAAGATGAAAAGGCTTAAATTGGACACTGAATTGGTATTCAGTGAATATCAATGGTCGATCAATCATCCTCCGCACATACAGTTATGTATTAACACATCCACGGCTTTGATGCTCAAACCTCACTGCTCATCTCCAGACAGAGCAGAGCTCCACCATCCTCCAGAAGGAGCTGCATCGCGCTCAGCCACCTCCATTTGTGTCAGCTATTTTCAGCTGCGAGCCTCTAACCGAACCAACTGTCACAAAAAGTGGAAGAAATGATCTGGACTCACAAAACTGATCCAAATGCCTCAAAAGCTTTTGACATGTTTTATCAGAAAAGAACCTAAATCTACCCAGACAGAGGATATGATTCACACATCCACACACACACACTGAGAGAGAAAGAAAGAAAGAAAGAAAGGGAGAGAGAGAGAGAGAGAGAGAGAGAGAGAGAGAGAGAGAGAGAGAGACATATTTTGGCCTCCACAGTGACATGCGTTGTTGATATATCATCCTCCTTTATGTGTGGCCAATTGGACAAGCTCACAGTAATCTCACCGGTACAGCAGTGGTACCTTCAAAGTTCTACAGTTTTGGATTGAAAAAAGAAGAAGAAGAAGGAAAAAAAAAAAAAAAAAAACGACATGATAACATGAGTCAGTAAGACAAGGTTGCAACTGACAGCGTACCATTATGTGAGGTTATACAGTAGGAGGATACACATAAAGATGACAATGGCAAAGCCGCTCTCTGCATTTCAATTGCCCATTATTACTTGTTATGTCATTACCTAGACATAAATTAAATAAATAAAGTAGAACAAAGGAAATGTTGGTTTACGCAATATGTGGGCTGACATTCTTATCACTTAAGTGTTGTAACAGCATTAAAAAGGCCCAGAAGAAATGCAATTATCTGCAATGCTTGATTCAAGAACTCTGGACCTAAGATGCATACATTGGCTGTACTTGAAACCGCCTACTACATACAAAATTGTTATACTATGTATGTGTATGTAATGTTAAATGGATTTATTTTGCAATATACTAGGCAAGGCTTCAGCCTTTAAACAAGCTCTTAAAGCACTTGACAAAAAACAGATCTGTACTACTATTGCAATTTTTTTAAATATCAAAAAATATAATTTATTGATTGATTGAATTCAATATTTGCTTACTTTAAAAGACACTGTATGGTCTAGCTCCCCCACCCCTTAACAATATGTTGATTATCAATGACAGGAGACTGTAAATACAAAACATTGCTCTACAAAATGATCTCAAACTGCTTTTCAGTAAGTAACAAAAGAGTGGAATAATGTCCCAGCAAATATTAGAGGGTATTCATTTTAAAATTCATGTTAAAAAGGGGTCATGTCGTCTCAGCAGGTATCTCTCTGCCCTGTCAGAGGCAGCTCTTTCGCTCACCACTTCCTGCTGCTCGGCTGGCTAGGTAGCGATCCCGGCAGTCGCTGGCTCGCTGTCACGGCGGTTTGTGAAGCTTCCAAACTCCAAAAACAATGTATTTTTGATCAAATCAAATTTTTGATTTGCTGTCAATTATCGTAACACTGCCCATATTTGAAATCTACACAGTTAATTTCTCGCCTCAAAAGTTTTCAAAGGTGAATTTAGGGATGAAATTGCTACAACAAATGTAAAAAATGAGCTTTTGGCTGCTGTTGTTGTGACTACAGACCGTGCCGTTCCAGTGCTTTGCATTTTGGGATACAGTAGGCTGGTCCAAGCATACTGGAGACTTTTTCCATATCAGTACGACATCCGTGTATTTTTGGCATACTGTATGTATGAATGTACGTATGTATGGATTTTGCTTTTATATGTATACTGCATAACACATGCTACATCTTGGCCAAGTCTGTACATACTGCTAGTATAAAGTTTCAAATACAGTAACTGTGTTTTAAACACAGACTAGACTGTCACGTCACCCATTGGTTTGTGAACTGCCTCATTTTGGCCGTCGCCATCTTGTGTTTTTGCAACCAGAAGTGACATGAGAGGGTGAAGCTAAGTACAACTGAACGCTAAATTAGACATTTTTAAGCAACCAGAAAGGTTATCATTAACTTTCATGAACTGAAAACACACTGTGAAAGAGTTAAAGTTGTAAGATGAATATGCAGACAACACCCAGACCGGACAAAGCCATGGGAGCGATGTATCAATCACAAATTAGCCACGCCCTAAAGCATACCCTGATTTATTCTCTATTTTAAATAGGCTTGGACTTGCAATTTTTATATAGTGCCTGCCTTCTAGTCTTCCAACCACTCAAAGCACTTTGCACTACATGTCAGCAATCACGCATTCACACACACATTCAGACACTGTATCGCACACTGAGGCCGCCAGACAAGGCGCCAATCTGTCCATCAGGATCTAATCTAAAGACTCATTCACCGATGGCACCGCCTTCAGGAGCAATTTGGGGTTCAGTATCTTGCCCAAGGACACTATGACATGTGGACTCTCTTTACTCTAAATAGGACCATTATTAACTTAATGAACATGCTGTAATATTGTAACTAGCGATTGAGACCATAAACTCATGTTTACAATGTTTAATGAGGTAATCAATCGATCATCATTTTCTCAAACATCTATATAATCCATATAATAATAATATAATATTGGGGGCGGCAGTAGCTCAGTCTGTAGGGAGTTGGCTTGGGAACCGGAGGGTCACCGGTTCAAGTCCCGCCATGGACCAAGAACTGAGTGTGAACTGGTAGCTGGAGAGGTGCCAGTTTACCTCTTGGGCACTGCCGAGGTGCCCCTGAGCAAGGCACCAAACCCCCAACTGCTCGGGGCGCTTGTCAGGAGCAGCCCCCTCACTCTGACATCTCTCCATTGTTGCATGTTTGTGCATGTGTGTGTTCGGGTCTGCATGTACCGTGTATAAGTTAACAACAGAGTGAAAAATTGAATTTCCCCTTGTGGGACTAATAAAGGACTACTCTTCTTCTTCTTCTTCTTCTAATCAGACTTCTCTTTGCAACCAGGAGGAGTCGCCCCCTGCTGGCTATTAGATAAACAGCAAGTTTAAGGCACTTTTGCATCAGCTTCAGAACAGGAGGTTGCCACCTAGTTTTAAGGCTCCCACCTTACAGTAGAGTAAGAATATTTAGAGATTAATATCTACTATCTACTATATGTAGTCCTAGGCTTGTCTTTAATGACATTCACAAGTTCTCTCACTATTTTTACACCACTTACAGGTTTGCAACTTATCCTTTGTCCTCCCCTTTTCACTCTTTGATTTCCTCTATCTTTGTTCTCTGTCCCTTTCAAATTCTCTCCAACATCTTTTCACTTATTCTACGTCCTGTTGCTTCTCTTCTCAAATTTCTACCTTTTGTTATTCACACTAATTTATACCCGCTGGCTGTTTGTCTCCACACCTCTCCTCACTCTCCTCTTATTGTGGTAATTGTAATATTCTGCTCCTGCTCCCTGTTTTTAAAATTATTCCTGTCTTCTCTCTTTTGTTTCCTGCTGGTTTATTCTTCACCTAGTATCTTTCCTTTCTGCCTTTTACTCTTGTAAGTCTCTCCTCCATCCTCGTCTCTCCTTTTGTGTCTCTCTGCTCCTCTCATTTATTCCTGTCCTCCAGCTCTCTTTGTGTTCATTACTGCACTCCTAATCCTGCGCTTCCTTTGCCCGTCCTCTCAGCTCTTTACATTCCTTCTTTTATGTCCAACTTTATAATCTTGTACCCTTAAATTAGCACAAGGAATGTAAGCAATAACAATGTAACAGTTGCACTGCATATTAAGCAATCCTCCACTCTGTGTTGGAAGTTTATGGGCAGTGATATTGTAGGTGAGAACTGACGAAGCAAAAACACAAACTAATATCTGCGGCAGCTCTTTTGTCAGATTATGAGTGCCTGAGAATCAGAGGAGGTGCTTATAATTAACTTTTGGTGGAGAGGTTTCACTGTCAGGATCTCGTCTTAACAACAAACAGTTGAGTCTGATGTTACTTACAGAATTGCAAAACGTGGGGTGTAATAGGGTGATGCTTCAAGGTCAACTCAAATGGATTTTACTCTTCTCTCGGCGAGTTTTCATGTGGAGGACACAAACCGCCAAACTTGCTCTACTACTGTAAGCAATGTGCATCTTTGAAGATAGATGGCAAATAAAATGCTACAAATTTATCTTGGAACTCATAAATTACACTGGTCCTCACACTCTGTCAAAACTTGATCTGCATTTTCATCTGTCCCTTCCCTCCAATCTTAACAGGAAGGCTGATGTCAATTATAATGTGTTTATGGACATGCCTAATAGCGGTCCTGTCACTAATAAAGCATTCACACTTGACAGGTGCTGGATGTGTTGCTGAGTCTGCCTCAGCACATGAGGTTTATTTTTTCAGGGATATTTTCTATCATTTTAAGCAACTTACCGTAGCAAGGAACCAGTTTCAGAGCTGGAATAAAAGTGTCCCCCCGTTGAGTGGAAACACTTTCAAAACTGGCTGCACCTTTTATCTGCTCATTTACACACATAGCGCTTCACTTTCTGGCACTGTGTGCAACTTTGTGCAGTAGTAACCTGCAGTGATCTGTACTGATGATAAACCTTTTAAAGGAAAACCAACACTGCAACTTTGTAATTTGAAAACTTGAGGATTTCAGCTGGAGTACTAAGAGTCGTGAAGGACACTTTCCCAGTTTATGTTGCTGTGAGTTTTCAATGACGGCAAAGCAGCTGATCACGCGACTAGAAGACCCGCTGCAGGGTTGAAAAAATAATCTGCATAATGAAAAAGCCATATACCAGGAGGCTCGCACTATCTATCTTAATGTTTGTCTTAACATTTTCAATTTACAAAATTTGACAATCCCCTGCATGAATGCAAGTAAATGTAGTCCTTACTGACTAACCAATATCTCCACTATATCTGCTGCATGGCAGCTGGTTTGCCTATCCACACCAGGTAAATGTACTCTTAGATAGCAGACATCAAATCTGTTAGATGTTCTGTTTCTGGCACTGTACAGCATGTAAAAGCCCTGCTGTTTCCTCCCGAACAGCAATACCGCTACACCAAATGTTGTTTTCTAGGGGAATAGAGTTGCCTGCGGTTTGAGCTGCGCTCGCCACTGGGTTCAGTGCACATCACAGCGCGCAGCGCCCAAATCTGAGCTTTGCTCGATGCAGCCAAAAGCCGTCGTGGCATGGTGCAAGCCATTGGAAATAATGGGTTTCAGAACGCAGTGGTGCTGTTGTTGCTGTTGTTGTGATTTGAAAAGGCCGTTAGTGAGCGAGAGACAGAGAGAGAAATGGAGAATAGGGCTGCACAGTTAATTGAATATCAATCATGATCAGAATTTTGACTTCCCACAATTAAATGAACATGAACGCATGCACCGCTTGCAGAAAACTATCAAATCAAGTGCCTCCTAAAGTGACAGCCAGCCACCACCTTCACTTTTGGGGAGCTGCCCTGCCGCTGCCTGCGACAGCCTGTGAAAAACTCACCTGAATGTTACGGCTGCAGTCCAGAGTACAAGACTAATATACTGTATATTACTTGTTTTGAGACGAACTTTATTTTAAATCTTATTTTGATGCAAAGAGTAAGAATGCAGTACAACATGGAAGTGAAAGCAGCGTTCTGTTGATTTGAATGTGAAAGTGCGCTAACAACATTTTGATCCTAAAATCAATAAATGATCGTTATGAATAATCGTGATCTCCATATTAATCAAAACAATCGTGATTACCATTTAAGCCATAATCATGCAGCCCTAATAGAGAGCACAAAAGAAATAGGCTTTCTCAAACAGAGGCAAAAGATTAATGACTGTGTGAACGAATGAAAACTGAGGATACCAGAGACTCACAGCAGGAGGAGCCAATTACTCTGTATTTGTTCCTGAGAATTAAATGTACAGTTAAACGTATTTAACATAAAAGTGCTGATGCAGTTTATAATTATTTTGCTACTTTCATTTTTTAAACGTCACCAAAAGGCAGTAAACTATGTGTCTGAAATTTAATTTTTTCTCAGGGAGAACCCCCCAGAACCTCTGCTTTGGTTATGAAATCCTACCTACTTTTGAGGACTCAAACTTGGCAAGTATGGTATAATCAAAACTGGGTTTGTAACTTTTATTAGTCAAAGATATTTGCCACGACTAGGAAAAGATGGTCAAAAGAAGCCAGTTTGACTATTGGTAAAAGATGGGATGCAAACTGTGAGAAAATAAAGACAGGACTTGAATCTTTCAATCCACAATTATATCAATGTTGAGTTTACATCTTGTTGGGCTGCTCCCGAATGGTAAAAAAAAAAAATAATAATAAATAAATAAATCAATTAATGCAGGTTTAAACCCAAGTACTTGCCATTGGTGCAGCCAAGCTTTCAGTTTTCATACTGGCCCCTCTTCTCACAGCGTGTTGATGCCATCTGTTGGACTGGATAGCGGGAGTCTGGAATAGAAATTGCTAATATTAGGGAGCAATTTGCTATAATTCTTTGGTATATTCCCCTCTCACATGACACACACACACACACACACACACACACACACACACACACACACACACACACACACACACACACATATATATATCTAAAAGAGAAACCAATATGGAAGGCCTCCCATGTGTGAGCTCTTGACTGACAGCTCAACTAATCAAGTCTTTAATCCCTGTTGTTTTATTAGTTTTGGAGCACGAGTGTGTGCCCTTTACAGTCTTGTATGTCGAGTTAAACAGGGTTGGAATTAAGAGTGTTCAGTTAATAGTGTCTATTGCATGAATCAGATGGCGTGTGTTTTTTTTCCCCATTCAGTGTAATTTTTACCTCATTGAATTCACATAAAAAATGCAAAAAAGTAACTTAAAAATATTTGCAAATTTCAAATATTTCCATAATTAAAAAAATAAATTTGCTGACTCTTGAATGAAGCCTGCTTGCTTGTAGGGCATGTGCCATGTTTTGGTCGGCTGTCACTGCTGATAAGACAACACATGCTTTTAATCCACACATCAGATGGTAATGTGGCTATTTAATCTAATGAACACCATGGGCTGTGGATTCGCAGCATAATACTTAATCACTTAATTAAATACAAGTCTTTTATGAAAAATTCAGACATGAGCAAGATGTATTCTGGTTATAAGGGAAGAGAAAGCATTCAAAAACACTATGTCTCTCATTCATCGGTGAGGGTTTTAAGGGGGTACAGCGGTGTGTGACAAAAAGTTGTCATAAAAAGTGTTCAGTTGCAATACTGTAAACATGTAAGCGGCTTAGTATTTACAAACACATTTTCAAGAAGCTTGATATCTTTATTTTCACAATGGAACATCTATGCCATTCAGCACTTGTACAGTACTGTTAATATGAGCTTTAAGTGTATATATATATATATATATATATATATATATATATATATATATAATACTGTATGTAGACGCATTGGCTGCTTCAGCCAGTTGCTACAGGTCGGGACTGGCCTGTAAACACATACAAGTTACTAGTAACTATAACGACTTCAGTGAGTCATTTTAATATTCAAGGATTTATTATATATGTCGAGTAGAAAAAGAAAGTTTTGCCTCCAGTTACTTAAAATCTTGATACTATGCTATAATTGCCGTTAGACGCTCAATAGAATGTGTACGAATGTTAGCTACGCTTCACATTACATTTTGCTGAGATAACAGTCCACAACTCAAAACATGGCATCAGATTTACTTATTACATACAATATTAAGATTAATATTGTAAATTTCAAGTTTTAAACAATATTATGTTGGCGAACAATAACAACCGCTAACTAGCTCTTATCTGATGAACTAAGGAAGCAAATATTTTTTAACAGTGTGACTTAAATTGTAATGTTGCTGTGAAATATTCTTCTTTTATATGATTTTTAAGAGGGCCAACGCAGAAAGGGCCACAGGCCAGATTTGAACCCAAATCACCACAGTAAGGACTCCCTTATGTGAAATACTCTTAAAATGTGTTATGTAAGTACAACTTATTAATGCCATACACACCGGCCGGTGATCCATGAATGGGAAGCAGTAATGTTAAAGTGTTCACCAAAGGAGTTTTTTGTGGGAGGATTTTAACTTATAGTACTTTGCATAGATTATAAAATGTAAATACAGTATGACTCACTGAAATTGGCAGAGAAATGTAAACGTTATGGTGCTTTTTATCCAGGAAAACGGCAGCTACCCCATTCACTTGGATGTGTTTACAGGCCAGTTGATGTACAATCCAAAGACCAATCTGGCATATTCATATATGTATATATGGATGTGGCAAGTAAATGACTGACCCTTTTTTTGGGTTTACTTTTTTCATTTCTATATGATCAGTGCCTTGTATACAGTTTATACATGCATGCTGTGAGTATCCCACGATTATATCAACTGGTATCATAAACAAGGCAGTGTAAATAAACCAGTGAATCTATCATTAATCCCAAATCCCATATATGTGGGAATAAATTAAAGCTTTTTGTTGGATAATCTCGCACAGGCACAAATCTCACACAGGTCTGCGCTAAGGTTTAAAACCATTCTCATCGACTGCAGCATCAAATATCACATCTTTAAAGGAAATGCATTCAAGTTAATCCACCTCTAACAAAATGTGTGACAAAATAAAACTGGTTTTACAGGAACTGATGATGTAAAACCCTCTACTGTTAATATTAGTTAAAACATTGGAAAACCATTATCAAACTATGCTAAAGTTGAGTAAAACAGTTGGATATTGTGGCCCTTTTTTGAGCTTTGAAGCAACCACTGAGCAGTCAACTGGAATACAGTCAGCCAACTAACTAAATAAAATCTGGAGTTAAGAGAAACGAGCAGCAGCCGTCACAACCGATCCCACACAACTTTGACCCCCTGTGGCTTTGCTGATGGCAAAATTTTGCTTTCCAAAGCATGCTAAAGGAACACCCATGCACACACACACACACACACACACACACACACACACACACACACACACACACACACACACACACACACAAAAGCTATTCAAAAAGCAATTTCCTTATCATTTCAAGTTAAATGAACGATTCCACTAACAGCACCAGTGTGCTTCAGGGTGTTAGCCCTACAAGCATGACAGTGCATGTCTGACAACATAACAGCAGATAATAGCCTACATTTCATTTGAAGCTACAAGCACTCCACTATGTCTGGAGGGGAGGTGAGCATAACAGCTGCGGTGTCAGCTAACAAGCCTGTAAGTAATTGGTGGCGGTGCTGTGGAACAATCTATACACACAACGGCAAACAATCAGATCAAATGAGCAGAATGCTTTCAAAATGCTCTCTGTGCTTTCCGGTCATAAAGCAAACTTTCATACGGAGCCACTAAGATGTATCTAGTAAGATCCACTCAGCCTCTACCCACTTTCCATTTCTACATGGACCCATTACCGTGTTAGTATCTCCTGCAGGCTGATGAATTGAAGGTGGTTTACTCCGACAGTTTATAACTTAATTATGTAGCGCATTATATTCTTTAACGTCCTCTCCACTTCATGCGTAGAACTCAGTGATTAATTATGCACCTCTTGTCATCACATTGGTGGCTCCTTGTATTAGTTGCCAGACCAATACAGATGTTGCTGCAACAGCATTCCTGTAGACCTGATACTGTCAATACGAGCAGTTTGGCAAACCCTGTAGAATGCTATGATTTGTCTTCAGTGTTGAATTCCCACAACATGTCTGGTAAATCTAAAAGAGTGATTCATTTTACTGACTTTATAAGAAATATACTTCAAGACTTCAAGGTTCTTTATTTGTCATTTGTGAAGTGCAGCAAAGCAGTTATCGGCTATGAAAAGTGATAATCTAAGGCAGAAAATAGTGCAGTTAAAATAAAAATAAAGTAAAAGTAAATTTTTTGATGAAAATATTTCAAAAGTAAATGTAGACAGGATGTAGTATTTATATGCAGATGAGAAGTAATATACTGTGTGTACACAGAGGTGTAAATTTTGTGTTTAATTGACTATTAGGGACAACAATTTCTGAAGTTTGAGGGTGAGC